>CM070758.1:10587254-11180860 GCA_036346245.1 Bonia amplexicaulis | reverse complement strand
ATTAAAGAGCAATAGAAATTACATGCGGTTTTTGCCGATATAAATAAAGTCGTTATAGTGTGTTCTATAATTAACTAGTATAACTCGTCTTGAAAAGACACTCTATTTAAAAGCTAATTAATGTAGAAAAGTTAAAAATCATAAATCAAAAGCTGTAAAGAACAGATCTGACTCTTTTTATTTTTTTTGATGTAAATATGCGATCCAAGTGCATCCGGACAATCACTAACACAATCAACTACTTTAGATGCATTTATGATGGCTATCTTTCTGGTAGCCCCCAAAAAAGCATGAACAAGAGATGTGTAGAGCTGGCGATTAAAAGTCAAGTATCGGGTGAAAATATGCAGATAGCGGGCACAAAGTTACCATTCTAGAGTTCAGCACTAATTCTACCCTTGACGGTAGTAGCATAAATCTTGGTGACACGTATCAACATCACGGTGGATATCTTACATCTTCTTCAAGAATCTGTTCATTATACTGTGTCTCCCAAATTTGGCTGATTGGATATCCTGAAAACAACAGTGCCACGAGGAAACAGCAGCTGATGTTTGCTGCTGAGCATATATTCGCGATCACGAGGACTGCCCATCGACGCACCGCGTCCTACACTCCTACCTGAGACAAATAATTCTCATCCATTTTGCCCTTGATTTACTCATACATGCAAACTTTGTGTCCTACTCCTACCTGATTCCTCCACACACACATAGCCCACTGGCTTGGCCACTACAGAAAAGAGAAGAGAAAATATTCCCATTTCCGTTCACTTGGAGCAAAAACAAAAGGAAAGGAACTAGAAACTAGCACCAACTTTTTCTCAAGCAACCAAAGGCTTGGTAAAAGCTGCACTTGTCATGCTATAATTCCACTCCCATCAAAGCAAAAATTACAGATGATTCCACAAAACTATGTTCTTGATTGCTGTTTCTTTTCAATTCCGCTCTGCCCCGTTCGTCATTGCAAAAATTACAGACTACCCGACAGAAATATGACTTTGATCGGGGTTACGTTCCTTGTGGAGATGGTTCTCCAATTCCGTTCTATCCTATTTGGCGGCATCAAAGCGGTTTTCGACGAAACCAAAACAAAAATGTTGTGCGTTTTGATCCGCCAACAATTCTGAGCCACTCTAGTCGTCTCATCCGGCATCAAAATAAACCTAAAAGCAAAGAAAAAATGGAAGCAAAACTCACACCTCAGGGATGTGGTGCTCGTCTCTGTCTCTCTGGCTTTCACTGTGCTCACCATTCTCAGTAACTTTGATGCTGGCCATGGCCACTTCTTGCACCTTCTTCTCTTCGTCCTCTCCCGTGTTGCTACGGTCTCCGAAGGAGGAAGCTCTGCTTGACATGGGCGTGGCCAAGTACGTCGGCTTCACGTCCCCGGCCATGATCACCAGTATCTTCTCCTCCCATATCGGCGGCGGCAGGTCCGAGGCCGCCGGCTTCGCGCCGTCGGCAGAGGAACCGTCGTCGTCTCCGCGGTCGGCGCCGCCCTCCAGGTAGCCGGACAGCTTCCAGTACGAGCATGCGAGGACGAGGAGGGCGAAGGCGATGAGGCCGAGCATCGCGGCCAGGCCACCGAAGAGGTACGGCACCGGCGAGTGCCACGTGGAATGCGCAGCGCCGCCAGCGGCCACGGGGGCTACCACGGCCTTCGCCGCCGCCGCCGCCGTCGCGTTGAACCCTGCTCCTGGCCTCATTGTTTCTGCTCTTCTCGTATGCTTCTCCTCTTCGCCAGTAGTTGTGTGAGTTGGTTTTGTGCTGTTCTTGAGAGGTTTCTGCTTGGTGCAATGGTGTGAGAGTGCAGTGCAACGGGTAGAGGGTTATTTATAAGGATGGGAAAGGGAAAAAAGGAGGGAAATTTGTCACTGCTTGGGTGGATTTGCTAAAAGAAAAGTATAGAACACATAGGATTATGAGGTCACTCACTCAGAGCGTAGTTTATACGGTTTTAGTGTTGGGAAATTGCACTTAAGGGCCCCTTAAGTTTAGTATTTGTCTTTTGAGCCACTTTGGGAGTTGGCACAGGGGTGTCCATGCAAAAATGGAAAGCAAAACCTATTATGCTATATGTTTCTCCTTTTGGACCAGTTTCTTTTGCTCCTTTTCTCAAATGTTTTGGGAATATTTTAGCATTTGAGGATTATTGGACCATGGGGGAATGCACTTATTCATTATAATGGTGCCTTTGGCTTTGTTAAGTCACTACAGGGTTAGGGTATGCATGGCATTGAGTTATATCCCACTGAGAAAAGCATAGAGCACCACCCTAAAATAATAGAAGCTTTTTTAAGGATTAATAGGAATTTGGTGTTGCTGGGTTCTCTGCCTTGAGCACAAAGGTTTGAATTTTGCAACAGTAAGTATAGATATTCTTTGACATGAAGAAAACTTGGACAGAGAATTGTTGCAATGCTATGTTCCGTGTTCAAGTACACAGTAAATTTCACGGCGCCCTAGATTTTGGACAAAGGTAATGCAAAACCCTAGGTTTTACAAAAAAAAATCAAGGAACCACATACTTTTTGCGCAAAAGGTTTAAAAAACCCTAGGTTTGCCTTACCCCGTTCCATCCAATAAGATATGATACGTGAGGCCCACCTGTTAGCTGGACTTTCAAGTAGTCAACCTATCGGAGTTACAAGTAGGACTCTCCTGTTAAGCTCCCCAGGCTGCCTCCGCTGTTGATGATTGTTACCGTCACCGTGCGCTATGTATGGGAGAGAGGATGGGAGGGAGCATATAGAAGAGAGGGGAGGGAGAGAAAAGGGCTGACATGCGAGCCTACTTATTAGTCTGACTGACAGATGGTCATATCCAATTGAATGGAACGGGATAGCAAGCCTAGGGTTTTTTTTGAAACCTTTTGCTTAAACATGTGGTTCCTCAAAAATAATGTAAAACCTTGGGTTTTACGTTACCTTTGCCCCAGAACTTTGGCTTTGCAAAATTTACTCGTAAGTATATTATAGGCTTTTTCTTGGCAGTTTAAACTTTGAGTGAATCGGTTGATGCATTAAATTCAATATGATGTTAAAGGCGAAGGTTCTGAGTTCGAGACTTGGTTGACACAATTTTAAGAAAAAAATTGTTGCCTAGTTCAACAGCTTAAGCTTTTAGAAGAACTAGTTGGTACATAAAACTTAATATATTTTTACTACTTGTGATCGATATACAAATGGTGAATACATCATATTCATACGTTGTGATCATGTCTGTTATGTTGGTAGGAATTAGGATTCCACCTTTTCTCTAGTTTCTCCATTACCTTTCTTAGTCATGTGTATGCATGGCATTTTTTTCTAGGTAATATATAGACATATAGTTCTCTGGGTACTGTGCTCAAAATCTCTTGCACGTGAGCTCGGCTGCACATTTGTACGTTCTTTAGCACCAAATCTCGCCGTCATTCCGCCCAACAATGTGGGATTTTGCTGACATTCTAGTTGGATTCCTCGATATAACCTTATCCAGAAGTTGGAGCACTGACCCAACACACTGAAATTACCTTTTGACGCAGCTCTTCAACCTTTGATGACTCGCGAGGGCTCAAAGATACATCAGGAGTTGATGACCCTTTGGGACCAACTCGATCTCTATATATTGATCAGATCAATGGTGTGCCTTACACTTAAACGGATCAGTCCCACTATTTTTGCCTTACCTTTTCCTGGTTGCTTTTCAGTATTTAGGCTCTGTTAATCCATGGGCTCTAGAAGGAAAACTTCTCTCCATGAATTTCCATCTGTCCCCCGTAGACGTATTGCTGTGCTCCTATCACACAACGACAGCAAAGGCTGTGGGAGTCACGTTGTCGGTGAAGTCGAGGGCAATTGGTTGGGAATTCTTTTAAATACTTTATATTTTATTAGAAATAATAGAAATATACCTGTGCAAATATTTTTTTACAGATATGGCTTCCAGTCGCCGAACCGTTGGGCGACTGAAACCTATCGTCCAACGGACGCGCGATGCGCAAGCTGTCTGTGGGCCGTTGGGCGACAGGTTCCGGTCGCCCAGCCGTTGGGTGATTGGAGCTTGTCACCTAGCAGCTGGGTGACTACATTTGCAGACGTTTGGCTGTTCAGTGACTGCAAAGGACATATTCCTGAGATAGCTGGGAGGCAATGTCGGTTGATCCATTTGTGATTTTCGTAGATTATGAATGGTAGATAATATGTTAGATTCACAATAACAGTTTGCGATTGTCGTATGTTGTTGTAGTGTATGAAATTTCGTGAAATTTTTTTGAGAATGATTGAAATAACAATGATTGGTAAATACTAAGGTAAGTGATATTATGATGTAACCGGGAATTCATACATAGAGGAGAATTCGTTTGTTAATGTTATTGGATGACTTGCTACACAAATAACTGAATGCGAAAAGACGAGGAAATACGCTTGTCCGAATTAAAATAAACTTCATAGTAAAGTTGGGAGTAACACGTCGCGTAGGTTTGGTTACATATGTAAGAAAGGCTTTATGTACGATTCAACAATCTGAAAATGTTCCTACGATACATATGCACGTTTTTGGAATGGAACTAAATTCGACCTTCAGGGGACTAGTTATTGCGGGACGGCCTGACCTATTGCATGGACCGTGGCCATTTTTCTTTCCTTGCGAGCTCGGCATTGAACACCTCGGTGGCCTCTTTTTCCATGGCCGTCATTTTTCTCTTTTTCTTGCGCTCCCTTTCGCGAGCCTCGTGCTCCCTACGTATGCACGCCTCGAGATGAGCCACATAGCAGTTTCGGAGATTGTGGTTAGACAAGAGAGATTGTTAGTGCGCACTTTAAAAGAGAAATAGTAGAGGGGAACATATTGTAACTGGTCCTTACCGGTTACCGATATCTACTCGTGTCCCGACAGCGGTCGGGATAGTCACAGGAGTAATTTGCGCAACCCCAATAATGCATGCCCAAGCTGAGCCACTGCTTAGACTTGAAAAACTTGTATGGGCCCCTGCACCAGCAGAGGGGTAGCATCTCTCCCTTGGGTGGGTGTTGCAGCGAACACTCAGTTGGAACATTCGGGATGGGGTTCTTTCTATGTGGGACGTCATTGCGGGGAGGTAACCTCTTGGCATGCTTTGCTTGTTTGGCCCATGCAATGTACTGAAAAGGGAAAATAGCACAACAGTTGTACAAACGGTACATGCAATGTACGATACAATTAGTACGACAGTACGTATGTCAAAAGTGCCAACTAACAAAGTACAGATTACAATGGACAATTATTTATAGTCTTCAAGCCACTTTGCATACATCCCAAAGCCAAGTTGCAGAAACCATGCCGATCTTCCTATTGATCAACATATGCCTTACATCGTCTAGTTGTATGCCTCTCCCAACCGCATCGCTCGCAGCGTGCACCAGGTGCTCCGGCTTGCGCTTCGTCCATATCATTTGTAAAACGATGGCTCTGTTGCCGACCCTTCCCACCCTTTAGCATGTCAACATCCAGAATCCAGGTCCTTCCTGCAATATCCAAGGTGGCAAAGTTCCCCACAACTCTTAACCCTCTGAGCTCGCCACACCACGCATGCTTCATCTCCCCAATGTGCGCCTTCGATCATTTTGGCTCCCTTCGATCGTTTCGGTTCCTAGATACGTCTCTTCGTCTCACAAGCCGGATGTATTCATTGTTGTATAAAAATGATCTTCCTTGTCTTCCTTGTTTCTTAAGCACAAATAATTGGCTCCCTATTCTTCCTTGTCATCGGCATTGATGGCTAATCTGGCTATCCTGGATGAGCACCTCGTCGGTCATACGCTGGTAGATGCTGTGGAAGGACACTGTGCCAATAGTGTCCTCCCTTCTATGTCCGACGATTTGCCAAAGCAGTTGAAGGCCACCTTGCACCGTCTTGACATCCTCCTCCACCGCGCTTTCTAGTTGGTCTCCCGGTTCCAGAGAGCTAACCTCACCATCAACGTGGTCCTCCACAACAATGTTGCATATCTCAAAGAGGCTTGCCGTTGCTTGGAGTGCTTAGTCGAGACGGCAAGCGACCGAGTCAACCTTGTCGAGACCCCTCAAGAAAGGGAAGAAAGCCTATGGGCTCAATTTAACTTGATTGTTCAGTCAAAGGGTGTTTGGGAGACACTCGAACGAGTGCGTCAACGGGTGGATGCATTTTGGGCTTCGTTCGCTGATGATCCCGAACCATCCGATGTCGACCACGTCGTCTATGAAGTTTTAAAGATGGAGATTGTGTGCTACCTCTAACACTAGAAAAACATCGAAGCAATTAAGTTTCTACTTTTTTTTGTTATCTTTTGTTAGAAATGACTGGTGACACTGTTTGGGTGCCGTATATATATGTGAAATCAACCAGTTGAATTTGTACATACTCTCTTTTATATATGTAAACGGTCTCGTTATAATGACATGATGGCATTATTGACCGGTAAAAAGCAACTAAGTAATACATATTTACTTCTGACTCATTACTGAATTTGCATTTATATATATAATTTATATTTTAGAACTGTATTTATCATTGACGGTTCTACTTTAGAACAATCTGTTATATTTATTCATAGACGGTTATTAATATGAACTGTTAGTGATAAGTAGTTATGACAGACGGTTCGTAATAATAATCTTCAGTGAAATCTCCATTATCATAGACGGTTATTAATAAGAACCATCTATGATAGTGCAAGACCACTGACAGTTTGCGGTTGGACGTGTCTGGGATCCGTTGCGTTATTAAATGGCTAGCCTGTGGGGTCCCGACAGATCTGTCTTCATTCCACTACATTGAAGGAGGCTGCCAGCTTTGGTGAGTTTGGTGAAAATATATCGCTTGCAGATCTAGCTCTTGTAGATCTATTTGTTCTTGGTGATTAGAGGTTAGTACGTATTTGCCTTGTAATAAAGAGAGGTGATAGCTAGGTTTAGATTTAGCTTAATTGGTAGTTTTCTCCAATTTAAGAATGAGTTACTACTCCTAGTTTACTTTAATATATTTTTGCTTGATATATACATTGCTTCATGAATAATAGTACATAGCTAGCTACTTAATTTAGATATGGTCAATTTATTATAAGGTGAATGTCAACTATGTGTAAGTATCAGGCTAGCTAGCTATATAGTAGGATTAATAATCCAATTTGACAATAATTTGTTACATACGTAGCATAGATGGACCGAAACTGGATGTACGTTGAGAACCGTACGATTGAAGAGTACATTAATAGTGTGTCTGCTTTTACAAGAGTGGACGAGCAGGATATGTTGAAGAAGGGAATAGAATATATGTACTATTCAAACATTGATTATGATAATCTGAAGATGTTTATCAACTCATCGTAGATAGAAGCTCACTTGATTCGAAGGGGTTTCAAAAAGGGGTATACATGTTGGAACAGTCACAGTGAAGAGAAGTATATTATACAGGAAGATAATTATAACATCGTCGAGGGAGACAACAATATGCCGGTTGTGGATTGTGCTTTCGATGAGGATAGGTCGCAAGATGACAATCTAGATCAGATGCTACGGGATGCCGGAGGGTGCGCGTAAGTTGGTCAAGAGTTGACCTCATAGGGTGACAATCGTCGTCCTGACCCCAGAGGGTGGGCGTAAGTCAGTGAAGAGTCGACCCTAGAGGGTGATAATCATCAACCCGACCCCGGAGAGCGGTGTAAGTAGGTGAAGAGTCGACCCCGCAGGGAGACAATCATCGATCCGACCCTGGAGGGTGAGCGTAAGTCATTGAAGAGTCAACCTCGGAGGGTGATAATCGTTGACCCAACCCTGAAGGGTGGGAGTGTTAGGTGACTCGACTCCAGAGGGTGAGTGGTCATCGACCTAACGCTGGAGGGTGGGCGTATGTCCGCACCAAGACCAAGCCATCGAGGCGTGTTAGGGCTTGCCAAGGTGAATCCACCAAGCTAGGGGGAGACCCTAGACAAGGCGATGTCGTCGAGGCGAAGCGAAGTCCAACCGAGGCAAAGCCATCGAGGCCAAAGTGAACCACGCTAGCCAGGCCATCTAGGTGTGTTAGAGCTTACCAAGGTGAATCCATTGAGCTAAGGGGAGCCCCTAGTCGAGGAGACACCGTCGAGGCAAAAGCAAAGTCCGATCAAAGTGAAGTCGTTGAGGCCGAAGTGAACCACGCTGAGGCCAGGCCATCGAGGCATATTAGACCTCACTAAGTGAATCCATCGAGCTAGGGACACCCTCTAGTCGAGGAGACACCGTCGAGGCGAAGGGAAGTTCAGCTGAGGCAAAGCCATCGAGGCCAAAGTAAACCACACCGAGACTAGGCTATCGAGGTGTGTCAGAGCTCACTGAGGCAAATCCATCGAGCTAGGGAGAGCCCCTAGTTGAGGAGACACATCGAGGCAGAGCAAAGTGTGGTCAAGGCAAAAGTCGTCGAGGCCAAAGTGAACCACGATGAGGCTAAGCCATCGAGGCATGTTGGAGCTCGTTGAAGTGAGCCTGTCGAACTAGAGGGAGCTCCTAGTCAAGAAGGCACCATTGAGGTGGAGCAAAGTTTGGCCAAGATGAAGCCGTCGAGGTCGAGTTGAACCATGCTGAGGCCAAGCCATCGAGGGGTGTTGGAGATCACTAAGGCGGATCCATCAATCTAAGAGGAGCCCCTTATCGAGGAGACGTCGTCGAGACGAAGCGAAGCTAGGCCAAGGCGAAGCAATCGAGGCCGAGTTGAATCACATTGAGGCTAAGCCATCAAGGCGTGCTGGAACTCACCGAGGTGAATCTGTTGAGCTAGGGGGAGCCCGTAGTTAAGGAGACATCATCGAGGTGAAGCGAAGTTCGACCGAGGCAAAAGCCGTCGAGGCTGAAGTGAACCACACTGAGGCTAAGCCATCGAGGCGTGTTGGAGTTCGCTAAGGCGAATCCGTTAAGCTAGGGGGAACCCCTAGTTGAGGAGACGCCATCAAGGCGAAACGAAGCTTGGCCGAGGTGAAGCCGTCAAGGCCGAGTTGAAACATGCCAAAGCTAAGCTATCGAGGCATGTTAGAGTTCACCGAGGTGAATCCCTCGAGCTAGAGGGAACCTATAGTCGAGGAAACACCATCGAGGCGACACGAAGCCTGGCCGAAGTAAGAGCCATCGAGACCAAAGTGGACCACGCTAAGGCCAAGCTCTCGAGGCGTGTTAGAGCTCGTCGAGGTGAATCCATCGCACTAGGGGAGTCCCTAGTCGAGGAGAAGCCGTTGGGGTGAAGCACAGTTCTGGCACATGGTCCTAGTCTCCTGGCACATCCCAAAGTTGCATGTTCTTGAACAAAACTACAGCAAGAGTATCGGTTTGTTTGGGTGACATATGAAGCATATGATATTGATGAAATCTCTATGATATGGTTTTCGAGTTTGAATGGTCTCTTGGTATAGCACCATCTGCTACAAATAGTCCATACTCTTTCGCATGTTCTTCTACCCCATCTAATGATCAAATCATCCATACAAGCAGAAGCCAGAGGTGAAACAGTTCTTGAAGAAAGCTTATCCAGATGTTTCAAAATGTCTAGTTCACATACTTTTATAGCTCTGATTTCAGTAGCAAATGTGTAGCACACCCATTTCTTCTCATCTTTAGATATCTGCCTCTTGGTGGATCTGCTCACCACTAGGGCGTACCTGACAATTCTAACTGTCTCAAAAACCGAAGTCAGTGAATAAGTGAACAGAACTGAGAGTTACAAAGACTTCGTGCCGATTCAGACCGAAAGCATGATCAAACTGGTGCGGGGAATTTGGTTTTTGAGATATCCTAGCATTATGTACAGAAGTGCTCTGGACTCTGGAGTGGCAACATCATCCTTCATTTTCATCTCCATTGCTATAAGATTCAGCAAGGCATAAATCTCTTTTGAGCCTGGATGAGTCTTGTCTTGGGCAATGAACCTACCGAGCCCTCCGCGAACATCAATCTCGCTAAATCCAGGGGCCCTTTTCATGCCTCTTTCATCCATCACTTTTCTCGCTTTCCTTGCCTCTTGCCACCGCTTAGCAACTACGTATATATTGGACAATCCAATGTACCTGCCATCATGGTCTGGCTGCAATTGGATAAGCTACCTGCCGACTGCCTCCCCCAACACCACCCATCCATGCAGACGACAAGCATTCAGGAGAGCACCAAGTACAGAAACACCAGGCATCATTTGCATACTCTTAACAACGCCATATGCTTCCTCCAAGCGACCCGCTCTACCAAGCACATCTACCAGGCAAGCATAGTGCTCGACATACGGTCCAAGCCCTTGAGCTTCATGTGAGCGAAAGAACCTCCAAGCCTCATACACCAGGCCACCATCCACACAAGCACTCAACAAACCAAGGTATGTGATCTCATCCGGCACAACCCCAGCACACTGTAGGGCTCACCTCCTACCCCGGTGACCAGCACTCCCCAGCGCTCACCACCGCTAGCACCGCGTACCGCCTCCAGGGCACGCAGGTCGTGATGGACGTCCTCCGGCAGGCCGACGCACTCTGGGCAGCGCAGGGACGGAGACCAGAAGTCCAGGCTGTAGCGGCAGCCGTGGGCATCAAAGAAGACCGTGTTGGAACTAATCTTGTTGTTGATAGTGGTCGATGTCGAGTGTTCGAGTGCTGTGTAGTCGTGTGTCGAGTACTCGTGTGTTTGAATACTGTGTAGTCGTGTGTGGAGTACTCGTGTGTTCGAGTACTCATATGTTCGAGTACTGTGTAGTCGTGTGTCGAGTACTCGTGTGTCCGAGTACGCGTAGTAGTTGGTGTGTCCGAGATACTGTAGCAGTCAGTGTGTCCGACTACTACACGTACTCAGTGAGTCAGAGACCCCAGAGTACCGTAGCAGTCGAAGACCCCGGAGTCTGTTGGTTATAATCTTTACATGCAAATAGTTTAGCAGTGTATGTTCGAGTACTCATAGTAGTCGAGTACTCGTGTGGAAGTCGGACATAGCTGAGTGCAGTCGGAGCATCCATGTGCCGAGGGAAGTCGGTATTGGAATACGGTGCACTACACTAGCGAAGATTATGATTTTTCTACCGCGTAAACCAGAAACCATGCGAGTAAGAGATCATGGATCATTACCACTAGATGCGCACCCTCCGGGGGTACCTGAGTTTTCACGGGATCGGAAGTACCGGTGATTTCAATGCCAGAACTACAGCTAGAAGCGGTAGTTTCGCTGTATAGAGCGGTACTTCGAGCCCAGAAACTCCGGAGGACAGAGCGAGCCTTTTTCCAAAGAGCGCCAAGTTTGGTTCTGGCCCAAGTGGAACTACCGCGCCAACTTCCCAGAACTACCGCAGAGAGGTAGTACCACATTTTATAACGGCGGTAGTACTGTGCCGACATTTTAACAGCTAGTGCAGAGCTTCTGACATAGCCGTTCTGTCATGCCAGAGGTGGAGCAGAACTACCGGCCATTGGCCGGCGGTAGTTCCGCTCACCCTGATTTTTCTGGAATTTGTTTTAAACATCTAGTTTTGGTAGGTGAGGGGTATAAATACCGTACCACTACTCAAGGATAGTACTTAGAGACTCTATTGAACATTCTTGAGCATTGAGCATTCACTCTACACCTCTTTTCTCTCTTATGCATTCATTTGATGTGGTTGAGCAAAAAGTGCATTGCATTCATTAGTTTGATCCTTAGCACTTGTTTGCAATCAAGTAAAGCCTTTGATTTGTTATTGTTGGTGCTTGCTGTGCACCTGAACGATTGGGCGGAGGTTGATCGGTGATCTTCTCAAAGAAGCTTGTGAGAAGGCCCGGTGTTCGTGTGAAGGTTGGAGCTCACCTATCCGGAGCAGGAAAGAGCTACCTCTAGTGGACACGAGGTGTTTCGGCTTAATTCGTGGAGCCGGTTCAATTCGTTTAGGCTAACCTCAACGTGGATTAAGGGAAACCGGCAAGTTTTCGAACACCACGGTAAAACATCGGTTGTATGTACTTCTCTCATATTTTCTTCTATATCATATTTGTTAGTACTATTGTGATCATTTGCTTGATATAGAGCTAGTGTTGATATTCTTCTTGACTAGAATTGTGTAGGCTTTAAGTACCTTACATTGTTGCCATATTGAAATTGTAGAAAATTAATTGATAGTTAAGAAAATTTAAAAACCTCCTATTCACCCCCCTCATGTTGGTTATTCTTGACTAGATATAGCAGTTTCAAGTTGAGCCCGAGACGGTTTCTAGTCCGAACAGAAATCTGATTCCGATACACTTTCGGTAAAACGGGCATAACTTTTGCATACGGTGTCCTCCTTCAGCGTTCTTGTACTTGTTGGAAAGATAACAATGAGGCGCATCCAAAAAATATAACTTGCTTGCACTAGTTTCCCTCTAAGACCCCCAAAATCATTCATATTTGGACCCAAATCTGCATCGCAAGTTTTCAGTTTCTATTTTTACCCTGTTTCTTGGTTTTTCCTTCGGAATTTAGGTTTTGTCTCACCTGAAAAGTTGTAGATCTTACCAAAACCTTTCAAACAAGCATATATAAGCCATGTAAAACTTTGTCTCTTTCATCTTTGAGACTAACTGTTATTTCTGATCAAACTTGAGGTTGTTTACATTGCACGTTATTCCTGTCTTTGTGCTCGACATCTTGTGAACAATCTTGTGCCCTTAGACAAAGGTTTGAGTAGTGGGCTAAGATCTCTCCTAGCACTTGGTGTGAGATTTTCTTTTGCTTACATCAAGTCACATTAATTATTGCATGTGCATGCATACACTAGGCTTCATTAGCTTGCTTTCACTAGGCTTGGATTAGCAACATTGACTAGTATGTTGAACAATTATTTAACTTGCAATTACTCATTTAATTGTTGTTAATCCTTGCTACCATATTGAAGCCTTCCGAGCTCCACTTCCTACTAACTCAGCAGGTATCGTTCCTCGTAACCGTTAGGCTATTCACAAGTGAGAGTATCACGAACCAGCCACCGGTTGTACCACTTCCTTGCTGCATTGGTAAGAGCTTGTAAGAACTTGGTATAAGCTTGAGTGTGAGCAACTTTTGAGCCTCCAGAACCTAGTAGTTAATAGGGACATATACATTGTGTTTTGTTCTTTGTTTTCTACTAATAATGGCAGGTTCAAGGTTATAAGGAGAGAATAGCAGGTCCAACGTTGAGGAAGATGCATCTCTCATGCCTCATACGAAAGTCATCATGTAGAAATTTTCACGCTTGTTGAGTCAACATTCGGAGCATCTTGAGATGGTTCTAGATTGAACCAATAATGACCTTGCAGTAATTGCTACACGAGTGGAACAGCTAGTGTGAGCTCCACCTCCTGCTGTGACCCCCGCCGCTATCAGTGTTACACAACCACGCCGTGACCCATCCGTTGCTCGCTCATGGGCTGATGAGGTAAGAGATGAAGAGAGCCCATACGCTGCTGATACGGAGTCTAGAGGGTGGTTTCAATCCCGACAATGATCGTGAACATCTGCAATAACACTTCAATCGTCAAGGTATGAGAAGAGAGACACCACGTGAGGTATGAAATCGTGATGATGCACTTGGTGAAGTTAAGTTCACCATGTCTCCTTTTGCTGGTAAATATGATCCTAAAGCTTATCTCACATGGGAGTTAGCCTTAGACCAAAAATTTTCATGCAATAAATTTCAAGAAAATAAAAGGGTTAGGGCTGCTACTAGTAAGTTCACTGATTTTGCATCTATTTGGAAAATGAATTTTGCCACAATGAACAACACATACCTAGAACTTGGGATGCCTTGAAGAGAACTATGAGACATAGATTTGTACCTTCCTGAATAAATTACAATATTTAAAACAAGGTAGAAATATTGTAGCAGATTACTATCAAGAATTGCAAATCGGTTGTCTACGTTGTGGGTTAGAAGAAACTGAAGAGGCTAAAATGGCTAGGTTTTTTTTGGAGGGCTTAACAGGGACATTTAGGACATTTTAGATTATAAGGAGTACAATTATATTAACCATTTGTTCTATATTATATGCAAAGTTGAACGTAATGTGTAGGGAAGACAACCTCACTCCTAAGGCTCTTTTGAAGTTTCTTTTACAGGTAAACAGAATCAGGGGCAGTCCTCGACCAGGACGCCACCCCCTACTGCCCCTGTCACTCCTAGCCATCCCCACACTCCTCTGTCCGTGAGAGACCAGCGAGCACCACTCCCACTTCCCGAGCCTCCAACGCAAGCAAATCAACTTTAGGTCAGCAAGCTAAGAGTTCCACTTTGATTGCTTCCATTGGGAGAACGTGAGACATACAATGCCATCGTTGTAAAGGTTTTAGCACATAATGAGAGATTGTCCAAATCAGCGAGCACTTCTTCCTAGAGAAGATGGTGAGTATATTTCAGCTAGTGATATTGATGAAGAGCATGCCTTGCTTAAAATTGACCTTGCAGGTGAGCAAGATGCATCTGAACTTGAATGAATCTGAACTTGATGAAGAACGATTTGGAGCTGAAGCAAGTGATAAGTTTTTGAGTATAATCGTGAAGCGTGTCCTTAGTGCTCAAGTGGAGCATGCTGAACAGAATAAATGCCACAATCTGTTTCAAACAAAGTTTGTGATCAATGAGCGTTCTTGTCGTTTGATTATTGATGGAGAAAGTTGCAACAATTTGGCTAGCATTGATATGGTTGAGAAGCTTTCTTTGACCACACAACAATACCATCGTTCTTACTACATTCTATGGTTTAATTCATGCAGTAAGCTGAATGTAACTCGTATTGTGAGAGTTCATTTTTCTATTGGTTCATACCAAGATTATGCTTATTGCAATGTCGTACCTATACAAGCATATTCTTTATTGTTAGGTAGATCATGGCAATATGATAAAAGACACTATACATCATGGTAGGACTAACTAATATACTCTCATGCATAAAGGTAAGAAAATTATTTTACTTCCGATGCCTCTTGAAGCTATTTTAAAAGATGAACTTGAACATGCTGAACAAGTAAATAAGGAGAAAGAGAAGAGTGAAAATCAGATTGTAACTAAAGAACGCTTTCCATCTAAAAAGAAAGATATAAAAGGAACAAGTGCTAGGAATAATAAAATTAAACTGAAATGGACTATTCTATTAGCTACCAAATCTGATTGGAATGAGTTGGAAGTGAATAATTCTTTTTGCTATGCTCTTTTGTGCAAGGATGCTTTGTTTTCACTTGAGGCCCCCAAGGCTGCCACCAATTAGGGGTATTGAACGTCAAATTGACTTGATCCCAGGAGCTTCCCTACCCAACCGCGTGCCATACCGAACCAACCCGGATCATGATGTTCCTATCCTTTTGGTGCGAGATTGAGCGTTAAGTGCGAGACTTGCTTGACAAAGGGTACGTACGTGAGAGTCTTAGTCCAAGTGTTGTTCCTATACTTTTGGTTCCAAAGAAAGATGGATCATGGCGTATGTGTATTGATTGTAGAGCTATCAATAATATTGCCATTAGATACCGTCATCCTATTCCTATATTAGTCGACATGCTTGATGAATTAAGTGGCGCTACCGTGTTTTCTAAAGTTGATTTGCACAGTGGATATCACCAAATTCGTATGAAATTAGGAGATGAATGGAAAACAGCGTTCAAAACTAAGTTCGATCTATATGAGTAGTTAGTAATGCCTTTCGGTTTAACTAATGTACCTAGTATTTTCATAAGATTGGTGAACGAAGTTTTGCGTGCTTTCAGTGGAAAATTTGTGGTGGTATATTTTGATGACATATTGATATATAGCAAGTCACTTGAGGAACATATTGATAATTTACATGCTGTTTTTAATGCTTTACGAGCTGCACGTTTATTTGATAATCTTGATAAGTCCACCTTTTGCACCAATCGAGTATCGTTTCTTGGCTATGTTGTTACTCCATAAGGCATTGAAGTCGATCAAACCAAGATCGATGCTATACAGAGTTGGCTGACTCCTAACACGGTCACACAAGTGCGAAGTTTTTACGGACTGGCTGGATTTTATCGACGCTTCGTCAAGGATTTCAGCACCATTGCCACACCATTGAATGAGCTCACCAAGAAGGGTGCTCGTTTCCATTGGGGCGGCCCTGCACAAGAACAATCATTCAACCAAATGCGCCACTTCTCTAGCTTCCTAATTTTAGTAAAACTTTTGACCTTGAATGTGATGGTAATGGAATTGGACTTGGAGGTGTGTTACTATAAGAAGGTAAATCTGTTGATTATTTTAGTGAAAAATTGAGTGGGCCTAGTTTGAACTATTCTACCTATGATAAGGAATTACTTGCTCTTGTTCGAACTTTAGAAACATGGCAACATTATTTATAGCTTAAAGAATTTGTTATCTATTATGATCATGAATCATTGAAATATATTAGAAGTCAAACTAAACTGAACCGTAGACATGCTCGATAGGTTGAATTCATTGAATCTTTTCCTTATGTCATAAAACACAAGAAAGGAAAGAAAAATGTGATTGCTGATGCTTTGTCTAGACGGTATACAATGTTGTCTCAACTTGATTGTAGAATTTTTGGCTTAGAGATAATAAAAGAACTATACACTTCTAATGATGAGTTTAGATATGCCCTGTCCAATTGCAAAAATGGAAGATGCTGGAATAAATTTGTTTTCAAGAATGGATTATTAAAAATCCAGTAGGTTATCTTCCAGTTATAATCTACAAAATTCACAAAATCTACAAAACCAACAGGGTGGCCCAACGGTCAGGCGACTAAACCTATCACCTGACGGCTTGGAGACAACGTTGTTGTCGCTTGGCCGTTGGGCAATAGGCTCCAATCGCCTTAGGTTAGACGACTAGAATCTATTTCTATAAAAAAAATATTACCACAAGTATATTTCTATTATTTAAAATAAAAAATAGAATATTCATACAAAAAAAATCCTACGTGATGAGTAATGATGCACCCACAGAGATATGCACCCGGTCCATTCCGAACGCTGGATCCACCGCCGTGTCACATCTCCACCGTACAGACCTTTTTCGCAGCCAAATGCGCCGCGTATGTGAGAGTACACTTCCGTGACACGACAAAGGCGTACCTTATCGTACCCGTACATCGCACACAAGTAGTCTTTCGTGCAAAAAAAAAAAATTTGGGTTATGTGTTGTATTTGCCTATTTGGTAATCCTATCCGAGCAGATTTTGTGTTGAGATGCCCTCCACATCTTTGTTACATCTCAAAACAAAATTACAACTAATGCGGTCAATCTGAATGCATAGTGTCGGAAATTATGTGTGAAAATAGTAGTACTATGTAAGAACAAGAATTTTTCTGCTAGGAAACAAGTATTATTTCTTCGAAAATTTTAGTTTGTAGTAGTATTGTTACTGTGTAAACCTCCTCTTCATTTTGACTAAAAGTTTCTAGGTTTATTCTTTTTAGCTTCTAAAATCTAATTTTCGGTTTTTCTAAAGTAACTAATTTTCAAACAGAGTATCTTTTCAATGCGAGGTCAATTGTAGTACACACTTTAGAGACTTCATTTATATTGGCCAAAACCGAACACGAGTTTCTGTTACTCCGTACTATATTGGCCAAAACCGCGAGATTCTGTTACTCCGTACTATATTGGCTAAAACCAAACGCGAGTTTCTGTTACTCCGTACTATCTTTCATGAACAGCTAAAAGTTATAAATCACAGCGATAAGCTATAAGCTGAATACCATAAGAGCATGCCCTTTATCATTCCTGCAATTTGATTTTAAGATTTTTGACAAAAAATTTGACCCCTCTTTTAGGGAAGAATAACTCCATTGTGGGAGTTCTCATATTCGTTATGTAAGCACCTATTTTCCTGCAAAAGAATTCTGTAAATGTTGTAATGGAACTGAAATACTAGTTTCTTTTCTATATTCCTTGATATTTTGTTGAGAAAATTCATGGTATGCCACTAAATAACTGCATAATTCACAATATGTGTCACTCATTGTGAGGCTAGCATATGGGCGTAAGATCCACATGCTAGTAAGACAACAATGACATATTACGAAGATTTAAAGTTATGACATGTAATGAATTTCCTTAATTTGTTTTATCTTACTGCATAAAAACTCCCATAAAAATTGCTTAAATTGACTCAAAAGCTAGGTGTGTAGTTGGCTGTTGTGAGCGTAGCTCATCCGGTTCGGAATCTATTTTGCTAATGATTCCCCAAAAGGTTGGCGATGTCACATGATTTGGCTTTCGCTTTTGCCTGTTTGAAAGACTTGGCCGTCGAGCTCGTAGAAATGAATGAGGCGCGAAGGCCGGATGCAAGGCTTAGTGGTATTGGATAAGCAAAAGCAAGTCTGCATAAAGACGACTTTGCAAAGCTCCATTATTGCTTGTTCTCATTAGGTAGTGGAATGGTTGGCATCTTGATGTGTAGGACCGTAAGGCAATAAAGCAGATAAATAGTATTATTTAAATTTTTTTCTAAGTATTTTTTATCTTTTAATCAAATAACTATAGAGTTACAAAGATTAGGATCAACAGTCAAAAACCCAAATTAAATCTCTCAAAAGATTAAACTCTGGAGAAAAGCCAATCCTTGGCTGTCTGACCAGCTTCCTGGGGCCGGTCTAATCTCTCTGGCGATCAGACCACTGGCTCCAAGCCGGTCTGGCCAGTGGAGGCGGTTGGACCGACCTCCCTATCCAGAATAGTTCGACATGATCCAATTTTAGTGCAACTCCTGAAATACTAGTTCAAATAATATAAAATTTTGCACATATCTTACTTAAAATTTCATGAA
The DNA here is from genome assembly GCA_036346245.1 of Bonia amplexicaulis. Taxonomy (NCBI): domain Eukaryota; kingdom Viridiplantae; phylum Streptophyta; class Magnoliopsida; order Poales; family Poaceae; genus Bonia; species Bonia amplexicaulis. The sequence continues at coordinate 11,162,130 of CM070758.1, read as the reverse complement.
CCTACACCAACAAGGAAAGTAAGAATCCATGTCAGAGCTTAGATCTTTTTCAAGATTAAGCAAGATATCATCCAAATCGGGCCAAAATCAAAAATAATGAATACGACTTGCTCGTAGATAGAAAATAGTTCTAGATATATTTTCACATATCACAGCAACCAAGAACATCAAAAAATAGAGGCAAAAATATTAGTATCAAGAAATCACTCGTGATTATCAAATTCAAGCAAAACAGGGTTTCTTCAAGAACTTACAAACTAGGTGCCTAGATGAATAAGAATTGATTTCCACGAGTCATCTTCATGTCTTACACGTCTTTGGCACTGCATGATCAAGAAGGGGAGAGAGAAGAGTAAAACCAACCAAATCAAGAGCAAATCAATCAACACAAGATGAATCCACAAAAGATGAACAAATATTGATGTATTGCTACTTAAGGATGAAAATTTTACAGCCACTGTACCTGGAGGACAAGAGAGCACACCACAACACTCAACTTCTTTCCAACCCTAATGTTAGACGCTTGGCTTCTATGAACAAGAGAGGGTGGTTAACTAGCAAGTTTCCATCTCAACTTGTTAAATAGATAGAACAACCAGCACATATCTAACCCTTAATAGATACTATCCACTTAGCACATAAGGAAAAAACTTACAACCCCACACACATGGGTTTCAACTCACACATTACACTTATACATGCTTTTCAAATCACATAAGCCCGAATCCGCTAAGTCCTTAGTCTTGATCTAACTTGATCTTCTCAGCTTCTTCTTAACCTAAATCACTCTTCCATGTATCACTCAAGCAATGCAGGTATTTTGGTCAACTTACCAAAATATTGTTTCTTGACCTGGTCTTCTCCTTTCATTGAAAGCAATCATCATGTTTGCCATATGTAGGTGCATCATTGGCTTGCCATGCATCGGTAAGTCTCTCTCGTTTTGCTTCCATCGGACCATATCTCACTTAGACCGACCAAACCACATGATGCAACCCACCGCTCGAACTTCTCTCCAATATTTCCCGCCTTTCTCATACTATGCTTGAGCTCACCCATGTCAATTGGCATTCTTGATCGTTTTGAGTCTCATCTCCTCTATGAGCGTAGCTCCGATCTTTGTCGTTGATCATGGTTGACTCCAAGCGATCCTACACATCCAAAGACAAAGAAATTATTTCTAGATATAAGTTCTTCATAACTTGACTCACGTTAGCTATAATATGCCTCATGCAACATAAATGCACTGACCTAGGTCAACAAAAATCATCGCAAGACACAAACCCCCAAAATTGAAAAACTCAGCCGAGAGCACACATGCCAGTCGGTCTGACTACACCCCCATACCGGCCAAACCACGGATGGGGTCCAGTCAGACCAGTTTTGGCTACCGGTTTGACCGCTAGGGAGGGCCGGTCAGACCGCCCCCTTTGCCATCTAACCAGCTGGTTTGCCAAAACTTCCAGAAAACCGAAAAAATTTGCAAATTAAATTTTCAACCTTTCCAAATTGTAATAGTTTATCACAACAAAATTTTGAACCTTCTCACATGGTCCTTCAAAGCATTCTACAAATCTTCTGCAAAGTATTCAAAAAAATTTCACTCCAGTAGATAAAAGGCTAAGAAGATCAGATTTGACAGCCTAAATCCAAACAACAACCCAAAATAGCAAGGTCTCACAGATTCAACACCTAACAGGTCTAACTACCACTGGACGTGCGGTCTAACCGGTGATCGGTTTGACCGGCCACAACCCACCGATCTGATCAACGACTGGTCTGACTAGGCCTAGGAGCGGTTTGACTACTCCATCCCCAAAACAAAAATTCAACTCAGGCCAAAACCAAATTTAATGCAAACTTCAAAATCCATGTCCAAATGATTTCAAAATTTGCACACATCTTATTGAGTGTCTCAGGAACCTATTATATCAAAGGATTGCAAGTATCTTGGCCAAAATTTTAACTTTTCCTCATAATACGCAAGGTTGCACTAAAACTGAGTAAGTCTTAAAAACTTAGATACAACTTGCTCGTGGGTTAAGAACCACTACGATAGCTCTAGATGAATTCTCACATGTTACAGTAAGGAAGATCAACCAAGGATTTGAAGCAAAACCCTCGAATCAAGATTCCTTAAGAAAAGTTCCAAATTGAGCAAGAATCGGACAACTTTGAAATCTTCCAAATCACAGTGACTAGATAGATAGGATTTGATACACATGAGATATCTCTATCACTAACACGTCTTTCACACGCAACAAGATTAAGAAGAGGAGAGAAGAGGCAAATGACCAATAAGAACAAGAGCAAATCAACAAAGACAAGACCATTAGTATATGTTCGGGTCTATGACAAACCCTAGCAGCAAATAAGCAAAAAACAATCCAAAATATCCTAGAATTACATAAAAATCTGGAGTAGGACCAGTTTGAAATCAAAAGTTCAACCGACAACCACTTCCACAATGAATCAATCTTTTTCACCCGGATGGACTTCATCTTTTTTCTTTGGTGAGATATTGAATTTGTCTTCCGTCAGCTCCATAGGATGGACTTTGTAGAGTTTATCCCCTATTCCTACATCAACTAGACCGGTAGCTTCTCCTGCGTGTTAGGAGATAGATTTGATGCCTTGATTTCTTTTTGGGCTTGCTCCTGAAGCTGTTGAACTATGATTGCCTCTGTGCTTGCCCTTCTTATCGAGTCTAGCGTCACCAATCCTTGAACTTGCAAGGTGCTAGGTGACACTTTCGAGCTTCCGAAATTCCGACCTTAGCCGGTCTCAACGCCAAAAACTTGAGGTTCCGGTCTGACCGCCATCTACCGACCGGTCAGAGTGCTCATAAGATTGGTCTGGCTGCTTGAGACTGAAACCATCGGACTAAAAATCTAAATATTTTTTAAATTTAAATTTTAATTCAACACATGTTAACAATAATTTATTATAAATATTTCTGGACTTTCTAATCGTGGCCTGCCTCACTTGTAATCACTGAGAACTGAACTAGAAAATTGAGGTGCCATTGTCACATCTGCTGAAGTACTCAACAATCTGTGACTTCGATCTAGCCTAGGCCACTAAGGCCAGCCAAAATTAAATCGGTATGGCACTCATTGGTATATTCCGGTCTATGAGTCACCAAAAGGCAAAGAGTGTAGGTTAGGATTTAACTTTTCTACAGTAACTAGTTTTTAAATATAGTGTCTTTTTAAAATAGGGTCTATTAGTTAATTATAGTATATATTGTACCAACTTTATTTATATCGGCAAAAATTATACGTGAGTTTTTGTTACTCTGTAATCTCTCGCACGAACAGTCCAAAAACCATAAGTCTCAGCCAAAAATAACAGACCCAGAATCTTCTCTCGGAGACAAACTGATGACAAGAAGAGCTTGACGTGAGCTCCTAGAACTGTTCATAAAAATGCTATTGTAGCTATTTTATTTTACATTTAGTCTCTGAATGTCTATTTATATAAATCTAGCCTCTTTCATGGGGTACGAGCTCGATAGGTGACCTACCAAGCCTCATGTGCTCGATTGTATGCCGGCTACACTGTGCAACCGTAATTAGCGATTTAATTAGTGCTAGGCGTATTTAATTAGTACTAATTATAATTATTCAGTGATTTAATTCATATTTAATTAGTATTAATCATAATTAATTAGCACTAATCATATTATTACTAATTAAGTGTGCACAATATTTTATTGTACTTGTAATTAATTAGTACTAGTTGCATGCAGAAGGTCACAGGTGCATCACACATCACACTCTTCTCGCTCTCGTCATGCGCACGTATCTCTCCCTCACTTTTTGCACCGCTCATCTCTCCTTCTAAAACTATTTCCTTTAGCCATTACTATTCATTTTTAGTCAAAAGCTATGAGCCACAGCCAAATAAATAGTAATTGTTGAAATTACTTTTAGAAGTAAAGGGCAAGCGTTAGAAAAAGTGAGGGTTGTGCAGTATAACGTTTGGATGTGCATCGACAGTATACCGTGTGGCTGTGAAAATATTGTGCACGCTTAATTGGCACTGATATGATTAGCACTAATTAATTATAATTAGTACTAATTAAGTATGATTAGAACTAATTAAAGCACTAAATAAAATATGATTAATTTGGTGCTTTAATTAGCACTAATTAATTATGAGTCTAATAAAATACGGTGCACACTTAATTAGCACTGACATGATTAGCACAAATTAATTATGATTAGTACTAATTATTAGTACTAAATAAAATAGTATTAATTTAGTGTTTTAATTAGCAATAATTAATTGTGATTAGTACTGATTAATTGTGATTAATACTGATTTATTATGATTAATACGAATTAAATGCGCTTAGTGCTAGTTACGGCAGCACATGCAGCCGGCATGCCACCGAGCATGGAAGGCTCTAGGGGACTCTTGCCGAGATCGTCTAGCTTGGTAGATGTCTATGAACTTAGTAGAGTTATAGAAGAGACTAGATTTACAAAATGAATGTTCGAGAGTCAAATTTAAAAGAAAAAAGTAGCTACAGCTTTGAATCTTGATATTCATATACATGCACAACAGAGTCTTGATTCTCCCAGTGAAATCTTTTTCTTTACTCTGAATTGTGCCTTTCATTCGGTTGTGCGCTGCAAATCATGTGTAGAGTAAATATCAGAGTCCATGGAGAATGGAATACGCGCAGATATATACATGGAGAATGGAATGGAATGCCTTCGGTCCATCAATCAGGAAGGATGATGGAATTCCAGCTATCAGCCACGCCGTTTGCCGAAGGGCTGCAAAAGGACTAAAATTCCCTGACCTTATGTCAAAATGTCGAATAGCTGATACGAGCGTTGTCTGTTCTGACAGAAAATGTCGAATAGCTGATACACACGCAGTTCGTAACGCCCAAAATATGCGAGTAGTAGGATGTGATGAATCACTTATGCAAATAGCAGATTTTATATTCCAATGGTGAAGCGGTGATCGAAGGCTGGATACCACAGCCATCTTTGGGCGAAAAGGAGCCTCGTTTCAGTGCATGTCACAGCACAGCAGCTCTGCTCTGCTCGTCGTGATGCAGAACAAATGACACACGAGGGCTGCGAAGTAAACGAACCCGCATAAGACGCACGGCGGCGAATAGAAATGCACCCGAGGGCTGCTGTTCCGTCAGTCACCTCCCAACCTCCGGGCGTGCAATAAACTCCTTTTTGTTCTATCATGGAAATATTCGTCTTGTAGTGGGCGCTTTTGCTGAAACAAATGGTTCACTGAAGACTAACTCTGGACCTGAAAATTTTGATGGAGATGTAGACTATGTGTAGGTCACTCTATGATTGCGATAAATAATTAACTTTTGGTTTAAGAGAGTTTACAAAATTTGAGTTTAATTTTTGGAAATCTGTAATTGAGGTTTTGCCATTAGGTGGGCAGCAGTCTGACCGACGTGCAGAGGCGGTCTAACCACTGTGCAGAGTTGGTCGGACCGGCTGTGGGTGATGGTCTAACTAAGGTTCGGTGTAACTGGCTATGTGTAGCAGTTTGATTGGAGGACCTCAGGCGGTTTGACTGGTATGGGAGCTGTGGTCAGACAGGTCATCTGTTACCGAGAGGTTTTAAGTCAGTTCGTCGTGGCGATCTGATCGAAAGTCGGTTCGTGGCGATCTGGTCATTCGTTGGTTGGCTTTCAGACCAGTCAGTGTTGAGCTGAGTAGGTTGAATTCGTCATGGGTTGAGTTTTGAAGTCCTAGGTTATTACATTCATGATACATAAAGAATGTTTGGATTAATATGGGTCAAGTTGTAAAGAATTTATGTTCGAAAATAATTTGAGTTAAATTCGTCAGGAGTTGAGTTTTGGAGTCCTGGGTCATTACATTCATGATGCATAAAGCATGTTTGGACTAACATGGGTCAAATTGTGAAGAAGTTATATCCGAAAATAATTTCTTGGTCTTTTATTTGCAAGAAAGCTTGGAGGTAACCATGGTCGATAGCGTGGTCTAGGATTAGGCTCAGGGTGAGCTGATGTACAGTCAAGAAAGCCAGATGGGATGGTTGGGCTCAAACGAGGCACATGAAAGAAAAGAAATATTAAAGAGAAGATTCGAGCAACAGTTCATTGAATGATGCAATCGGTATAAGTGAAACGTGATCTGAAGGAACCGACACGGAGAGACTTGCAGATACATGAGCTATTGGTGAATGTACATGTTGCAAGCATAGGAATTGCTTGTAAATGAGGATATAACCATATACTAGGCTTAGAAAAGAGGTGAGGTCAACGATCAAGGCAAAAGAAGAGTGAAGCTTCGTGAAAGGCGATAGAGTGGCATTTTGGTAAATTATCTAATACCGAAAAAGTGAGGATGTGCGAAACCACGGTGGTGACCTAAGTGGTTTATGTCATGAATGTGCTAAAAATATTAAGCAAATCAAGTGTTGATTAACTAATGGGTTAATGGTTGTTTGTGATTTGATAAACGTGTGTGTAAATGTAAAACTCGATATTGTGTTGGGTTAACGGGTTAGCATATGTAAATAGATAAAACGCAACTAGAGGTGTTGGTTAGATTTTTTCTTATGAGCCTCCATATATAAGAAGAGAGAGATAGCTTGTGTGCTAAGCTTTGGAAGAGTTTAGGCTTGACTTTTGAGAAGAGTTAGGGATCTTAAAGAGACTTTGTGGGAGACATGAGAGGTTCTTGTGGTTGAGCTTTTTGTCATTCTTAGGCATGGTGTATGGCTAGGAAGTGGATGTGAACATTCATCTCCAAGTATTAATATATATCTAAAATCCGTCCAAGTCTTTCCCTCTTGTGCTAAGTGTTGAAATCTTGATTTGACTTTGATTTTGGTGTTTTCTTTTCCTCTCTTGATTTTGCTTTGTGCTAAAGACATGTAAGTGATGAAAATATCTCTTGGAGACTAGATCTCATCTATCTATGCACTTGTTATTTATGAGTACTTGGGATTGTTTGATTTTGCTTAAGAGATGGGTGATTTTGGGCTTTTGATCTTGTAGGCATTTTACCTTGAGTTCATGTTATGATCTAGTTTGCTATGACATATGAGAATACATCCAAGATCTTTTAGATTATCAAGGACTCACGAACAAGAGTAGACCGTGATTTTCCTCTTTTGCTTAGTTTTAGTGTAACTATTTTTTAGATAAATGTTAGAACTTTGGCATTGATCTTCATTATCTATGCTTGAAATAAGTTCTTAATATTCTAGAAAAGGTGCATACCAAATTTCAAGTCATTTGAAATTGTGGATGAAAAGTTGCATAATTTCTTAGTTTGAAATTGTGCTGCTTTTTAGCTCTGCCCTAGAGGGAGGGGTCAGACAACCCTATTGCGGTCAAATGGTCTTATAGCGGTTAGACCAACCAAAATCAATCCCTAGTTGGCGGTCTGACTGACCAGAAAGGTAAGGTTCCATTTGGCTTATTTTTTTGGAGCTTTTCTTACAGGTGCTCAATTCATAATTTTTATAGTTTTTCATAGCTATTAGAGTAAAGAGTTTTGTTTTTCTCATTTGAGAAAAAGATTGTCAAATGACTCCGCTCGTTTTGGGTTCAGCTTTTGACTTCTGACTTATTTTTTACTATTTATAAATTTCGTTTTTTTAAACTTTTGGTTTTTTTGAGCTTTTTGTTGGTTCTTTTTTTCCCGTATTCGTTTGCGTTGTCCATGATGAGCTAGCATATTTTTTCTATTTAAAATTTTTTAATTTAATTACGTTAAATAAACCATCTTTAGTTACAGTAAAATTTCAATCACTACGATGTAATTTTAGTTATAAACCATAGTTTTTCAGCTCAACCGAGCGGTGCTGTCACTCCAGCCCTCAGTTTTCCTAAGTGGAAAAAAAGAGTGAGAGCGACTGAACTATTGTTTAGTTACAGCTGATTATGTTAATCATATATGGTCTCATGTTCAGTGCATCTGTACATGCATTTCCCTTTACATCTGTACATACATCTGTGCATGCTTTCTTTCACTCTATATGGTAGGGCCTGCTCGCTTGTTTGTTTATTTTTACCACTAGTACCACTGTCAGATCATGTACTCTCCTAACACTAATTGCCCCTTTGATGCATCGCGATCTTAAAATAAGACGTTGTATTGGAGCAACTGCTTCCGAAATTGGCAACCAAAGCAAATTAGGGTGGTATTATTCAGCAGGTGGAAGAACTATTAGGATTAGATGATGTCAAAGGGAATATTGCTCGGTATCTGCGATGATTAATTTATTCTCTGAACCTCGCACATTGTCATCCGTCGTATACAGCTTCTACTTTTTAGCACACCATGTTTTAATTTTGCTAATACGTTTGTATCCTCTCATACAAAACTGCAAATGTTACAGAGCGACTGCAGAGAGATTAGATTGCATTTGCACAATTGCACCTACAATCAAAGAAAGAAAGCATTGCACAGTGCATGCTCCACAGCTAGGCAGCACCTTGAAAGACGACAGATGGGATCTATCGAGTTGCTCGATGACGTCCGGGAGCACTACCCGCGCGCTCGCCCGCCATGGCTGAGAGGTTGGTGAATCATATATCCACTAGTGTCTCCCGGCACAGAACCAGATCCGGTGTATATATAGTGATGTCAAATGATGAGACGATCCACCACGAGAAAGATTAGGCGGAGATTAGGCGGGGGACTGCTGCTGCTGCTTTGTTTAATACGCTGCACAAACCATCGTCCCATGCATTGGGTGTAACTTTCACTAGCTAGTCAGCAGCCGAGTCTAGGCTGGAATCCTTTTGTACTTGGAGTGGATATTCTGGGTGCTAATCATTGCTGCTTTCAACCGGGCGGTTGTGTCCTGGATAAGCATGACGGGGAGCTGCTGCTGCTGATCGTTTTGAGATGGGTACAGTGCTTTTGGTGTGTCCAGTACTCCAGTAGTAGAGTGGTAGACCGGTAGTGGAAGTAGGGTTATGTTAACATAGGAGGAGCCTACCTGGACTGGAAGAGAGAAAGGGAGCAGCAGGGTTTGATTGGATTTCGACGTGTGTTGTCGCTAGGTGTCCATAAACATAAAAGAACTTGTGTAATTCTCAGGTACTCGTGATCTACAACACAAGAAAATTGATGTTTTGATCGGTACTACCCACCGATTTATACTCGTCCTGATCTGTACCCATACGTTTTGAGAAGCCGTTCGTTCGACCGAGGGCCTAGTGGATGAGAAATTTTACTGTATAACGATTGCACAAAGCCACAAACAGGTTTATGTAACAAGCTAATAACGCATTAACACGCATCACATAAGTACTTGTTTGACGTGAGAAATTGTTTTCGGATTTCTTGCCTCGGTGTATAAGGTGCGGATGTGTCAGTGTACTAAAGTACATAAAAATAGATAAACACAAGAAAGATATGGTAAACATGTATTTTATTCATTCATTTGAGAATAACAAAATTACAAGTTCCCTTTATGTATATGCACTCCATAGCCTGCTTTGTATAGCGAGATCGACATAGCGATGTGGTCTCTAGTTCACGGGACCTCGGAAAGCTACCAGTTAATTACATCCACGAGGTAAACCCACAGAATACCTCCGATTAAGCTGCGTATTAGTCGTCGTCTTCAGTTTTCGCTTTACGTTCTCCATGCATGTGATGAATGGGTGGTGTAGATGTGGGCGTTGACATTATCCATAGGCTCGTCGGTTTATGGGGCAGTTAACAGCGTGGCTTTTACACTGGCCGGGCCCACCAGTGCCGATCGACCTCGTCGGTATCAAATGACACAAAAATTTAAGGTGGTTAAAAATGTGTATGATTCACATCAAGCATGATTGATCTGACGACACAATAGTAGAATCAATGTAGTAGACGTACTTAATTCGAGTGGTGAGGCTGGCGGAGCAGAAAGCCTGGATCAGATGTCGAAGTGGTCAAAAGTGACCAACGGGAAGGACCCTTCTACAGTGCAGACTCACTTAGCCGAACTCGGGTGCCGTAAGGGCAAACCATCCTTACTTTTAATAGGCGGGGCCTTTGAGTCCGATATCGATGTGGTCAAAAGTGATCATTGGAAAAGACTTCTCGAAAACCAAAAACCATCGGCACTCAGAAGAGGTTGGTAGTCGAAAACCGAAAACCATCTACAATCGAACGTAATTGTTGGTCGAAAGCAGAAAGCCATCGGCAATCGGATGTAGTCGACGGTCAAAAGCCGACGCCATTGGCAAACATACGTGTCGGCGGTCAAAACCGGGCGCCATCGGTAATCAAAAATAGTCTAAGGTCGAAAGCCGCAAGCCATCGGCAATCATACGTGTCGGTGGTCGAAAGCCATCGTGGTGAAGTCCATTGGGCGTAGTCCATGGTTGAAATCCATCGAAAGTTGTCCGTGGTCGAGATCCATCGTGGTGAAATCCATCGGAAGTCAAAAACACTCGAGCATCGCTCGTAATTGCAGGTTGGAGGCCATCGACCATTGCTTGTGGTCGTGGGTCAGAAACCATCAACCATCACTCATAGCTGACAGTAGAAAGCCCTTGACCATCAGTAGTGGCTAGTACTCGGAAGCCATCGACTATCGATCGTAAGCCGATTCTTGTAGTAGGACCGGTTCTTTGCACGCCTCGTCCGAGTATTGCTAGTGATCGGCGGGCATCCGAGTATAATGGACGGTTGAAAGTGTAAGAATATAATAGGTCGTTGGAGGCGACCAAGTACCAAAGGTGGTCGACGATGCTCGAGTACAACGGCGATCCTGGCGTCACGAGTGCTAAAGCGATCATGAATGTGCGAGTATGAAAGGCGGTCGACGACGCTGAGTACACCTAGTGGTCATAATTGGCCGAGCATCCATGTTCGACAAGCAGTCGGAGGCACTCGCGTCGACAAGCGATCGGCGTTCAAGCTCGAAGCGATCGGAGACGTCCGAGTGCCAAAGGCGACCGAGACACTCGATCACGGCGGCGGTCGTGGATGACCGAGTATCAAAGTCGTTCGGGGCGTCCAAATGCGACAAGCGATCGGATGCGTATGAGTGAAAAAGATGGTCGTGAATGTCCGAGTATGAAAGACGGTCGATGACGCTCGAGTACGGTGAGCGATCGTAAGTGACCGAGTATTGAAGGTGGTTGGAGGCGCTTGTCTTCCACAAGCGGTAGGAGGCACTTGTGCACGACAAGCAATTGGAGGCATTCGAGCTCGAGGAGCTATTAGAAGCATCTGTCTTTGACAAGCGGTCAGAGCACTCGTGTACAATTGCAGTCAGAGGTCTTCGAGCTCGAGAAGCAGTCAGAGACGTTCGTCATTAACAAGCGGTCGGAGGCACATGTGTACGATAAGCAGTCGGAGGCGTCCGAGTACGAAAGGTGGTTGGAGACACTCGAGTACGGCGAGCGATCATGGATGATTGAGTATCAAAGTCATTCAGGGACATTCGAATACGATGAGCCGTCGGGCGTCACGAGTGCCAAGACAATCGTGAATGTTCGAGCACTGAGAGCGGTCGATGGCGCCCAAGTGTCAAAAGGGATTGTAGACATCTAGTCTCAGTAGGTGGTCATAGACGTTCAAGCACTGAGAACAATCGATGGCGCCCAAGTGTCAAAAGTGGTCGTAGACGTCCAGGCTCAGCAGGCGGTCGTAGACGTTCGAGCGCTAAGAGCAGTCAATGGCACCCAAGTGTTGAAAGCGATCATAGACGTCCGGGCTCAGTAGACGGTCCTAGACGACCAAGTATCAAAGACGATCGACAACACCCAAGTACGGCAGGCGGTCGCTAGTGACAGAGCACAGTTGGTGGTCGAAAACGCCCAAGTATAGCGGTGGTCAAAGCCGTCTGAGTATTACCAACGGTCGATGATGTCTGGGAACAGCGGACGATTGTAGATGATTGGGTATAGCGGGTGGTCAGAGACGTTCGAGCACTGAGAGCGGTTATAAGCAACCAAGCATAGAATGCGGTCATAGGCATCTTGGTATATTGTCCGGTTGTAAGTGACCGAGTATCACCGGCGGTCAATGACATCCGGGCACAGTGGATGGTCATAGACAATCGGGGCCACCAGGTGGTCGGAGACGTTCGAGCACTAAGAGACGTCCGGGCACAGTGGATGGCCATAGACGATCTTGACGCATATATTTTATGGCCGGCTGGGAACTTGCGACCGTACGAGTACTCGGTGCAGCGACCGATTGAACTGGGCGTAGCATGTACAAATGGCAATGTATTTTTTCTTCTCAAACACACATCTCTGTATTTGTTTTGACTTAGCATATTTGTACAAGAACTCATCAAACAGTACTACAGCAGAATCTTTTTGGTAGATTTTCATGTGTTTCCTGCTGCTACAGTACTCAACAGTGTTTTTGCTGCAGTAATCCATACCACATGTCTATGCACCATTGACTTGTTACACAAACCTATCTTTATAACTGTTACACAGTAAAATTTCTTCTGCAGCACTTGCTGAAGCCTCCATCCAATTCGCCCGCTGGCCACCCATGGCCGAACCGGCAAACGCGGGCCGGCCACAAACTCGAAATAATACCGGCCCGCACGGCCGCATCCCTCGGTCATCCTGCATGACGGCGAATGTACGCAGCAACCGGCAAAAGAAAAAAAAAGGACTTACTCGGGGAGCCGATCTCCTTGGGCCGCGCACCGGTGCACGACATGCCTTTTTGCCCGCCTGCGCGCCAGAAACCCAAACAGCCGCGGCCGGCATGGAGCACCGAGAGCAACGGGCCGTGTAGCGAAGCAATGCTTTTTTGGGCAGAAGGCCTGCGAACTCGCTCGCGCGTGGCGTGGCGTGGATGCACTCGTATTCCCTGTGCCGCGGCACATCAGCACGCCGTACCGTGTGGCGGAATTTCGATCCGGCGGACGATCCATCTCATCTGGGTCTGAATTTGGTTCAAAATCCAGAAAACGGCACGGTGACATATCGCCGATGGTTGGTTCAAGAGCCTTAACCACCCGATCAAAAAAAAAGGATTTTTATAACACATTATACTATTAAGTAGAAACATGATAGTAAAAATAAAATCTAATCGTTGATTTGTAAAAGTATTATAGACTTTTAATTTTTATTTTAAGGTATCATAAATGAGCTCAAAATTAAATTAGCGTGTACGTCGGTTAGGCAAATGTGGCTATGATGGGTGCGACGTAGCCATGGTGCGGGTTGATGCCGTTGGTGCCGGCGCCGAGCGGCCTTCCCGGCGAGGGTGATGCCACAGGCACGCAGTTCATTCGTTCGGAATAAGAAGCGCCGTTGAAAACATAGGAATTTTATCTTTTCAAGTTACTATGGGGATCTTCCTGCACAACTTTCTTACTGCGTCATTGCAACTTTACGTACGGCGAGACATGGACAAGTGCATGCAACAATCTCATGTAGTGTGCTTTCATTAGTCTTGAAAGAACAGTGATCTGATGAAACATTCACTCCTGCCTCATCGAGTTTACAATTTTACTCATTTAAATATTCTACTGTTATTATTATGGATGATAGTATAACTAAAATCTAACTAATCTGAACCATTAAATCAAAATGATCAAACTACTCATATTCATTTTAAGATACCGTATAAGGTACCGTAAAGGAGCTTAAAAAAAGAGTAATAGGCATGTCTTTTTCAGTTCATTTCTAGCCATACTACTAACAGTTAGAACAGCCGAAATCTTGCTCTCCACTGTGCTCGCCCAAAGAGTTTGATCGGCATGAATGCAGAACTGTCGCAAGAAAGCGCCCAAGAATTGAGTTGCCGGTACCAGTAAGCAAGCGATGCTGCCTCTTGTTACTTCCTTGTGCTTGTTTACAGTTACAGTGAGTTCTCCCTTTTGGGTTTGGTCCTTAATTAGTGAAGTGAGTCCAGCTCTTTCTTTTCTTGATCCGTATTTAGTCGTTGTTCTTGCGTGCGGCAATGAGTTTCCTTGGTAACCATTCCTCCATTCTCGCATAGTGATATGTGTAGGGAAGGGGGTTACCCGAGGATCAATACGCCCAAACGCCCGAGTATTCTATTATCGGACGGAAACAGAGCAGATCTGAGGGGGATACGACCACTCGAAACACTTCACTCAGTGGTCGTAACCCGTTCGGCGTCAGTAGTCATAACTAGTCATAACTAGTTTACAACTACTCACCCGAGGTTGGCTCTGGCTCTCTCAAACACACGCTTTAGTTGTGGACTCTGATACACACGGTCGTGGACTGTTTACCGAAGATGGGAATGATAAGGTGGAGCTGATAATAGGACTGAACACAAGAACTGAGGCACGATTATGCGATGCAAACTGACACACCTTTTCCACTGTATTTTCTCTATTATACACTATCTCAATTCTCTCAACGACTTACAGAGTATATATAGACACAGCCGACCACTCAGGCCACTCACTCACTACTACTCCTGTCGTTGCCGCTTAGCTCAGCCGCCCATGACTGTTACAGTGATAGCCGCTTGCCCATGCCGCTTCGCTCAACTCCCTAAGAGTGCTTCATGATCAGCCCATGACGATCGCTATAGTGTGCAGCCATTTGCCCATACTGTGCAGTTAGTCGATCGAGGACGACATGTGTCACCCATGACCACCCGTGCTGACGCATGCTACCAACTGCTACAGTGATCGACGTACGACCATGACCGCTGGCTTCATCCTTGGCTTGTCTTTGACAACTGCACTGGAGCTTCGACTACGAACACACAGGAGCTACGACCGCGACGCCAACGACTACGACTCTGGTTGTTATGACCACACACAACGTGATTGTAACCGATCACGCACACAGACGCTACAACTCTGGTCGTTACGACCACACACAACGTGGTCGCAACCGATCACGCACATAGGCACTACGACGCTGGTCGTTACGACCACACACAACGTGGTCATAACCGACCACACACACAGACACCACGACCACGGTGCTACGACCACACACAAGCTTCAAGTCCTCCGGTGCTTTAGCACTCTTACAGTATGGCGTCCATTGTACTCCTCCGTACGACCTCCACAAGACTCCTCAGTATGATGTGCACTGATGACTACGAACCACAACTATCGACTATCGACTACGACCATCGACCATCGACTATTGACTATCGACAACGACTATCGACTACAACCATCGACTACGACTATTTACTATCGACCACGACTATCGACTACAATCATCGACTATCGACTACGGTGTTATGACCACGGAGTACTCGGAGCTACAATACTCGGTGTAGCTTTAGTACTGATCGTAACGACAACACGACGACTAGTTGTATCGACTATAGATACAGAGTACTCGCACACACACACACACACACGAGCAAAACACACATACAATAAGATTAACCTAACAATATGTCCCATAACATCGGGTGGTTTCGTGAGAATTGGGAAAGGCTTGTGCTTTCTAATTAATCCCACTCCACCGACGTTTTGATAAAAAATTAGTTTCAGACCACGAGCATTACGGCGACTCTAATAGACGATTTGACGAAGAATTACAGAATAGATAAAAAGGGTAGGAGTCTGAGAGGAATTGGAGAGGCAGAGGAAAGAGGGAGAAGAGGCAGGGCTAGGGTTCGGCTCGGGGTAGCGGCTAGGGGGAGAGGAGGCGGCAGCAGCGGTTGGGAGGAGAGGAGGGGTGGAGCCTTGGGGAGGCTCGGGCGGGCGGGGCGACGGCGGCGGCTCGAGGAGAGAAGGGAGGCGGCGGTGGAGTGCAGGAAGAGGGTGGGTAAAGGCATAATGCAAAGGGATGACTCGGGGATAGTGGGGCTGATTTGCGAAGATATGTTGCGTGGCGGATGTATTTTTGGCAAAAAAAACCCATACATCTATCTGGGATGTTCAATGAAGATCAGACAGCTGACATACGTTGAGTGTATGAGTGCACTGATAGGATACGTTCTCTATCTTCATAATGTCTGTCACCCTGTCATCATTCATCGATATATGAAACCAAAAATATATTGTTGAACAAGGAGGTGACGCCACATATCTCAGACGCATCGCAAAGCTCATGATCACTCTTCTGCTGCTCCACAGACCACTGGGATCGTTGGTACTATACTTGGCATTCTCCAGTTTCGGTTTGATAACCATTAGCAGTGTAAACCTGAAATAATGGAGACGCCGACGGCATCAATCGTATTGTTTATCCAACCAGTTACTTGGAACGTGGTGTGATAAAATACACGCGCTCTCGAATCATTCTTTATCTCCATGCGAACGTGAGAATAGTGCATTGGCATGTGGAGACTTCGACGCGATCTGTTTATTTTATCTTAAGAGTGAAGGCGTGGTAATAATATGGTCAACAATTCATGCCTCTTTCTGTCCCCTTTGCCAGGTTGCCCCTTCGTCCTTTCTTGGTCGCAACAGGTGTAGAACACCAGTAGCCACCTAGCTAACCTCTCAGAGGAACACAAACACAGAATTTACAGCAAGAGGAACACACGCAGGACCTGATTTGGTGGTATGCACTCTTCTTCCTTCCCACTTGTTTGTGGCTAATCTGCAGTAGCATTTTCCTGAACTTCTCCTTCCCTTTTTTGACGGGAAAATTTTGCTTTCCCTTAATTTTGGCTGGCATTTTATCTGCAAAATCTTTTATGCTTGTACCGTTTAGGGGGGGTCGATGGGGGCAGATTTAGTGCTTGATTCTCGTCTTTCTTGCGCGCTGAAATGAGATTTATAGGTAGCTGTTCTTTCATGCTGGAATGCTATAAACATTGGGTGGTTTCCTTTGAAAACCTAGTGCTTTCTGATCCCATTCTGCCGATGTTTGGGACTTAGCTTGAGGATAGTGTCAGGATCCAATGCTCTGGCTGCAGTGCTGCAGTAGATTATCTGATGGAGAGGTGCAAGCAGAGCTCAGGAGTTAGGAGGGGAATTAGAGAGAGAAAAGGAGGGGAGAATCAGAGTGAGGAGAGAAGGAAAGAGGGAGAGCTGGAGAAGGTGAGCACATGGGAAGAACCGGAAGAGAATGACTGCTTCGCGTTAGAGTTTAGGATATGTGCAATTTAGCTTTGGGAGAGTACTGAAGCCCTACTCTAATAACAAACCACATCTCTTGAATTATAAGAAATCATAGTTGCAACATAAGAAGAAACAGTAAGGGTATCCATAGTGTATATGACCCAAGAGGTCTTAAGGTGGGTCCCATCTAAACCTTAAGGCCAATGCTGTAATGTATATAACCCATTAGACCTTAAGATGATCCCACTTGTCAGATAAAGAAAAAATGTATTTTAATGTTTATGGCCAAGTCTTTAGCTTAAGGCCTGGTCTTAAGGTTTTTTTGCTTATGGCCTGCTTAAAGTCACCCTGTAATGTATAAGGTTGACCTTAAGCTAGCTTAAGACCTCCTGTTTTTGCACACTGTGGATGCCCTAACTTGGTAACATAACTTCTCCGTTGTGATGTCCATAGGTCTCGTTATACCACATCCATCAGATATAGAGCAATACAATGCAGCTTTTAGTCTTTTACACATGAATTTCAAGAACCGGTCGTTACCTCTTCTTCCCCTACCACACATTGACATTCCTCCACGCCTTAGGGGTCCTTCTCCGAACCTGGGTGCAGCTTCTTTTTTGTTGTCCTTAGGAGAAAAATATTGAAGATATTTGCTAAACAATAAGTATATGATCTTTTTTGTTTTTCAACGATTTTTAGTTTCTCGCAGTAGTTATTATTTATTAGAACTACAGCGTAGAACAACAAGTCCTGTGATTCTCTCCCCAAATAAGTGGTACTTTTTTCTCTGGCCACATCTTGGGATCCATGCATCCTATCCCTCCAGAAAAGAAATTTTACATGCTAACTTTCTTCGTCAAGCATGTCGAAATGGATGATCGGACCAGAAAATAATTCCATGGGACATAAGTCCTGTGTAAATGAGGTTGAGGTTGAGGTTGAAGCACGACGGTCCTTTTAAGAGTTTTGAGGGTCTTCACTTTCCAGAGTGTGCAATGCATGGGCCAGGAGGCCCACTATGCCTCAAAGCTGGGACTTCTGCAGTGGGTCCATTCGGGAGCACAGAACGGCATGATCTCGCCGGAGCACGCGAGCCACGCGATAGCGGCGGCGGGCGACAAGCAGCACTTCGAGGCCAAGGACGGTGACGTAGCCGTGCAGGTTCTTTCACCGGTGAAGCAAATGGTTAAACGAGCGACGAGGTTGCTGGCTACAGAGACTCCGACATGGGGAATGGGGAACGTTCGCCGGGAGCGGAGACGCCGAGATTGGGAGCCAGGAGGCTTCGTTGTGGAGGAACTGGATACTGCTTCCTCACCGGCTGCAGATGGCAACAGCACTTGACGCCGATGGCGCCGCAGAGTTGAGGGCTCGCTGTGCGTGGTGGCTAACCGGAGGAGGTCGTGGACTCGCGGTGGTCCCGCGGCAGCGGGTGGCGCGCGAAGTATCTGCTCCTCCATGACTTGTCCAACCACTTGTTATCGTTGATTTGAACTGGGTCACCGAATCCGTTGCTCTAGCCTTACAAGTTACAAGCATACCATGGAATCTACTCCCGTTTGTTTTTAAAAAATGGCATGGAATGGAATGGAAGGTCTCTACTTTCGCATCTTTTATATCATAATCATTGTTAGCAGTTAGTTTCATTTAGGAAATGTGATTCTTTTTCTTACCATGTTGTGAAATTTTTGAAGGAAGAAAGAAAGAAAGAAAGAAAGAAAACTTTTTTGTTGACTTATGGCAGGTTTATGTGTTTTCAGGAAAAAAATGGGGCTGATTGTTTGGCATTGGTTGCTTCTCTTCTTCACCTTGGTCTCGTTGTGTTGTAGTTTGAATTCAGATGGCCTTGCCCTCCTTGCCCTCTCCAATAGTCTCATTCTACCTAGCATTATAAGCTCAACTTGGAGTGCTTATGATACAACTCCTTGTCAATGGAAGGGGGTTCAATGCGAGATGAACAATGTGATTTATCTTAATCTATCATATTCCGGAGCTTCTGGTTCACTTGGTCCCGAGATAGGGCGTATGAAGTACCTACAAAAGCTCGACCTATCAAGTAACAGCATCTCTGGTTCAATCCCTCCTGAATTGGGCAATTGTACTCAGCTTACTCTATTGGATCTGTCGCAGAACTCCCTTTCTGGTGAAATTCCAGCATCCCTCGGGAACCTCAATAACTTGATATATCTCGTCTTGCGTGAAAACTCCCTCAGTGGAGAGATACCTGAGGGGTTGTTTAAGAACCAGTTTTTGGAGGAAGTGCACCTCTATCATAATAACCTTAGTGGTTCTATCCCCTCGTCAGTTGGTGAAATGACAAGCCTTAGAGCCTTTGGGTTGGATGGGAATACATTATCTGGAGTTCTGCCAGATTCAATTGGCAACTGCACCAAATTGGAGGAGCTCTATCTACTAGATAATCAATTGAGTGGGAGTCTTCCAAAAAGTTTGAGCAATATTGAAGGACTCAGGTTCTTCGATGCCACCAACAATAGTTTTACGGGAGAGATCTCTTTTAGATTCAAGAGCTGCAAATTGGAAGTTTTCGTGTTATCTTTGAATCAGATCGGTGGAAAAATCCCAGGATGGCTGGGCAATTGCAGGAGCTTAACACAACTTGCATTTTACAGGAATCATCTCTCCGGCGAGATACCAACTTCAATCGGTTTATTGAGAAACCTCTCTCAACTTGTACTTACTCAGAACTCCTTGTCTGGGCCAATCCCTCCTGAGATTAGTAACTGTCGGTCGCTAGTGTGGCTGGAGTTGGATATGAACCAGCTTGAGGGCACAGTTCCAAAAGAGCTGGCGAATTTGAGTAACTTGCAGCAGCTCTTTCTGTCCGAGAATCACCTCACAGGGGAGTTCCCCCAGGATATTTGGCGAATCCGAAGCCTTGAAAGCGTCCTTATTTACAACAACAGCTTATCTGGGCAACTACCTCCAGTGCTGGCTGAGTTGAAGCACCTAAAGTACGTCAAACTATTTGGTAATTTCTTCACTGGAGTCATACCACCAGGGTTTGGTATTAATAGCCCTTTACTCGAGATTGACTTCACAAATAATAGTTTTGTTGGTGGAATCCCGCCGAACATTTGTTCAGGAAAAAGATTGAAAAAGTTGAACTTGGGGCATAATTTTCTCAATGGTACCATCCCATCTAATGTTGCCAATTGTCCAAGTTTGGAACGAGTTGTTCTCCAGAACAACAGTCTTAATGGGCAATTTCCACAATTTGGACATTGTGCAAATCTAAGCTATATAGATCTGAATCACAATTTCTTAAGTGGGCATATTCCAGCAAGTTTGGGCAGATGCGTCAACATTACAATGATAAACTGGTCTACAAACAAGCTGTTTGGTCCAATACCACCTGAAGTTGGACAATTAGTGAAATTGGAAAGTCTTGACCTCTCCCACAACAGCATACAGGGTGCACTTCCCACACAAATTTCTAGTTGCTCGAAGTTGCATCTGCTTGATTTGAGTTTCAACTCTTTGAATGGTTCTGCACTTGCAACAGTAAGCAATCTGAAGTATATGTCAAAGCTGCGGTTGCAGGAGAATAAATTCAGTGGAGGCATTCCTGATTGTCTCTCGCAATTGAATGGGCTAATTGAGCTGCAACTTGGTGGCAATGTGCTTGGGGGAAATATCCCTTCATCATTAGGAACTTTGACAAAATTGAGCATTGCATTAAACCTTAGTAGCAATGGGCTGATGGGCGGCATTCCTGCTCAATTGCGCTACTTGGTGGAACTTGCAATTTTAGATTTGTCGCTTAATAATCTTACTGGAGATCTGACTTCATTAGGAAGTCTACGTTCATTGCATGCCTTGAATCTTTCCTATAACAGATTCATTGGGTCAGTGCCAGAAAATGTTATACAGTTTTTGAATTCCACGCCAAATTCCTTTAAGGGAAATCCAGGTCTCTGCATATCTTGCCGTGATGGTGATTCTTCTTGCAAGGGAGCTAATGTTTTGAACCCTTGTGGTCCACTGAGGAAAAGAGGAGCACATGGTTGGATCAAGATAGTTGTGATATTTCTTGGTTCATTTTTTGTAGCAACATTTCTGATACTTTGTATCTTTCTGAAATATAGAGGTTCCAAGACCAAAACTGAGGGAGAGTTAAGTCCTTTTTTCAGGAGTCTTCTTCTAGATTAAATGAGGTTATAGAATCAACTGAAAACTTTGATGACAAGTACATCATTGGCACAGGAGCCCAGGGAACTGTATACAGGGCAATATTGAGGTCAGGAGAAGTATATGCTGTGAAGAAGCTTTTGTGTGAAGCACACAAGAGCTTGAATGCAAGCATGATAAGAGAGCTGGAGACGCTTGGTCAGATTAGGCATAGGAACCTGATAAAACTAAAGGAATTTTGTTGAGACGTGAGTATGGTTTGATTCTCTATGAATTCATGGAGAAAGGTAGCCTTCATGATGTTCTGCATGGGACTGAGCCAGCTCGAATTTTGGAGTGGAGTATAAGGTATGGCATAGCTCTTGGTACAGCCCATGGTTTATCTTATCTGCACAATGACTGTCACCCAGCCATCATTCACCGTGACATTAAACCGAAAAATATACTGCTGGACAAGGACATGGTGCCACATATCTCGGACTTCGGCATTGCAAAGCTTATCGATCAGTCTCCTGCTGCTCCACAGACAACTGGTATCGTTGGCACCGTTGGATATATGGCTCCAGGTATCAATGGAAGAAAGATGGCGCATGTTTTAACTTTGTCATTAAACTATTTACATGTTTCTTGCAAACTTGTCTTCAAAAAATATGTTTCTTGCAAACTGATTTAATACTGCATGTTTGTTAAAACTTCAAAGGCTTTGCTCATCAGTTGGTTCAGTCTGTAGCCTGGAGCAGTTTACATTCTATTTATTCATCATTAAAATTCAGTAGCTTCAATGCAATCATGCATAATAGTAGCTACATCTCATTGTTTGGCAAAGAATAGAACATGTAGTACAAGAATGGGATGGAATGAAGACTCGACAAAGCTGTAAATGCGTGCACATTGCTACGAAAAACTACTGAACAGATACGCTTAGCCACAGTTTCTTTCTGCTCATATTTTTGAATTGGGCGTCTGTATTACTTACAGATATCTAATGGGCCTTATGGTTTCTGGCAGAGATGGCATTTTCAACCAGGGGTACCACAGAATTCGATGTGTATAGCTACGGCGTGGTATTACTTGAACTGATTACCAGAAAGATGGCTGTGGATCCCTCATTTCCTGACAACCTGGACATAGTTAACTGGGTATCCTCCACGTTGAACGGGGGCAAAGGAATCGAAACCGTGTGCGACCCAGCTCTTATGCATGAAGTACGTGGCACTGATGAACTGGAGGAAGTACGTAATGTGCTGTTGTTAGCTCTTAGATGCACCGCAAAGGAGGCAAGCCAGAGGCCTTCCATGATGGATGTCGTGAAAGAGCTGACAGATGCTAGGCATGGCGTTGGCTCACTTTCGAAGCAGGAGATATCTGGTTCCAGCAGCTCAACCCCTTGCTACCAGTAAACGGAGATAACAGCTGCTTACAAAGAGGTTCCAGCAGTTCTTAGTGGAGGTATAGGAGACAATTTCTACCATCTGTTTTAGTTGCCACGAGTTTTATACTTTGTAGTAAAATGTGTCTATTCTTCAAATACAGGAGAGTCGACAGCTAAATTTTGATTGGAATTCCTGCACCATTACTGTTGTACGTGCTATATTGTGAGGACAAATTTGTTGTGCATATGTTGTGGAAGCGCATGTGCAGAATGAGCTGCTCATTTGTATACGCAGACATCACAGCAGGTGGGTATAACACTACAATAGTTGTGGAGGGATGTGGTTTCCTTTTAGATTCCATCAGAATACGATGAGTTCGGTGATGCTGCCAACGCAGACGCAACGGGTTGATCGGATTCGTAAGTGCCATGAATAAAAGTGAGTAAATGACCAAGCTGCTACGGTCAGAGTGACGTGGGCAATCTGCCATGGAAGGAAGTGACTTAAGGGGCGTATTGGCTGCAACTGAGTTTTAACTGAAAATAAATAGTGCTAACAAAAAAATAAGTTTAAAGAAGAGAACACAAACAGTGGAAAGAAATAAAAAAGAGATATGCGCATGAGACATGAGTAAGAAGAGTGAGGTGCGTAGTGAGTCCGTGACCCCTGCCTTATCTCAAAGTAAGATGAGTGGAAAAGTTGTTTTAAGAGGCCGAGTGTTCACATTGTGTAAGACCAAAATAACAATAGATAAGGGTAAATGGTGTTTTTAAATTTTCCTCAAGTATTTCCTTAGTCATTACTCCAATAGCTATAAGAATCTATGAAAATCAAGAAACAAAAAATCCAAAAATTATCAAGAAACTAAAAATCCAAAAATTCTTGAAACTATTAAATTTTTCAGCCCATGAATAATGATTTCAGCACTATTTTAAATCCGAAAAACCTTGTAACTTTTGATATATCGATCCAAAACACTTGAAACCTGAACCAAAACTAATTCATGATATTAGAAACCTATCCTAATAAAAAAACTTGAAAGAACTTAAGAGATTTCGGATATTTTGGTTCGTGAAGCTCTGTTGCACCAAAACTGGCACAAAAACTAAAATTGGGCTAACTTTTAAACCAAAACTCCAAATCACTTGAAATTTGGCATGCCCCTTCTCGGGCTCGGCAGTACCACACCTTAGCTGTGGTAGTACCGACTTTCAGAGAAGAGAAAATGCTCCAAAAGCACACTTCTCTGAAAATTAGCTACCACCAACTAAAGTGTAGTCATATCGCACCGATAGTATCGGACACCGATCGGTCATACCATTGCGGTACTACCTACCAACAAATGCGGTAGTATTGTTTCAAGGAAAGATAAGAAATGCACCACTGAAAATAAACTACCAAGATGTAACGTAGGTAGGATCGATGAAGCGATACTACCATCGATACACTTCCGGTCATCCGATTTTCAAAAGAAATTCAAAGAAGGTTTCAAAATAAAGTTTCAAATGCATGCATGATCCATAATTGATCAAAATGGCACAAGATTAACTTCAAACTATTAGCCATGACTCTTCTTTACAGTATGACGTCTATTCTAACAACCCGGTCTTTTTCACCAAACACAGAAACCGGTAAAAGCTATAAAGAGGTCCTTAGACTGCAATATACCTTTGCCTTGAGCCATATCTTGATCCATGTCAATCCTTGGTCATCTTTGAATATTTTTCCATGATGTGATCGAAATCCGGACTAAACCTTTCAATCTTCATAACAAACATATTAGTCTCTTAAACATTGTCGTCATTAATTACCAAAATCAATTTAGAGACCTAAATGCTTGATCCCCTCTTTGGTAATTGATAATAACCTAGACAATATGAATAATTTGAAAGTTTTGAATATGCATCTAGTTCGAGAATAAGTTGCATATCCTAGATTTTGACTATTGATTAGCAAATAATTATTGGATGAGCTCAAATGAGATAAAGAATTAGTTGCTCTCAAAGTCAACAACAAATAAACAAAATTTCCCCTAAATATGTGCATATAGATTCATGAAGTGATTTTCATGCACATTTGTGATTTTTTTTAAAAAAAATTGGCGGAGTTTCTTTATTTATTGATCTTGAGGAAGCGTATGAAGTAAATAGATTAGATGATCGATATGAGCACAAGTAGTATGTGACGAACATTTGTAATATGACATTGCAACCATAAGCAGTATAGCATAAGCAACAAGCTAGTATAACTAACATTTAACACATAGCAAAGTAGCATAGCAACTATTACAAGTTCAACACACTAATATTAAATGAAGTTCATACAAGCACAAGATCCCAATACTAATTAGCAATATAATAGATAGTAGATGATTGCTTGACTGTTTCTTACTCATCTTGACTTCATCTCTCTCCCTTTAACCTCAAATACCAAAAATCCACTAGTTGGGGGTGGGGTGGGGGGAGGGAGGATCATGACGACGGCGACGGCGATAGTGAAGTGGTGATGAAGGCTGCACCGGCTGCGAGGTTAATAAAGAAGGGTGCTCAAGCACACTCACACGTTGAGTCAAGGTGGCTAACTGATAATTGGCCTCATGCTACGCATCCCGGATCTCCCTGAGAGTAGAGTTGATTTGAGTGAGAGCTAGAAAAAGCGATGTCGGATGCTTAAGCTTGCTCTTGAGCGTGCTGTGGAGGATGTTCTTGAATGTGCTCTTCTTCAACTTGTGCTCATAGAGGAGCAGCTGTCAACACTGGAGTGCCTTCACGAGGTTGTATGTCTTATGCACTGACGGCCTAGCTAGAGATGGCAACGGGCACAAACCCACTGGGTTTTGCTATTCCAAACCCGTGCCCATGAAAGTTGGACGTGCCCACTAAAAAACCCATGCCCGTGACTGGTGTAGATTTTTGCCCAGACCCATGCCCACCGGGTAACGGTACCACGGTCGTCCATGCCCGACAACAATGTGCAGATTGCGCGATGCGAGTGCTTAGCAAGTCAACAATAAGTACAATTTATATGCTACTATGCATGAAACAAGCAACGACAAATTCACAATGCACATCACTAGTTCACTCCATCAATTATCAGTTCATAGTTCACTGGCATAGCATATCATTACAAGTTCACAGTTCACAACTCAGTTAAAACCAAAAGGAGAGACATCAACTGCTCTTTGTACTTGACTAATAGGCTGGGCTGGTTTGCCTGGGAGGCTGGGAGCCTGGGTTTATAACTTCTATGGATCGGGTTTATATTACTCATGGGTTTACGGGTTTGGGTACTATAGGAACATACCCGAACCCGGCAGACCCGATGGGTTGGGCTTTTTGCCTATTAAGAGACCCATGGGTTAGGAAATTGACCCAGACCCATGCCCTAATAGAGTAAAAACCCACCGGGTATCGGGTTTCGGGTACCCATTGCCATCTCTAGGCCTAGCTCCTCGAAAGCCCATCCTCCTCATGATGAGGGCTATAATTTCCTTCTTTGCATGATGTAATCAATTATGTTCCAAGTATGTCCATGAATTGCATTGAAGTTGCTACTCTTCGGGAAGAAGGTATGTTTGATTATTTGATTGATCAAGCTTGAAAGTGGAAGAAGTTCCGCTAGCTTCTCGATGGTGTACTTTATATTGGCGTCATAAAACTCATACTATGTTGAGGTTTGGAATGCTCCATAGGAGTGCACCTTCTCATATTGGCTTAAATATACTCTAAGTGCTTGTTCAAAATCCTCCTTTGAAGCTTCATGCCTTTGATTCCCGGTCATCCATATCTTGCAATCGAAGTTGTAGGAAACATAGACGGTAGCGTAGAATTGACGAATGATGTCTTCTTGATAATCGTATTTCAATGTCACTGTGTCTTGTAGACTTGCTCCATGGAAGAGGTTATATGATCTGGCAAAGCACTCAATAGTGTTGAAATGCCTTCAATCTATGTACTTGTGATCTGTAAATTGTTTATGGTGATTGTAGATTTGGTTGAACACTTTTTGTTGAAAATTGGTGTGAAAATGGGGATCCATTGAGCTTATCGATTTCTTGAATTGATTCGGATGACGGGGTGAGCATAGTTATCACAAGAAATATGCAAAAGGTTGAACCGTGGCTCTTTGGCATCGGCCATATCAACATCATCGTCCTCATAGTCATCATCCTTATCGTCATCATCATTGTTTTGAGTGAAGTTTCTATCTTTGTTATCACATTCTTCACTTTGTTCAATATTCTTCTTACTTGCTTGTTCTTGTCTTGAAGATTGTCCTCCATCGCAGGTTCTCATTTCTTGACGTGGCAGTCTCTGGATCATTGTCCTCTTGAGGCACAGGAGCCGTCCTCTTTGATGCTAACTTGCATGAAGCCGCCTTGTAGTGAGAAGAGGAAGGACACACTTGGGGATCCTAATGCTCCTTCGGTTTTCTCTCGAGAGAAGCATTCTTGCGTGCGAAGGTCTTTTGTCCTAATCATGATCACTAGATCAAGGAAAATGTGATTAGGACACGGAAGGATAAGACTTAAGTAATTTTCCATAAAAATTTTGAACTTCTCTGTAGAGGCGGTAGTACCGCTCTTGGCATGCTGGTACTACCGAAGTTCTTTGTGCAGTGGTGCCATACCTGCTGGGCACAATTAAAACATGGGTATTCGATTTAGTTAGACGTATGCTAGTGGATGCACTCTCATGTGTGTGAGTTAGGACCTGCGTGTGGGGGTGTGTGCGTGAGTACGTCCACCGTTGTACTCTAAAAAACATCGTGCGGCTTTTGCCGTGCAGTGTGGCGGCATGGGTTGGGCCCGTCCGTGGAAGGTGTCGGCGGGAGAGGCTGTGGGGGGCATGGCGTGATTTGTGGGGGCTTGGATTGGGCGCGGTGTGATCGGTGGTCTACCGTCTGGGTGGAACGCGACGTGGCAAACAAGCCTAGTTGGGCAGGTTCGTGGGCTCGTGGTCGGGGGATCTACGATTATGCGGAGGGTACGTGCGGTCGCGTAGGAAAATCAGGAAATGTGAATCATGTGATGGGCTAGGAGAATATTGAAAGACACGTCGGCTCGGCGCAACCGTGCAGAAGATTGGGCAAGGATAGTTGAG
The DNA here is from genome assembly GCA_036346245.1 of Bonia amplexicaulis. NCBI lineage: Eukaryota > Viridiplantae > Streptophyta > Magnoliopsida > Poales > Poaceae > Bonia > Bonia amplexicaulis. The sequence goes on along the minus strand of CM070758.1, from coordinate 11,134,541 downwards.
GAACACGGCTCGGCCAGGGCTGATGCGGCTAGCAGTCAGGCCGACATCGTGGAGTACCTAAACTCTCTTCGTTTTATTATTGATGCGCCGTACTTCGCTTGTACTTATCTGTACTCATATATTGTTTGGGCTGGAAGGCACCGGGAGGGCCTTCGAGAAAACAGTACCGAGTACCGAGTCTGCCGACCACTGTGTGACGTGAGCCCATCTCAGCAAGCGTTGGAGCGCTCAAGGCTGCAAGCGGGTGTGAACTCAACTGTGAGGCGCGAATATGTTTCCTCGGAACAGCGCACTGGCACAGGCATGGCAAGTAACATCCAAGTGAAAGCAATTTGCCCCCAAATAGTTACGTGCACTGCAGTAGTCCAACGTTAGCAAATTCCTTTTTTTTTTTCTCTCCTGGAACAGTATGGTGTAGAGCGGAGCCCAGTGACGTCATGGTGTGGCAAAGCGCGCGCAATCGCCGAAGCGGGAGTGCCGTACGATTAGAGCGCTTGTTTGGCCGAGAACCAACGGCAAAAACGAAAGAGATTTCTTTCAAACAAATCTCTGCTGCTGAGATCGCTCAAATGATGTGCTCAGCTTGATGTTCGTACGCCCTTAGTCTCGGTAAATTTTTTTTGGGTCATAACTTATGACTTTTAATTTAAAATTTTAAATTCTGATTATTCGTGAGAAAGGGTACAAATAAATATCTCTATATGCGATTTTAGTCAATATAGATGAAGTCGGAACAACGTCTACTATAATTAATTTGTAGATTTTATTTTTTTAAAAATATTTTATTTAAAAATTAGTTAGTGTAAAAAATTAAACCATAAATCTAAAAGAACATAGCCTTTGAACCACCCTATCGTTTGTTCCAAAGAAACCATGCAGCAGAGATTCGTTCGAAAGAAATCCGTCAGTTCAGCACGGTCTCTAGGCTTCCAACTTTTCAGCACATAGCACTACTACATGCTCAGGAAACACGAGCATGACGGCCTTTAACTCGCTATGCCATATGAGCAGCAGAACCAGCCGCTCGTCGGCAGCAACATCACACGAGCATGCCTAGATTGGTAGGTTCACTAACATGTCACGTTACCTACCATGTCCCAGAGCTGAATACCCACACACCAAGAGGCGAGCTGTCTCCCTCCAGGCACGTGTGCTGCTTCTTCAGGCCGCAGCTAGCGTCGGGAGGGGGGAGCTTTCCACATTCCATGGCCACCACGGCGACGTACACCTGCATGCCTACCTCGGTTTCTTTGCCCGTCTAGCTCTTAAGTCGATCATGGCGTCTCACCTACCTAAACAGGGCGTGAACACCAGCTAAGTATCGATCATGGCGTCTCACCTGCCTAAACAGGGCGTGAACACCGGCTAAGTATAGCCATTACAGCTGAGCACGCACACACTACACTGTGGGGCAATGCAAACAGGGTCCTCTCAAGGTGCGGGTTCGGCTCACTTATGACTCTAGCTTATCATTTTCTGCTATATACTACAATAACTAGTTTTTAAACAGTATATTTTTAAGATAAAATCTATAAATTTATTATAGTAGATATTATATCAAATTCACCTATACCAATAGAAATTACGTATAACTGTTTTTCTCTCTACTGTAACAACCGGAGATGAGGTCCCTCGGAGCTGCGCCTACCGACCACTTCCGCTCAGGCACGTCATCGTCCTCGCTTTGCCTGAGATCGACGGATCGGATGCTGCAGGGCACATGGAGGCAGGAACATACAGGTTGGTGACCATCAGCTGTCACAACAGTTACAGCTGATATATATATTATATATGTGTGCCTCACTCGCTGGTCTCAGCGAGGGATTTTGTGCGTGTTTCTTTCGCGCGCATCATTTCTGAATAGCCGAGTAGCTGACACCCATAAATCTTCACGTGCTCGAGCCTTGCCCGTTTGACGCCTGGCATAGGTAGTGGCTGCACCGACGATATTTGGTGAAGGTTTGGTGAAAGCTGTGGTAGTACCTGAGAAGGTGGGCAGAGTTACGATCGGGCTAGGTTGAAGTAGCAGAGCGAAGGTTTGGTGAAAGCTGTGGTAGTACCTGAGAAGAGATCGACTATAGGACGAGGGCCGGCCCAGAAGATCGACGCTTGCGAGCCGTGCAGTCCTCAGACCCGAAAACTATTTTGGCACCCGAATTGCAAATGACTGGAGTTCCAGCTAATTTTCATCACGTCTAATCTACGAGCCAAATCAAATTATTTCATGCATATATTCATGTCATTCAAACACCACGTCATCATCTACGGGAGAAAAATAAACTAGGGTCAAAGTTTTCTCCGCCGAAGAATCAACTCTCCGTTTTTTTCATCTTATGACTTATAGTTTTTCTTAAACCAATACACGAGACAATTTTTTCGTCGTCGTTTTAAAACGGTGTATCAGAATAGACTATTAGAAGCGGTCGGGTGGAAGTTACGGTGGGCTCAATTCTTGGTTGGTGGTTGTGGCTGAGGGGCTCGGCTTCGTCTACTCTCTGGTTCTACCTCTTCCTCTACTTCTATCCGTGCTTGTGCACTTCGATTCTTGTTAATGTTTTTGTTATATTTGCACAACTTTTATCACACCCGATTCTTGGGGGATCCTAGTGTTTGTGTTGACGGGACTTGGTTCTCGGGTTCTCATAACGAGAGTGGTTCCCAAGCTCGAGGGTGCTTGCGGTCTTGAGGATGAGCCGCGGTTCTTTGTGATAGCCACTGGTTGAGCTGGGTGGTCTCTTCCTCCTTCTCGGCTACCTGGCTCAACCGATCGAGCCAAGGTGGAGTAGTGCCAAGTGTTTTGTATGCTTACTCGGGGTGAACCTGAAAAAGCAAAAAAGGAAGAAGAAAGGTGGGAGGGAAAAGGTGGGCCTACGTGTGTCAGGCTGAGGATGGAAGGCTTGCTGGTTGGTTATGGTTGAGGTGTGGTCCTCACGCGGTTGTGGACGTAGATGAAGGGGTGGCCGAGGTTCTTGTCGCTGTCAGGGACGTCGTCTTCTGGTGGTCTTTGCCTTGTGGTGGTCCACCTGGTCGGCCTCCTGGTCCCTTGGTCCACGCTCTCCTTCGTCTTCCTCTACCTTCTGCCTCCCATTCTCGAACACTCCTCTCTTCTCACTGGTGGGCTGCTGCTTTGGATGGGATGGCTCTCTGGCGTTCGTCCGAGAGTAACGACGGTGAATGTTTGGCTTGTTTGGCTCAGGGTTCTTGGGTGTTCTTAGTTGCTCTTGGATGTTCTTGTTGGTCATAGAGGCTTGGGTGCTCTCTACTGGTTCTGTGGGTTCTCGGCTGTTTTGTAGCTTTAGTGGTTTTGACAATGCAATGGGCGATGTGGGCGATGGCTGGTTTGTTGCCTTAAGTATGGGGGGCTTTGACCTCCCTCTCTTTGTGGCTTGGCTATGCACAACTGGGCACGCTCGAGCTTATCCTCTATTGAGTCTTGCACTCATGTGGCCTTGGATCGATTGTCCTAGGCGTGGGCTGCTCACTGTTTTTGGGATTCTCTGGGGTTGAGGTAAGTTGGAAAAATATGGGTTTTGGATTTTTGTATGCCGAATGATGAGGCCCACTTATGGTGAGAGGTGCTGACCTGCCCAAGATGGTCTGGGAACCTCGATGAACGCTACTCTAGTTGGCTCTAGGGGTCTGGGGTACTAACGACAACTCTTTTCCTTCTTTCTTTTTATTCTCCCTTGAATTGTTATTTGATTTGCTCTCCGACTACAAAAGAAAAGAAGGGGGTGGCCAGTTTGGAATACTAACATTGGCAACACGCGGAGATAGGGCAAGGGAATGCAATGCAGAAATTAGTTTAGCCTTTAGCTTTTTGTATTTGTAATTAGAAATTAGTTTTTCATACAAACACAATTCCTATAATAAAAAGGTTGCAATACTTAGTTTTTAATTCATTTCTTTGAGGTCTACAGTTAAAGCTTGTAACTCATTCTTGTAATTAATGTGTTACAATAATTCTTAATTCCTTTTAATTCTTACTAATTACACTGTTTTGAGTTAACTAGAGTTTCTTTCACTCGTCATGTGGCCGCGGCGGCAAGAGGAAGGGTGACCGATGCTGAAATGGCGCACCTCGCAAGCAAAGCAGGCGAGCGAGCAATCTTGCTGTCGGCACGGCGTGATCCGGCCGGCCGAGATCGATGGATATATCGCAGCAGCCGGCGGCGTGTAGGGCCACGCCCCGACATTCCATGCTACTTAAAAGTGGGCGCTGCGTGCCTTTGCCGGCCGGCGCCATTCCGAGACTAGGAAAGATCTTGCCGGGCCCGAACGATCCGCCGTTTCGTGTCGCGTTTGACGAACGGCTAGCGCTGCCACTGTGCTAGCTAGCTACTAAGGTGGTGTTTATTATAGCTTATTTTTGATGGTTTATGGTTGAAAAGCACTGTAGTTAGTTGAAAAATATCAGAATCGACGAGACTTATTTAACATAATTAAATTTAAAAAATTAAAAATATAAAAAAATATGTTAGCCCATCACAGACAACGCAAACGAATACAGGAAAAAAAGAACCGGCAAAAAAGCTCAAAAAAACAAAAATTCAGAAAAAGACAAAATTATGAATAGTGAAAAATAAACCAGAAGCCAGAAACTGAAGCCGAAACGAACGGGGCCTAATGCTTTATCGTTTATCCATCAGGGGATTATTTTTTTTTTTACTTTTTTATCGTGTTCGTCTGCTTGTCTTGGAAGTATATATAGGTGTCCCTACCCAACAGAGAGTGCAAACGTGCCGCACGCAGCGCGCACGTTGCGGCAATATGAATTGTGTGAGCCGCACGAGCGCACGATTGATTTGCATGTGTTTTTCTCCGAAAAGGAAAATGAAATCTGTTGGCATTTGAATCTTGTAGATATGATGCGATGGTCAGCTGGCGCAAGCAATTTAATTTTGATCTGGTACTCGATGCGTTTCTTTCATCGTTTAATAAATTGCACAAATAATGAATGTTTTTTTTAGAAAAATATTGAATGTTATGTACCAGAAATCCAGAATTATTCTAGTATCGCTAATCTACACATGTACTTCGTCTTGGAGAGAGCACAGCCGAACAATTGTAACTTGTACTAATATAAGTACAAGTATGTAGTTCATCGTATCAAAGTAACGTTATTAGATTCATAGTTAAAGATACTTTCATATGTGTACTTTATAGAACTTTCGTACTATAATGTTACAAAAATTTTTAGTTAAAGTTGTATATTAAGAACGTGAACAACATATATTTTATATAATAGAGTGAGTAGTATCTTACTGCTTCCTTTAGAAAAGACTAAGATTTGTTGATGCTAGCAGATGTTGAGCTCAAGATTTTGTCGTAAAAAAGAATTGCAATGCTTAAAAACATGGAGTGTAACATCCTATTTTTGGAAACCAAAGTACATGACTAAAAATTTAAATTTGAATTCAAATCAAAGTTCAAATTCAAACCGAATTTAAAAAAATCCAATGCCCAAGTCTTGGTTGGGCCGAGCCCAACCCGTTTTCTCCCCCTTCCACCGGCATGGCCCAGACCACCCTCCCTCGCACTGCGCGCCAGCCACAGACCGCCCATGCTTGCGATGCCTTTGATCGGTCGCGGCAGCCGAGCCGCCTCCCTATGCGCGCCTTGATGGGGCACTACTCTGCCGGCACCGCAGCCCTCCCCTTGCCTAGACCCCCTCTCTCCTCCCTCCCCTTGCCGCATGCCCTAACCTGCACCGTGCGCGCTAGTGACTATTGCCCCTCCGCATCGTCACCGCTGTGCCGTCCACATGATCAATGGCTCCTATACGCCAGCAGTGCCGCGCCGCACACATTGAAGCCATGCAATGGCCACTTCTCTCCCCCTTGGTTATTTAAGACCATTCCCGGGCCTCCCGAGCCTCCCACCTTGCCGTTGTCTCCTCTTCCATCACCTTGGCTGCGCTAAGCTCCCTTGAGCTTGCTATTGCCTCCACCTCGCGTTGCTCGGACCTCATTGTCTCTAGCCTTCTCCGATGAGCCCAACCCTCATGAGGAGGTATCGTCGGATGGTTGTAGCCAATGATCTCACCCTGAGATTGAGGTTTTGGTATGATATGGTAGGGTATATGAATGATAGCCTTATAAAGACTAGATCCTTGTGCCAAGTAAATAACATAGAACTTGCTTAACCATGTACGATCAAGGATAACTAACTAAAGGGAAGTGAATAGGAGGTTTTTAAATTCTTTTAGTTAAATTACAATTTTATAGCAAATATGAATTTCATTATAATAGTTTTACACAATTAAGGTTTAAATTCTCTAGCTTTCACTAAGCCACCACAACTCCAAGTCTATACTAGATATAATTCTAGCTACACAAGATAATTCAATAATTTCTAGAAATATAAATGTGAAAAGTGAAGACAAGAGGGATAAACCACAATGAAGATACGCGATGTTTTTTGGTGGTCTCAAAGACTTGCCGGTCTTTCCTAATCCATGATGAGATAAGTCTAAATTAATTGGACTAGCTCCATGAATTAAGCCTAACCACCACAAGTCCACTAGGGTTGCTCTTTCTTCACTCTGGAGATGGCGAGCACAACGCCACTCACAAACATGTCGGGTCTTTTCACAAGATTCTTTAAAAATATCATCACGCAAACTCCTCCAAGTCTCCTAGGTGTTGGCAACCACCATGAGTAATAGGTCCATGACGTTTGCTTGAAGGTTCCCAAGTGTCACAAAGAATACCTAATGATGCAATACACTTGAATGCATTTAACAACCTCAAAATGTGAAAATAGAGCAAATAAGTTGAATAGACAATAGCAAAGGCTCAAATGTATTCCATGAGATCCAAGAAGAAGCACTTGATGCTGGTAGGGAGCTATTTATAGTCTCCACCCGCCAGAATGACTGTTGGGGTAGAAATCCCTAAAAATCAGGGGATGCAGTACTACCACCATGTAGTGGCTGGTACTATCGTACCTACTGCTCAACGGCTATTTAAGATCCATTAAATACACAAAAACTAGCCGTTAACTTAAATATCGGTAGTACCGTACTCACAGTACCCAGTAGTACCAATCATGCGATATTATTGCACCTTAGTTACAGTAGTACCGATTTCCAGAGGAGAGAATATGCTCCAAAATGCACCTCTCTAAAAATTAGCTACCGCCAACTAAAGTGCAGTCATACCGCACTCCGATAGTACCGGTCTCATCGTGCGATCATACTGCCCAACGGTACTACTGCTCAACAAATGGAACCGTTTTGCGGTACTACTACGCAACACATGCGGTAATACCAATTCAAGAAAAGTTCAATATGCACCTCTCTAGAAAAATGCTATCGTTATGTAACGGCCGGTAGAACCGATGCAGCGGTACTACCGTCAATGTACTGCAGTCATACAAGTTTTGAAAGGAAGATTAAGAGAGGGTTTCAAATGCATGCATGAACATAATTGATCAAAGTGGCACAAGATTAACTTCAAGCTACTAGCCATGACTCCTCTTTATAGTGCGACATCAATTCTACAAATCTGGTCTTTTTCAACCAAATACCGAGATCGGTAAAAACTATAAAGAGATCTTTACACTACAATATTCTTTTACCTTGAGCCATGTCTTGATCCATATCGATCTTTGATTATCTTTGCATGTCTTTTCCATGATATCATCAAAATCTAGAACTAAATCTTTCAATTATCTTAATAAACAAGTTAGTCCCTTTAATCATTGTCGTTATTAATTAGCAAAATTATTTTTAAGGGTGTAGACGTGAAATTGTGAATGACAAACCCTTGCTAATTAAATATTGTTTTACGATTTTAAGTGCTACATTTTTACCAAAAAACTTGCATCTATTCTTCTCAGATTATAACTTTTGACTCTATTCGCTTGAACTCATTGCATATTAGTTAAATAGCCTTCCCATGTAGGTTGCTGAGTATGTGTTTACTACCACACTCAAGTGTTCCTATGGGTTTTGATTGGTTCTTCTGAATGTAAGTTAAATTTTGTGTTTGGATGTTCATAAAGTTGTTGTAGTTTGGCCATTAGGTCATATTTTAATCAAGCTAATCCTATTTAAATGTTCGTGAGCATGCATAATACTCTTCTTATTTGTAACTGAACTCTTGAGCCATAGCGAGAAACATGCCCTATTTTTAAAATGGGGTCATTACAAAACACATGGGTTAATTTGGATGCTCTGAACTTGTTTATTTGGGTCAATTGATAGTGAATTAGCGATTATATATACTGTTTTGTGATGAATTTGTATACGAATTGTTTTGACTCCATTGACCTCTACAATATTCTGCTTGGAACACCAAAATACTTGGCTTGGTTGGCACTTTGTGCAGCAATCCTATCGAAACTGTCACATCTAGCAGCAGTGGCCTAAACTTATCCACATCGGATAAGAAACAAGGAAATAGTACTATTCCAAGTCTCCAACCGTTCTTGGAAGCCTCTAGTCTCTAGCTCAGCGTGCACGGCGATCCGACGACTTGTCCGACCGTGGACATGGAAACTTGGAAAGGTGCATGCATGAGACTTTCAGAGGAACCAAGCTACAGCTGTGTTCAATATGGCTTAAACTTATTTTTATACTATTTATAATTTCATCTTTTTTTAAATTTGATTTTTTTTGAGTTTTTTTGTCGGTTTTTTTTTCTCGTATTCGTTTGCGTTGTTTGTGATGGGCTAACATATTTTTTATATTTTTAATTTTTAAAATTTAATTATGTTAAATAAGCCTTGTCACCACAAATTTTCGTATAAGCTTTCAGCTTTCAACCGAACCGATCACCACTGAGATCCACGGAAAATGTAGCACGTGCCATTGGTGGTGAAAAATCAACAATTGCACTAACCTTGTAGACTTTCTGAATGTCAATGCGTGTGCTAAGCTCTTGTCAGTTTCTTTTTTACTACAAATTCACGATGGCAGATCTAAAAATGCTCTAATTTGCCTCTCTTGTTTCATGAAGATCAATAGATCATCAGCTGTTGTGCAAGAGGTTGTAGGTTCCTTTCCTGTTGAGAACGTTAATTAGGTCGTATGTGGAACGCGGAAAATTCTTCGTAGGAAAATATAATGGATGGATTTCGTGACTTGCAAGTATCGGAGGAAAATCTCTACGGGGAGCGATCAGACATGGCCCCAATTGTTAGGCCCAAAAATTTGAAAATAAACATATTTCAGTTTAGAAAATCTAAAGGATCACCTAGCTAGACAAACTATATATAAAAAATTCTTATACAATTATGGACTGTTGGGTACCAACGAGAGCTAACCATGATTATCAATTGCACACGTGAGCGGCCTAATCACAGGCCAAATTTACTAACGACAGTTTATACACAAACAAAGGTTATATTCTTACCATACAATATCTCATGGCAAGTATCGCTTTGGTGCCATCGTTTTCAACCGAAGAGAAGTCTGTCGGTCTGGTTAGGTACAAAGTTCGTACACCTTTGTTTTAGGTTATTGCTTGATTGTAGGTTTTGAAATCTGATCTTCTTAGCAATCTAGCTCTTGAGTGAAAGATTTCTAATACTTGAGAAAAAAATTGAAAATGTATCATTCACATCTTCTGTTGCCATTCCTACAAACTGCTAACCAGGTAAAACATGAACCAGATAGCTGTCATCTTTATCCTAACGATTGATCACTTGTAAGTTTAGCTGATCTTTTGCCATGCCCGTTTCTCCCCCGACCTTTTCTTTCTGCTAAGCTAATTACAAAAAGAGAATCATGAACGAAATGAACTTCTCCACCAAGATGTGGCACGCACCCAGGTAACTCTTGCTTCACTCGAGCTAGTCTTCGAACGAGACCTGAGGTTGCGAAGCTGGGAGATGCTGAGCCGATGAGTCTGTCAGGCCCTCGAGCATCTTCAGGACATCGGCCGGGTCATCAAGGTAATACGTCGCAAAGCTTGGCTTGTTGCCGACAGTGCAAGCGAAGATCTTGGTAGTCTCTGGGATTGCAGGATTGCTCATGGGAGTTGCGGTAGCCTGAAACATGTCTTCATCAGACCGGTCATCACCAACACATAGGATGAAATCTGGCAAGTCGCCCCGATTTCCCATAGTTGAAATAAGATTCTCCACCACGACTCCTTTGCCCACCCCCTGCACAGAAATATAATAACCGATGAGACAAAGCAGGACAAGGTGATAATGCAAAGAAAGACTACTCATGAAGATAAGCCGGACATATTAGTAAATATAGTCAACAGAAGCAACCAAGGTAGGTATGGCCCATGAAAAATTTATCGACCGGATTATATTAAAGGTAGCTGAATACGAGGTGGATGAAGCTTCCTAAAGTCAGTCTAATCTAATGCCTTTTAGTCTGAAAGCTATGCTTGCTTGATCATGACAGCTACTAGTGGAAATGAGACTTGTTCTTTTCGTAGCATACGAAAGTGAAATAGCTTTCCAAAGAGATGATACGGAGAATTATTGGATGTGAACCCCTTTTCTGAATGCTAAAGTGACATAGCTATCTAAAGAGATGATACTGGACATTATTAGTAGATGTTTCCGTACCTGAGGATTAACTTCCACAATTTGATGGCCGCTTTTCACAGACACTGGCGCATTCGCAAGCACAGTCTGTAGGTGGTCCTGGAGTTCTTTGGCCTGACATGATCCAAAGTCCGGATCAGCTTCCTCATAGTGCCACACTAGTGATGTTTCTTTAACCTCAATGTATGACCCATCCGTTGCATCAGTGTAATGCTGCATTACAGGCACTGCAATATTCTTCCAATCAAAATCCATCACCAACTTGCATGACTCCCATGAAGAATCCCTGCTCCACCTGATAAAAGAAAACAGAGTTCCTTCCAGAAGCAGCCAATCTTATTCCTTAATCTCCTCACAAGCACATGCACACAATCATAAAGTAATGGCAAAATACAGAAAAATGACAAGTTCCATGATCCATCGCATAGGAGGCATTCGTCGTACAATATCATCTCTACTGTGTACAAATTAAATATAACTCAGAATAACTACATTTTACACAGCAATGCCAATCAACATCGACTAATGACCAACCTTTTTGGTATACTAGAGAAAGCAACTCCTCCTTGTGTATACGCAGATGTATTTCTTTTTCAGAACAGGTGTATACTCCAAAGTTATGAGATAAAAGCACACTGGGCTTCCTACTTAAATACCATTAGTAACACAATTAAAGCCGGCTTTCGATAGTCATATAGTACAGGATATTGACCTGATTCCAGAAGAATTGGCTATTCAAGTATAGAGCATGCTATTTATATCAATTGAACAACAACATAAATCTAAACAATCAATGCTAAAAAAATCTCATACCCAAGCCATCTTATCCACTTGTCACCTACCAAATGCTTAAACCATCGGCAAGTTCAATTTCACGCACTAAAGTAGGCATGCCAAGAGAATAGGGGGAGAAATCTTGTGTTTACCTTGTGAAGTAGCCGTGCTCTGCAGAGATCCCCAGCCTTTCGCATGGCGCAAACCATTCAGCCAGTTCATCCTTCCCCCGCCCGCTGACTACGAAAACGGTATTCTTTGTATCTGAGCACAAATCATTCAGAGTACGAATCACTTCCAGGCTGGGCGCCTTGTTGATCAGCCCCTGCGGCATCACTGTGCCATCGTAGTCCAGTAAAATGAGCCTGTGGCCAGTCTGGCGGTACGCTGGATTAATGTGTTCAGGTAAGAGCTTCTGGAAGCTGGGACAAAGCGCGACGACGCGGAAGCTCATGCCGAGGCCAACGTTCAGGATCATCATGGACGAGTTGTCCTTGCAAGCTCTCTGCAAGTCCTGGTCGAACGACCGCGCCCAGAAGGCAACGTCGTGCGTGCTCACATACCTGTAGTGCTTCTCTTGCCGCATCTGCCTCTCGCGCTCCTTCATCCTCAGCGCCGAGTTCATGGCCTCTGCCACTTCATCTACATTCCACGGGTTGACCCGAATCGCACCGCTGAGTGACGGCGAGCACCCAACAAACTCGGACAAGATAATGGCGCTCTCCCTCGGCGTGTCGGCCAAAGCGTTGGCAACCGGACCCTCCTGCCGGCACACCGTGTAGAAGTACGGTATCCTGTTCAGCCCGTCGCGCACGGCATTCACAATACAGATATCTGCAGAAGCGTAGAACGCCACCTTCTCGCACATCGGCATGGCGCCGTCCATCACAACAACTGGTTTGTACCCGGCCAGCCGAACCGAGCATTGATCCGGTCCCGAATCGCCAGCACCTCCGCCCTGACCTCGTCGACATCGCGCCCAAGGCTCCGCGCCGGGTTGTTGATCTGCACGAGCACGACATGGCCGCGCAAGTCCGTCCGCGACTCCAGCAGCTTCTCCATGGCCAAGAGCTTAAGCCCAATCCCCTTGAACAAATCAATATCGTCCACGCCGAGCATCAATCGGCGGCCCATGTACGTGTCAGCGATCTCCTTGACCTTGGCGGTCGTCTCCGACGACGGCAAGACCGCGCGGAGCTGGACCATGTCGATGCCGACGGAGAGGATCTTCACAACCACCGTGCGGCCGTAGTAATCGATGCCGATGTAGCCGCGGCTGGAGCGGTTGGAGAGGCCGAGGACCCTGGAGCAGGAGGAGAGGAAGTGGCGCGCGTAGTCGTAGGTGTGGAAGCCCACGACGTCGGCGTTGAGGAGGGCGCGGAGGAGGTCCTCGCGGACGGGGATGGCGCGGAAGAGCTCGGAGGTGGGGAAGGGGGAGTGGAGGAAGAAGCCTATGCGGGCGCGCGGCAACTTGTGGCGGAGGAGGGTGGGAAGCGCCCAGAGGTGGTAGTCGTGGACGAAGACGAGGTCCTCGTCGGGGCTGAGGACCTCGAATACGCGCTCGGCAAACTGTGTGTTGGCGGTGAGGTATGCGCGGTAGAGCTCTCGGTTGAAGGGGAGGCCGCCGCCGCTGCCGTAGGAAGGCGCGAGCGGGAGGAGGTAGTGGAGCATCGGCCACAGGTAGTGTTTGCAGAATCCGTCGTAGAAGTCGGCGTGGAGCTTGGCGGGGAGGAACACCGGGTAGCAGGAGAAGCGCGCGAGGAGGTCCGCCGCGAGCTCGTCGGACGCGGTGATCGAAGCGGCGGCGGCGGAGGGGAGCGTGCCGACGAAGAGGACGGGGCGGGGGAGGCCATGGGAGAGCTGGAGCGGGAGCGCGTCCGGGTCGAGGGAGAAGTTGAATCCGTGCAGGGCGTCGGGGTTGGGCTCCGCGCGGAGGGGGAGGCGGTGGGCGACCACGATTCGACTCGCCTCCGCCGGAGACGGCGAGCGCTCGTCGCCGGAGTCGTGGAGGGAGGGCATCGTGACGGCAAACACAGGGGTTTGGCCGTTTGGGTTTTCGTGGGAATTGGAGGGGGTGGGCCGGGGCTATTTGTTAGCCGAGCCACGAGGGCGGAGGGGCTGCATAGGCTGGCAAGGCTGTTTTCCAGCCTGGCCCCTCACGTTGCAGGTTTTTTCGAAACAGAAAATCTAAATAGGTATACCGTTCTTTGCTTAATTGACGAGATAGCGTCCAATACATCCCGTGCAGCGTGACCACGGTATGTGAGGCGATGAATGGGCAGTGACAGCTCACGGTAGGCAAGCAGTTGCCATGGCTAAGACTTGCTTGAAACTTGAATTGAATTTTAAAATTTATTTTGAATCTTCAAATTTATTTTCGAAACTTACTGAAACTTTTAAAATTTTGTTAAACTCGGATTAAAACTTGTTTGGAACTCGGTGAAACTAGTCTGAAACTTATTGAGATTCATTTGAAGTTTAAACACCTTTCAAACTTTAAATTCCATTTTTTAAAAGAATCTGAAACTCCTAATAAACTCACTTGAATCTCGAAAGCACCTATAAAACTTGAAGTTTCATTTCTGAAACTCGGCAACCTTGAAACTTTACGTAACTTGTTTTTAATTAAGTTCCAATTTTGAAAGTGAACGAAACTTATATTTTGAGATTTAAAATCCATTGAAATTTGTTTTAACATGCTGAAAACTTATAAACCCCATTTGAAACTATTTTGAAACCTAATAAAACATGTGAAACGTGCTCTGAAACTTTGAAATTTATCTTTTGAAAGTCACCTAAAATTCTTTTGTAACTTATTTTTAATCAAGTTTTATATTTGTAACTATTTGAAACTTATGGTTTAAGAGTTGAAATCCATTGAAAGTTGTTGAAATGCGTTAAAACCTTATGAAGCCCATATGAGGTTTTTTTTGAAACCTGATGAAATGTTGCTCTAAAACTTTGAAGTTTGTCTATTGGAACTCAAGTGACATTCTTCTGAAAATGTTTTAATCAAGTTTCATATTTGAAACTGGATGAAACTTATAATTTCAAATTTGAAACTCATTGAATTTTGTTGAAACACGCTGAAACAAAATCTATTTGAAACTCTTTTGAAACTTGATAAATACCCGTTAAAACCAAGCGAAACCTGTCGTACCGTTGGAAACATTCCAACGGTATAGCATGAGGTAGCATCATCCTTTTCAAAAATCAAAACGGCATATGCGAATGTGTAATGGTTGTGGACAAATATGTCCTTTTGTTTTTACAAAATCTTCTTGTCGAGCGAATGATAGGAAATGTGTTGGATTAATTTGAGGTTGATTATGACAACAAAAATTAATTCATAGTACAGGGTTCTTCTAGCAAAATATTTTCTTAATGTTTAAGCGATCTATACACACTATCTAATGCATCAGTTACAAGTTTATATGGTGCCTTGTGGTTAATGACACAATAATACAAAACACAAGCTCTTCCGGCGAAGCTTCATGTTTACACAATCAATGGTTTCTCAGTGCTAATAACTATAACGTGGCTCACGACTTTCTATCAGTAGATAGATAAGTGTTATGGCTACAAGTAAAATAGTAAACAATGGGTTATGAGGAATCTACTAGAGGCTATCTAGAGCCTTGTACACAATAGAAGTGAGAGTGAATAATGAATTAGTTGCCTGCCCTCTCATTCCTCCTAGGATTTTATATATATATATATATATATATATATATATATATATATATATATATATATATATATATATATATATATATGAAAATACTTTCTACACCGGTGTAGTTACACCCACCTCTAATATACCACCTAAACAAACTTGAAATACTCCTTTATCACTTTAGGTATATTTGTATACTAATTATAAGATACTCCAATGTGAACCACACGAAAAACTTGTAAAGGAGTTCATAGTTTTAGCATATTTTGTAAATACCCTTATATACGCGCATAAAAAGGAGTATGTCGAAAAAATGTACATACCACTTCAAAAAAATTGTTCATACCACCTAGATGGTGTTAAATACTTGTATACTACACGTACATACCCTCCATTACGCGAGATACTCCATACATTGCAAGATACGATATAGGGTATAACTACACCGGGTGTAGAAAAGAGGCTTCATATATATATATATATATATATATGTATATATATATATATATGTATATATATATATATATATATATATATATATATGTATATATATATATATATATATATATATATATATATATATATATATATATATATATATATATATGTATATATATATATATATATATATATATATATATATATATATATATATATATATATATATATATATATATATATATAGGAAGGCGAAATGGGACTACTAGGAGTCCGGGCACCTAATCTATGAACCATTGGATTTAATTGAGATGCGTTAGTTTGTATTGGGTATGAGATTAACGGGTTAAACCATTAGCATAATCTGTGTGCGTGAGTGTTTAGCGGTTAGAATGATTAGTGGAATGTTGATTTGTATTTGCCTTAAATAACCAAAGACGATTTAGTATCAATCATGATTTGTGAATTACGTGTATTTACTCAATACATGCATGCAATCAATCATTAAGAGGCATTTTCGCTCAATCATGATTTGCATGCAACGATCAGGCAATATAGTACGGGTATTATACTCTAAAACATACACTCATATATGGACCTCAACCGGGCATTGTACACTCGAGAACACGTTATGAGGAAAACGCGTATGTGGACTTCTATTATTTTCTATACGCCGCGCGGAATGATTTACAACGGTTAATTTGTACGGCATGTAAGTATTTGATTTTAAAATATTATGAGAAATTTTCATCCCATTTGAGAAACAAATACTCGTTGAATGGTCGATGGAGACGTACGGCGTTAGAAAAACTACGTGTGTTTGACTTCCCATTTTTAGTATATGTCGCATATGAAAATCAATCGTACGTACCATCTGGTGAATCTTTGTGGTCGAAATGGGTATTATACTCAAAAAAAAATTTGAGTTGAATGGGTCCATTAAATGTAAAATTAAAAATGATAAGAAAGTCTGAACTGGGTATTGACTATGTCCGTGCAGAGACACACAAATCAATTGAAACCACCATTTTATGTAATCAATTGAAACGGATGCATACTGCTATGAAGACAGCGTCATGTTTGAATGTGTAGGCACCCAGATTTTTAGTCGTCAATCATGTTTGGTAATTAATGTGCCATCAATTTGTCTCACTCACAGATTTCTTGCCGAAGTAATAACTTTTTTCATTGTATTATAAATTTAAAAATCTGCGGTGTATGCAAAACAAGTATTATACTTAAATATTAATCATAAATTTAAAAGTATATGTTGCATGCAAACGAATATATGATGTATCATGTTCTCAAAACTCCTATTATACTCAAAAATTACTTTGTGATGTAGCATGTTCTCAAAACGAGTATTATACTCAAAAATTACTTTTAAAATTGGGAACTTACGTCATAAGAAAAATTGTGTTGACTTTCACTAATTTTTATACACCGCGTATGTTGTACACACTTACGTCATAAAACGCGTATGTTGTCTTGCATTATTTTCTCAAAACGGGTATTATACTCAAAAATTACTTTGTGATGTATCATGTTCTCAAAATGAGTATTATACTCAAAAATTACTTTTGAAGTGGTGGACTTACGTCATAAGAAAAATTGTGTTGGCTTTCACTAATTTTTAGACGCTGCATGGGATGAATTTGAGCGGCGAATTCGCACATGATGTTAGTGGTTAAGTTGAGAATCTTATGAGAATTTTTCAACTCAATCGGACAACAAAATGATATCTTGAATGGATGTTTGAGACGAACAGCATTGAAAAAGCAGCGTATGTTCACTTCCATTATTTTCTATCGCCGCACGGAATGATACATGGTAACTCCGGCTAGTGTGGAATGATTTTCCAGCATACGTTACTTGCACATCATCATTAGCATGGTAACCTATGAAAATGTCCTCAAAACCAGTTGGCTTCCTACCAGCCTCCAGATCCAGATAAACACGAAGAGGCAGACCTTTCATTCTCTGCAAAATATGTTACATGAATATTTTAAACTTCAAACTCAGAAAGATTAATATATTCAATCAACTTAGAATGAAATAAAGTAATAGTGTCTATTGGTTAGTCAAAAAGACATATGGTGTTTGATTCCACAAATAAGTTGTTGCAAGATTGCAATGGTGTGAGCCTATGACTCATGCCACTTACCCAAAATTTAGGCTTTAGCTACTAAATGACCCAATCGTAATTACCAAGTAAACCGAGAGAACATTGGTCCTCCCAGTAAGATGCAAGGGAAAAGGGGCAAGCAATCTACATTTTACAAGAATTCAAAAACTGACCCGATGCAACAATGCTATTTCTCTAATTATACTTACAGCACTCAACTAATTAAGCCTTTAGGAGATTTATATCCACAATTCCACATCATGCTTGCATTTAAAAAAAATCCCTTTTGATTATCTGTGGTGGCATGGTGCTATAGTTAAAAAAATCTTAATTCGTTAATCTGCTTCTGAGCAAGCACAGAATTTAACACTTACCTAAACGGCCAGCTCCGAACTCATGTCTCATGTAAAAAAATGTCTATGGAAGAGTCATTATCTGCTTCTGAGCAAGCACAGAATTTCTATCAAACTCACTTGAGGTATGGAAGAGTCATTATCTTCAACAAGGAAGGATTCCTAGAGACAAAATTCTCCCACTCTGTTCTATCTATTTTCCCATCCTGGTTCGTATCAGCATCTGAAAATGTCTGTCATCATCAACCGCATAAGTTACTGTAAGTAAACTCTGTTGTAAGCCACAAGAATTACCTACAGCTCAAGTAACAACTAACTAAATTTTTGATGAAATGTCCAAAACCTTGTCCAGGATTGTCTCAATAATTTCATCAGATAATCTCATTTCTGATTCACCTAGAAGAGCACCTATTTAGCACTAAAGCATACGGTAAATTAATTTGAATTCCGGGTATGTCCATTTTCCTGGACTAGTACAGGATCTTAGTACCCTACACGGCCAGATGCACAAAACAATTTACATCTCCAATCCTGAATAAGCGAAACTGCGAGAGCTAGCAAGCTAGCTCACACTAGTCCGCATAGGAAAGCAGAAGTTAGATTAGACGGAACGGGATAGGGATGAGATTGAGCTCACAGGCGGTGTGGGAGGCGAGGTGGACGGGTCCTCGTAGCCAGGGTGCTGCCGCTTCGCCATGGACTGGAAGCACCCCGTCGCTGCCGCGCGCGAGAACTCCTCCAGTGCCCCGACCCCGTGGCGCCGGCGCCGGCCAAGAGGGGCGCGGGGGTGGAGATGGAGGGGAGCTCGAAGTAGCCGGAGAGGAGGAGGATGGAATCAACGCGGTGTTGAAAACGGCGGAGCTGGCCGGCGGAGAAATAACCGCACACGATTTGGGGAATGAGACGAGACCGGAGGTGGGGAATGAGGCGAGACCAAATGTGGGGAATGAGCTGGCCAGCGGATATCGCGTGGGGATTCCATTTTCCTGAAGCACCGGGTCGAGCGCCACGACCAACCCGTTAATCGGGAATTCTCCGCTCACTGTACGTGGTTAAATCGGACGGCTGTAGATTGAGGTGTCCAGACACCCAGTAGTACTTAATATTTTACTATATATATATATATATATATATATATATATATATATATATATATATATATATATATATATATATATATATATATATATATATATAAAGACAAATTACAAGAATACCCTTGTTATGGCTCATCATGCTAGGGGTATAAATATCTTTTACATACTTAATTAGTCTCTTGGTCCAGTAGGATGAATAGGCAAAGGTAGGGACCACTCCCCTAACAATAAGAATTCATAGCTGGCAGCAAAGTTCAGAAGGAATGCCCCGCTCGTTTCAATTTCAGCTTCTAGCTTTTAATTCACTATTTATTTATTTCATTTTTTTTGACTTTTTGGGTATTTTGCCTTTTTCTGTATTCCTTCGTATTGTACGTGATGTGCTAACATGTTTATTCTATTTTAAAATTTTTTAAATTTAATTACGCTAAATAAACTACCATCAGTTACAGTAAAAAATAAGCTAGTTATAGTAAAAAAACTATGATCACCATAGCTGGCATCAAACTGGTGCCCTACAGATCAATGTGTTCCCACACGAATGATCACGATCATCAATATTTACCCCCCAAACTACGCCAGATGGATTTCACGTACCTTTCATGAGCTCTGCCAATGCACAACAATATTTTCTAAGTGATCCACACCGTTTAATATATCAGTCCACACATTGGTGGTGATTAGTGGTTCATGACTCACAATGATATGAAACTCATGCTCTTTTGGTAAATCCCTGTGCTTATAAAAGTTAGTGGTTTCTCAATGCTAACAACTATAAAGTGATCCCGACTTCCTATGCATGGATAGATAAGGATACATGCATAGCTAGCAGCAATGTTAGTAAGGTACATAGCTAGCCGCAAATCAGTACCTTGTGATCCTGCGTGTACTCAGAGCTAACTACTGTGAAGTGGCTCGTGGCTTTCTATTCATATATGGATGAAGATTCATAGCTGGTAACAAAATTTGGAATGTATATAGGTGGCAAGAAACCAACGCCCATAGACGTACATGTTCTCACGCTACATATTGCGATCCTAGAGATTTGTCTCAAAATGTTGCCGGGTGAATTTCACATGCCTCGCATTAGCTCCATCCATGTACAGCAACATTTCTAAGCAACGCACATCTATTGTCTTTAACATATTTGTTTGTATTAACGGGAGGATCGGAGCATGGATCAGAGTTCGTAGTTGGCACCAATTAGAAGGTTATGTTTGGCAGGAAGTTGGAGATGGCTCCATATTTTTCTCAAACGAAAGATCCATGTCTCTTGAGATTTACCCCTAAATCATCATGCGATGCGAGGCTTACATGCAATTCCAATAGCTTGCGAGAAGAAGAATGCCCATGGGTGAGATATATAATGCACAATTCATATAGCAACCAAAAAGTGTAACTCGTAGGGACCGGATTGAAATTCCGGAGTAGTTTGAAGGCTGACGTTATAATTATTATGGAGAATGGCATGGGTTATCCGTAATGTGTATTTACGAAACTGCCCCCAAGCTCCACAACGTGTTTGACAACACGCCTGCTCCTGCTCGCCTTCCTTTTTTTTTTCGTTTTTCCTCTTCTTCCTCCGTAGCCTGTTACGGAAGTTCTGGGATTTTGTATGATCTAGGGTGACTTAATTCACACGCAACGGAACTCTTCCGAGATAATATCTTTTGTACCTGTGATAATTCCAGCACGTTTCCTTAGAAAATCTTCGAGCCAAAATATGAAGTACAAAGAAAAGTTGGTGTGTTTTAGGATGCTTTTTTTAAATTTCACACTGACCGTCGTACGCCCATCGTTCCATGGATTAGACGACTTCAGAAACTATGGTGGTGTTCAATTTAGCTTATTTTTTGTGGCTTATGGTGAAATCATGAATGATCGAAAAAATCAGAATGATAGATGCTTATTTAACATAATTAAATTTAAAAAATTGAAAAATATAAAAAATTTGTTAGCACATCACAGACAACGCAAACGAATACGGGAAAAAAAGAACCGGCAAAAAAGCTCAAAAAAAACCAAAAATTCAGAAAAAGACGAAATTATAAATAGTACAAAAATAAACCAGAAGCTATTGAGCGGTGCCTATAGGGCCTATTTTGGGAACAATTAGGTAGGCAACGGATCAAAGACCTCTTCTCGATGTGACAATTTTCAGCCTTGTTGGTGAAGATTTCTCCAGTTGAAATCCGGTAGAGACGTACGTACGTCAATCGATGCGTTTGTACGTTATAGCTACCAAAGATCTACGTGTTTCACCCAAAAACAGCAGAGATTTCTTTTCCCCGTGTTTTTCTGAATGATCCATACGTATCAAGAAGAGGATGTTATCTATCCCGAGACGTAGCTATCGCTTTGTGCCTCGACATACATGGAAACTTCGCAAGTGAGAGGGCAGGCAACGGCGGCGATGGTTGCACGAGCGAGCGTTTCCTTCTCCAAAAGGGTAATTTCTGGTATCTTTTCTATGGCTTTTTGAATGGATATTGTCGTCCCGTTTGATTATCGGCAGATGCGAGAGTTGGTACCGATATTTTTTTAGTTCCTCTTTAATTAATTTAGGTGGTGTCTAGAGAGTATATGAGTGCTTTTTTTTTGCTTAATAGTATTTAAAGTTTGAGCGCTCGAATCTAAGGTCTAATGGATAAAATTATTTTGCCTCCTACCCTCCCATTCAAATACTATTTTGTCACGAGTACTCAATTTTTAGCCGTTAGATACATATCTGCCCGTCCACTGGTTTGCTTATTAGTTATTAGCATGTAATGTAACACAACGAGGAATGCTCAATACATATTGTTGTTTTCTGCATGGCCATTTTATATCAATTATGTACTAGTTTTACACAAATTAAATTATGTAAAAATTGATGTGACAATTTGTAGTAAAGAGGAACAAAACAAACTATAAGAAACACAACAAACAAAAATTATGACAAAAACCTACTTGTTCATTTATGTTACGACTCTTAACCGCCCTAAACAAATTGATTACTCTCTTATCACATTTTTCACCCCGAAGAAAAAAATCATAAAGCACAACATGAATAACAAAGTAGCATCCAATGGACAAAAAATAATGAGTACTCACAAACAAAAAATATTCGAGTACCATTTAGCAAATTTCATTAATTTATTTACTACAGATGAAATATTATGAGGATTGAAATGGCATATCCGACTATCAGGATGACGCATTTGAGGAGATAACGATCAATGAATAGATAGAAATTGATAATCTGAACGCAAAGAAAAGAGAAAATGGAAAATAAAATATAAGTTGATAAGGACGCGTGATGCGTCGAGGAAACGCGCAGCCCGAGTTAACGAAGCTAATGGACTGATGATTTGCGGCGAACCTAAGCCATAAATTGATCAGAAAGGACACGCAAAAACGACGCCATTAACATGACAAAACGAACAGACGGGGAGGAGAAAACGAGAGCCGGAAGTGTTACCATCGCCCCACGCTACTTGCGCGCAACAGAAATCAACCTCAGGTACCATATTAGTAGTACAAGCACTGTTTGCGACGATCAAGAGGCCGACTCGACCGGAGGCCTCGAGGGCGACATGACTGACCTAACATGTTTCGAGACCACGAGTTCCTCGGGCACGCACGTCATTACATCCAGAATCACAAGAAACCTGCCGGAACGGAAAGTAAAACCTGTTGCCTTGCATAGTAAGCTGCAAGGCAAATGCACGCACCAATGTCAACCTTGAGTCTCATTTACAAAAGAAACCCACATCCATCCATCATTCCATGAAGAATTTAGGTAAAGGTAAACAAACCCGAGCAGCCTCCCAACTTCCGAGAAGCCGCAGGTTAAAAACGAGCTCCGTGTCTGTATGCGCGTGAAGTCAACTGCAAAATTTCGTGCGAAAATAGGCCGCAACCTGCGACGGCACGGCCCAATCGACCGAACCAGCTCCCCGGCCCGACCCGACAACACCCGCACGACAGCGGAAGTTCCGAGACGCGACCGACGCGACGACTCGGCTCTGACCGGCCGGCTTCGTCGAATGATATGTGGATGGTAAGACGTTGGTTTTAGTGGCGGACTTTGAATTTTTAAGGTAGTGTTTGAAGTTATAGAAATTTTGTTCAATAGAAAATAGAAAAATAACGATCTACGATAATATAAATTAAAGTACAAAGCGTTCTTAGGAGAGACAGACAATATTTTAAATAATATAGAGAAATTATAAAATAATTAAGAAAATTACAATCTAACTCGATGATACTTTATGACTTAAAAGTGAGATATGCTATCAGCATTCTTAACTTGTAAGAAAAACTCTCGTTCAATAAAGGTACGTAGCAACAAAAGAATCTGTGAGTTCAATTGAGTGCAGATTTTGCATTGTCTAACTAATTTGAACTGCAACACCATAAGAAGCAGATACAATACAATCATACAAGGCTTGGTCTCTACAGTCTACCGGTTGATTTGCACTGACTTTGTTGGAATAGGTTTGTGACATACTAGACAAGGTAATTGCCAATTTCATGTTATTTGCGTTTACAGATCAAAAATTTTATGGACTTTTGTTTGTGAAATAATGCTGAAAATATTGTTCTCCGGTCGAAAACACTATAGCAATAGTCTGACCACTATTGTTCACCGGTTTAACCAGTAACAACTGTAGCAGTTAAACAGCCAAGCAAAATGAACAGTGTTTTGATCAATTTTTTGTTTGGATTATTCGTGTAGTGGTTGATCTTTGATCTTTATAGGTTTTTATAACTATTGGAGTAAAGATTGACGAATATTTAGAATTTTTTAATGACGTCGTTCACTCCTTACTATACCGGCCCTATAAATACCAATTCAAATTTCCCGATTTTCATACGTCGGACGCGGGCGCGTGTGGTTCCATCCTAACCCACCACGTCTCGGAAGCCAAAACCACGGGCCCTTTTGCGGCACCTTCCAATTTCCATCCATCGGACGGCTTCGCACGCATGGCAACGCCGCGCGGCGTGGCCACGCGGCCGTTCGGGTTGGGGGCTCGCGCGCGCAGGCCATCTGCCCGAGCGGACGTTTCCTTGGGCTGTCTTCGTGGTAGTTGGCGCGTCGTCGATGTGATGTGTTCTCTGCGCCGCGCACAGCACACAGGCTACGGGCCGGGCGCGCGACACTGTTCAGCCTCCGGCTATTGGCTATCGTACTGGTACGTGATTACGTGGTGCGAGCGGTGCGGCCGAGCAGCCCATGCCGCACGGCTCCCTGCGTTGTGGGACAGGAGCCTGTTCTTTTTTTTTTGTTAGTTTTGTGGTTTTTAGCTGCGGGTTGTGACTTTTAGATTATTTATATGAAAGATTATAAAGTAATAAAAATTTACATACGGTTTTTACCGATATAAATGAAGTCAACATAATATATATTATAATTAACTAGTGAACAATATCTTCAAAAGATATTTCGTTTAAAAATTAGTTATTATACAAAAACTAAAAAGCAGTTTTTAGAAGCTGAAAAGAACAGACCCAAAGAGTGCTAGTACTACGTTAACGCTACACCGCATTTGATGCTAGATTTCTGATTCTCCACACTCGTATGGAGTATGGACGATTCAGATTGGGGACAGAGTTCTCCTGGGCCGAAGATCCTATCATGAATTTTCCATTCTTTGTTTAGGAAAGATCAAAGATCCTATGGATCTGGGATATGCGACGCTCAACTAGAATCCAAGTTCGCGTAATCTTGAAAACCCTTCAATTAATGGAGTTGACAACTGCCGTCAACTTCTCACGTCCTATGATCAACGACCACTTGTGATCCCATCGCCCGATGAGAGAAAAAGAGAAACGCAGACCAGCAAAATCTGCTCCACGCCACAGGTTAGTCGTCACTCAGACGTGTCGTGCGACCACGTCACAGCGTTGCCTATTGTATGGTTTCACTTTTGACCTCATGGGCTGTATGGGTGTGATCATTTGAGCTCTACCTTTTAGCTTTGAAACTTTTAGCTTCTTAATTTTGTTTTTTCTAGTTTTTTATTTTTTATAGGCTTTTTTATCTTATTTCTTTGTATTATCTATAATGACGTAACCTTTTTTGTATTTTTTAAATTTAATTACATTTAAAATGCTATAAGCAAATACAGTATAAAAAGTCTCAAATGATACCCAATAAGCTGAAATCTTTAGTTTTAAGCTCAAATGACCCCCTGCCCACTACTTGTACTTACCAACGGAAAAGGAAAAGGCTACGAGCCTATGAACACTAATCAATGGCGGTAATGTATCACGTACGGGTTACGACCCTGTCATTTATGTACGCGTTGTTGTTGATTTGTTGTGACGAATTAGTTGGGCGCTAAATTTATCCCAGCAAATTTGTACGGACGGACGCACTGGCAGATCGTCAGCTGCATACATGACGCTCAAGGATCCACCAGCCTATGGGCCATTGCAACTTTGGATAATGCACAAGGCCTGGTGAATTGGAATGCCTGAAAGAACTCCCTGATTTGGCCCATGTATCCCAATTCTGATGGATTAGACGTGAGCAAAGACTCTGGCCCAACAAAATAACGACGGCAAAATAGGAAAAAAATCAATAAATCTGGAATTTGCAGACACCCGTATGCTCTATGCATCACTGAGGATCAGATAAACAGACAAACTAACTACACAGGTTTGAATGATTGGTTGCTCGGGGGCAGGCTTGCTACATCCAAAGCTATGTTGATTTCATCAAGGAAGACTCCTTCGTTCTTCAGTTATTTCCCTCCATGTGATGTGCCTTTGCACACCAGGTGTTTGGCCTAGCTCCCGTGTCCCAACAGTGAGTTGGGTCGGGCTTATTCGTGCCAGCCTAAGACCCAGCTGGTCTGGTACAGGCATGCCACATGCGTGGGCCATGCCGGCACGGCACAAATGATGGGTCAGGCTAGACTTAGAAAGCACCGTCGGGCAAGATGAGATGGTGTGCTCGGTCGACCCGGCCGGCGAGCACAAGGGCATTAGAGGTGTCCAAGCGGTCGAGCCTTAACGGCCGCACCGCGCCTGCCATCGCTGGGTCTTGACCGCGACGGCACGGCACGGAGGCTAAGCGGCCGGGCCGACACGCACGACGCGGCCGACCGCCGCGTGCTGGCCGAGCCTGCAAGACGGCCGGGGCCCAGACCAAGACTGCCTGCTTAGCATCGGGCCGCGTCTTACCAAGACGACACCACAAGACGACGCCCGGCCCGAGACGGCACGACGGCAAGCGACCCCCCGCACGGCACGCCCCCGTTTAATTCAAAAAATAGCGGTTTTGACCGTTGGAGGAAAAATTGGAAAAATAGCAAAAATTCAAAAAATCTGAAATTTTTCCTATAAATAGGGGCAATGGCCTCCATTTTCCACACCTCAAACCTCACTCTCATCTCTCGGTTTAGCTGTGAAAATCCGAAAGTGTTTGCGCAAATTTGGTGAAAATTCGGGCAAAATTCAAAAATTCAAAAATCTTGAAAGATTTTGTAGGAGCTAAAAGGAGGTAGTAGTGCTGTCTTATTTTAATTCTTGGTATTATTTGTTGGTTTAATAGTAAGTTAATCGTTCTTTTATATTTCAATTTGCAGTTGATTTAATGGAGAACTACGATTTTGAACTCTCCGAATTGACCTCTCGGGAGGATATGCAACCGTTTCAACAAGCATATCCATCCGCGGAGGACATACAACAAACCGGAGAGGAGGCCCGGTGGAGCATATCCATCCATCTTCATTGGCTCAACAAGTGCATCCACAACGCAAAGCACGGTGCAAAAAGAACAAGAGCCAAGACATCGGCGGCTTGGAATGATTTCGACAAGAAGATCAAGACCGACGATGATGGAAATTCAATGAGGTATGTTGTTTGTAAAATTTGTGGTAATGAACCGACTGCAAAATCTTCAAGTGGGACGGGTCACCTACAACGACATGCGGCAAGCTGCAAAAGAAGGCAAGGAATACAAATGCGTCAGACACAGCTGCAATACAACCCCGACGGCTCGGTACGTACGTGGGAGTACAACCCAGAGGTAGCTCGGGAATCTCTTTGTAGATTGATTGCTTCTCAAGATTTACCTTTAAATTTTGGTGAGTCGATGCTTTTGAAAATATATTAGAAATGCTCATAACCCTAGATTTAGTTCTGTATCTAGGCAAACAACAACTAGAGATTTAATTAAATATTATAACAATTGTCGTGAAAAATTGAAAGAAATGTTTCATACATGTACATTCTCTATCGCTTTGACATCCGACATATGGAGTGGTAGGGCTAGAGAAGATTATATTAGTGTTGTTGCTCATTATGTTAATGATGACTGGATAATGGAAAAAAGAATTATAGGATTTAAATTAATTAATGTTTCACATAATGCTGAAAATATTGCAGAAAGTATTATTAGAGTTGTAGAAGATTTTGGCCTCACGGATAAAATTTTTTCTATAACTTTAGATAATGCAGCTGCAAACACTAGAGCTATGGAAATTCTTACTCCTATGTTTAATTCTTATGCACAATCTTTTTTACTGCATCAACGTTGTGCTTGTCATATTATTAATCTCATTGTTAAATCTGGTTTAAAAGATTAAATGCTTGTATTGATTCTTTTAGGGATGCAATTTCATTTATTAATTGTTCTAACCAACGAATAGCTGCATATAAGAGTTTTTGCGTAGCAATGAACGTTCGTCCTAGAAAATTTGGTTTAGACATGCCTGTTAGATGGAACTCTACTTACCTTATGCTTAAACATATGTTGCCATATAAGAGCACATTATCTGTATTCCTTCACACCCAAAGCCATCAATCTCGTAGCTCCTCCAAGAGAACCCAAGTTAGAGACCCCGAACTTCATCGAGGACGATTGGGTTGTTGGTCAAAAAATATTTTCCTTTCTAGAACTTTTTCATAAAGCTACACTTTGTCTTTCTGGAGTATACTACCCTACATCTCCTCTAATTGTTCATAACATTCTTGAAATTGCCACTCACCTAAAAGCTTTTGAAAATGATCCTATACTACGGGATGTCAGAAGTTGCCATGAAAACTAAGTTTTAAAATATTGGAAGGAAATTCTATTTTATATGCATTCGCCTTTATTTTGGATCCTAGGCCAAACTCAAGGATTTATAAATGTTTTACAACTTTTAAGTGATGCTACCGGTTTAGACTATCGTACATACTATACTACATTAAGGATAAATTATATGAGGTATATGATAAATATGAAAATAAGTTTGGGTCTGCGTTTGAAAGACCCCGTAGTCCCTAGCACCTCTGGGGGACTATGCAATGGGGCAAGATTTTGGTTCTTCGCTAGGGATTCTCGTGCGGTGCGGTACACAACAATCGGGAGGAAGACGACAAAGCACCGGAGACCTATCAAGCTATCTCAACGGTGATAGCGTGAGCTTCGAGCGTGAGTTGAACATCCTCTCATGGTGGCAAACCCGTAGGTATCATATCCGGCTATCCATATTAGCACGGATGTGTTGACTGCTCGCTCTCTACAGCCTCCTGAGTCGCGATTCGTCTTCCGGAAGAATAATTGAGGAGCGACGAACAAGTCTCTCCAACGAGATGGTCAAGTACTTCCGATCAAAAGACCGGGAACAAGTTTGAATCAAGACTTCAACATCTCGCAGATAATAAAGATTTAGAAGAATCTTTTGAGAATTTGTATTTAGATAGCAATGAATAGAATTTTCAATATTTTCTTCACATCGGCCACTAATGAGCTTTATAGGTCAGACTTTTTCTTTACCAAGGTTTTCTCAAATTGAGTTTTTACTTGGTAAAGTTTTTAATGAGGCAGCCATCCCATGTAATTTAATAAATTAATAAAGCTCATTATGTCATTGCAAATATTTATTTTTATGATTAACAATGTCTACATTTTTATATATTTTTTCTGATTTTTTTCCGATTTTTCTATATTTTTACAATTTTTCTTATTTTTTTTCAATTTTCTTATTTTTTTCTTTTTCTAAGCAACGGGAAGGGCGGCAAGACGGTCTGCTTAGCCTTAACTGCGTTCGGCCGCAGACGCAGACGCCAACGGCCGTGCACAGGCTCAGATCACTGCCCATGGGCGCAAGACGCAAGACGGCCTGCTTATTACACGGCCTTAATCAAGCCGGCCTAACCAAGCCGTGTTGAGCCCGGCCCGTCGTCGTCGGCCGCAAGACGCCCAATGGACACCACTAAGGGCATGGACAGACGCCAACGCGTCGGTGGGCGCCTTGGCCTCGACCTCGCCTCCCGCCGCCATCCCATGGGCACAAGTTATCACAAAGTAGATAGAGTAGAGAGGAAGGAGTATACCGTGCAAGAGGAGGAACCGTGGTGGTCGATCCGCCTCACCGGCTTGTCGCTCTCGCCTTGGCCTCGAGCCACGGCACCTCCCACATTAGCGCCGCTCGCCTCCCGCCTCGACGCAGCCTTGCCTTCGCGCCACCTCGCCGCCGCCTCCAACGCCGCCCGGCTTGCCGCCGCCTCGCCCGCCTCGCCGACGCCGCCTGCACCGTGGCCAAGCGATGAGGGAGGAGGCGATGTGACATGACGCGCCATGAGTTGCGAGTAGGTGGCGCGTGGGGATGGGTGCCGGTGGCGTGAGGAAGAAGGGACGACAGAGAGGCGCGCAGGGAAAGAGCAAGGCAGCGGCGCACGAGATGGAAGGCGCAGTGGATGTCTGAGGATGCTGTGGGGGTAGATGAGCTACGGGTGACCAGAGGGAGTACGGTAGAGAAGCGGTGCTACCGAAGATGGGGAGGGATGGGGGAAAAGAGAGGAGTAAAGGGCGGCTAGGGGAGAAGACAAGTCGGGCTCAAGAAATTGAAGGTAGCGGCTAGGGATTTTGAGGATTTGGGGATTTTTGCTATTTTATGCTTTAGTCCTCCTTGGTCTATGAAATTGCAATGAGGTTTTTCTCTCTTTGTATTTCTTTTGTTTGGGCCCTCCGGAAGTTCGATTTCTTTGTGGTTTGATCTTACATGTCCATGACGACAGAAAATATAAGCAAATATGACGCAAGGCGGTGGCGGCTATTAGGGAATGGCCGAATGGGGTGGGAATGAGTTAGGTTTTGGTGTAATATATATATATATATGAGATGAGGAGAAGGATGAGGATGGTTTGATCTTAATCCAATAGTTGAAAAAAGTGATCAAGATAAGCTATGATTTAGGCTAAGTTTATTTTTGCACTTGTGATATAAGTTGTCTTTTGTTGTTCTTTCGTAAGAAACATTATCTTACAAAAATAGTGAGCATTTTTGAACGTTTCTGCTCCTTAGATCACCACCACCGAACCCTAGGTCGCATCCTTGCAGCTTCCTTGCTTCTTTGCATAAAACCAGTAGG
The DNA here is from genome assembly GCA_036346245.1 of Bonia amplexicaulis. Classification (NCBI taxonomy): domain Eukaryota; kingdom Viridiplantae; phylum Streptophyta; class Magnoliopsida; order Poales; family Poaceae; genus Bonia; species Bonia amplexicaulis. The sequence continues at coordinate 11,104,212 of CM070758.1, read as the reverse complement.
GCTGGAGAAGAAGATCAAACAATTCAATAGGTCAAACAGATTTTTCGCATTAAAATGCCTGGTTCCGACCACTTTGTCACACTGGAAGACCACATCGTGCGCATTGGAGAGTGCCATAAAATAGTTGTATAGGAAAAGTCAAACTCTGATGTACTTCCAAGTGATTTTTTTAACATTTTTTTCTTTACAAATCAACATATTTTAACATATATTTATAATTTTTACAACATAGCTCACTCCATTGTTATTTTATTTTATGTAAGCAAATTACTACTACATACACTTCTAATTTTAACATATACGGCTTCCTTTATCATCAACGAGGGGATCAGGTAGACTTCCCTCAGACTTTCTTTCCTCCTCGTCACCAGAGTCGCTGACTCCCTAAAATTGAGCAAAACAAGGCATAACAAACCCTTAAAATCAATCAGGACAGATCATCTTTGTAGGGCATAGCTGCAAAAGACTTCATTTGAATTAGAATAAGTGAGAAAGCGGGTACCTGTTGTACCCAGAAACAAGACATGGCTGCTGCTTCTTTTGTTTGTTCTACGTGGATCTTCTGAGCTCTACAAAGTACAAGACATATTTATAGTCAAAACAAGGATGTGATAAAACATGCAACCTACTTAAATCGTAATTACAATTGACCAGAACAGAAGGGTGAAATCGAAAATTAAATTCTAGGTCGAACAAACACTAAAGGTGACACTAGTAAGCCACTTAGCCACAGAATAAACAGGGCAAAACAGCGTATTTCCCCGAAAACCACATATCAATATAAGGACATGATGATATCTGTACACAACTAATGAACCACATTTTCTTCAACTTCCTTTGGCATTACCACACATATTCTGCATGATCTATAATGCTCATTCATCCATTTTATCCAACTGTAGCATTGCCTTTCTATATAAACTGAAGATAAGGATCAACAAATTCTTACCAATTGCTGAGAATGCAAAACCATCAGAATAGGTTGGGGAATGGGGGAGGAGGAGGTTGCTTACTCGCGCAGCTGCTCGCCTCCGTTCTCCGGTGGATTTGGGGTGAGGTTACAGCGATCGGCGAGTGCGGCGGCGCTTCTCCTCGTGTGGGGTGGCCGATGGGAGGAGAGGCGGCGGTTAACGTCGAGGCGGTGTCGGGGAAGGGTGGGTTGGGCCGGGTCCAGCCCCATTTTCCGGGGAGAAAGCCGTCTAGGTTCGCGTTTGGATCTATTGGCCTGGAATTTATTACCTTCGGGCCTAATCCAAGGCCCAGTTTATATGGACAGGGATCTAATGGGCCTAATGGTTGCACCATCCTGGTCCATCCTCACTGGGACCACATGGTAACATACTAACATGGACCGAACCCAGTTCAACTAAGTTAAAACACCCGTCCAAATTGAGCTGTACTAATGCCAAACTTAGCCAGATTTGACCTACCTTTAGTAGTTACTTGAGGCCCTGTTTGCGACGAAAAAAATTATCGAAATTTTATAGAAATATCGTAGAAAAAATTCAATTCCGACATGAATATAGAAAATTCCATAGGTTCCAAACGGGGTCTTAGATTCCATCACGATTGTAGCAAGTCGCGAGAACTTTTCTGTCGGTTCAATTTAGGTGGTGTTCCAAAAAAAGCTTATAAGTCCAGTTTTCTTTGTTTACCCTGCAGCGGTTGAAAATATAATATATCTATTGTTAATTTTTTTTGTGTAATTAAATTTAAAAAAAATTTAAAATAGAGAAGGTTATGTTATCACAGACAATGCAAAGGATTAAGACAAAGAAATCCAAAAAACTAAAAGGCTAAAAAAAGACAAAATTAAGAAACTAGAAGCAAAAACTTATTAAAAGAGGGTCCTGTACTGTCAGAAGCAAGGAACCACACATTGGTCGCTGGTAAAGATAGTACATAAAAGTACGACTCCATCACATGGACAGCTAACTCAGTACACTTTTTACTATAATTTTTCTGTTGACCTCGTCTTGAAAAAACACACCATTTAAAAACTAGTTAATGTAGTATAAGTCATAAACCACAAGAACATGTGTGCACACCCATATGGTTGTCAACCCTTACACGTCAGTAAGTTTGTCTCAATGAGAAAAGCAATTGTTTGTGTTCTATGATATCAAAGATTTATCCCTAACCGTAATTCTAGATGTGGAGCTACATGTGTGCACACTCGTGTGGTGTAGCTGTGAGGAGGCAGTGACTTGTGATCGCACAAGCCGTGAATAAAATTGAGGGTAATCAATTATTTGTCGAACTAAACTAAGTTGGTACAAATATAGTCTTTACTCTTATAGAATTTCAAATTCATACAAAATTATACAATTAGAGTCTTAAAGACAAACAACGAAAAACAGATAAATACAAAGTAGATACCTCGACAATAGAAAGCGACATCAAGAATATATAATTATTCGCTATGAATACGAGTAGCAACAAATCGCCTGTATGAAACATATGAAAATTAGTGATATAATAGAAAATTATGAATAACAATGAAAATTTAGATCATATGAAACATACCATAAATAAACTCGAATTGAATCACGAGACAAATTTGAATCACGGCAAATTATTTCTCTCAGACACGCACGGACCGACCCTATCTCTATCTCTGTTGAACCGATCTCTACTTTCTCTCCTTCCTCTCGCCGCTTGTTTTAAGACTCGTGACTCGGCCACTCATCTCTCGTCTCTCTCTCACTCACACCGCCACTGCCGCTTCCATCCTGTCGCTCCTCACTCGGACTCCGCCGCCCGCCACTCCGGCCCGCCGCCTCGCCGGCGCCTCTCGCTACGCCTGCCGGCTGCCTCCGCAGGCGCTGCCGCCGCCGCCACGCGCGGCTTTCGGCCACCGCCTGCTCTGTTCCCTACCCGCTACCACACCCCGCCCGACTTCACCGACCTGCCCCCCGCCCCATCCCCGCTGCCCCGACCCGGGCGATGGCCGGATCCGCGAGCATCGCCCCTTATCCGGTGGCTTTGGCCGCTCATTGCCGATTCGGGCCGGCCCGGCCCGCCGCTTCCCCGCCTTTCCGCTCCTCCGCCTTCTCGGCGGCTACCGACACTTCTCCGCTCCGTTTTGCCGCCACCGAAGTGGAAGTGGATAGCGCTGCAATGGCTAGGTTTGTGAGTTGTAGTAGGTGATTTGGGGCCAATGAGATGAATTTGTTGGGCCTCTTTAAGGGCAAGTGACTATGTTTTTGTTTGTTTGTTGGGCCTCGTGTGTGAGATCGACGCGGCCGCCGCCGGGCGCCGATCAAAGCGGGGTGGTTGGTTTTATTGTTTGTCATCCGGACTCTAGGCCTCTGGAGATCGACCGTGACGACGCGGAGCTCGCCCACCCGGGGCGGGGTGTTTGCCGGCGAGGGAGGTGAGGCTCGAGCCTTACTTAGCCCCCGCTGGCTTCGCCTCTGCTTGTGATCTAGAAGAACTCCCAGGACAGGGCCTAATGTTGCTCCTAGTACATTATACTCCAACCACATGCAACCGCCACCCACCGTTCATTCTACCTGCCAATTTAGCTGTACATCTTCGTTTTACTTTCATTCTCCAGCTAATTCGTTAAGAGTACAAAGCACATGTACTCTAATTCACTTCCTGGAGAGAGCTAGCTTGTGATAATAGTAACCGCAGCATTGGCCTTCAATTACGAGGACCCGGGCGAGAGAGCCACGAACAGCGTCTGTACTAGTACTGTTCGAGGTTTCTTCTGCTCCTTCCGTTATTTTTGAGATGTCGGTTTGAGGATGTTGATTTTGTTCTCAACTAGCTGCCGTTTTAGGTTTTCAAGTTGGAGTTTCCAATGCATTTGCTGGCTTCAAGATCATTTATCACATTTTTTCCACCGACTAAAATTTCAGATTTTCTACCTTTTTAACATACTAATTGAGTGGTACTTACCTATGCCCTTGAATTTGGCTTTGGATGCCACGGGTAGAGTGAATGAAGCAAAAGAAAACAAAGCAAGATAACATGATGCCTGATCTGAATGTCAAGCTAGAAGTGACGGAGAAGAGCGGAAGAGAAGAAGCAAGATGATGCTGACGCCTTGTAACGACCCACGTCATTAAGTAACCTTAAGCGGTGAATCACGACGTTAAGCAGGATTAATTAAGTGACTAATGATCTAAAATTCAGGAGAATTAAAACTTTTTGTGTATCTATATAGGGCGAAACCATCGAACGATAAATAATTATGTTACTACTGCAATCCAATAGATAAGGGCAAAGATCAAATTTATACATACTAGAGAGATAAAATTTGATTGCACGACAAGTAAGAACTTTCAACTCAATTTAAATATAGATAACAGTCCGTAGTACAACAATAATTAATTACAACCCGTACATGGCTGAATCAATTACACCCTTTGAGCGACAATTAGAACTTGTAGCAAGCCAAATAAAAATGTTACAATTTTGCATTACATAATAGCGATTACAAATTACAACAAATATGCAATTTAATGTCTCAACCAAATAATTATCCCTATTACTAAGCAATTGCAATATAATTGTATTTAGCCAATAATTGCGTAATCTAGGTTACACGAAGTCCATCTCATACATATTAAATTACATCCAAATTAACAATGAATAGAAATTATATTTAGATAACATACAATATCATCTAGACATCAATATTAAGAAAAAGCCAAACTACATCCATGCCATTTCATACATTAGAATCTGTCGTCGAACCGCCACCACACCGATAGTTATTTGCAAGTGAACTACTATTTTAATACCGAAAAAGACCGAACAAAAGAACGAATAAAATAATCAAGTCGAAAAGAAATAGAAAATTTGCCGAGTCAAGGGTTAAGCTCAAGGGTAATCCGTCCACGGAGATACCGACCGTCCGGGGCCGGCACCTCTCACATCCGTAGGCTCATCATCCGGACAAAAACAAACCTGTTGTATTTTAGAGACCGACCAAGATAAATCGCCAGTTTTAAAGCCCACATAGCAACCGGGACCATCAACACTACAGCCCTGTGGACGGCACCCCACCGTCCGAGAGAGTGCACCACCGAGGGGCACCACACAACCGAGAACAAAGAACCACCGAGAGAGCCCCACAGACAAACCAACCAACATCACATAGCCACCACAAATATCACACCAAGAAGAAGAGCACAACACCACAACCTTCCCCACTCATTCCTGTACCACACGCACTGTAGCCACCGAAAGGAAGCTAGAGCCAGCGACACCGACGGACGCCCAGAGCAAGGTGAAGCCGGCAGATGACCGTGGCCAGCGACGGCAAATGACGGCTACTGGAGACTAGCCATCGCACCGAGACCATCCACCCTAGCAAGAAGGCAGCACTGTATGACAACCACAAGCCGAGGGCGACCCCAAGCCAACCCTAACCTCGCCTCACAGCCCCAACCCTCCGCAATCACACAGTGAACCACAGATGGCACAATATAGCATTCATTCTCCATAGCAAATATAGAGACAATAAGCAACCCAGAGGGTAGTATACCAAGTAGAGGCAGAAGAAGAGGAAGGGCGAGCTCACCGATGAGGAAGGGCTACGGCACCACCGGCCGCCACACCTCTAGTCACCGCCACAAGACTCCTACAGACGGGCGCGCTTATCCGGTGACCCGCAAGGGCAACTCACCCCAAGACCTAATCAACCGTGAACAAAAATCCATTAGAGCCGTGGACAAATTAGCAACCAAAATGAGCATCCAAACCTACGGATCCGGAGAGACACCGATCCGGCCGAGGCCACGGATCGCGCGCAAGGCAAGCGGATGACCCAGTGGCTGCACGCATGGGAGCCGAGGCGCGCCGAGTGGGCTCAGCAGGGGCGAACTAGAGATAGAGAGGAAGACCAGTGGCGCGCTGGGTGCCGGGGGCTTGGCGCAAGGAGGAGAGGGCTCATGGGGTAGAGCGACGGGGATGGAGGCGCAACGAGAGAGGGATGGAGTAGGAGGCGCTAGATCGGGGAGGAGGAGACCCAGAGCGCGGGCGCAACCGTAATGGGCAAAGAAGGAAAGAGGCCCAGGCGAGGGAGCGCAAGGGATTGGCAGAGGCGAGGACCGGGTGTAGCATCTCCTATGGTGGCGCTGGAAGATCGGCAGCAGGGCGCCGGATAGGAGCGGATCTGGAGCAAGAGAGAGAAAAGAGAGAGGGAGGGCGGAGGCGCCGAGGCGGCGGCGGAAAAGAAAGGAGCGAGACGCTCAAGGCCGGGAAAAGGGATCAAGTAAACTAAGGAAAAGAAAAGGAGAGAAAAAAGGAGAGAAGGGAAAAGAGAAGAAAAAGAGATAAGAAAATAGATTAGGAAAAATAAAAGATTATAGAACTAAATTGGTAGCCATGTCAACATTATAGAAATGCTTTTAGGAGCTAAATGAAAACCTAGAAACCCTACTATCACATCTCGTAGAATTCGCGTAATTAATTAGGCCATAGTATCGCTTCAACGTTAGGGATTAAAGAATATGCTTGGGTATATTAAAATTTGTGTATCGTTGGTTAAATCATTCTATGGCATATTTAACTACTTAGACAATTTGATTAGTAGCATGTAAATTATAGAAATCCACCTTGGTTACTTAAGGTCGTTAGAACAAGTTAGTTGGGTCCATTGGTTCAAGAGAAGCAAGTCGATTAAGCTTTTACGCGTATAGATTAAATTAAAGTACTATAGTTTAAGATCATTTAGTAACAGATTTAAATACCCAGATAATCTAAGTAGGTCCATCTAAATAGTAGAATATTACTAATCAGTAATTATAATGATTGAATAAATGAATTACCATTAATAGACTGGAGTATATGGCATACCGATTAAATTAGTACATTGTTGTTGCAACCACGGCTAGCGTATTAAATTACTAAGAACCTCGCTAGTAAATATTTTTATGTCTAGTATTCATACATTAGATGGCAGGATATGAAGTAAATTGTTAGAATATCCTTTAAGTTGCTCTATCACGCACTTAAATGTCCAAATAATCCTTATTAGTCGATTATAAATTGTAGAAACGTCACTAAGAAGTATTTGTAGTTATCAGAATAAATTAAGAATCACATTCTAAATTAATACCCATTAGAAGGGGCCAAATTATTAGAGGCAGTTAGAATAACATACCCCAAATTCACAGGATTACATGAGGTTTTAAAATCATGCGCACTGAATATCTTGTATATAGTAACTTAAATAGCATAGATCTTAACAATTCGCAGCGAATTAAAATAAAACTTGGAGATCATACAAAGACGTTTAGTATAATTTAATTAAATTCATTTAGGAGGTAATTTCACTGGTATAGAGAATTAATCACACGCTGCATCGATTACAAGAAAGGACCAATACCAAAAAGAAAGAATTTAGTTAAATGACCCTAATTCCTAAAATGAATTAGAGAGGTGAATATATACATACACCCATGTGAGGAATTAAACTGACATAATGGCATTCAAGAGATCGATTAGGATTAACGTCACTAATAATTGTATGTGTATATAATTGATCGATCGCAACCAGAGACGGGCGGAAATCAACAAAAGGTCGAGTGTAAGTTTAAGTAACCAACCCAAATCCATGCTAGGAAATAACTTCCAAAGGATTTAGTATAGAATATGAGTTAATTAGGGCTAACCACGATTAGGATAAATTGGGCGAAGCCTTATCCTAGGAGCACTAGCACATCGACACCTCAGATTTTATTATAATTTCAGAATTAAATCGAGTCGACGTATTTAATTGCGCGATAATCCAAACCACAGGAGGGACTTCACCTAATCCTATTTGAATCCGAGTATTTGGTTACAGTTCAGGCAAGCATTCCTTTGATCAAGTCCTCACTTATATCGTAGAAACAAGTATTTTGTATTAATCTAGTATCACCTTGCATGAAAGAAAGAAAATGTATTTAAATCGAGCAATGGATTTAAGAGGCAAAAGAAAGAGTTGAATGGCAACCGATGGAGCAATGGCCATCTAGTTAAATATGAAGGTGGGCGAGGTTGCTGGCGGTGACCGAGGCGTGTTGGGACCTCTCGATAAGAATAGAATATAAGAAATTACAAACTTCTTCCGTAGTGAATGCACCGCACTAAACGTATCAACCAACATCCCGCTTATGTGCGATGACTAGTAGCTCTATCAAAGTATTATATTCTCCACATGGGTAAGTATTGTATTGTTGCTGGGAGAACCCGACGATCCGGCCAAGACTTGGGTGCCGGCGGGGACCCGTGGAGGAACCCACAAGATCCGGCCAAGAATTGGTGCGGGTGGGACCTCCACCACCGCAGAACCCACACGATCCGGCCAAGACTTGGGTGCCGGGGATGGATGGGCATATATTAGCGGTGGAGGTTGGGGAAGGCGAGGCCACCCCAACCAACGCTAACGCCGCCGGTGGGTCTCGTGAGGGTGTTACCGCCCAGTCGCCGCTTTGTGAGTAATCGGTGGAGATATAATTACGAGATAGATGCAACGCATCGCATCGATCCGGGCGCCGATCTAAGGAATTGCGAGATCCGGAAGCCAGCAATGGTCGAGTGGTGATGGGTAAAGTGATACAAGCTTATGCAATGCTTACCAAATCATGAATTCATGCCTGCTCTCGGAAAGGAGAATTACGAAACTTATGGGGTTTTTTGCTCATGCGTATGCTCGTAGTTTTCTAAAATAATAAATTGAAGTTCTTTCAAAACCAACAAACATATTTTCTATATGTTATGAGAAGGAAATTGAGGAAAGAAAATTAGAAAGAAATGATAAGAAATGAGCAAAAGATTGAGGTAGGAATTGATATTCCTAAAGGTGTAGAGGATGAACATCCTGCATTTTGTTAATAACGCTCTTGAGTACTTCGTACCACCCTTGCTATTATCTCCTTTGCTTAGGAATATGTCACCACTGGATGAAATACCGTGGACTCGGATTACAATGGGTACAAGGCGGACATCCCGTGAAGATTGATGAAGAACAGGATATTCCACCCTTGAGGCTTGGTAAGAAATCTTAGCCATGCGTGGTGATATTTTTGTAATATCAAGTTGTCTCTAATTATTGTTCTGTTGCAACACTTTGATAGGTTTATTATTCGTTAGAGCGATGTTTTATCGGCTAAAATGAATAATAATCCGTTGACCGACGTTATTACCCTCTGGTAATGATGCGTGTCGCTACACGCCTAGAGCCCGCACAGTTGAATGTTAGTAGCTTATGATTAAATTTTTATTATAACTAAATAAAATTATATTGTGATTGATGGTGGCTTATTTGGCATAATTAAATTTAAAAATAAAAAACGGGTTAGCCCATCACGTATATTGCAAACAAATATGGGGAAAAAGAACCACAAAAAAAGCTCAAAAAAGCTGAAAAGCCAGAAAAGGACGAAATTAGAAATAGTAAAAAATAATCCAGAAGCTAGAAGCTTAAGTCAAAATGAACGGGCTCAGATTGGTCGTCGGTGCCGCTTAGCTTGGGCGCGCTTTAGTGTGCCGCGCTGCTACTCGGCTGCACGTGCCCACGCTCCAGCGTGGTTGCTAGCCGTCGTATACCGCCTCGCTTGGCCACGCCGCGGCACGCTGCTCAGCTGCACACTCATATGATACAGCTGTGTCGATGCACATCGCTTCTCTCCGTCGTTAGTTCTGAGGACTTGGGATTGGCATTGAATGGCGGGGTGGATTGGTGGAGGGTTTTTCTTTTTAGTTTTGGTTTATGATTTTTAGACTGTTTCAGAGAGAGAAGACAAGTAATAAACTCACGCTGGTTTAACCAATATAAATGAAGTCGCTATAGTGTGTACTACAATCATTTTGTAAATTTTGTTTTAAAAAAATACTTTATTTAAAAGCTAACATTGTAGAAAATTCGACAAAATAACTTTTAGAGGCTGAAAAAAGTGGCTGGGGATAACTTCGGTGTCTTTAAGTAGAGATGAGAGTAATGAAGAGGGGTAAATATGAAACAAAATAAAGAACTAAGTACACCTTATTCTGTGTATGATGGGCCAACGACAACTAAATACGAACAAGGGAGAATTTTTGGTCTTGTTTATAATTGTTGTGGTTTTTGGTCTTGCTACAAACGATTTTTGCTTCTACCTTTGGAAACGTGCTGGTTTCTTAATTTCATCTTTTTTCACTTTTTGGCTTGTTTTACGTTTTTTGTCTTTTCCTTTTCTTTCTTCTTATTTCTTTATATTATCGTAATGATGTAACTTTTTTATATTTTTAATTTAATTACTCAGAAAAAGCTAATAGTTGTTATAATATATTTTCAGCCAGAGGCCAGAAGCTATATTAAGCACTACCTTTGTCTTTTGCCTTATTGCGAAAAAGATTAAGAGAGTAAAAGATATCCATATTAAAAAGTCCTTCTTTTTAAAGCGGCTCCTACAATTACATCTAAAAAAAGAATTTATAAAAACCGAAACCAGTGCATTCAAAAGACACCTTCCAAAACCAAAAATCAGGAACAGTTCTCAACATGGCCTTCAGCCGGCCTCGGTGGTTGCAGCACTCGACCGACCGCGACACACGACTGCACAATCTCTCCACCTACACACCTCACTACCGTGCAGGCCCAGATATGTACGTATCTCAATGGCCTTAACTCCTCCAGCCTGTAATGCAAGTGTAACCATATGCAGATCACTCCTCGGAATGAATGGCATGGCCTTGAATTTAGTTCTTTCTGATGTTGACGAATCAACAGCCACAGGCTATGGAGGTAGCTAGTAGATTAGTCTCCGCTGGTGATCGCATGACAAGGATATTGTGATTGCGGCAGTTATCAGTACAATGTTTTTTTTATCTGATTGTATTGATTTTTGTTTTTGCTTTGGTTAGAAAAGTTAGAAGTTAATATAAATATCTGTCTTTCTAAAGCGATTTTTTCACTCTCCCGAAGCCATGTACAGTAAAAACAAGCAAAGCAAGTACTACTACTACACACAATAGTGGAAGGCTCTGCAGAAACATCTGAAAAATTCTGAGCAGTAAAATCCTTTGCCTTGTATTCACCCATTCTTCCACCCCACCAAACGCTGCAAATCTCATGCAAACTGTGAGATTGATTTTGCCACTCCCATGTTTGGTTCACCGTGTACGAATTAATCTAATGTTGCACAAGCGATCGGCGCATGCGCGTGCGCGAGCATGCGCAAGATCAAACGAGACAAGAACGAACCGGATGATCCTAGCTAGGAGGAGCAGGAGCCAAGAACCCCGCGAGATTATAGTTCACAGGTGGCCTCTGATCCACAGCAGCGTCCGCCTCGCGAACGACGGCGCCTCGTCGGCTCTCGAGCTGAGCCCGTTGCCGCCGGACTCGAGGTCTCTGCAGAAACATCTGAAAAATTCTGAGCAGTAAAATCCTTTGCCTTGTATTCACCCATTCTTCCACCCCACCAAACGCTGCAAATCTCATGCAAACTCCACTCCCCGCGTGTACGAATTAATCTAATGTTGCACAAGCGATCGGCGCATGCGCGTGCGCGAGCATGCGCAAGATCAAACGAGACAAGAACGAACCGGATGATCCTAGCTAGGAGGAGCAGGAGCCAAGAACCCCGCGAGATTATAGTTCACAGGTGGCCTCTGATCCACAGCAGCGTCCGCCTCGCGAACGACGGCGCCTCGTCGGCTCTCGAGCTGAGCCCGTTGCCGCCGGACTCGAGGTCCCAGTCCGCGACGCTGCCGCTCGCGCTCTTCTCGCTCTTGTCCCACACCGACACGTTGTACTCGGACTCGGTGACGGGCTCACGACGTCGGCCCGCCGCTTCGGCGCCCCGACGTCGCTCGCCGCGCGCTGGAGCGCCGACGAGAGCCGGAACGACGACGCGCGGCGTGAGGACGAGCCTGATGGGGCGCCGGCTGCGCCGGAGCCGACGCCGTCCTTTCTCCGCAGCCCGCCCCGCATCCATATCTTCGAGATGGAGAAGCTCTCCTTCTTGTCCATCGTGGGCTTCGGCAACAGCTTGGCCGGCACGTCGAAGCCGCGAAAGCCTTCCCTCTTGGAGTGGCAGTCGCACTCCGACATGGCGACCCGGTGCCCCGGCACCCGCGTCGTGAGCCGCTTCCTGTCCGGCGGCTTCACGGCGACGCGGAGCAGGGAGCTCTCGTCCATGACGTACTCGTAGGTCCCCATGGAGAAGCACCGTCTCACGTCCTGGTCGGGGTTGGTGCTGCAGCCGCCGCCTCCTTGGGTGGCCTGGGTCCTGAACTTGCCGAGCTTGACGGGGACGACCACCTCGTCCTTCTCCGCTACCTCTGCAGCATGCTTCTGGTCCTGCACTGCTTCTTCTTGCTCCATGACGAGGCTGAGGCAAGCAGAGGACGTGTCGAGGCGATCGGAGACGGAGCCCTCCGAGCCGGACTCGAGCACGAACACCAGCGGGCTGCAGCCGCCGCCGCAGGGCGAGAAGTCGGCGAGGAGGCTGCGGCGGCAGAGCGGGCAGGTGGAGTGCGACAGCAGCCACGTGTCGATGCAGTCGACGTGGAAGGCGTGGCTGCACTTTGGGAGGAGGCGGAGGCGGTCGTCGTCGGCGAACTCACACAAGCAGACCGCGCAGTCGAAGGGGTCCTTCCCGCCGGCGCCAACGACGGCGGCGTAGAGGAACACCGGAAGCGCGTCGATGAAGGACTGGTCGACGCCGGCGTCGTGGAGGTGGAACAGCTGCTGGAGCTGCCCGTGGAAGGCAGTCGCGTTCGTGTCGCCGCCGTCGGCGTCGCCGGGGTCACGCGTCTCCGGGCTTAGGAGGAACCGGACCAGCAGGTGGAGGAGGCCGGAGACAAAGAAGATAACAGCCAAGATCAAGATGATGAGGAGGATGCTGGGGCTGATCCGGCTCTGGAAGCCCGCGTCGAAGGCCGCCGGAGGCGGCAGTGATGGCGGGGGTGGCGGAGGCGGGAGGTAGGGGAGCGGCAGCTGCAGGGGCGACATGAGGGGCGGAGCGGTGTAGCTGATGGTTGCATGTATGGTATAGTGGCTCATGGCGCCTGCCGGGCTCGATCCAGAAGAGACGGCGTGGAAGAAGAGATCGAATCGGAGGAGGTGCTCGCTCACCTGTCGCCAATGTCGGTGTCGTGTGGACTAAAGCTCACAACCATGAATCTCCTTCTTGAAACACGTGGCTTCTTGTTGCGTAGCATCTCCCCTTCTTGTTGAGACGGAGACACAAGTGGAGGAGCTCATCCGTGTCCCTGTGGAGTTTTCGTGTTCGATCTTTGCAAACCAGGAAGAAGGAAACAGAGGAACAAAGGTAGTTAATTGGGACACGGCAAGAACAGGTGCGTGTGTGTGTGGAGAGAGAGAGAGAGAGAGAGGAGCCAATGTAGAGAGGGATGATGGATCCTTAATGTGGGGAGAAAAGGGTGGGGAGGCCAGAAGAAGGGGAGTAGTGATAAATGAAATGAAAATGCTTTTTCCTTATAAGAGCAATGCTATGTATCATATTTTTGGGAGTGACTATTGTACAGATGATTGAATTTTTTTTATTTTTTAGTTATTTAAAGTTACATTTAAAATTATCTAAAGTTGCAGATGATTTATATGAAATCATTTTTGCAGTAGATCCATGCAACTTGTTTTCATCCTATCATATCATACAGCGGAGGGAATTCACTTCAAAAACATGCACAGTTAATGAAGTGCGTTTGTACTACTACTACTATGCACTCCTAGAACTTCACAGCATGGAACATTGACATGGACGGTTGGGTTTGAAGTTTTAGCTTGCTAGTCGTATGATTGGTGGATTTAACCTTGTTTTAAACCAAACCAATGCATTGAGATCAATAAACAAATGCAAAGTACTCGTACTCCTAACTAATGCTACGGTTAGGGTTCCTAAAACTCAATAAAGTGGTGTGGATCGACTTGTTGGTAACTCTCAAGTTCGGAGAAGATGGTTGGTAGGCTCTTAGGTAACCTAATTTTGACTTTGGAAAAACGCTTCAATCAGCAGCCGGCTCAAAGCCCCAATAAATTCCTCCTCCCCTTTCATGGATGATGTTGCTTGGCAAGGCTAAACTAATCGGTAAATTACAAGCTAAGATGCTGACCAGGAGCTCTCACTGGCTAATGGGCGCGGGAAGGGAGAGCTGTCCGGTGGGCCCCACGGTGAGCAACATGAATGCACTACGTTCATGGGTCAACTCAGCTACCGGAGTAGGAGTAGCTAGTAGTACCGGTAGAACATGGTTCGAAAAGATATGTTGAAACTGGAGATTAATAGTTATGCCTGCATGAGGACATTTTTAGCCATGTGGTGGATCTAGTCCATGTTACTCAATTCTCACACCTGAGGTCAAACACTGCAGACATTTTGTGAAAATCTATTATCGTTACCATTTTTCAGTTAAAAAGCTGAATTGGCCAGTTCTAGAAAGATTGGTTGAATTGGCTAGTTTTAGAACACAGAACGCTGTAGTTCTTCTGGTGAAAAGTATGGCATTGATTGTGATGAAGTTGACATCACCAAAACAAAATATCATTAGTGAGTATCACATGACAAGTGATTGAGGACCATTCCATTCCAGCTTCGGCTTCGGCTTCTGATGAGAGGCCGGAATAAATGTATCAGCTTTTTAATTTTAGGTTTTTTTTTGTGTTTTGGTTTTCTTTTTGCTTTTGCTTTTTTCGTGGAGATATAATCGTGTTTTTATTTTTAATTAAATGTCTTAGAAAAGGCTAGCAGCTACTACAGTGTAATTTTAGGCAAAAGTCAAAGTCAGAAGCCACAAATATAAGCCAGATTGAACGACCATATTTTTGGGCTGAAAATAACACATAAAAATTCAATTAATTCATCATTAAATCGTGCAGCCGATATGTAAAAAATATACAACATTTAATATGCTGCAATATTTCTCAACCGACAGCTATTGAAACATTTCAATTGAATTGAATCGGGTAATTACTACTATGATGTTAAGTTTTTTAAAAAGTGATGATATGATCTTTATTATAACACCAAACTTATACATATTAGGACAAAACCTTTGAATATGCAAAGAGCCATAAAACAACAAACTTAAGGAGGACCTGGACCAGATAATTAACAGTCAATTGGATCTTTGCTATATTTGCAATGCCATAAAGGATTAGTTTATGGTTTATGACATCTCTCGAGCAAACAAATAGAACGGTTTCTTCGTCGCCATTTCAAAATGACTTATTAGGATAACCTTTTCGAAAAAATTTATCAATATTTAGTCTCGAATAAACAAATGGGACGGTTTCTTCGTCGCCGTTTCAAAATGACTTATCGGGGCAACCTTTTCGAAGTAATTTATCAGTATTTAGTCTATTCACATAAATACTCATGCTAAAACAAAAAAATGCCCAAGTTTTCCGTAAACTGTAATGCGGCCATAAATGCTCTCTAGCTCCCGACTTCAACGGAGATCCGTGGCAACATCAACGTCGGTGCGATCCCTCCAAAGAGAGTCGTGTATAAACATGGATCCACGCAGCAGCCAAAGCCACTTTTAGCATTGTTTCAAACCGTATTTACAAAAATAGCAGTATATCGAGCGTATTGATAAAAACAGTGTTTCTGTCGTTCGGTGGGTGGGCGCCATCGCTGCTACCCCTCATCGGATGGTAGGCGACCTTCCACCCGGGGGGACGGCAGCTTGCCTCTCGTCGATGAGGGAGCAAGAGTAATTAAGCGGTGATTAGCCTCCAATTACCTGCACTATTTTTTATTTAGTATTTGTTTAAATTTTTAAATATATCAAATGAGTTTAAAAAATTACAAAATTTATTTAGAACCTCCCGACACAACGTACCTCGTAGTGTAATTTTTAGGTAATTTTATCTATTGCGAATGTTGCTAAAAAATCATAAAACTTTGATATTTTTACGAGTTTTTATATATAGGAAACGAGCTCCAAAAATTACGAAATTTTATGTGAAGCCCCCAATACAGTAATAGTTATTATGCAATTTTTTTGAAAATTTTATGTGTTCTGAATTTACCATATTTATTTGGGTTAACTTAATCATGAATTTACGAATATTTCATATTTTTTACAATTTTATGCATTACTAATTTATACAACTTCGACCCTTACCGGACTCAGCCTACTGTACCTCAGCCTACTGGACCACCACCGGCCACTAAGCAATAGAATGGTCTCCATATCTCCTCCGACCTGATACGCAATCTCCGGACCGACTGACGTACCCAACGGGACATGCTCGTGCGCGACGAAAGACAAGGCCACGTACGGGCAGGCAAGCGCGGTGAGAAGATAGCAGTGGCTCAAATGTGTGAGCCATATCGCATCTAGTGTGATGCATTTTTTGTACTACTGTAATTATTTTTAATTGTACAAATTCGTAATGTATAAAATTGTAAAAAATATAAAATATTCGTAAATTCATGATAAGTTAACCCAAATAAACATGGAAAATCTAAACCACATAAAATTCTCAAAAAATTACACAATAACTATTATTGTATCGGAAGGATTCACATAAAATTTTGTAATTTTTGGAGCTCGTTTGCTATATGTAAAAACTCATAAAAATATAAAAAATTTATGAATTTTTGAGCAACATTTGCAATGGATAAAATTACCTAAAAATTACACTGTAGCTCGATACACTCATAAACGTTATTTTTATCGATACGCTCGATATACTAATATTTTTATAAATACAGTACAAAACAGTGAAAAAAAAGTGACTTTGGCTCTCGAAGCAGGGTGGCAGTACATCTCCAAGCAAGGTACTGCCTATTTATTACCAAGTGATACATACTGCCATAGATCGATCGAGCTCGAGATGTATTCGAAACGGTCGCAGTGCAGGTTGAGCTGCTGCTGATCGACCGTACATTCATGGACATGGATCGTTTCTATTAATTATGGAGCAGTTTTTTACGGGGACAAGCAGTAAATTAAAGGTGATATTAGTAGTACTAGTTTCTAGCAAGATAACGTGAACCGCCGCAACCCGTGACCACGTGAATAGGTAATACTAGTATTATCACTCATGCTTTGCTGTGGGATTTATTAGTTAATCATTACTTTACTATCAACAGTAATAAACATATGTTGATAAATGTATTTTAAAACTAGCCATACAAATATGCTTTTTCATAAAAGATGTCTTTCATGAAAACGACGCGTACAATTTTATAAACGTTCACCCTAACTAAAGGTGTCTAATCAAAGCATATTTTATGTATTTAAGATCTAAGGGTCAATATTTTCATTGAGTTTGATCTAATGGCTACAGTTTTAATGGCGATATGGCACAATTAGGAGTCTGCTTTTATAGGCAGTTTTAGATGCAAGGAGAAAGAAGAACTTGGTTTCGAACATGCACAGGAATTTTATATGATAGAGCGCAGTTTTATTTTATCTTTTTAAGGGTGCACAATTTCCTTTGAAAATGCACAACAAACACACTTTTCATTCCAAATAGGTCTAAATATAGCTATTTTCAAGAAGGCATGTTTCTCTCGCGCCTTTCACCAACTCCCTCCCCGCCCCACAGATACAATGTATACTTGTATGAGCATATCATACCAGGTTCCTAGCATTGGGGACCTCCTTCGGCCATCGCCTACAATATCCATCACCAGAACTTTCAATTGTGAACCATGGTAAACCATATGTTGATTCTAGATGGCATGTACATAAATCTTAGGGCAAACTGGCCTCGCTCGATTGGGCTGAAAAGCTGTGGTTTATGGTTGAAATTGTACTGTAGTGGATGAAATTTTACTGTAGCTGACGATGACTTATTTAGCATAATTAAATTTAAAAAAATTAAAAATAGAAAAAAATATGCTAGCTCATCACGAATAACACAAACGAATACAGAAAAAACCGCAAAAATGCTAAAAAATCAAAAGTTCAGAAAAAGATAAAATTTATAAATAGTAAAAATAAGGTAGAAGCTAAAAGCCAAACGAGCGAGACTTGTGCAAACTGCAAAGCGATGTACCCCTCGCCCCAGTCGGCCGACCGTCATCCATCCAACGGAGACCACGCTGAACTTTCGGCCCGCGAGATGCGATCTGTGTGGTGACGGCGCGTGCCGATCGATGATACACGCGTTCCTCGCGTGGTTGTTGCCTGGCTGCCACGGGCGGTGTTGGTCTTCGATCGGGCGTCGTGGTGGTGGCATATCGTGCCGGCCGGCAGGGGGCCTAGTAGACCAAACTTTCCGGGATGATGGGTCTTCCACAACAAAGGCTGCGTGCTTTCCGAGCCGCATGTAGCTTTGGCACTGTGCTGCTGCTGTTGTTTTGTGCCTTTTCTTGGCGATGGAGCCAGTATTTGATTACGTCTCAAATTTAGTGATAAAATGATCTAAATTATCTAGATTGGATCATAAAAATATTACCCATGCTAAACTAAATTTACCCTGACTATACACTAGATATTTTTTCACATATTAAATTGAAACCTATCCGTCCGGGGTGTGGCTTCGCCCTGCCTTTCCTTACCCTTGCCTTACTTGTGCAGCTGCTTCGTTGATTCCTCCGGTCCTTTCCTGGGCTGCTTACCATTTTTCGTAGGCATCATGGATGGCCTGATTGTGGGGGGATGCCTGATGGAGGCTTGGCCTTAGACTAGGGCATCATCCTCGGAGTTTGGCGCCCATGATTTCAGCTACTACGTTGTGGTTGCGGTCTCTTGCTTCTTCAAAATCTTACCGTGTTCGTCGAGAGCGTGAATCCCGATCAGACAGCCCATCTCTGCAAAGCTTCGACGCCGTTTCACGCTTTCGGCCTTCGCCATGGCACATCAAAGGATCGAAACCAATCCAGCCTCCAGGCGTAGGCATGCGAACAAATCAGGCTGCTCTTTGCTTCTTTCCATGAACGAGTACATCGTACATGCGTCGAGATGATAAGTTGTCTCGTAGTAATCCGCTCCAGTAGTTCAGTATATATAGCATCCAAAGCCCGGCCAGACACTGTTACTACAAAGTACTGGTAGTAACAGCATGCTCTCGCTCGCTGTTCCCTCGGGCCATCGATCTGCGTTCGTTCAGTACATGTTGGGCCTTGGGTAGAGGCGACGGTACGCGACGAGCGGCAATCACCAGGTAACGTACAGACAAAACCGAGTTCAGATTGTCTTGTGGCCTTGTCCCCACGGGCTACAGTATATTAGATGCGGAAGCGCGGTATCACGCCATGCTAGCGATCACGTGGATAAAAAAAATAGATAATTTGTAAAATGATTTTTTCAAAAGAATAAATCTTAATTCAATAAAAGGACGGTTTTACGAAAAAACCAAGGACTGATCCGTAATTCCAAAAACTACGGGGCTTTATTCCGTGAAGGAGCGCGTTTCTAAAATAATTGAGTATCTATATGTAATTTCGGAGGGCTCGTATGCAATTTCAAAAAATTAGAGGGTTTGATCGAAACATCGTGATCGAAACGACGTGGTCGATCAATGTGATCGAACTAACGTGGTCGAAACAACACGGTCGAGCAAAATGATTGAAACAACGTGGTCAACACAATGTGATCCAAACATCGTGATTGATCAATGTGGTCGAAACATGTTGATAAAAAAAACATGATCAACCAATGTGGCTGATCAAAGTGGTCGAAACATCGCTGTCAACCAATGTGGTCGAAACATCATGATCGAAACAACGTAGTCGAAACAATGCGGTGGACATAACATGGTTGTATCAACGTGATCGAAACATCCTAACCGAAATAAGGTAGTCCAAACATCTTGATCTAAACAACGTGGTTGAACCGACGTGGTCGAACCGACGTGGTTGAATCAACGTGGTCGAAAAATTGAGGTCGAACGAACGTGGTTGAAATATCGTAGTTGAGCAACATGGTTGGTAAAACGTGGTCGACCAAAGTGGTTGAAACATCGTGGTCGACCACGGTGGTTGAAACATCGTGTTCGACCAACGTGATCGAAATAAGGTGGTCGATTAACGTGGTCGAAACGTCGTGATCGAAACGATGTGATCGGTACAATATGATCGAAACATCATGCTCGTAACAACATGATCGGTCCAACATGGTTGAGCCAACGTAGTCGAACCAACACGGTCGAAATATCGTGGTTGAAATAATGCAGTCAACACAACGTGGTCGAAACAACATGGTCGACACAACATGGTCGAAACACGTGGTCGACACAATGTGGTTGAACTATGTGATTGAAACATCGTGGTCGTAACAATATGGTCAACCAACGTGGTCGAGCCAAACATCGTAGTCGAGACAACGTTGATGACCAACGTGGTAAAAAACATCGTGGTCGATCAACGTGCTCAAACCAACGTGGTTGAAATAATGCAGTCGACCAATGTGGTCAAAACATCGTGATCGATCAACATCATCGAACCAACGTGGTTGACACAGCATGGTCGATCGGTGTGGTCGAGTCACCGTGGTCGAAAAATTATGATCGAAAACTGGTGGTCGAACCATGGTCATCGAAACAACGTGTTCGATCGGTGTGGTGGAAATATCGTGGTCCAAACAACATGGCCGAAACAGCGTGGTTGAAACAATGTGATGGAACGAATATGGTCGAAACAATGTGGTCGAAATACGATGGTGAAATGAACGTGGTCAAAATATCCTGGTCAAAATGTGGTGGTCGAACGAACGTGGTCGAACCAGAGTGATCGAAACAATGTGGTGTCCCACGTGGTCAAAATAGCGCGGTTGACGAACACGGTGGAAATATCGCTGTCGAAACAACGTGGTGTCGAAATATCGTGATTGACCAACGTGCTCAAAACATCGCGATCGACCGACGTGGTCGAAACATCATAGTCGACCAATGTGGTCGTAACATGGAGATTGAAACAACGTGGTCAAAATAACAGGGTCGACTAATGAGGTCGAAACATCATGATTGAAACGATGTGGTCGATACAACGTGGTCGAAACATCGTGCTCATAATAACGAGTTTGGTTCAATGTTGTCGACGCAACGTGATCGAAACATCATGTTTGACTAAGGTGGAGGACTAACGTGGTCGAGTCAAACATTATGGTCGACTAAGGTGGTCGAAATGTCGCTGTCGAAATATCGTGGTCGACTAAGGTGGTCAAAACATTGTTGTTGACACATCATAGTTGACCAACGTGTTAAAAAAGATGAGGTCAATTCAGGTGGTCGAAACATCGTGGTCGCAACATCATGGTCAAAACAACGTGGTTGACCAATGTACTTAAGCTGATGTGGTCAAAACAACGTGGTCGAGCGCACGTGGTCGAAACAACATGGTCGAACCATCATGGTCGAAACATCGTGGTGAAATAACATGGTCGAAATATAATGGTCGAAACATCGTGAGCGAAACAACATGGTAGAAACAGCATGGTTGAAACATTGTAGGCAAAAGCCTACGTGGTCGAAACAACGCGGTCAAAACATCCTGGTCGAAACACCATAGGCAAAACAACGTGGTCAAAATAGCGTGGTCAAAACATCGTTGGCAAAACAACATGATCAAAACACCGTAGTCGAAATAACGTGGTCGAAACAACATGGTCGAAATAACGTGGTGGAGACAACGTGGTTGAAATAACGTAGTCCGCACACCATGGTCGAAATAACGTGACAAAATAACGTGCTCCGCACACCGTGGTCGAAACAACATGGTCAAAATAACGTAATCAAGACACCGTGAACGAAATAACGTGGTCAACACAATATGGTCAAAATAACGTGGTCAGACGAACGTGATCGAACCATCGTGGGTGGCATAACGTGGTCGAACCATCATGGGCGAAATATCATGGCCGACACATCGTGATCAAGAGCTATCGTGGTTGGACGAACGTGGTCAAGCTAATATGGTCGTAATGTTGGATGAACGTGGGCGACACAACGTGTTCGATCCAACATGGTCGACCAACATACTCGAAACATCGTGGTCGACCAACATGGGGGACCAACATGGGTGAGGCAACATGGGCGTCACAACATGGGCAGGACACCGTGGCGGGACATCGTGTTCGAGACAACGTGGTCGTCACACTGTTGTCAGGACAACGTCTTCGGCACATCGTGGTCGAAACAACGTCATTGGCACATCATGGTCGAGACGATGGGTCGAACGAACATGGTCGAAAAAATATGGTCGGGTCAAACAAACGTGATCGCAGCGTCGTGGGAGAAACGTTATGGTTGGCACGGCGTGGGCGGACCGACGTGGTCAACCCACATAGCGTGGTCAATCGGCCCAACGTAGTGTGGTCGGCACGTCGTGGTCAGACCAGCGTGGTGAATATGCCATATAGAACTTCTGTAATAAATAATTACTTTTAATTAAATGATGTACCTACAAGAGAAGTAATGCATAAGTAAAGCTTTGAAAGTATAAACAATGAATAAAACTATGGATCATAGTAGAAGTATGATCTGGTCAATATTGTCCGAAGATAAAAATAAACAATGCTTAAACAAAAGGGGTCACAATAGGGAGATTGCATATCATATAAGTAGAATACAGAAGGGAAAGCATATATTAGATACACATGAGTAAGTACATACATATGTAGTATGATACAGGGTTCGAAGAAAGCTATGATCACTATGGTTGAGGCACCGTGGTCGGTGCCCTGGTCGAGGCGCCATGGTCGAAAGAAGGAGAAATGGAATCGCGGATGGAGAGGAACGTACAACCGAACAAACGAACCGAGAACACAAATGAAGAACCCAACCAAGAAAGAAAGAACTTACAAATGGAAAGTAGTACCTTACACGAAAGCAACCAGCGCGATAGATCGAGACGCGCACGAGAAGCGCGTCGTGCTCGAAAGCAAGAGAAATGGAATCGCAGGTGGAGAGGAATCCACGACTGAACAAACGGACCAAAAAGACAAATGAAGAACCGAACAAAAAAAGCAAGAACCCAACTAAGAAAGCAAGAACTTACAAACGGAAAGTAGAACCTTACATGAAAGCAACCAGCATGATAGATCAGGACGTGCATGAGAAGCACGCTAGATGAGCGCACGCACGACGCAAAGAAACAATATAGGCTGGACGCAGTGAAACCATGATCAAGACCTTGGAGTCGCAAATAAGGCGAGGAGCATGCGAACCGAAGCTAAAGTAGAAACCCAAGAGGCACACGGAAGAGAAACTACGAGAGGGAAACCTTGTATAGACGCAGCTACGAAACCCGATTCGACGACCGAAACCGAGCACACACCAGCAACCGAGCCGAGCAATAGAACGCAGCCAACGATGCGGAAAACAAATTCCTCTAGAAGCTAGCAAGGCAGTATATGACAGACAACAGCAAGGCAGCGAAGAAACGATGTAGTGTGAGGAAGACATGTAGATGGGAGCGCTGACAATATAGCGACGCGAAGATTCGTGAGAACACACGGAGCTGACCCGAAGGTCGTACATCACGCGGTCTGCCCAATCGGACGGTTGACGCAATAACGATGTAAAGAAGGGTTTTTTCGTAAAAAGCAAGGACGCATGTGGGAGGAATATTAAAAATAAGGACCCTTTCGTAATTGCAGGAAAGAGGAGGACTTTTTCATAAGATCGGTGACGTGGCGTAGGGGGAGGCCGGGAATCCCCCAAGTTTAATATAGAGAGTATGTGTTCTGCATAGAAGCACTCTATACCAGCATGTACACGTATGTGTAACACATTATACACTTGTACTAGTACGTAGTAGTAGTGCACGGCCTATATTACTGTTCCCAATGGAGTGTTATAAAACACATGGTAAAAATAGAAGATTAAATAAACAAGAGACATGGATTTAATGTTAAAAATCCTTGCGAAAAAACCACATATGCACAAAAGTGGAATTCACTATATGAAAAGATATTATAAGCATGAGGAACTTTGGCATATCTAAACCATGCGACTACAAGGGTACATATATAGGCTAGGAAATAAGAGTCTCTAACAGAGAAGAAAACTGAATCAGAGTTGGATACGCCTATCGTTACCACATCTGACACGGCTCAGCGCATGAACCGCTCGACGCCATGTCTTGCTCAATGTTCAACACAACTGCCGGACACGATGATGAATTCGGATCACACTTTAACAATCTCCACCTTGAGACGAATTCGCTCCTGTAGCCGAATATCAAATATCCTTAAAATAAGACTTCATCAACAGACCTTGTGCCTCGAAAGTCCATCGAACTAATCTTGAACAAGAAAGACCACTAGCAAGTCCAAACACATATATCAACAAAGCGGACAAACAAATCTGGGTCTTTAACAACTCAACTCTAGCAAAGTCTGAATCTGTACAACTGACCACCTGAAATAGATGCTCAATTGTTGAATGGCAGAAGTCAAAACATCACCTGTGGTGCTGGATAGATAACAAAGAACTTATTGCATGGGATCTGGCATACTCCACTTGGAACATAAAACTTAGCAAACAATACTAATTGAAATAACAACTTGCACATGTGTGGCCATCACGTATATCAAATAGCTGGCTTCAAAGGTGACTAAATTCTATGACATGGTTGATACTGCTATTGTAAAATTGTTCGGCTAAAAGGAACTCTTGTGCCGTCTGGAGTATAAATTGCAGTAGTCACCTCGTATCGAGTTGCGACAATTGGATAAGCGTTGTGGTATCTACACAAAATTACACTTAAATCTTTCATCTCAAACTGAAAAATTAGAGCAAAACATTCACCTTCAAACATTGAAACTCTAGAAGCATCATGTCGGTCGCTGGTGTTATCAAATTCTCGAGAATTAGTATTGCCAAAGTATTCGTAATGGTCGTGCAAGCGATCTAAATTACTATGTATCCAAATAGTGAACGAAATACCAAATTCAGTTGTGCCCAAACTGACATTTATTTTTTTTCAAAATCTCCTCGATCAAACATTGCCCAAATTAACACCATAACAATGTTATCCAAACAGTGAACGAAATATCAAATTCAGTTGTGCCGATAACTGACATTGATTTTTTTTCAAAATCTCCTCGATCAAACGTTGCCCAAATTAACACCATAAAAATGTTATGCTGAAAGTTTGTAACTCCACCTTAGACTTTACATGTATGATTTGCTGCAATAACCGGAAGAAGATGATGAATCGTCGTAGAAATCACCAATGATTAATCTCACATGGATGTTGTCAAAAATAGGAACAACAGCCTGAATTGCAATAAACTCCACCTAAAAACATACAAAACTAACAACATAGTCTCTTGATGGAATATGACGACTGACTATGGCGATAGATCGTCGATGGAGATGGAGCAAGACGACGACTGGGCATGGCGCCGGGTGGTTATGATGTTTGCGGAACTAGCGCTGGAACTGTCATTGAGGTAGAGCGTAGATCGACGCTCAGTATAAAGTCGAGTCGCAAAACAGAATCAAAGCGAGTTGAAATCGCTGAGTCGAGGCTACTGGAATATCCTGGTATGGTTTCCCATGTGCATTTAGCTATAATCTACAACATCATTGGTATACCTTCGTATACGCGAAGCAATTGAGGACCAGGACTGGTAGGCTTTCGTGTGCATGTAGCAAAATTCATATAAATCACCCTAAAAAATCATGAACCTCTCGCTAGGGATGGAAATAGATCGAATAGTCTCAAATATAAATATGAATTCATATTTTTAAAATAAATACAAATACAAATACAAATACAAATTCATATTTTTTTTAAAACAAATTGTATTCATACTTTTGAAACGAATACGAATACAAACATTCTCGAATACGAATACGAATCGAATGTTGTAACGAATACGAATTCAAATCGAATATGTACTTAATTCGGTCGAATGCGAATATTCTAAAACTTTTGTAACAAATCTCGGTAGAATAAATTTATGTAATATGACTACACGTATACATAAATTAGGAGTGTAGCATATAGAGTTTGAAATTATGTAAAGTAATTTTCACTTCTTACTTGTGAACCTTGATTTATCAGAAAATTACTTCCTACAATCATCCCGAGAGAGATCGCCAGGGATGAAAATAGATTGAATACGAATCGAATAGTCTTGAATATAAACACGAACATTATTCTCGAATATGGATACAAACATTTTCGAATAAGAATATGAACATTCTTACTATGAATTTTATTTATCATATTCATATTTTCTCGAATATAAATATCGAACAAAACAGATTATTTTTTACTGCTTTCTATCCCTACCTCTAGCTGTTCCATGCCATGTCCTCCTCTTGGGTTGTGTTGTTGGTCGCCTCAGGTTCGTGCAACAAGCCTCTTCTCTCTCTCTTTTCTCTCTCGATGCAACTTGCTTCTTTCCCACGAATCGATGCTACCAGGCTGAACGGGACTGCGCTGGACTGTTTAGGGCTGATAGCTTTGTGTCGGGTACGAACGCAGACACTTTTTCGATTGCCTCAGATTTCAATCAGAGTCGATGTTGCTTCTCGTAATCACGCGGTGCTTGTTGCTCTGCTACATATTCCATGACGCAGAGGCGCTCAGTCGCCGAGTTTCCGAACCACAAGGCGACGGTGATAAGTTGGGGATGCTGCCTTTCGCTGAGTTTTTTAGCTTTCAGTTAGGTTATACTTGTATTATCTATATAATTAATTTTTAAACAATGTATTTTTTAAAAGCAATGTCAATAGAAAAATTATAGTAAAAGATGTACTGAATTCAGCTGTATCGGTCAAAATCACATACGATTATTTTTCTGTGCGTACTATCTCTCACGAACAGCCAAAATTCAAATATTTAAGTCATAAACCATCAGTGCAAAAAACCCACACTTTATCCTTGCGATGGTCGTCCCGATAGCCTCCTCTCAGGTAGCGACTTTGATCTCAAATTTAGAGTTTCTATACCACTTGTTATAAAACACATGATAAAAATAGAATACCAAATGAATAGGAGTCACGAATTTAACATGAAAACCCTTGCAGAAAAAATCATAAATACACAAAGACGAAATTCACTATATAAAAAGATATTACAAACATAAAAAACTTGAAGGGTGCAGTATAGTGCAGTGTCCCGCATGTATACATCGCTCGATACATCACTCGACGCTATGTATAGTGCAGTGTCCCGCATAAATACGATGATTAATTCGGATCCCAGTTTAAGGTGGAGTAATCAGCAACGAACTTGTCCCAAGGGTGTGTGGTCCTTGGGGGTAGATCTCAGGAAATGAGGTGAAGTTAAATAAGGTGAAGGTGATGTATCAGTAGAAGATTTAACAGCTATTGCAGCTCCTGCTTCTTTGGGCCGAACCTCCGACTGAGGAGTTACTCAGAATGCTGCCAAGATATCATTATCCTTTGTTTCATATTCCAAGGTGTAGTGAGTCAATTTATAATTCTTAACACCAGCTTTAAATCCAATATTTGCTTTAGTTTCTGTTTGTGGTGACTTTACAGTGGAGGCCGCCACTCCCAGCCAGGGCAGGCTAGAGTCCTCTGCTTCTTGGATCCATAAAATGCTTTCCGATTAATTTAGTACTCCACTACATTTCAATTAAGCTTAGTAAGTCTGAATCGTCTGTCTTTGAAAGAGTAAAAATATGCTCCTATAGTTTGACCTTCATGAATAGTACCAGTAGTCCAGTACTACTCCAATTAACAGCTTAGTACTTAACTACCCAATTAACAACGTGTTGTCAATTTGCCATGCGTACCTACCTGTGTCAAGTGTTCACAAGCCTCCAGACTCGCGACTCGCACTTCGGAGAAGAGCACTTCAAACTAAGGTCCCAACTTCCAAGTGATGTCAAGCTAAGTTGTCGAAAAGAAAACAAGTGGTGCAAGTTGTCAACTAGTGAGTTGGCGCATAGAAAATCACTACTACTGTACTAACATATGCAATAAGATGTGCAAAGAAAAAACGTGGGACATCCAACTCGATGAATCGAATCAGCAAGAACTCTACACAAGAGCAGATGAATCGAATCAGCAAGAACTCTACACAAGATCCAGTACTACGCAACTACCTGCATCCATCCAACAACCAGCTGCGAACCACCTTATCTACGATCACTTATGACTGTCGGATCACGTTGGCTAAGTGCTCGACGTCGTGGAACGCAAATTGGCATGTTGCTCAACTGGAACTGGTGGCTGCTCTCATGGCACATGGCATGGTCCGTTGGGCGTGTTGCCCCCCCCCGTCCCCCCGCGGCCCCACGGGGCGCCGCCGGGCAAATGCTCAAAGTCGAGCTCAAGCGGTTGCCAACTGTCAAACATGGCGGTCCAGACCTACCTACATCTAGTTTACAATCAGCTACTGGCATGGCGTGATCGGTTGATGTTATGGACTTATGGTACTAAAGGACCATGTGAGAAGGTATAATTATGATGAATTATTGCAATATTTTTGAAGTGGCTAAGTGTTTTTTTTGCAAAGATCACTTTTGCTTGGGCTGTTTGCTTCGACCGTAGAAGGTAATCGGTAGTCTGATCGGCCTTGTGATAAGTAGTCTGAATGGGTCTGTATTGGGTGGTCCGAATGGTCCTGTGTTGGGCAGTCCGATCGGCAGGTCGAGCACGGCAGAACAACCACGAGTGGTCGTAGCTTCAGTATCTGGTTGACGCTCGATGATCGGTAGTCGTAGACTTCGCGATCGGTAGCTATAGACTTTGCGATCGATAGTCGTAGGCTTTGCGATCGGTTGCTGAAGGTCTCACGATCGGTACTCGTAGGCTTCGAGTGCTTCAAATTTTGTACCTTTCGAAGTACCTCGAGTACTTATGTCTGACTGGTTGGTGTCAGTGGTCAGACCACCTGAGGGTTAGTAGTCGGACCATCTATGGATCGACCAGATAGTGGGTTTTCGACCAGGGTCTAATCCTTGATGTCTTTGAGTCGTGAGTTGTGTTCGATTGATATAGATTGTTGCATGTGTGCACAGGGGTTGTTGTTTGGCCCTAAGCATAGGATCAATGATTTTGTTGCATACATTTTGCGTTGTGATAACTTTGTGTATGGTGTGGTGCTACGTGACGGTTTGCTTATTTATATCGGTTGCATGATTTTGAAGCTTGGTCGTGGCGAGGCATTGGAGGATCAGGACTAGGCGTAGGGTGGTGTTGGGGTCCAGAACGGTCAGGGAGACATTGAAGATGACCGAGGATATGCGGGGTGGTTGCAAGCCGGAACGATGAGACACCAGAGCGGTGCTTGTGATGGACATGATAGACAATGGCAAAGTGGACCAGGATTAGGCTCAGGAAGTAGCCGATGTCCTATGCAGTCAAGGACTTTGGGTGCTCGTCATACTCAAAGGGAAGCTTCGTGGAAACCGGCATAGGGGCATTCTGGTAAATTATCCAATACTGAAAAAGTGACGGTGTGTGAAACCGCAATATTGGTCTAAGTGGTTTAGGTCTTGTATATGAGAAAGTAAAACCTGGTGTTAGGTGGGGTTAACGGGCACTACTACAAAAAGGGTCATCACAGACGGTTCGGAACTGTCATCACAGACGGTTTTCTGAACCGCCTGTATTTATGTGTTAGTGATAATCGGAGGTTATCACAGACGGTTTGTGAGCTGTCTGTGATAAAGACAACACAAACGGTTTGTAATTAGAACCGTCTGTGAAGAAAATTATTACAAGCGGCTCGAACCAAAAACCATCTGTGATACTCACACATCATAGACGATTCTAGTTACCAACCGTCTGTGATTGACGAGTATCACTGACGGTTGGTATATAGAACTGTTTGTGATAGTCCTTCATAAACGGTTGTGATAGTTCATTCTATACCTAATTGTTTTTATTTTTTAGCTAGCCTCAAGAAATAATATTACCTATGCCCTTTGAAAACAAGCAAATACATTGGTAAACACAATAGTATATTCTATTTTCATCAAGATTAGAATTCACTATTACAGCATAACAAGATAACGGACCCAACTCTTTAACACGTCAAGAATATATAAGAAGTACATATCCTAGCAGACAGTACAAACTAGATGCATCAGATGGCAGCTGGATATCACCAGCAATGGAGGGGCAGCGGTAGCGCCACCTTTGTGGCACGATGGAGAGACTGCACAAGACACTCTTACGATACTTACGACAAGAGTGTGTTGTGCAGTCGACTGTGGTGTCACAACGGAGGTACTAGCTCACGACGGTAGTTGGCGTCGTCGAAGAACAAGCTGGATGCAGCGTGCGATGTCCTTGATGCCTGCCATCAAGAGAGGAGAGGGCATCAGATGGTGGCCTCCTATCACCTGCAATGGAGAGGCGGCGGTAATGCCACCTTTGTGGCACGACGGTGAGATTGCATAAGACACTCTTACGACAAGAGTGTGTTGTGCAGTCGACCGTGGTGTCACAACGGAGGCACTAGCTCACGGTGGTGGTCGGCGTCGTCGAGAGGAGGATGCAAGAAGCTAGTGGATGAAATCACGCGTGACTGCCAGTGGAAAGGTATATGGGGAGTAATTAATAAGGGTCGAGCGGTGGGAAGAATCGGTGCCGCCATTTGATGTGGAGAGAATAGACGGTGAGATCAAAATCCTGGGGGATATGCCACATATCGGTGACATGTCATTATCAGAGACGGTTTGTTATATGAACCGTTTGTGATAATGCATATATCAGAGATGGTTGTTATACGAACTGTCTGTGATAAGGTACATATCAGAGATGGTTTGTTATATGAACCGTCTATGATATTAATATCAGAGACGATTTGGTATACGAACCGTCTGTGATAACGCTTAAATATGCGCGCCCTAACCTAGCTCTTCTAAACTGTCCTCTTCCTCATCTTCTTCACCAGATTTCTCAATAATAGCATCTAATATTCTTTTAATCTCCTTCCTCTCATCTATCCATCATGAGTTGTTCAACAGCAACCTTACACAGGTGGCCAACAATTTACGTTTGGAGCAGCTCCTCCGCTCATGCCCTGCTCTCCTTCCTCGACTCGCTTCCATCTGTCAGCTGGACCTCATCTCCGCCATCGACGGATGTGTCTTGTTGCTGCTTAGGAAAGGGAAACCGCCCTTAGCCTCGTTCTTCTCTGCAATGTGCACAAAGCGGAAGAAGCTCTTGCGGCAGTGGAGAGGCACATGGATAACATGACTGATCAAGCAGAAGCAGCTAATTCCGAGGAGACTTATCATGGCATCCTTTTTGAGATTATGGGCCTTGCTAATAATTTGGTCAGGCTAGAGGAGGAAGTGGAGAGGGCAAGACAATCTTCACGGTATTTGAGAACTCAGCGGCTGATCCTCCAACTCCAAAAGTCGAAGAAGAAGCATATGAAGCCTAGAAGACTAAGATCCGGGAATCTCTTTTTTTAGGACTTTTGTAATAAATTTGCCTTGAATTTGTCTCTCATCTCTGTAGCTTCTGTAGTTCATACGACAAAGGATAAAACACAGACGATTGTAAATAAAACCATCTGTGATAGTTTCATAGACGGTTCTAATTAAAATCGTCTGTGATAATACATATATCATAGACGACTTTTAAACCTAACCGTCTATGATAGTTTCAAAGACGGTTTTAGCCATGAACCGTCTGTAATAATCAAAGCACAAACGGCTCTACATGAACCGTTTGTGGTGAGGCGTCCAGTATAGCTTGGATTGTAGTAGTGGGGTTATCCCCGATTTGGCCTAATGGATGGATCAATTAGATTTTGGTTCGGGGTTTGAGGCTATACAAGGGGAGGAGAGGCAAGGGTTAGGGTTTAAGGATTTTGACGAAATCCTTGTGGCGGCTAGCCCTTCCTCCCTCCCATGGGTGAGAGACTAGAGAGGATTTTGGCTAAATCCTTGCGGCGGCTAGCCCTTCCTCCTTTCCATGGGTGAGAAACTGGAGACGAGGTTAGCTAAGTCTTTTGATGGCTAGCTCTTCCTCCCTCCCATGGGGAGATTAGGGTTCGTTAGGTTGGAGCTTTGTGTGTGTGCTCTAGGTTTAGAGCTCTGCTATCCTGAGGGATTGGCTGTAAAAATATTTCTCTCCAAGTGAAATGAACATCCAAACTTTGCCTAAGTGAGTTGTACCATGAGTCATGTCGTGTGCTTTTGATTTTCTTGACTTTCTTGTTCGGATTTCTCTTTTCTTGAGTTTTTCTGGCGCCAAGGATGTGTAAGAGGTAAAGATGTCTTTTGGAGATAAGATCCTACCCATCTAGGTATGATGTAGAGGAAGTTCTTAAGGTTGCTCGGTTTCTCTTAAGAAAGAGGTGATTTTCGGGTTTTGCTCTTGTAGGTGTTTTTGGTTGGATTCGTATTATGTTCTAGCTTACTATGATATGTGAGAACCCATCCCAGGTCACATAGACCATATATGACTCACGAGCAAGAGCAAATCGAACTTCTTCTCTTTTGCCTAGCTTTGCTTGATTTTGGTCTCTTGGTGCGATTTCATGATTCGAGGGCTTTTGGCTTTATTTTTTTGGTGTTCTATTTTGCTGTTATATGTCGTATTAACCATTTTGGATTTTTGATCGTTTTAGTGTAACCTTCCTTTAAACTCGAAAAGGTTTCAACTTTGGTCACGATTTTCACGATCGTTTGTTGAATAGGATTTTAGTATCCTACAAAAGTTTCCTATAAATTTTCGTGTCAGTTGGATCTACGAATCAAGAGTTACATTGATTTTTCGTTCATAAAACAGAGCTAAATTTTTTGTTCATCCCCTGTTTTTACTGGTCTTGTACAACTATGCTGGTCTTGTAAGACCACAATGATCTTATTTCGACCACACTAATCTTCGACCACGTTGATTTTCGATCACTCATTGATCATCGACCACGTTAGATCTCGACCACTTATTGGTCTTCAACCACGTTGGCTTTCGACCACTAAGACCATGTTTGTTTTCAACTCATTGGTCATCGACTATGTTGGTTTTTGATCATTTATTGGTCATCGATCATGTTGGTTTTTGATCACTTATTGGTCATCGACCACGTTAGTTTTTGACCACTCCTCGACCACGTTAGTTTTCGAGCACTCATTGGTCTTATTTCGATTACATTGGTTTTCGACCACACATTGGTTTTCAACAACATTGGTTTTCGACCACTCGTTGGTCTTTTACCACTCTGGTCTTTTCGACCACTGGTTTCTCTCTGTCAAATGAGTCTCTATTGATTTATTCTTTATTCTTGATCTTTATAGCTTCTCATACCTATTAGAGTAAAGATTAGAGAATACTTTTAGAAAATTTTTCAGGCACTATACACCCCTTCTGTTGCTAGTTTGGTCCTACAGGTATCATCTCGAACACAGGAATTTCAAAGCAATCTTTTTGTAGAAAATTGCATAGTTTTTCGCAAAATTCCCTTGTGCCAAAGTGCTAAACAATCTCTAAGGGAGCAACTCGGACGGCCCCCGGCGGAGCACGAAGGCCCTTACATATATGAATACTTGAAAAGCTTATGTCAAGGTCTCCAAAAACTAATCCAGTTCCGGCCGGCTCCACCATTGCGGAGGGGTGGTCGCTGACGGTGAGAGTTCAGCACCGGCGAGGCCAGGTGGACGGAGCTCGGCCCATCCTGGTTAGACGAACGAGCTCGACGGCCCAAGAAACATTTGACCTCTCCTTTTCTGTTTCTACTCTCCAGCTCCCACCGCCGCCGAACAGCACGGCGCCACCGCACATTGTTGGTTTCGTCGAAGCCTCGGAGGGTGGCGCGGCCGCCACGAATGTTGCTGCTGCTTGAATGCGCTCCTTGCATTGCGCTGCACTATCACTCTCTTAAAATCAATGGGTCCAACATGAGTTAGCTTTCGACTTTCTCATTATACTTTTCACAGTGGAGTGATCCTAGGATAACTTTCTGGATCTTCTGCTGTCACCTTGTTTGCTTCCTCTGGTAAATATTGTTAGGAAAATACAGTAAACTAGTTCTTCAATGCTCTCTTATCTTCCATCTGGTTATGCCACCGGCCGGCTGCCTTCGGAGATTTTTTTTTTGTTTCAGCAGAAAACAATGCTACCTACTACGGACAGAACGAAATTTTTGTTGTTTGATCAGGGACTTGTGACAGTCTATATATGATCGATAACATTGGACGCACATTGCATACAACTCATTGGCCAATCATTGATGGAGCTGTTTGTTTAGGCCAAGCATTCCATGTGTAGGATCGGATAGGCAATATAGAAGGGGATGAATGATGTCTTTTAAATTTTTTTCAAAGTATTCACTTATCCCTTTTCTCCGATAGCTACAGAACTATGACGATTAAGATTGAAATCTCACTTGAAAACTGGAGCAACAGAGCAAACACAACAGGAAAAACACCGTGGTCGAAAACTGACAACGTGATCGAAAGCTAACAACGTGGTCGTAAACTTGACAACGTGGTCGAGAGCTGACAACGTGGTCGTAAACTCGATTACCAGATGGAAATACAACATGGTCGAAAATTGACTACCGAACGGATATCACTATAGTCGAGAACTGACAGTACGTTGGAAATCGGTGTAGTCAGAAGTTCAAAGTGGTCGGAAATTGACTACCGAGCGAGAATCACCATAGTCGATAACCATCGAGACCAAAACCAACGTGATCGAAAATGGATGCAGTCGAAACCAATGTGGTCGTAAACAACGTGGTCAGACGCCAACGAGTGGTTGAACAACCAATGTGGTTGTAACTAGTCAGCAACCAAAGTGATTAATGTGGTCATAACTAACGTTGTCGTAAGCCAATGAGTGGTCAAACAATCAACATTGTCAGAACCAGTCAGCAACCAAAGTGATCGACATGGTCGTAACCAATGTGGTTGTAAGCCAACAAGTGGTCGAACACTCAGCATGGTTGGAGGCCAATGAGTGATCTGATTTAGTTCAACCTGTGAGATCGAGGAACCGTGTGTGGTCGAGAATCCCACATGGTCGGAAAACTACAAAGCGATTGAAAGACTGAACGTGATCGAAACCTGATGCAATGTAGTCTGGAATTTGATCGTGGTCGAATCCAACGTGGTCATAAAACCGATCGACATTCCAGACCGAGATTTCAACGACTGTTTCAGTTCAGATTCAAAACGAGAGCAGAAGAACGCGAAGTGCTCGGAAGACTGAACATGGTCAAAAACGACGCGATGCAATTTAAAACTTTACCATGGTCGAAACTAACGTAGTCATAAAGCCAATCGACGTTCTGACAGAGCGGTGATGACCGTTTTTAGTTTAGATTTCAAAACGTAAACCGATGGAACTTTCGATCCAGAGATCTAAATGATGTGAAACTTTGCAAAGATCACCTCTATAGTATTGTGAACCTATTCCAACAAACAATCATTAAAATCATGGTCAAAGATGAGATCTTTTTCAGTTTATTGGGAGGTTACATCAAAACCAAGTCAAAATCAAAATCGGTGAATATAGCTAGCTCGTGGGTGGATGATGACCAAGATAAGTCTAGATGTATTTTCACATATCATAGCAAGCTAGAACACCAATGAAATTGACTAAAAAACTCTTGGATGAAGAAATCACACTTTAAGGCCAAATCAAGAGCAAAACAACCAAATCAAGAAAGATCTATAGAAGTATGCAAAGATTGATGTATTGCTCACTTGAGAAGGTTGAGTTTATAGCCACTCCACCTAGGAGGACAAAGAGCACACCATATGCTCCACTCGAAAACCCTAACCCTAAACAAGAAAACACAAAAGAGAGAGGTGGGATGGTTAACCCTACAAATCTCCATCCCCACCCCTTTTATAGGTGAGCAACTAGCCACCTACTCCCTAAAATGTATCTTATCCACTATTATAATGGGAGAAACACGGATTTTACTCATCCAAATCCACTTACGCACACTTTTTAAAGCGAATAAGTGTGCATCCGCTAAATCTTTAGCCTTGATCCGCCTTGATCAAACCAGCTCTATTTTGACCTAACTCGCTCTCCAACGCATCGCCCATGCATCGCGGTTTTGATCCAAGATGGTTTCGGTATTTTGGTCAAAGTATCAAAATACCCCTTGTTGACCCAGTCATCACCTTTCTTTGCAAGCAATCGCCATGTTTACCACGTGTAGGTACACAATTAGCTTGCCACGTGTCGTTAAATCTCTTCCGTCCCGGTTCCACCGAACCACGGCTCACTTGGCTCGTGCAAGCCACATGGCGTCATCCCGATGTTCGAACTCGCCTTCAACATTCCCGCTTTTCTCGTGCCATACTTGAGCTCACCGTCTCACCCAGCATCCTTGATCGTTCTGAGCCTCAACTCCTCCATGAGCCTGGCCTTGATCACCGCCGTTGACCACAGTTGACTTCAAGCGACTTGCACATATAAAAACAAAGAATTCGTTTACATGCATAAGTTCTTCGCAACTTGATCTACATTAGCTAAGACATATATCATGCAACTTTAACCCAATGACTCAGGTCAACCTACATAAATCCATAACTCAAATCCCAAAACCTCAATTTCTGCCCAACCAATCTTGACAGAGAGCAATCTTTGCAAAGTCAATTGACCACTCCACAAATATTTAATGGTTCATTACAATCTTAACCTGGATCAACTCACATGGTCTATCACCATGAGTCAACTGCAATATTATTAAGTACGTTTAGTGTCGACAGATAAGACAGGTTTTCAGTGTAACAGTTCATAGATCTTGATTAATTATTTTCAAGCTGTACACTCATGACTCACCATGGCAAGGGGTCTGATAAGTGATTACATAGTACTATCCATTAGGAGATTAAGCTGTACGATTTTACTGCAATTGATCGTCTCTAGGAAACGAACATTTTAAAAATCTTGCATAATTGTGATCAATCCTGTTTCCATCATATTGTTCAATCTATATGAAATGAAATTAGTTCAGTGACTAATTTTCTTCTTTTGTTTTGGTTAAGGGCGGACGTGTTTAGGGAATTGCCATATATTCTATATACATGTGGACGTGGTTGGAATTGTACAATGTACAATTGTACATATAGCTCAATACTTCTGAATTCTTTTTTAAAGAATAGCAGAATACTTCTGAATTCTGATACCTTGAATTTAAGAATAAAAGGCATTTGTTTTGAGGGGCCTGTTCTTTTGGTCATGCTTATTCTGAAATTTTGAATTTTGGTGTTTTGCCTTGAAGAGAGAGATTTAGCAATTTTGGTTGATACAGATGTTAGGCTTTTAACGTGTACTACAATTAACTTGGATTCATTTGAAAAATACTCTATTTAAAAGTTAGGACAAACAAACTGACACCTCTGAAACAGGAATGCTTCTGTTCTGTCTATATCATGAACAGCATTAGCATGGTGGCTCCCATTTAAAAATTCTAGCATATTCTCAGATGTTAGAGCTCAGCTCGATCTTAACAGTTCGAGCTGGTGAGTGCTTACGCTCGCGTGTGCACGCAGAAGTAAAATTTTGGTGCAAAAATGAGCCCCCCCTTTTTTTTTACTTTTACTAATTGCTATTGCAAGGTCCCAAAACACTCATCTACGCAGCTAGCTTCGATCTGCTTTGGTCGTGTACTTGTATATAAGTTGTAGCAGTAACTAACTAAGTAATAGCTAAAGCTTCCTACTGGTTAGTGGCTATACTGCACAAGAGAATTGTAGAAGGTGAATTGTAGAATTGTATAAGTTGTTTGTCATGTCCTGTGTTTTACCCTACATACATATGGAGGGTATTATTCCCATGGTTTTGAAACTTAATGTTATCAATGGAAGCTAAAACGTGTGCATGAGCATGGACAGGGTTCTCTGCATGCCCTCGGCAGATACATGCATGTATGCCTGAACCACAACGCGTGCCGTCGACCTAGCGTACGTACATACGTACAATCAAATAATGGCTCATCGGCAGTCTTGCCGGCAATCACCTCAGCTCCACCATCTCTCTCTCTCTCTCTCTCTCTCTCTGGCGTCCAAAATGAGGCACTGGATTTACACGGGGAAGTCGAGAAGAAGAGTGTGGGATTGTGCGTTTGCATGGGGCACGTCCAATTAAAACGCACAGCAAACGCATACCATCAATCGCGCTCAGCCGATCGACCCCGACCGGTGGCCATTGTCGATCGTCTAGGCCGGGCTCGGCGCAGCTCTCATATCATCTCAGCGAGAGAGAGAGAGAGAGAGAGAGAGAGAGAGAGAGAGGTGTGGGGGCTGGTCGTGGAGTCGACACTGCGGCCTGCGGGAGTACACGTGCATAGGGTTCAACGCCGTCCACGCGGCGAGGGCGACGTGCACATGCGTGCGACCCTGTCCTGCCGCACCACACATGCATGCATCCCATGCATATATGCAGGTCCCTCTCCACCGTCGTGCCGGCCGCAACGTCCACCCCCAACACCTGCATAATTGGACTCGTATCCTCCGCCGTGCCGTTCAAAACTCAAAACATGGCCCGAACGACACGTACAAATTCCGATATGTAATAAATATAAATATTAGCTTACTAAAAACAAAAGAAAAAGAAGCCACCATATTCACTCTCAAGGGCTACAAATTCCGATATTAATAGGAGAAAAAAGAAAGATCTACACCATTGATAAGGGTGGGCCCAGGATTATAACCATCTAGTTTAAAAGAAAAAAATCCATGTCAAGTATAATCCAAAAATAACTAATTTTTGGAATAAAAATTAAAATAGAATTAAATTTTTATTTCCGTACGACTTCCTAAGTAAAATCAGTAAATAAATATAATTTGGAATAAAAATAAAACAAAAATTAACAATTGAATTTGTATATGATTCCCACAAATATAATTGAAATTTAGAATAACAAATAAAATTAGCATTTGATTTTCATATGAATTTCTGAGTGAAATCCTTAAATAAATGTAATTCAAAATAAAAGTTAAACAAAAAATATTAATTATATTTTTATACAAATTCCAACTAAAAATAAATTAAATAAAGCATAAAACAATAAATTAGCAATTTTATTTCCATATAAATTCATAATCCCTAAATAACTATAATTTAGAATAAAAATTCGAAAAAATATTAATTAAATTTGTATATGAATTCCAGTAAACAATAACTAAAATTCAAATTTAAAAAATGGCAATTTTATTTCCATACAAATTCCTAAGTAAAATCCCTAAATAAATATAATTCAGAACAAAAATGAAAAATTAGCAATTGGATTAGTAAACGAATTCAACAAAAGACAACTAAAATTCTGAATAAAAAATAAAATTTGTAATTTGATTTCCGTACAGATTCATAAGTAAAATCCATAAATAAATATACATTGGAATAACAATTAAATAAAAATTAGCAATTGGATTTATATACAAAATTTAACAAGAAATAACTAAAATTCAGAATAAAAAATAAAATAAAATTAGAAATTTGATTTCGATACAAATTCCAAAGTAAAATACCTAAATACCTAAATGCATGATGGCAGGTCACCGTGTTTACTTAGTGAGGAAGCCACAACATTGAGTTGGCCAACATCGAAGAAAAGGAGCGACTGATATGGGAGAATAGAACATTGAGCACATATAACATCATGCATGTGTATATACATGTATGCATCCATACAAATAGAAGCATGAGCGTACAAAAATAGAGGAGTAAAAAAATCGAAGTAGAGATGGCACAACTATGGAGAATAGGCTCGGGATCCCTAGAGTAAGTGTGACGGGTCAGGGCAGGAATCGACGATAGTTGCACATGTATACGGTTGATGTCGCAACAATTAGCATTAGTCAACAATTAGAGAGAAATAGAAGATAAGATATGATATAGTATTGCATTTGAAGGGATAGCAGCTCAGAGAGATCGATTAAGAATTGGGCTTCCTATTGGAGGTTGAAGCAGAAAACTGTGGTGACGAGAAGAGATAGAAAATGCATGGTTTGGTGAGGTAGCCAGCATGTAAGGAAATATAAGTTTAAGTTAGGTCACCTATAGTGCATCGGTGTATGCGTAAGTAGGGTACTCTAATACATACAAAATAATAAGATAATTTGCTGCACACATAATTAAGGTATTGCTTGAGATTAAGTAGAGGTAGATATGCATGCATATACTTAGAAAAGAGTAACTAATGGAGGAATAATAGGGGCATGCAGCCACATGATTCATACATAATAAAGGTTGGTTACATTTCTATGAACCCTAACAACTTAACATTCTTTGAGTTGTATTTTCCTTCAAGTTTCAATTATCATTTCTAATATTTATGATGTCTTAAAAACCTAAATAGTGTATAAGATATATAAATATATTTTGAAGCATTTATGTTATATATTATTTGATATTGTAAGCTTTGAAACAAAATTAGCAGAAGAGAGCAGCCGTGCTAAGCTCAACCGGACGGCTACGAAGGCGCTAGCTGGATGCACGGAAGGCACGCTCACACGTGTCGTCTCTACGTACGTGTGATCGATCTAGCTGTTGGTGAATAAGCCAACGGCGCAGCCTGCTGGAATCCTAGCTCTCAGCTGGCACTGAAATTTCAGAGCTCTGTGCGCAGGCGCACGGTGAAAGCTGCCCTGCCTGCTAGGTAGCTGCTGGGTCCGGCGGCCTCGTCTCCTCCCAACCTGATAGGCTCGTTGACGTGCTCTCCGCTGTCATCGTCGCATCTACACGACGTCGGCATATGCATATGGCTCTGCGCGCGTAGTACTCGACGTACGTCCCTGCAGGCTCCCGGCCGATCACTCATCCACTCGCATTATTTTCCTTTTGGTTCCATTCGATCAATGATACGAGCT
The DNA here is from genome assembly GCA_036346245.1 of Bonia amplexicaulis. Classification (NCBI taxonomy): domain Eukaryota; kingdom Viridiplantae; phylum Streptophyta; class Magnoliopsida; order Poales; family Poaceae; genus Bonia; species Bonia amplexicaulis. The sequence goes on along the minus strand of CM070758.1, from coordinate 11,063,580 downwards.
CGCACCCGGCCGGTATTTCTTTACTATATGTTGTCCATTTTGTGCACGTGATGGCAAGTTTACAAATAAACCTTAATTATGACCATGTGGTAGTGTTTGCTTTTTTTTCTTAAGATGTTTAATAGTGGTGTCCAAATCGATCGTGGCACGGTCTGGTACTATAGACACAACTCATGACGCGATATAGCACAATCCTACTCAGCACACGTGGCCTGTCGACCCGATGTAGCCCATTTGACACAAATAGCCCAGGGCACAACCTATTAGACATGAAGGCCGACCGTTAGGCACGAGTGCGGTATGATGGGCATGGCCTATTTAGCCTATTTAGTATGTAATGGTCGATTTTTTTAACAAAGTTATAGCTATTTTATGGCTGTTTGTGAGTTTAAAATATGAAAAATCTTAAAAATCCTTAAATTTTTTCTATAAATAAACAACATATCCCCTCATTCCTCAACACTCAAACCAGCATTCTCCTCTCCTCATTCTTTTGTGAAAATTCCAAAGCACTTTGTGATAGTTTGGAAAAATTCAAAATAATTTTGCCAAAAATCTGAAATCCAGCGTACAGTCAAATAAAGAGGTAACAATACTAATTTTTATATTTTTATATTTTCTTATTTCTCTTTATTGTGATATAAAATATATAGTAGTTTAATTTTATATTTGTATTTTGTAGTTTTCAGTATTACTAAATTTCTTCGTGGAACATTTTGACGAATATGCTACGAGCGAGTACGGAATCGATTTGGAAGATCTTGCATCCTTCGAGACATCTCCGCATCCACCTCAAATGGCCGAGGCCATCGCCACCGAGTAGACCATAGTTGTACCATCATTAGCACTGGAGCAAAGAGGTCCAGACCCAACACATCGGATGTGTGGGTAGATTTCGACAAGGTCATGAAGGAATTGCCGTTAGAGATCAGGTAAGAATTGATGTTTGTAAAAATATATTGTCATGAATTGTCTGCAAAGTCTACAGGTGGAATCGGATATTTGCACAGACATGCTCAAAGATGTAAATAAAAATAAGACATCGCCATGAGGTAGACACAACTGATATTTGCTTGATTTGGTGCCCTTCTTGAAAATTCTTGATGTGAAAGTTTTGACTTTGATTCATCGGTTGTTTTTGCTTGCTGTGACTTGTAGAAACACATCTAGAGCCGTCTTAGCTAATCTTAACCCATGGGCAAGTTGTATCTCAAGATTTTGAAATTTGCTCGGTTTTAGTGTAATCTTACTTGTTTTGAGGAAACATTGGGACTTCATCCCAATCCTTGGATGGATTAGGTTCTTGAGATCCTCAGTAAGGTATGTGTAAAGTTTGATCTTATTTGATCATGAATTTTCAAATTTGCACCAAAAGTGGTTTGAATTTGGGTTGATTTTTTGTTCTGGAAACAGGGGAGTAGTCATACTGTTCTTAGACCCGATCAAACCGTTGGTTTTATGCCGGTTAGACCATCAGCTTGACGCCGGTCAAACCGGTCGGTGCAGTGATGTGTATCTTTGGTGTTTTAGATTGTTGTCTAGTTGTAGAGTGTATAATCTGATTTTCTTAGCTCTATAGCTCTGAAATAAAAGATTTACTGGTGCTTGAAAAAAATTATGAGAAGACATTATTCACCCTTATCTTCCTCTCTGTTACCTTTACCACTCCTGCGCGCTTGTACCGTGGAGCTGTCTGGCCAAAGTGTGAATGGACGGCTGGAGTGACATTGGCACAGTATTCGGGCATGTCATATTGAGAACTCAGCTCGCATGCATGATGCATTGTCCAGCCTTTTTAGAGTCTGGTTCATCAGGGTGCCGACGCGCGAGGATCCGCTGCAGTTGTTACTGCCAACTCCAAGTCTTGATCTTTGCTAAATTCAGCTTTCTATGATCCGATCGAGTTCTCCGTGCGCCTATTTTCATTTGTATGATAATATACATGTTACTTCCAATGCTATTGATCATAGATCAACATAGGACCAAATGAATAACAAAAGAAAAAAAGGGATAGAATAACATCTGTCGGCATGGCAGAACTAGACAGAATAGGTTTATTACAATGCAGAAAACTGGATCGAAAGATTATCTTCTAACGTGCCGGTGATCATCATCTTTCACTTGTCGGCATATTCTCAGGCAGAACTAGACAGAATGAGGTTTATTACAATGCCAAGAAAACTGGATCGAACTCAACATACTTCAGATTATCTTCTAACGAACATGCCGACTTACTTGTTAGTCCGAGGTAAAGCAGAAGTCAGGCAGCTTGACGCAAGACCAATTCCAAAGCAAGAAGTAAACAGATGATAAAGATATTGTCTTTGATCGTTAATATACTAGTCTTTTAGTGTAAGTCCCGTACGGGTTGAACTTACACCTAGAATGACAAGATTCATCTTCTCACAGCTGATGAATGGACTATGCCTTGAATTCACAGCTTTTCGTGATCAGATTTCACTTGAAATTTCAACTAGTACTAGGCTGTCAAGGAACCACGCCTAAACGGAGCGTTATATGGTCATGCTCCCTTATCTGCTCATGAGCTTTCTAGAGAATGCCCCGCTCTCGTGAACTGCGACCACAGTTAAGCTCAAGTAGGTGTATTCTTTCTAGGTATCCTGCAGCTAATACCTTTTCCTCATTTGGACAATGAATACATTAAGGCTTTATGCCAACCTTCCTAGCAATCAAAGTACATTGTTTATTAGGACATGGGTAAAATAAATATGTACTCTCTTGTTACAACATCAATTTGTTTTTCCCATTGCCTACGCCACGGGATCTCCGATCAAGAAGGTATGGGTTACCATTGTGATGTAACTTAAATGGGCCTCATACCCATGTCCATAGATGCAACAGAATCGCTTTCGTGCTAACCCCTTTGTAAAAGGGTGCGCCAGATTTTCTCGGTGTGAATATAATTCACGCAATCACTCCGAGTTTCTCGGTTTCGGACGATTTAAGCCTCGCTTCACATGTCTAGAGGACTTCATATTATCTTTTGTACTTGTGACTTTGGCCAACACTGTTTGATTATCACAAGACATCGATTGCGGTATTGGTTTCTCAACCAATGGCAAGTCCAATAGAAGCTCTCTCACCATTCGGCCTCAAGCGTGGTCGTGTCAAGTGCTACAAGTTCGCCCATGGTTGACCTCGTCAATATGGTCATTTGCAAGACCTCCATGAAACTGCAAAGACCGACTAAAGTGAATACATAACCACTTGTAGCTTTGATCTCATCCGCATCGAGATCCAATTAGAGTCACTATATCCTTCTAATACGAAGGATGTCCAAGATAATGTATTCCAAAAGATGTTGTGCCTCTCAAGTAGCGCAACACTCTTTCAAGTGCCTCCAGTGATCATCTCACGGGTTAGAAGTAAACCGACTTAATTTGCTCACAAAGAAATGAAATGTCGTGTCTTGTGGCACCGACTAAATACATTAGTGACCCAATAATTTGTGAATATCTTAATTGATCTTTCCTAACCCATGGTTCTTTCAAGCTTAATGCTCGCATCATAGGGTGTTGGAGAAACTTTACAATTTTCAAAGCCGAACAGGCTCAATATTTTCTCAACATAATGGGATTGATTCAAAGTGATCCCATCCTTGCTTTTGATCAATTTAATATTCGAATAACATCGCCTCTCCCAAGTCTTTCATATCAAAACACCGAGATAAGAAAGATTTGACCTCGTCAATTACTGGCGTGTTTGTTCCAAATATAAGTATGTCATCTACATACAGACATAAGATAACTCCTTGACCCCCACCATAACGATAATACACACATTTATCCGCTTCATTCACAACAAAGCCGTGGATGTTAAAGTTTTGTCAAACTTCTCGTGCCATTGTTTAGGTGCTTGTTTTAGGCCATACAAAGATTTCAATAATCTACATACCTTATTTTCCGTCCGAAATCACAAAACCATCGGTGATCCATATAGATCTCTTCCTCCAACTCTCCATTAAGAAAAGTCATCTTCACATCCATTTGATGAACATGTAGACCATAGGAAGATGCTAACGCTAGGAGCACTCGATGGTAGTTAGTCTAGCGACAGGAGAATAGGTATCAAAGAAATCTTCTCCTCTTTCTGGGTGTAACCCTTGGCCACAAGTCTTGCCTTGTATTTCTCAATAGTTCCATCAGGCCTTAATTTCTTTTTAAAGACCCACTTACATCCTCTGTGTTTACACCGATAGGACGATCTGTGACCTCCCAAGTCCCATTAGCCATGATAGAGTCCATCTCGCTATGGATGCCTCTTTCCAATACTCAAGATCGGAGATGCATAAGCATCTGAAAGAGTCTTTGGCACATCATCCACGAGGTATACAATAAAGTCGTCACCAAAGGTTTTCTCAACCCTTTGTCTCTTGCTCCTGCGAGGAGCTGCGACTATATTGTTATCCTCCTCAGGAATATCACAAATTGGTTCAGAAATGGTGGGAAGTTCAGAAGTTTGATTATTGTCACTTTCAATATTATCGAATGAACATTCTCTGCTCGTGAAGTACCGCCATCGTTCTCATAGGAAAGATATTCTCAAAGAATGAAGCATCTCTAGACTCCATTATTGTATTAGCAATAATCTCGGGAGTTTCGATTTAACTACTAAAATCTATAGGTAGTGCTATTTTGAGCATATCCTAGAAAAATGCAATCGATCGTTTTTGGTCCAAGTTTTCTCTTTTACGCAATGGTATATTGACTTTGCCAAACACCCCAAGTTCGCAGAAAATTAACATTAGGTTTTCTCCTTCCATCCTCATACGGAGTAATCTCACTCTTTTTAGTGATTACTCTGTTTAGGACGAAAGTTGCTGTTAGAATAGCTTCCCCCCACCACGCCTTAGGCATACCAAGACTCTCTAACATGGCATTAACCAAATCATTAGTGTCCGGTTTTCCTCTCGCCTACCCCGCTTGATTGGGGCGAATAAGGTGGTGTAAATTGTGAACTATTCCATGCTCGTAATGTAATTGGGAGAATTCATGAGACATACTCTCCTCCACGATCGACCTCAATCTTTTATTTTCTTTTCTAGTTGGTTCTCAACCTCGGCCTTATAAGTTCGGCCTTATAAGTTTTAAAGTAATTTAAAGCTTCATCCTTAGTTTTCAGTAAATACACATAGCAGTAGCGTGTTGCATCATCAATAAAAGTTAGAAAATATCTTTTGCCTCCTTTTGTCAATAATCCATTCATTTCACACAAATCTGAATGAATAAGGTCTAAAGGTGCCAAGTTCTTTTCATCCTCTAATCTCTTAAAGGGTTTTCGAGGTTGCTTTGCTTGCACACATGACCTGCACTTTGACCCTTTGACAATTTCACATTTGGAATTAAATCTAATCTGGACATTCTAGCAATACTATCAAAGCCAATATGACGAAACGAGAATGCCAAATATTTGCCTCACATTTATTTAAACCGATTACAATATTCGATTATAGCAAGACTCTAAAATACTTAGGCGGAACAAGCCTCCGCTCTCATAGCCTTTACCAACAAACTTTCCGAACTTAGACATTACAATTTTATTTGACTCAAAAACTAGCTTATAGCCATCCCTACATAGGAGAGAACCACTAGCAAGGTTCTTCTTTATTGTGGGAACATTGTCTTCAAGTGTTTCCGTAAACTTCGATCCACCGTACAACACCAAGAACGAAGCATGCTCATTAGGATGGAGGAAGCCCTGGATAAGAAGAAAACAGAAATATCGAACATACGTGAACATTAGCACCAGATCAATCCACCACTATTGACATAAAAGACAACGGTGGATTACCATACCCTCCTCAAACTGATGATCACGTTAACTTCTTCTTTGTTCACCATCTCGATTTTATGAGCGGCGGTCCTTCGCCATATGACCGCTCTTTTCCGCACACAGCGGTGATGTCCTTCAAATCCTTTTCTCGGTTTTCTTCTTAAAGCTAGTTGTCTTGTTCGGTTTGTTGGATTTGTATTTTAGCAAGTCCTTTTACGTATGATGTTTGCATTGTTCGGGCGGATGTGCTAGGTGCATCTTTGCTCTTGCTTTTTCTTCCACATCGAGGGCTGCAATGAGATCCTCAATAGAAATCTCTTCCCTCTTATGTTTTAAGCTAGTAGCAAAATCCCGCCAAGAGGCAGGGAGTTTAGCAACGATGCCCGCAGCCACAAACTTTGGAGGCAACGCACAGCCTAAGTGCGCAATCTCACCGACTAGTAGCTGGAGATCATGAGCTTGTCCAACTACGGACTTACCCTCATCCATGCTAAAGTCGAAAAATTGCTCACATATGTAGAGCCGACGACCGCCTCGCCTCTGCATATTTGTTCTCTAGTGCATCCCACAACTCGTGGCGGACTTGAAGTCCATGTACACATCATAGAGCCGATCCGCTGAGCAGTCGAATGCGACCAAGGCGGTATTGTTCGCATTATCAAACCGCATGGTCGCTCAATCGTAAATGGATCTGCGGGTGAATAACCCACCACAGCCCCAAAGACATGAGCCAAAACTTGGCTCTAGTCTGCCATCTACGAAAGTTCTGACCAGAAAACCTCTCAGGTTTCATCGCATCAGAAGCATTAGCCATTTCTGTATTGCAACAAAATTCACAATAAGGTTTCTGGAATGTTGGAAATGTGGGCAATATTTTAATTCCAAGTTTTAGTAGGAGACAAATACAATACACTAGTGATGCAAAACTCACAACTAACGAGAGCTACTCAACATACTTGATTATACTCAATAAAACACAAGAACTAAATCGAACATGCGCATCGAACGACTTACTTGTTAGTCCGAGGTAAACAGAAGCTTGCAGCAGCTTGACGCGAGGCGAACGTAGATGATGCGGTCGTGAGCGGTCGCGCAGATCTGCCGCCGAAACCTTATTGCCGCCCGTGCGGTACTCTCTGCGGCAACGGTTCGGAGATAGCCGCTCCCCTCCTTCCGGTGCAGCCGGAAGAAAGGTCGGCGTGGTTCGACGGCGACGCAGTACAAAGACAAAATTGCGGGGAGAAAGGAAAAGGAGGTGCAGTGCATCACTTCTCCGGACGTCTCCAGTGCCCTTTTAAGGCGCTGCGGTTATTCACTAGTAATCGCTGCGTTTTAAACAGAATTATGCACTGTAATCGATGAATTAAGCGGTGTAAATTCCTAACGCTTTATTCAAGCGTTTGAATCTCATTCAAGCAGAGTAATGTATGGTTCAAGCAAAAATAGAGATGGACTTGGTCCGCCAAGTGGCGCGCGATTTTCAAGCGTTTGAATCTCATTCAAACAAGTCACGCGATTTTCACGCGAAAATCTGGCGTATATGTGGCAGCGTGCGTCTTGCGCGGTGTGTGACTACGTAACCCTCCACATACCATCTCTATCCATATTCAGGAGTGGAGAGGACTCCACCTTATAAATTGGTTTTCCTCTTTTCCTTAGCAATATGGTACTAAACAAAGCATGCTTTGGAATTAAGGAAATGGGCCATTAAATGGGCCACATCCTAACAGAACATACCGCACCCAATAAAATTTCAGACGAAAACCCGATTGAAAAGATTATCTACGGATCCGACAGAAGATGATGTCTGAACTGGTGGTGGATGCACACTCCACATAGCTTCTCTATCGCCAGATTTCTGAATTGTGGAGGCGTTGGCTTCGCTCTCCTGTTCCTGCATGAGCATCTCGGTGCAAACCCATGTTCCCCGCTGCAACAGTGCCTGGATGGGTCACATGTATTGTCCTGGGAGCTGATTCGATCGGATTAATGCGTTGCTTTTTAATTAATTGAAACGGCACTTTCATAACACCTTGAGCACTCCGATACTTGACTTTGATAAGGAAAAAAAAATAAAAACGATGGTCAGTGCGAATATATGCACGACAGGAATCGAGGTGTGTAATCCAAAAAAATGGATTAGCTAGAGAGAAACTGAGGTGCACAGTTGTGACGTCCTTTGCCGTTCATTACCGACGTAACTAGGCCGTGGATGTGCCGCTCCATTAGCTTAAAATAAATTAATTTATAGTTAAAATTATACTATAGTTGGTTGAAATTATATTGTATCTGATGTTGGTTTATTTGGTATAACTAAATTTAAAAAATTAAAAGAAAAAAAACAAATTACTCTATCATGGACAATGTAAATAAATACGGAAAAATAATCGGCAAAAAGTTAAAAACCTAAAAATCAGAGAAAGATAAAATTTAGAAATAATAAAAATAAATTAGAAGATAGAAATTTAAGCCAAAATGAGGGAGAAGAAAATCCTCCCTGAGATCATTCTTACAACTCTAAAGCCGGTGACACCCCGATCCCGTCTGATCGACTATGTCCCGAATATCGTTTTTTCCCCGATTACTCCTGGCGTTGCACATGCCATTTGAGCTGAAAGACTAATGCACTGAATTAGCACAAAGATCATTTCACTCCTGAAGTCTTTCTATATTAATATCTCGAAAATTCTGCATCAGGGATTTTTTTCCCAAAACAGCGCCCCTACCATTTTATTAATTAGGCCCAAGTTGGCCATTTGTGTGCAGGCAGGGAGCTAGTGCTGCTTGGGCACTTGCTCACAGTGAAAAGATTGCCATTGCCACGGGGGCGCTGCATGCAGCTTCTGGCAGCATTCGAGCTGCAACTCGACAACAATCACGTGTGGTAGATAGGAGATCGAATAGTAAATTTATCGAATAGTAAATTTATAGGTATTTTTGATTGGATTTGTGAACTATTAAGGATGTAAAAGGGGAACTCAATAAAAATTATACACAAGCGATTGTATGAATATATTACATATAGATGTGAGTGTTTCAAGTGGGCTCCTCCTCTCCATTTACAAGGTGTCCATAGAGAGAAGGAAAATGCTTGAAGTTACATTTTTGTCTTTGGATCATAGCTCTCATCAAGAGGTGCTTTCGTCCATCGTGCCAAGTGGGTCCCACCATGCTCCATAGACCTTGTCCAGGATTGGTCCGTGGACCCCATCTAGGGATAGTCTGCGGACGTCGTTCGAAATGGATTCTAGACCTCATCCGGGTAGACTCTTCAATGTGTGACTTCACGTAGAAGATGTGGCATATCACACCATGCCTTGCCTTATCATAGTTATCATCGGCTCGAGATAGCGTGTGGACCCTCCCATGACAACATGGAACTTCCCCAATAATTGCTGCCACTGCTAACCATTCGGTGATGCTGATTAATTAGGACAATGTTATTTCTCTTAACCACTTCATATTAGCCAGAAATTGAGAGGGTAATTAACTAACGTGCTATTCGGTTTGCGTCTTGTGAGACAATGTAAGGTTACACTATAGTTGTGATGAGTAATTGACTTTTAGTTCAGAGAGTTTACGAAGTTTAAGTTTGGCTTTTGAGAATTTATAATTTTCTAAATGCATTTTGTTGCCGCGTTTGACCGGCATTGGAGCCACGGTCAAACTCATCGAGCGCCGACCGGCCTAGGGTCAGCGATCGACCGGGCTGTGGGAGGCGATGGTAAAGTGGCCTTTGTTTGGTGGTCTGACTGGTTGAGGTGCCGGCAATTTTATTGGCCTAGTGGCCACTGTTAGACCACCCCTTTGTTACTAGGAAGATAGAGTGTGAGTTGATTTTAGCATAGTTGGTTGAGTGTGGGCACGACATGGGTATCGTTGCGTAGGTGTTATGTGATGATTTACTTGTTATTGTTAGTTGTACGACTCTAGAGCTATGTTATGGTGAGCCGAACAAGACCGAGACTAAGCTAGGAGAACATCCAAATCGATCAAGGGATAGAGACTATGCTTAGGAGGAGCCGAGGTCCAGACAATCAGGAGTCACCAGAAGATGACCTAAGTCAGTGGAGTGGTTACAAGCCGGGATGATGAGGAATCAGAGCAGGAGCTATCGGTGGTGAACATGACGGGTAACGGCAAGGTGGATCGGCTTGAGAGGAGCAGTAGTACCTTTTTGGTAGAAAACAGAATTTTGGGAAATTGAGTCTTGGGTTGAGTTAGGGTGACCTAGGTCTTTGCATTAAGGATGCATGATGCATGTTTTGGCTAACGTAGGTCAAGCTGTGAAGAACTTGCGCCTAAAAACGATTTCTTTATCTTTGGATGTGCAAGATCGCTTGCAATCAACTGTGGTCAACAGCAAGGATTGGGACTAGGCTTATAGAGGAGCTGAGACCCAAAATGATCAAGGATGTCGGGTGAGATGGTGAGCTCAAGCATGTCACAAGAAAGATAGAAAATATTGAAGGCGAGTTCGAACGGTGGGATCACATCATGTGGCTTAGACGGGTCAAGTGAGTCGTGATTCAGTGAAACCGGGATGGGAGAGACTTGGCGGCGCATGGCAAGCTAGTGGTGCACCTACACATGACAAGCATGGCGATTGCTCGCAAAGGATTGTGAAGACTGGGTCAACAAAGGGTATTTTGGTAGTTTGGCTAAAATACTGGAAACTAGCTTGGATCAAAACCGCGGCTCATGTGTGGCATTTGGGAGAGCGGTTTAGGTCAAGGTGGAGCTGGTTTGATCAAGATGGGTCAAGGCTAAGGACTTGGTGGATACAAGCTTATGCGCTTTAAAAGCGTGCAAAAGTAACATGTCTGAGTTAAAACCCATGTGTGTGGAGGGCTAACGGGGTTTTCCTATTTTGATAGTGGATAGGATACACTAAGGGCTAGGTGTGTCTGGTTAGCCCACCTATAAAATGGGGTTGGGGATCGAGCATGTTGTTAACCATCCAACCCCTCTCTCATGTGCTCTCTTGCTTTTAGGGTTAGGATTTGACAGTGGAGCATCTGGTGTGCTCTTTGTCCTCCAAGGTGAAGTGGTTGTAAAACCTACCTCCTCAAGTGGTAATACATCAATCTTTAATCATCTTTATGTTTATCTCTCTATTTGATTGATTTGTTCTTGTTTTAGTTGGTTTTTCCTCTCTTGTCAACCTTTTCTTGATCAGAGGGTTTTTAGAGAGATTTCCTCAGTGTTCTTGCATGCTTGACATGTGGGAACATATTCAAAACTATCTTGGCTATTCTCCACCCACGAGTAAGTTCTAATAATCGATTTTGGTTTTAGATCTATGCACTTGCTCAAATCGAAAAAAGGTCTCAACTTTGATGTGGGTTTTATAATCCATGGATGGAATAGGATATTGAGACCTTAAACAATATATGTACAAAGTTTCACGGATTTTGGACCATTCAATCAAAGTTACGTGGATTTGTGATTTCGTGGTCGTGCTGAAAACCCTGCTCTTGCTACAGCAACGGTATTACCGTAAGTTCTGTAGAGGTAGTATTCTAGCTACTGGCTCTCGACCATGTTGGTTTTCAACCACTCACTGGTTGTCGACCACACTGGTCATATTTTGAATTGTTTCGACCACGTGGGTTTTCTACCACATATTGGTTTTTCGATCGCTCCCTAGTTATCGACCACGTTGATTTCGACCACGTTGGTTTTCGACGACTTATTGGTCATCAACCACATTGTCTTTCGACCATTCATTAATCATCAATCACGTTGGCTTTTGACGACTTATTGGTCATCAACCACATTGGCTTTCGACCACTCATTGGTCATCGATCACATTGGTTTTCGACCACTCATTAGTCTTCGACCACATTGATTTTTCTATCATTCACTGGTTATCGACCACATTGGTTTTTAACCGCTCACTTGTCTTCGACCACTTGATTCATATTCTGACCACATTGGCTTTCGACCACTCATTGGTCATCGATCACATTGGTTTTCGACCACTCATTAGTCTTCGACCACATTGATTTTTCTATCATTCACTGGTTATCGACCACATTGGTTTTTGACCGCTCACTTGTCTTCGACCACTTGATTCATATTCTGACCACATTGGCTTTCGACCGCTTGCGGTAGTACCGCAAGGTCAACGACGGTAGTACCGCACTTGTTGATTCTTCACTATGGTTCAGTTCTTTGAATCTCTAGGTTTTGAGTAGGTTTCTTATCCTAATTTTTATAGCTTTATAACTATCAGAGCAAATGATAAGTGAATACTTGAGGGAAATTTTAAGGCACTATTCACCCCCTTTGTTGCCTATCCAGTCCTACATGAGGAAACGATTTGAAAATGCTTTCAATTGTATTGGCTCATATTCACCTTTAGTCGTTGTTCTCGGTCCTACACATCTCAGTGGTCTCAAGCAACACAATCCATCCCATTGTTTGTCTTAAAGAACTAATGTTTTCTTTATTGCAAAATTCTTACAGAATTTCTTCATTCCAAACATGATCCAGAGGAGATTAAAAGGGTGATCAGCTCTGCATGGTGCCAGTGAGCTAATTAATTGTGTGTAGTTGCTAGCGATATCAGGAGGAACAACTGTTTGTATAGTTGCCATTTTGAGCCTCTAGTTTCTCTTTGGCTGCTTTGTGCGAGATGGGAATGACTAGTTTGAGAAGTTTTCGAAGAGTGACTTAGCCCTCTTAGCCAGAAAGTTCTCATACATATACAAGAGGATAAGAGAGAGGAAGAGAGGAGGTCTGATGATTTGTTTCGAGTGTGGTGGCCCCAACCACATTTGAGCAAACTACCCTAAGTTGGAGAAGGGTAAGAACAACTACGGCGTTACAAGCAAGAATGACTACATCAGCGAGAATTGCAATAAGAAGCCGCCAGCTTGGGATCAAGGTAAGGAGAGAAAGTACCTCGGCAAGGAGAAGAAGCTCTTCCACCTCGTCCTCACCACCTTCGACAACTTTGACTTCAGCGACATGGAGGGCTGGAGCGACGACAATGGCGAGGATGATCTGCAGAAGGACACTAAGGACGACGATGACTTCATCGGGATGTGCTTCATGTCTGAGGAGAACAGAATCAGTGATGACAATCTCTACAGTGACTCCGATGAGGTATGCCCTCCTACGACCAACTCAATGATGTTTTTCTCAAGTTAGGAAAGTTTTATGCTGATGAGGTATGCTCCTCCTACGACCAGCTTAATGATGTTTTTCTCAAGTTAAGGAAGTTTTATGGTAAGTCTAGAGCTAGGTATGATGATTTAGAGAATGAGGTAGAGAGCTTATCACGGGAACTTGCTTCACTTAGATCTGTCTCCTTCCGTGACAATTGTGATGTATGTACTTCCTTGTTGGAGATATAGAGAAACTAAGGACCTCGCATAATAGTATTATTTTTGAGCTAGATTTGCTTAAGGTGGAGAATGTTAGTCTATTAACTGAATTAGAAATAGCTAGAATGTTCCTTCTTAGTCTGATTCTGTTGAGACTACATTCTACACTTCATGGAGTATAAGGACAATGCTTTTAGAAATTTGTACACATTTTTTCTTGATCTACCTGAAACTTGTAAAAGTTGCATCAACTTAAAGAATATTCTAAAGAAGTCATCTCATAAGATTGTTGAAATGCATGGTTCTTTGATTGAGCTCGTTGCTTCTTGTGCCAACTGTCCTAAGTTAACTACTGAACTTGAATCTATATCTAAGCAATTTCAGGACATGTGTGATCATGATAAGAAAATGGCTCAACATGCTTCGAAGGCACATGTTAGCTCACCATGCAATAATTGTGAAAAATTAAAATCTAAATTGATTGCATTGGATAAAAATATGTGGAGCTAACTAAGGTTATACTAGAGAAGCCACAATCTGATTGCTTGTTCTGTGCTGAAGTGGAAGAGAAAATAGAGGATATACAAGAGGTTTTTAGGAAGAGTTATGAGGCCCATATAGCTAAGATTAGGATTATCTCATGTGTGTCTTGCAAAGCCCTTAAGGTTGAGGCAGTCATGTATAGGGAGAGATATACACATCCTATTCGATCTTCTTCTTCTGGTTCTTCATCCTCTTCTTCCCCTTGTTCTTCCCGTGCTTATATTTTTCGGGAGTGTGAGTACCTCATGACCAATCTTGAAAATTTTATTAGAGGTAATAAAAGGCTCAACTTATCCTGGACAAATCCAAGATTTGTAAGTTTAATCAAGATCTAGGATATGATTTTCTAGAGAATGTGAGAAAACATCCACCTGCTATTATTAGAGTTGTAGCGGGAGGCGTGATCGAGGTTGTGCCTGAGTCTAAGAAGATAGTGTTTAAGTCTGCGGGTTTTATCCATGGGATTTCTGATAGTAAGGTTGTGCAACCTGCTGCTTCGACCTCTCTCAAGACGAAGTATCATTGCACTTTCTATCAGAAGGATAGATACTTGATTGAGTTTTACTTTAGGCATACCAAGATTGTGCGTCGAGACTATGTTCACGCTCTTATGGGTATTCAGGGTCAGCCGCAGACTCAGAGTGCTCCTAAGACCAACACGAGGTCTGGAGTTTTAGGTAACTCTCCTGACTTTCTTGGTTCTAGGCAGCATCGAGGAATTGGTTTTCAAGCTTTTTCTGGTTTTGGTCCTCGAGTTGCTTCTAGTCAGGGTTTCCACCGTGCTAAGGATAGACCTCATTTTCTTCATTGAGGTAGCTATCTGTGGCATGCTCAACATAGTGCTTTTAGTCTGACCAACTCTTCAATAGCGGTCAGACCTAGAAGAGGTTTGAGGTCTGCTTCTATGCCAACCGATTCTATGAGAGGTGAGCTGCGGAGTGTCACTAGAGGTAAGTCTTCTGGTTCTTTGACTGGATCTTCTGCTCATCATATGACTCTATATTGGGTGCCTACATCTGCTCTTATTTACCCAGTACTGAGCTACTGATGTCTACTTCTCAATGATTCAAGTTCATCGGGCTGGGAAGGGAGATGTTTGGCTTGTGGACTTCAGATGATCTCATCACATGACTGAAGATTCACGTTTGTTCTTTTCTCTAGTCCGAGCTCCAGGTGATGAGACGATCACCTTTGGATATCCTTCATCAGGTCGAGTCATCGCTAAGGTACCGTGCGCATTAATATTTCTTTCATTCTTAAGGATGTTGCCTTAGTGAGTAAGCTGCAATATAATTTGCTATCTATTTCTCAGCTTACTTATGATGATTTCTAGGTAAGCTTTAAGAAAAATGCTTGTAAAATACTTGATTTTTCGAGAAGTCTAGTTTGCAGGATTTCTAGGTTTGGATGATTTTTTGTGCTTATTTTATCTAGTCTTATGGTGATTCTCCCCAATTCTTAGTCGCTTCTGAGTCTCGTGATCTCTTCTTCTGGTATATGAGACTTGGTCACGTTGGTTTTGATCATTTGACCTGAGTTAGCAGTCACGACTTCATTCGTGATCTGCCTAAGCTCAAGATGGTCAAAGACTTAGTTTGTGCTCCTTACCGGCATGACAAGATGATTGCTGCTTCTCATCCCTTAGTCATTGTGACTATGACCGATGCATCAGGATAGTTTCTTCATATGGACACAGTTGGTCCAACTAGGATGCAGTCGGTCGGTGGTTGATGACTTCTCAAGGTTCTCTTTGGTGTTTTTTTGCCTCGAAGGATGAGACGTTCAATCATTTTTTGGGGTTTGTTCGGTAGGTTGTTTGTTGAGCTCCCTGGTGCATTACAAGCGATTCGTAGTGATAATGGCATGGAGTTTAGGAACTCCTACTTTGAGAGGTTCTGTGATAAGACAGGTGTAGAGCATCAGTTCTATTCTGCATATGTCCCCCAGCAAAATGGCGTTGTGGAGAGGAAGAATCGTATCTTGGTCGAGATGGCCAGGATGATGCTAGATGAGTATGCTATACCTAGGAAGTTTTAGGTTGAGGCTATATCCACCACTTGCCATGTTTCGAATAGAGTTTTTCTTAGGGCACACTTGCATTGTACTTATTATGAGTTGAGGTGTGGGCGAAAGCCTAGTGTCTCACATTTTTGTGCTTTCGGTTGCAAGTGCTTTATTCTAAAGTCTGGCAACCTAGATAAGTTTGAGTCATGTTCTTTTGATGGTATATTTTTATGTTACTCGACTTCTTCACGGGGTTATAGGGTCTGGAATTGCGAGACGAGTAGGATAATAGAGACCTGTGAGGTTACCTTTGACATGGTCAGTCCTAGTACTAGGCTCGATATCTCAGATCTAGTTATGTAGTCTGAGACCATCTTTGTAGATGATGAGGATGCTGGAGATGATGATTTTTTACCTGATCTAGTCCCATCTATCCATGAGATGCCTACTTCCACCACTGCGCCTTAGAGAGATAGCCCTTACCGTCTAGCTCTTCTGGAGCTTGTGGCTTTGTTCCTACCTCCACATCTTATGAGGTAGAGGTCACTGCTTCTTCACACTCAGGACCTCCTTGACACATTCAGCGTCGTGATCATTCAGAGCAGATCGTAGGTGATCTCTTTGAGTGTGTACGTGCTCGAAGTATGGTTTATCTCACTTCTGTCTATATTCTACTTTTGTCACCACATTTGAACCCAAAGATGTTGGTTATGCTCTGTCTGATGAGTTTTGGGTCAATGCCATGCATAAGGAGTTAGAGAATTTCGAGAGAAACAAGGTCTAGTCGCTTGTTGAGCCCCATAGTTGTCATAATGTCAGAGGAACTAAGTGGGTTTTTAAAAATAAGCAGAGTGAGGATGGTGTAGTCATTCAAAACAAAGTTAGACTGGTAGCTCAGTGTTATTCCCGTTGAGGGTTTAGACTTTGATGAGACCTTTGCCCCTTTAGCTAGGCTAGAGGCTATTAGGATTTTGCTTGTATTGGCGACGTCTAAGGGGTTCAAGGTATACTAGATGGATGTCAAGAGTGACTTCCTCAATGTATTGAGGAAGATGCCTATGTTAGATAGCCTCTAGGTTTTGAGAATCCCAAATATCCAAACCATGTCTTCAAGCTTTTCAAAGCCTTGTATGTACTTAAGCAAGCCCCTGGAGCTTGGTATGAGATGTTTAAATCCTATCTCTTGAGTCATATGTTTGAGATGGGTAAGGTAGATAAGACCTTATTCATTGTAGGCATGGCAATGACTTTTTGCTCGTCCGGATATATGTGGATTACATTATCTTTGGTGGATCCTCTTATGCTCTTGTTTCCTAGTTTTTTTATGTCATGAGCACAGAGTTAGAAATGAGCATGGTATGTGAGTTGAGCTTCTTCTTCGACTTCCAGATCAAGCAGATTCAGAAGGGTACCTTCTTGCATCAAAGCAAGTACTCTCAAGACTTCCTGAAACGCTTTGACATGAGTGATGGTAAGCTGGTATCAACTTCGATGGCGACCTCGACCACACTTGATCAGAGGAGTATCGTAGCATGATTGGCTCCCTCCTCTACCTCACTGCTTTGAGGCCGAACATATAGTTCGCCGTGTGTCTATGCTCTCGATTTCAGTCTTCTCCTCATGTTTCTCACAGTTAGGCGGTGAAGCGCATCTTCAGGTACATTCGAATTACTCTAGACTATAGTATCTGATACTCTTCTTTTTCCTGTCTTTCCCTGAGAGCATACTCCGACGTAGACTTTGCTGGCTGAAGGATAGATAGGAAGATCACTTCTGACACTTGCCAATTCATTGGCACTTCTCTTGTTTCTTGGTCTTATAAGAAGCAGTCTAGTGTTGCACAGTCTACCGCAAAGGCTGAGTATGTTTCAGCCGCTAGTTGATATAGTCAGGTGCTCTAGATGGCTTCGACGTTGCGGGACTTTGGGTTAGCCATAGATAGTGTTCCACCTTTATGTGATAACACGTTTGCCATTAATATTACGAAGAACCCAATGCAATATTCGAGGACCAAGCACATAGATATTTGATATCATTTTCTTAGAGACCATGTGGAGAATAGTGACATTGTGCTTCAGTTTGTGAAGAATGACCACCAGTTAGTTAACATTTTCAGCTAGCCGTTAGATAGCTTGAGATTCATAACTTTGTGGGGAGAGCTTGCGCTAGTCTATCCTTATGGCATAATGTGAGGGGGAGCATCATTTACTTTTTATATCATATGTTTATTTGCCTCTTTCTGTACTTTGATTCTGATTGCTTTTTCATTAGTCTTCTTAGCATAGACCAAGATTGGTATCATACTATATTGTTTATATTTCTTCCTCTTATCTTGTGACCTTAGGTTGCTGTTTATTAGTTATCTCTCTTCTCACTAGATTGAGTTCACTCACTTCTTGTAGGTTTAGTAGGGTTTGGGCCTCCTAGGTAGATAGGAAACACGTTTACTCCCTTGTGTTTAGATGACCAGCTAATAGTCCTAAAGTTATATGGGGTAGATGAGAGCGAGTCTGAGTCATAGTGATCCCTCTATCTTGTCTATGCTTTCAAGACTGTCATTTCTTTGCTTTCCCAAACTTTTTCTCTCTTACTTATTGCTTTGGTTTAGGGAGGCTTATTTGAGATCTTCTTAAGCTTAATGTTGACATAACTCAATTTGAACCAGAATGTTTCTATAATTGACTCACTGAGGGAGCTGGGATCTTTATTACATCATATTGTAATTTCAATTCAGCAATGTGCATTGTAATATAAATACAAGGAGCTTTTACTATTATCCTCATGTAACCTGATTTCTTGCTTTATATCATGTCATATCTTGTGTTAGCTTGCTAGATTTATCATGTACTTCTATATGTAACTTAGCTCTTTGCCATGCAAGCTCTATTAAATGTGAAAAGCTTGAATTAAATCATATCTTTTTGGATCGTATGACTGGTCTTGTTCTAATAATCCTCTTATAATTCATGCCATGTCGAATAAGCTTAGTTGAGTCTTGAACCTAAATTGAGTTTTAGATTGAGCTATGCTAGTTCTTTATTGAAGCATAAGTTAGTATTAGCTCTTTATTCTAGAACTAAGTTAAGAAAATACAAAATGATCTCTTTTGTGTAAAAAACTGATCTTACCAATTCTTTTTTATGAGATGACCTGCCATTGCAAAAGACATGAACTCATGGGGAGTTTTGGATGACCAAGACCATTTCCTTAAGCTTCTTGCTTGGGATGGTCGCATAAGGCTTGAGAGATATAGCACATGGCTAAAAAAGCAAATTTTGTGAAAAGGTTGAAGCCCAGCTAAAACCAAAAATGAATTTCAAAGAAAAATATCAAATGTGCTAAATTTGCTCAATTACAAGTAGTCTCAAGTGTTTGAACAAAAGTTTTAATGAACTTGTAGCACTCTAAATTGACTATTATAGCTTCTTGATTTCATTTAGAATATTGAGATGTCTTGGCTCACTTTTGGATATCTTTGGGAAACTATGAATTTAAGCATCTTAACATGCTAAAAAGCCATTTAATTTCAGATAAATGCTTATTTCGCTTTAGCTTGGCTATATAAGTTTGTCATGATTTAGATAGTACTTCCACTTTTATGGCTTGGTATAATATTTAAAACATCTCTTTGGATAATTTTCATTGCTCCAAATGCTTAAAATGAATAAATGCATTCACTTCATTTTATTCATGCTCTATCTTCTTCCATGCATCTTGATGACTCCATTGTTAAATGGAGAGAAAAATCGGTAAAAATGCATATCTATAGCATGATTTGGAGTTTTTGTGCAAATATTTGCTAATTGGAGCTTTTGATTTATTCTCACTATGATCAAGGTCAAACAGAACAATTGTTCTTTTATATGGATTTAGAGTGAGATTTCTTAACTCATTTGATGGATTTGAAGCTTTTGGTGGAAATCTTGTTATTTTCAGTAGCTTCACTCTATTTTTGCTCTATATGGTCATTGTCAGTTATTGCATTCTTCTTGTGACCATTTTGGAGCTCTCTTTGCAAAATTCTTCTTCTTTGTCTAAAACCACTTCTTATTTGCATTTTTGAATAATTGCCAATAAATTCATCAATGGGGAGATTGAAGGACCATATGAGAAGGTCCACGATAATGTTGTGATGAACCATTGTAAGTTTTATGGAGTGATTAAGTGTTTTTGCAAAGATTGTATTTTGTTTGGTCTGTTTTATGGAAGTGTTAGGAAAATCGATAGTACCTCAGGTGTTGGTGCGGTCATACGATAGAGTGGTAGTACCGATGTTGTGATCACGATCATACCACAAGAACAATAGTTTCGGTCTGAGTTGCGGTATATTTTTTCCAAAGAGTTCTAGTGCAGGGTGCGGTAGTACCGACTTGAGAGGAGCGGTAGTACCGTTTTGGCAGAAAAATAGGATTTTGGGAAATTGTGTCTTTGATTGAGTTGGGGTGACCTAGGTATTTTCATTAAGGGTGCATGATGTATGTTTTGCCTAACGAGGGTTAAGTTGTGAAGAACTTATGCCCAGAAACGATTTCTTTGTCTTTGGATGTGCAGGGTTGCTTGGAGTCAACTATGGTCAACAATAAGAATCAGGGCTATGCATATGGAGAAGCTGAGGCCCAAAACGATTAAGAATGCCAGGTGTGATGGTGGGCTCAAGTATGGCACGAGAAAGGCGGGAAATGTTGAAGGCGAGCTCAAACGGCGGGATCGCACTATGTGGATTGGACGGGCCAAGTGAGTGTGATTCAGTGGAACCAGGACGGGAGACACATAGCGGCACGTGGCAAGCTAGTGGTGCACCTATACGTGACAAGCATGGCGATTGCTTGCAAAGGATGGTGAAGACTGGGTCAACAAAGGGTATTTTGGTAGTTTGGCCAACATACCGAAAACTATATTGGATCAAAACCGTGGCGCATGTGTGCCACTTAGGAGAGCGGTTTATGTCAAGGTGAAGTTGGTTTGATCAAGACGGATTAAGGCTAAGGATTTGAAAAGCGTGCATAAGTAACATGTGTGAGTTAAAACCCGTGTGTAGGGGGTTAATGGGTTTTCCCCATTGTGATAGTTGATAGGATCCACTAAAGACTAGGCGTGGTTAGTTAGCCTACCTATAAAATGAGTTATGATGGAGATATATTGTTAGCCATCCAACCCCTCTCTCGTGTGTTCTCTTACTTTTAGGATTAGGGTTTGAGAGTGGAACACATGGTGTGGTCTTTATCGTCAAAGTTGGAGTAACTATAAAACCTACATCCTCAAGTGGTAATACATCAATTTTTTATCATCTTCATGTCTATTTCTCTATTTGATTGATTTGCTCTTGTTTTGGTTGGTTTTTCCTCTCTTCTCAATCTTTTCTTGATCATAGGGTTTTTAGAGAGATTTTCTCGGTGTTCTTGTTTACTGTGACATGTGGGAATATATTCAAAGCCATCTTGGCTATTCTCTACCTATGAGCAAGTTCTAATAATCGATTTTAGTTTTAGATCACTTTTGGTGTGCGCTTGCTCAAATTGCAAAATGGTCTCAGTTTTGATATGGGTTTTGCAATCTATGGATAGAATGGGCTCTTGAGGCCTTAAGCAATATATGTACAAAGTTTCATGGCTTTTGGATCATTCAATCAAAAGTTACGTGGATTTGTGATTTCGTGGTCGTGCTGAAAACCATGTTCTTGTTGTAGCAAAGGTAGTACCGCAAGTTCTATAACAATAGTACCGCAGCTACTGGCTCTCGACCACGTTGCTTTTCGACCGCTCATTGGTCATATTGCGAATTGTTTTGACCACTCGGATTTTTGACCACACGGTGGTTTTTCGATCTCTCCCTAATCATCGATCACATTGGTTTTCGACCACTTATTAGTCATCAGCCACATTGACTTTCGACTACTCATTGGTCATCGGCCACGTTGGTTTTCGACTACTCGTTGGTTTTCGACCACGTTGTTTTTTTACCACTCACTGGTCATCGACTAAGTTGGCTTTCGACCGCTCACTGGTCGTCAACCACTGAGTCGTATTCCAACCACATTGGCTTTCGATCGGTCACTATAGTACCACAAGTACAATGGCGTTAGTACTGCACCTGCTGATTCTTCACAGTGGTTCAATTCGTTGAATCTCTGGGTTTTGAGTAGGGTTTTGTCCTACTTTTTATATCTTTGTAGTTATCGGAGCAAATGATAAGTTAATAATTGGAGGAAAATTTTAAAGCACCATTAATCTCTTCTTTGTTGGCTATCCGGTCTTACGTAAGGAAACGATTTGAAAATGCTTTTAACCATGTTGGCTCCTGTTCACCCTTAATGGTTGTTCTCAGTCCTACACGTCTCAGCGGTCTCAAGTAACACAAACCATCCCATTGTTTGTCTTTGGAACGCAGTATCCTAATACAGATGTTTTCTTTATTACAAAATTCTTACAGAATTCCTCCGTTCCAAACATGATCCGGAGGAGAGATTAAAAGGGTGATTAGCTCTGCGCGTGGTGCCGGTGAGCTAATTAATTAGTTGTGCGTAGTCGCTAGCGATCTCAGGAGGAGCAGCTGTTTGTGCAGTGGCCATTTTGGCACCAGGTTGGATTGAGATGGACTGCGTGCGCGAACAGAGCCCCTTGACAAGGAAACAAGTGCATGCGACGTGGAGACGTCAAGCAATTATTACCCAATTTATCGAGCTGTCCTCTCGCCACAACAACTACGCGCCCCCAGCCGTCATGCCACTGTTCGTTCTCTCTTTTAAAAAAAACCAGCTTCTTTTCCTTCCATGCCGCTCTGTGCGCGCACGAGCTGTCCCAGGGCCAGTTTGGGTTTGGATCGAGATTAAGAAACGTATAGAATTATAGTCTATTAGGAACATACAAATTTCGCATGAAAGAAAAAAATATCTGAGATGATATTTGTCAACATGGACTTACTTGTGCTTTGTGCTTGACTTCACAGATCTGTTATATACACTCAATATATATAATAATCGTAGAAGAAGAGTTGCTCTAATCGGTTGAAAAGTAGAGGTAGTCCAACCATCAACGCGGAGGGTGGGTGGGTCCACATGTCGACAAAGTCTTTTTTGTCAGAGTAAAGATATCTAGGAAGTTTCTAGAGTTTGGTCCTAGGTCAAAATGGATTAACTAGCTGGCGACAAGACCTCATGAGCAACCAGCTGAACAAGAGTAATTAACAGTGGCAATCAAGGGAGGGGTCATCAAGCAATTAAAGCAAGACAATACCCCTAGCAGGCTATGGGTGTGAGGGGGCTGTTATAGGTTTTCCTCTTTGGATTAAACTAAAAGCAGACAGCCACAGCCACCGTATCCTAACCAATAATAGATGCACATAGTTTTTAAAGATATGGCAAGCACACTAGAACCGATGGCCTGTGATGGCTCCAAGTATACCTCCTTGCAGCTCTGTCTACAGCTTAGAACCTAGTTCTCCTCCCACACGGCAAAGTGAAATATTTCGCTTGCCTTTGCTCTCCCCTATATATACACCCGCACACCACACCACACACACACACACCTACAACCAGGCTACAACACAGCTACACATTGTGTAGAGAGAGAGAGAGATGACAAGGAAGTCGTCCATGGTGAAGAAGAGCAGCAAGAGCAGTAGAGGGATGGTGTCGTTGAGGAGGAGGAGGCCGTTCCAGCTCATGGTGCTGACGAGGCTCCGGGAGCTCAAGAAGATCGTGCCGGTCGGCGCCCGGCGCCGCGACGCCGACGTCGACGCGCTGCTCCGCCGGACCGCCGAGTGCATCTGCGTGCTGGAGCTCAAGGTGGCCGTCCTCCGGAGGCTCTCCGCCATCTACGGCGCGTAGCTCTCGTGGATCGAGCCGCCCGGACCGGTCGTCGTTTTGCATGGCGTGCAGTTGCCGCTGTACATGTAAGAGGAAGAGAGAGAGAGAGAGAGAGAGCTGAGAGAGCATACATCCATGTCTTCCCTTTGTCACCTCTCTCTCTCTCTCTCTTCAACTCTTCCCTCTTCTACCCCCACCAAGTAGTAGCAGTAGTAGTAGTAGTAGTAGTATATTGTGCCTCCTCTGTGTGATCATTGGTTGGCCACACATGGGAGTGTGTTAATTACTACTTAATCTGGCTGTGGAAGCCAGCCATTTCTTCAGCTGATCACAAGATGTTTTGACTAGGTGTTTGCTAGCTGGCTGGAAGAAGTAAGAAACTATGCATGCATGATTCAAGTATTTGCTTTGTATGTATGTGCCATGGATTATTAATTCTCGCCTAGCTCTTCTTCAGTTCTTTTGATCCATGCATCACTCTACAATTATCTCCTGCCTCTTGTCATTGTCATCAGTGTGCTGGCCTTATTAAACTACGCTGGACAAACATGCATATATAAGTATAACCACATCCATTATTCTGCAACGAACCACTCAATAAAAAAATAGAACAAGTGATGATCGAGCTCTATGGATACAGGAGCATTTGGATGGCACTTTGTCGCATTACGAATAATGGAGTCACTACTGACTGTACTACTCATCAGGAGGACGAGTAGCTGTGTGCACGTACCAGCCAGGGCCTAATTACAACCGTCCAAAACAAATAAAAATGAAGACAACAGCAAAAATATGTAAGAATTAAGCTAGCTTCCTTCATTTCAATCCATGTGCTGATTAATCAATCGATTAGTTTAACTGATGGTTAAAGTAGGATACAGCTCTGGATCTTGGTAGATTGGGCGAGGCATGCAAGTACAGGTGCCACAAGGAATTCCCTGCCCAGAATCTTATCATAGGAGTCAAGATTCTTCAACATGCTGCATTGGCATGGTCTTACTTTGGATAAGACAATGCGTAGAGATAACCTGCTTATTAGTATTGCAGACAGAACATGTAGCTTTTTTTGCTCTACTAATTAAGCAAGACTGTCAGATGGGCAAGGTCGTTGCAGGCTTGCAGCTGAAAGGGAGGTTGTTCATGTGAAGTCCATTTCTTCAGGTAGATGCATGGATGGGTAGGTGATATTTGTAGGATTTGATCCTTTTTACCCATAGAGAATATATGCTAACATGTCACATCGACTGGTGATCTACAATCCTACTTGAAAAGGATGCCATGATGAAGAGAGTACGTGCGGGGATTTAATTCATGTGTAGATGCACTGCTGACCAGATTGGATCGCAGCCGGGATATCAGAATAAGAGTCCAAGGGCGGCATGTGCATGCCGAGACTGCTCTGGCATTTTGCTCCAGATCACTGGAGAGCCCTGTCTTCTTGGCGCTTGCTATCCATCCATCGACGGCTTGAACCTGCTAGTTTTTTTGTTTTTCAAACGAAGATGATCCGGTGATAACGAATCCACCGTCTGTTTTACCATCTAGATCTCTGTTTTTCTTAAGAGGATGATACTACATGTATAGCACTGAAATCCTTCAACAGTAAAATCGACCAAAAGGCGCGTTTCGTTCGGACTGGATCATCCGGTTGGAATTCAAATGGTCAAGAAGCAAAATTGATAAGAAAATGAGATGCAAAGCATCCTTCGTCCAGGATACTCCATACTAAACTTCTTCATTCTTCGGCCACGAGCATTGATTTCTGATTCTGAACACACAGGCTGAACACACAATGATGCTGCTACTCCTAACACTTCAAGAAGCAGGGACGCACAGCTGAAAGGAAGAAGGCGGCCATTAATCTAAATCTAGCGAGTTGTCTCTCAGTGGGTGACATTAAATTCAGCCTGGAGGGTAGTACCCTCTCAGTCCAGGCTTCCTGTCGGAGCATCGACGAAAGGAACACGCTGAGGCAGCGTGCTAAGCTGAAGGTGACAGTAAGATTCTGCAATTTACAGCACAGCCATGTGGGATATTCCTTCAGCTTCTTGTTCACAGCCAGGCAGGCCACAGCTATGGGCTATGGCAGCGATGGCGTTTCAGCTACAGCCTGCAAGCTGCCAACTCAGTGACCCGTACGTGGCAGCACTTCCAGACGTGGCAACTTATGCAGGAATTCTTCACTGTTTTGGCTGTTAGCAGTATTTTTTAAATTTAACCCCCTCATACGCATAATTGTATTTCTGGCTCCTTTCTCACCACAGCAGCAGTGATAGACAATGCGTGTCATCTGCCACGCTATCCGACCATAGAAGGTGGGGAGCACCGTTGCACCTGCGTCTAGCGTGGACGTCAATAGGCGAGAACAACAGATGGTAGGCCCCCACAAGCCTACTGTTGTGCCTGACCGCAGCACCACCTGCTGCACTACTCGGGCGCAACACCTCCTGCTGCGGTAGGGAATCGCAGTAGGTCAGTGGGCCCCATGGGGACTGCAAGCACATAAATTCGCTGCTGCGTTCGCTCGCTTGTCCCATGCATATCCAGAAGCTCACTCGTAGTGTAGCCGAGAGAAATAATAGAGGAGGAGGGAGAGAAGGAAGAGAGAAAAGAGATGGTAATCCGATTTAGAGGTAGTTTGGGTGGTAATTAGGAGATTTGCGAACGGAGCACACTTTTCAAAAGACTATCTCGTTGTCGACTTTATCGATGCTAATCTGAAGGGTCGGGGATGGAGCATGCTTTTCAAACGACATCGTCTCAGCACTGACTTTGTTGACGCCAATCTGAAGGATGGGAGACGGAGCGCGCCTTTTAAAAGCCTTCGTCTCAATGCTTTTTTAGGGCTTCATCCTTCCATCGACTTCGCTGTCGATGCACATTAACGTGTGGGGTCAACCTCGCGTAATAGCCCCTATCGACTTCCCTACACCTATAAGCGCAACCCTCCGGTCACCCCAGACATTCCTAATCGCCCGGCATGCGGGTACTTCCGAGTGCATGAAGGTCGTAAGGAATATGAGCATCGCAAGTATTTGTGCTAAGCTGAGACGTGTGGGTAGGCATAATAGACAATACTCGTATTATGGCTGGATTAATTATTGCAATGATGCAACGTTCAAAGTACACAATCACAGAGAGAGGCCGTTGTTTAGGCTACTTTCTGTCCAAATCCTCTATCTTTATGTATTCTCTCACTGAAGCATCATTTGTGACAGGCCGCTCTACCCAAAATCGTAATGACTCCTCTACCTATCCCCACTGTTGCAGCCGACGCTAGGCGGTCTGGAACTAGGGGACGGTCTTCCTCAAGTACATGTTTGCCATGCAAGCATAAACACGAAGTCATCACATAAGCACCTTGTATTTTTCATTGTAAAATGATTGTTACATGTCACCCAGGCACCTAGCGCCATGTACACAAGCGATGAAGGCCACACGCATGCAAACGACCACATGCGAGAGCAAAAGGCCTCGGCATCACACCTGTCGATCCACCAGAGTGTTCATGTTGGGATTGCCATCTCCGCTCCGTCGAGGCACATCATCTAACCAAGTACCGAGGTCCATACTCTCGTAGTGCAGAGTACGCCTCATAGCGATCTTTGCCATAGCTTCGCCAATATATTCCCATATCCGTTGATGGAAGGCGCGGGCAGATCGACGTATCTTGTGTAGCACCCTCGACATTACTCCACTCTCCATAGGAAGTCCAAGCGGGGATTAGCCAGTTCACCCACATGCAAGGCATCCCCAAACATAAAGTAGCCCAAGAACCATTTGTGTAGTCATGAGTGAGAAATGGTTGCCATACGCTCGTGTGTCATTCAGTGCAAGTGACGAGGCCTCCCCCATCCTACGAAGGCTAGACAAAAGGTCTTCTAATCTAAACGGTAGAGGGGGAACCTCCACCGCGAGCTCGGCTGGAGTACCCTCCAAGGCCTCTACCGAACTCCATGCCAGCACGGAGGCATCGCTCAGCACGTGGCCCCTCACCACTACCTCAGGTACTAAATGAGCCTTCTCTTCTTCCAGCTGACGATCTGCTGCAGCAGCCCGCGCTCCTCATTGGCCGCACACCAAGTCTGCTCCACCAAGGCACATGCGTCAGCGATGGCCTTCACCCCTTCCATCTCAAGGAAGCGGATGAGCTCATCCTTCACCACGTTTGCTGCCATGGCATCCTCGGTGGATTGTCGAGTGGCAGCGGCCTTTGCCTCCACAGCGGTTACCCGCTCCTACAGACTACTTTGTTCGTGGTATATCACTGCCTGCACAGCATGGGCGAGCAAGGGCTACAACACACCTCGTGGTCAACACTCGAAATAGCAACGTACGTAGCACGTGGTCATACACATACCTTCATCTCCATCGCCTTGAGCGCACTCTCCAGGAGCTTCGAGCCGCAAGATGAAAGCACGCGCCACTCTAGAGCTGCACCTGCATAGTCCATAGCCCCTTGGAATACCCTCAGCACCTCCAAGCGAGGGGCGAAGTCCACCACGGGAGCCACTAGGACTTTGAACCGGTGGCCCCAAGGATGGTCGACTCGAGGACACGTCCACGCCAACAGCATCACCCGGGCCGCGACCAGCTCCGTCGCTAGAGCCCTACACATGTCCTAGGGATCGAGGAGGCGCTGACGTTGGGGACAGTGTCAAGGAGCAAATTGGAGCAAGACTTGCAAAGTCGCGAGTGGAGAATGAGTTATTCGTACCTATACCACAAGCGGGAGATGTCGGTCGGGAGGCGGTAGCACCTACGAAACCCATATGTGGGCTCATCGGAGCAGCACCAACATGCCAGCACTGGAGTCCACCGCACCCCGGCGATGTCCATGTTGGAGTCCGAGTCTTGATCCGACCTCCCAGCGCGGGAGGAGGAGACACACAAGCATGCTTTGTTGCTCCCGCTGCTAGGGATGCCTCGCAGATCAACGAGGCTAGAGCCACACCCTAGGCGGCCTCTCCCGTTGCCAAAGGAAACACTTGAGACTATTTCATCGTTTCAGCAGCAATGGGATGCCTCGTCGGTCAAGAAGCGGAACCACACCCTCCCTAGCGCCCATGACATCCTCTCCCATGGCCGCGGAGATGCTCCAGCCGCCTTGTTGCTCGAGCAGCTGGAGAGGCCTCGCTGCTCAGCGAAGCTAGAGCCACCCTTGGGTAGCGTCCACGACATCCTGTCCTATGGCCCCCTCGGAACATCTGCCCTTACCACCATCATCACCCGGGCTCCCCACGGGTTCGCACATCGGTGGATCCTAAGCCGCCCGTCCGACTGTCCTGCTCACCGTCAAGATCCAAGTTCGCAAAGTCTGCGGACTCGACTCGTTGGCCACGGTAGTCTCCTCCGGCTTACCCGCTTCAGCTAGCCCAGGGGGCATCGAGCATAACAACTTGACCGCGATGTGAGGGGGACATGTCCACTTTGATGCCATCGCATAGATGTGGCCGGGCACTGTTGGGCATGGGACGTCTCGGCATGGGGATACCGAGAGCTTTGTACACTCGGTTCACCCAAGCGAAGTTTGATGTCAACGACGCCCGAAGGTATGCTCCTTCACAATGTACGGCCCGAGGAAGACAGACGTAGTACGCTCAGCATCCTCTAGAGTCAGCGCTGCCACGAGTGGTCAACAAAGTCACCAACAAGCCACCACAAAGCAAACGCAACAAGGATGGGGCAGAAGTTCTTACTTGGAGCAGCCGGCTTCAACAACAACATGGCGTTGGGTTGCAGACAATCATCACGAGTGGGGCTAGATTGCACATGCCACTAATGGGACAACGATGACACGTTGAACATGTAATACTCCTCTACAATGTCCAGTATGTTGAATTGGAGAGCGACCCCGAATAGCCTCCGAGCGCGCTGCTCATTTTCATGGTCGAGCATCACCAACAGAGACATATTAAAGTCCATCAGTTGCCCCGACCACTTTAGATGGCTGCTCTCCTCCACCCGATGGTAGAACCAGTGCCACATCCAGCTTGACTCCTACTTCGTCCTCATCGAGTTTGCCAGGAACAGCTTCGTACATGTAGTTCGAAGTACAAAGCTCCAACCCGTACAACCGAAGGAGCTCACTAACGAAGGTTGCCATATGGGTGCGGAGCCCGATGTCGAAGTACGCGATGAATACCATAGTCTCCATCAGCCAAGACTCCATTTTGCCAATGCCAGGCAGGCGAATTGCCTTGTGTTCAGAGATTTTCTCGTCACACACCAACGACCGAATCAGCTCCTCGGTCACCAGAGTCAGCCCCAGCACGTTCGTGCAAAGGCTGTTCACCTTCTTTGCTGCCTTCCACCACTTGTTGGTAGTCGTCAAGTCGCATACCACCAGCTCATACTCCATCTCGATCACCGATAAGCTCCTGTGACCGGATGACCTGCCATGGCTAGAGGAAGCGTTGACACCGCTGTAGTGAGAACATTGGTCACCGCCACAACCCATCCTAGTGGAATGATGGAGCGGTTATGTCATGCGTGAGAACGCGGGCAAGGCACACTGGTGGCTAAGGTGGCAGATGCAGGGAATGGTAGCGATGACGGGACCAACTAGTGCATGGAGATAGATAGAAGGAAGAGGAGAGCTAGTTGGACATTTTGCCAAGGACGTCAGGTTTAAAGGCGCACAATATTTTTGGCCCTGTCTCGAGAACTACTGAAGCATGAAATGATAGCGCACGATGCGCCAACGGGGGCAAACACATGTCCTCCACTACAGCATTTCTAGACGACCCGGCCACCGTAGGTCATCCCATGGGCCCACTATCCAATAGGCTGAAGGGACAGAGGGTCCAAAAGGCCCAGCGACATGGTTTCGACCTACAGAAGACGAAGCCCTTTACCATAAGAGGTTGCTGTTGTAGGGGTGGCCCCGACCTAGATCCATTCAGCCTGCTAGGCTTAAAGGCCCAATAAGGTATGTAAAAAGACGTGTATAGCCCTAGCATAGTACTGCACTATGGAGGGTATTATTGTAATCGGGCCTCGTGGCCATATATATAGACAGTCTGGGCAAACAAGGAGGCCAGGCTAATTCATTTTCCCACATTCACTTCACTAGTCCCCTTTTATACTATTTGGTCTGTAGCCACAACAGTATCTACTTCTAAAACTTTGTGGGTGGGATGAAAACTCGTTGGGTAAATATAACCATGATTTTGGTTTGCCCTAGGTGGATGTAACCTAGTGATGATAATGGATGGATGTAACACTAGTAACAAAAACTAGCATATGGTAGATGGAACCATGTAACAGGTGGATGAAACCTACACTACTATTATTGCACACTCTTACATTCTTTAAAACATGGTTTAGTTGAAAAATGATAAGTCTTAAGAAGTTTCTATTTATTGTAACTTTTAGCTATAGCATTGGCAAAAAAATCGAGCCATCCTTTGATAAACCAAGCATCTATATAATTGCATTATGTGTTGGTTCACAAAACACAGTTACTTGTGCTCACACTCGCTCATTGAATTAATTTAGAACCAGTGGAGCGAGACCACTACGCTTATTATGATGCATTGGACTCGATTGGGAAGAAGATGAAGGAAATAATGACCATCTTTAGTAGTTCTTGTCCCAGTTAAGCAAGTTTTAATGGTGATTATGTGCACATATATTATCCAAGCTTGGATAATATCTGTTGTACCCATTTACCCCTAGTCGCTTGCCTGTCGCAAGTTGTGGCCTTACCTTTTGTTATCGTTTTCGCTTCCGCTTTTGTAATGTAAGTATTTGGTCTGATCAGCCTATATGTAAACTCTACTCGATGTGAAATATTTAAACTCTGATATGTAATATTAATGACTAGTATGGTTCATGCGATGTATGAAATGATTCAATAATGTATCTGTGAGAACTATCAATTGATCTAGGGAATAGTGTGATGGAATCATCGAAGATTTTAGGTTGGCAAAATCCGGGTTCGACAGTTCCAGAGTAGGACCCAGATTTCAACGATCAAGGAAAGCACATCATTTGACCATGTCGACCCCATATTTCACTACTATGTATGTTATGTTTCAAAATTATTATGCATACGCGTAATTTGATAAAAGTCGCTATGTCGGTAAGGTTGGTAGTTATGCCCATTGTTGCATTGATCCTACCTTGATAATTTGATATCCTGACTTTTGTCACCATAGTAATGCTATCTACTTCTTGTATATTTAGTTGTGGAAATTGTAGGTAAAGCGAATAGTTAATGCTTAACCATGTTCATATCGATACTAGTTGTGCTTGGTTAGAAATTAGTCAAATTGTTCAAAAATAGGAAACACTTACATTTTGGTCCAAAGATGGTACATATAATATTTTGGTTAATGAATAAAACTAAAAACATAGTTTAATACTTGGGCGAGTGGTTATAGAGACTGGTGCGGTTATCACAAGACTTGGTTTGTGGTTGTCTCGCCCAGGTCATTAAGGATCGATCTATTATGCCATAGACCAAAGTATTCTCATACAACCACGCATACCTCATGGGAAACCTTAGCATAATAAGTTACCGTATTCTAGTAACTCAACCGCAAGCAATAGATTGTAGGTGATTTGGGCTAGTGTCGGTATGGAGGTCATCTATGTTTGTAGGGACCTTGCTGGTTCAAGCAAGATTTACCAACACATCATATTCACCTTGGGATGTTGGAGGGGCACTCCACATCTCAAGAAGGTATCATAGTGCAGTGGTTGTTAGGGCCGGTAATGTAAAAGCTTTCATCATGAACTCTTGAATCAGATACATACGGTATCATGTGACATGTATAATATGGTAGGATGTTTAGGTCATATGGGTAAAGTTACACAACCTTTATAGAATGTAAATATATTCGAATATCCATGTCCTCGGTTATGAACATCACTTGGTTATATCCCACAATAAGTAGCTTTACATTTTATAAAATAGTTTCCGGAATGTATGGATGGGAAATCCATGCATAACTTGGTTGGCAAAGGAAATTTGCCGCTATTTTGTCTTTATGGCAGCAAGCCACTTTGCATAAATATGCTATTTATGCTTTAATATTATTTGCTGATCAAACTCAAATGTTTTGATAACTTCCGATTACAATCTATTACTTCCTATTGCAAAATGGTAAACAAGATAGGCTTAACCTACCAATTGTCATAGCCTTGCATGTGTGTGTGTATACATACATATATATATATATACACATATATATACATATATATACATATATACATACATATGTGTGTATATATACATATATACATATACATATATACATGTATATCGTATACATATCACGTATATATACATATATATACATATACATATACAATGTGTATATATATACATATATATACATATATACATATATACATATACATATATATATACATATATATATATATATATATATGTGTGTGTGTGTGTGTTGAATTTAAAAGTCTTACAAAGTACAAGTTTGTACTCATAATTGCTTGTTGAATATATTCAAAAGATATGGAAGAAGACATGTCGTATGGTTATTTTTATGTAGCGGGTTTTGGCAATGATGACACCAATATTTAGATTCAATTCCAGTCAATTGCATGTGGTTAGGCTGAGACATACTAGCTGGCTTTTCTTGCCTCTTTATCTTTATTTTTGCTGCAACTGTATGTCATGTGAACTATTTGGCTAGTCGGTCATTTTATTGTAAGACTTAATTTTGATTGTTAGTTATATTGTGCTACTTTATTTTATTTATTCATATATGGATTGATATGAATATTGTTATATGTGTGTGCTAGTGTAACAACCCGTATTTTGGGTTAAAAACACTAGCCAATGGATTATTATCAATTTGCCTGGTAAAATACCACTTCAATGAATAATAAGCCCGACAAAGTGTTGCAGTAGAATAATACTTAGAGACAAAAATACAATATTACATGAGCATAGCCATGTAGGGCTAATGTTTAATGCAAAGTCATGAGTGCTCGAATAATTCAATACTAAATTTAAACAATTCTAGTTCATATTCTAATTATATAAGAATTCTAAATATAAAGATAGCATGCTAATGTTACAAATACCTTGGGGTCATGCTCATGTTGATAGCAACTCTCTAGTCTCTCCAGGTCTTGTAAAAGGGCTCCCCCTTACACAGGCGGTGCTCAACACCATCTCTCACCCATCAAAATAGAACCTCTCCTGGTAGGCCTCATTCACACCAAGTGAAAATCTACGACAACTATACTCTAAACAAAGAAAAATAATAGCAAGGATAAGAACAGAGTACTTAGTAGGCTCATTTAACAATAATGCATTGCATGCTCCTAATCTGACCTCCCCTAAACTATCCATCTTCATCCTCATGTTCATACTCATTCCCAATCTCATTTAGAAAATATTGTTTTTAGGTTGAGAAAGAATGTCATATTATTATTTTAGAAATCCACTAAACACTCATATAAATGGATAAAAACCTCCACTGGCTCCTGTAGCCTCTAGTCCAAGAAACAGGTATGAATTCATAATTTATTTAGCATTGCGCAAGCTTGTATCACTTTACCCATGGTCACTCTGATTTTCGTAGCGAGTGGATCTTCGCATTTCCTTTGATGTGATGCCCAAATTAGAGCACAAAACTTTCAACTCTATCTCATTATATTATGTCTCCATCCGACTTACTTATAATTCTGAGCCCTAGGCGGTTTATTGCCCTCTCTAGGCACCCTTGCAATTATAAGATAGTCGTTGGTTGGACCAAATATCACCTTCACCCGATACTCCACATCGCTAAATATATACACCAGGCATATCCTTTGTGGCCCAGAGTCTAATTGAGACCTCGTGTGGTTCCTTCCTAGATAAATCTACTTACCCGTTGTGGCCTCGATAGAGTAACTGATTTTGCCCATCTTCCAATGAAACAATGGTTGATACGATTTATATGGTCCATTACATAAGTAAAGTTTGTACGTCCTTATATAATACCCTATGTAGAGGGTCCAAACCAACCTCTTTTTTTTAATCTAGGGACCCTCCATCCACCCACTGCCTACCTCTTTTCTCTTTCATTTCTTTCTTATAATATTCATCTGATTTAAACATGGTTTTGATTTTTTATGCATGGCAATAGTTTAATAAGTAAATATGTTATTTACGAAAAATGATCTAATCATATGCTCAAAGGGGTGCTTGCATGGGTATGGATTGAAAATCTAGGTCTCGGGTTAGTCGAATAAAATCCTCGCTATGGTACCGGATCGTTTCCTGTAATTAGTACGCACGTGACAATTTAATTTACAGATACAGAATAAATTTGAATACTTAAAGGAAATAATTAAATAGATTATACTAAAGTGCCTCTATGCTATCCCTAGAATTAAAGTTTTAATTACCACATATGATTTTAATCTTCTAATGGAAATTAATTGATCCTAATAACGATGAATAATTATTTATGGGTTTCTATAGTTTAAATGTGCAAAAGAGTGATCTAGACAGTGATACACGAATTTATTATGTACATGTACAATTTTTAATCCACTGACAGCACATAATTTATCTTAAAAATTTTGAACAAATATTGGTGAGTTTCTATGATTTTAATGCAACTAATAAAATTAACATAGTATTTAATTACACAACCGAATGATCTATACAACAATACATGGATTTAATTGCTCGCGCTTAACCTCTCTTCTTCACCTATTTTCTCTCTCTCTCTCGCCTATTTTTCTTTTTCCTCACTGGCTGAATGGCCTTGCAATTCCTTCTCTTGCTCCTCATCTCTTTTCCCTATCCTCTTCTTCCTCCTTTCTTTGGTTCACCTGGCAAAAGCCTCTCGGCTCCTTGGCGATGCCTCACCTCAGGCGCCCCTGGCTTCACCTCTTCACACAGCTGCTCTTCACCCGTCCTAGTGAAATGTTAATGACAAATACTTTTATAATATTTTGGTGACAATGACAAATGCACATATGAGACTAATATGCTTGTTTAAGTTTATTTATGTTTAGTCTCATTTGGATGGAAAGGTGAAATCAAAGAGGTATGCATTCAAATCACTTTCTCATTTACTAATGCATTCCTTAGATCCAAATATAGATTGAACTCTTCAATTAGTCCAAAATGAATATGTGCATGTGTCTTTCTTTATATACACTTGTATGCACACATTTAGGGGAGTTCACTCTATGTTTTGTGGTTTCGTTAGTATTGATCTATGTTTTCTTTTCCATATATATTGGGATCAAACTAGAATCATGCATTCATTAAAATTTGCTTTAAAAGCCAAATCGATGCTCTTCGGAAGAGCGGTAGTACCGCAGAGAACAGTACTACTACTGGCCCGAAGCTCCGGAGGTAGAGCGGAGCCTTTTTTCCGAGAGCGCCAAAATTGGGACTTTGAGTTCGCCCGGCGGTAGTACTGCGCCGACTTTCTGGAACTACCGTGGCGGTAGTACCGGTTTTACAACGTCGGTAGTACCGCCACCGAAAATCCAACGGTCATTGCGAGGCTCGACATAGCCGTTACGTCGTGTCGATAGGGAAGCGGTAGTACCGCCGACTACTGAAACTACGGAGAGCGGAACTACGGACCTTAGATGGCGGTAGTACCGCACTTTGAATTCAAATGGTTTTATATTCAATTTATTATCTCATTATTTGTTGAGATTGTCATCAATTACCAAAAGGGAAAGATTGAGAATCTAGTCCCTCCATTATGAGTTAATGGTGAGTTGTGGTAATTAATAACAATTACATTGTGGGACTAACATTTTCTATGAGTTGGATAAATAGGTTAGGTTCCATGATGACGACGACTTTAGATGACTTCATGAGTTTAAGGTTATCAAGAAGAGGATACATCATGTGTTGATGCACATCAAGATTCCGAAGTGAAGATGTTCATGTGTTGATCATCAAGTCAAGGAAGACCATCATGTGTTGATGGAGTTGATGAGAAGGATGTATCATGAGTTGATGCATATCGAGATGATGACCCAAGGCAAAGGTATGACTAGCTAGGGCTAAGGATGTGTTCCTAGTCTTTTACGGTCTTGGTGTTTGGTTGAAAGACCGGATTGCTAGTATAGGTTGCCGTACTATTAAGAGGGTCATGTCTAGTAGTTTGAGTCTCATCATGTGTTGATGGCTCAACCTCACTTGCTCTAGCTCATCTTGGCATGAGGCTTGCATTTGCGAATGTGTTTTGCAAATGGTTGAAGCTCATGTGGCCAATCCTTGTAACATGTGACTATACTTTGCAAATGTGTTTTGCAAAGGTTGAGGTCCATGTACCTACTCCTTGTGACATGATCTAAGTTTGCAAATGTGTTTTGCAAAGTTGGAGATCATGTATTATCCTTGGTATGGTCTAAGATTATTTGTTGCTATTTTCTTTGACATTAGACCATGGTAGTGACTCTTTGGATGTCTTGTGATTTCTGCATTGATCTAATGTGTTTGAGATCATGCAAATAGATGGGTTGTGTAGCCCTCTGAATAAGCTTTCCATAGAGTCCAAGATCACTCAATTCCGACATCGAGTCAAAAGTTATGACCGTTTTCCGAGTCTTGTCGTGCTGAAAACCGAAACGGAAGTACCGCCCGAACTGCGGTAGTTCAAAATCGATAATACCGCCCGTAGTCGCGGTAGTTCCGAAATGATGAATAACGGCTATTTTCTAGCCGTTATGATGGGAAGCGATAATACCGCTCCTACAACCGCGATAGTTCCGAAAATGCTGTTTTTGACTCAACGGCTAGTTTTGAGGTGTGGGCTATAAATACTCCCTTGTGGCGGTTGGGATAAGGCTTTTGGTACTCCATTTCACTCTTTTGAGCTAGTGTGAGCTTCTCCTCCCTTTGTGCATGTGTTGCACCTTGTGAGCAAGGAGAGGGTCTCTAGTTGCATGTGTTGCATCTAGAGGTGGATTCGTATCCACTTGTGCTTGTGCATTTGTTGCACGTGGTGAGAGTCAAGCAAGGGCTTGACTTATTACTCTTGGAGTTTGCCGACTCCTGAGCGGCGTTGGGCGTCGTGCTCGGTGATCTTCTCAAAGAAGCTTGTGAGAAGGCCCGGCGTGTGTGAAGGTTGGAGCTCACCTACCCGGAGCGGGAAAGAGCTACCACTAGTGGATTGAGGTGTTTCGCTTAATTCGTGGAGCCGGTCCAATTCGTTTGGGCTAACCTCAACGTGGATTAGGGAGAGCGGCAACTCTCCAACACCACGGTAAAAAGAGACGTGTAAATTGTGGTTTGTTTCCTTGTTCCTTATTTACATTCAAGCAATTTACATTCATAGAATTAAATTGATTGCTTGTATATCTAGAATTGCAAACCTTGACCTAGGCTAGAATTGTTGGTGCACTTAGGCTAATTTATTTGTTGTAGGCGCTATTTGAGCTAAACCAAATTGATTCCGCCTATTCACCCCCTCTAGTCGGCCACCTCGATCTTACACCTAGTCAGCCCTTGCTCGGCCTCCTCCTGGCCCTTTGGTGCCTCCTCAGTCGACTACCCTAACCGATCCTGGGCCATGGCCATCAAGCACTGCTTGGTTCCCTCCTGCGCCTCCCTCGCCTAGCTCCGACCACCAAATCTTCAAATTCATCGCCTATGGCTGAGATTTGGCTCTCCTCACTCAGATTCACTTCCCTCCTTTCCCTGTTATGTTATTTGGTTTCATGGCTTGGGTATGATTCATTTTTTGATTTTAGTTGCCCATGGTGAGGGTGATGGTGGTGGGCTATCTTGGCTAGCTATGGTGGGGCTTGAGGCCTCTTGCACACCGAGGTGTGTGATAGCCATTATGTGAGAGTAGCTATGCCGATGGTGTGTGCCATCATTGCCGTGGCTCACCTAGGGTATAGTCCTCTCCTCTACTTTCCTCTTCCTCTACCCCCTCCTCCCCTTGCTCTGTGATGGCTCAGTTATGGTATTATCGGATGCTTTATTTGTGCATGTTGGTTCACATGGTGTGGTCCCATGAAAATGACGACAAAAGAAATGAGAAAGGGGATGTGGGCTACCTTGTCAATTGATTTGTTAGTTTGATTTGGGAAAGGATGAGAGTGGACGCTGCCTATTGCTTTCCTGGCTTGGTTGCATGGTGGTCAGTTTGGAGTGTTGGACATTGGCTCCTCTTGATGCTGGTGGCTTGGCTGACTTGTTCTCCTTGGCCTTGCCCCTCCTCTGGTGATGGCTTAGTTCCCTGGCCTAGCTGCCTTGCTCTTGACCTCCTTCGGCTGGTGATGGTTGTGGGAATGGGATGGATTTGGTGCGGAAAAGGAATGGGGAATGGAGGTTGGCTCCGCTAGCTCCTTGTGGTTCGATAGTAGTCAGTGAGTTCACCTAATGGATTAACTTGCAATGCCCCAAGTTAGATAAATGGTTCCTGCTTCACAACACTAATGGTGCGAGGTGTGAACTTATGATGGTGAACATGTCAGAAGTTTAACCAAACTCCAAATCTTCTCAGTTATGGACTCCATCCACAACTCCTGACTCATCACGTGACAAAGCCTCCAGAACAGCACCTCCTGTATCTTCATCACGCACCATCAACTTCCGTATCGAAGCCTCCAGGACCACACCTCCTATAGCTTCTCCATGCATCATCACCGCTCGTGTCGAAGCCTCTAGGACCACACCTCATGTAGCTAAAGTACTCAAAGATAGTAAGAATTGAAACACTCGAACCAACCATGAAGTCTACAAGTACCGATCGTGAAGCCTACGGCAACAAACGCAAAGCCTTCGACTACTGATCACGAGGTCTACGACAACCGATCAAAAGTCTAAGACATGTGTTAGACCATGTGGTTAGGTCTAGGATAGTTTGGTGATGAATAATTGACAATGGTTAATTTGTGATGAATAATTGATGATGTTGCTTACTATTACTTGAGGTGTGCTACGTGTGTGTGTGGGCTGATGTTGGTCAAATTGGGACGAATTTGTACCGAAAAATGTTCTTTGGTCTTTGCATGTGCATGTTGAGCATAGAGGTGATCATGGTCGGTGATGCGGTGGACTGGGACTAGGATGGGAGATCCGAGGTTCGGACGGTCAAGGAGGTCACAAGATGGTCGGGCTCATGATTGGGGCAGATGGAGATCAGAGATGGATGATACGTGTTAGAGCTACGGAGATGCGGTCCAGAGGCTATGACACGTGATGGATGATGCGTGGAGAAGCTACGGGAGGTGCGGTCCTGGAGGCTTCGACACGTGACGAGTTAGAAAAGTTGGAATTTTGGAAAACCCGTGTTAGGAAGGGTTTCATGTCTCTTTGCTGTTGGAGTTGGATTAGAACTTGTGGGCTTAGGATCAGCCCAAGTTTTGGGCCCTAGACTACAAATAGAGATGGGGTTAGGGGCTAACCCCAGGGTCTTTGGAGATACTAATTTCGTGCTAGAGTTTAGAGGTGCCAAAGGGTACTTTGTAGACACCATGATTTAGAAATAAAATTACAGATTGGTTTCGAGCAAATAATTGCGATGGCACGTCCTTCTTCACGTCATCCTCGTCTCGTCGTCTTGGTTTCCTCGATCGTCATATCTCGCGAAAAGAAATCACGCAACACCAAGACAAACGTATCAATTCATGCACCATCAATTATGAAGCAATTGTGTTTCCTCGATTATCGCACATCCACGCTTGAGAGCTTGTCCAGGCCGTCTTGTGCACGTTGCCTTCGCTCGTGATTTTTGTGCATGTGAACAAAGCAACACGACACCTGCATTAGCTCCTGGAGACACACACATGCAAAGAAGTTTTTGTATGAATAATCTATTTTTATTCGAAATTACAGAAATATACATGCGGCAATATTTTTTACATAAATAGGCTCCGATCGCTGACCCTCAAGCGATCGCAACCCCCTCATTGGGCGACTTGATGTCTGCACCACCACCCATTGGGCGATCGCACTTGAATTTTTAAATTTTATAGTTTTTACCTGGAAAATAATCTGGTGGAGTTGTAATAAAAGTTTATGTTCATTGTATGTTGTAGGTGCATAACAAATTTAGGAAAAATTTTAGGAATGATTAACCATTGAACGATTGGTACATACGATGGTAAGTGATATTTTGATGTTACTGAGAATTCATGTACAGAGAAAACCGGTATGTTAATATTGTTACATGACTTGCTATGTGAATCATTGAATGCGAAAAGATGAGATAGTAAGCATGTCTGAATTTAAATAAACTTTACAATACAGTTGGGAGTAATATGTCACATACTTTTTGATTACATTCATAACATATAGCATCATGTGCGACTAACCCACCCAGCTGCTCGTACGACCTACTGTGTGGACTGGGGCCATTTCCCCTTCCTTACCAGCTCGGTGTTGAACTCCTCGGCGACCTCTTTTTCCTTGGTCGCCATTTCCCTCTTTATCTAGTGCTCCTTCTCGTGAGCCTCCCGCTCCCTACGTGTGCACGCTTCAAGATGAGCTTTCGCCTCGCGTTGTATACATAGGGTTTGCTCGTTCTTGCGGCCCTCCTCCTCCTGGATCTCGGATGACCTTGCGACATTCCACTACTCGAAGTCGAGGGCCCATTGGTCCTTAGGGTGGATCTCAAGATCGATCCATTTACGGTAGCCACATAGGGGTTCCGGGGACTGTAAATACATAGGAGAGATTGTTAGTGCGTGCTTTGAAGGAGAAAAGGTAGGGGAAAAGTGGTGCACCTGGTCCTTACCGGCTGCCGATAAGTTGCGGTGTCTAGACGGTGGTCGTGGTAGTCACTGGAGTAGTTTGTGCAACCCCGGTAACGCATACCTAGGCTAATACGGTTCTTAGACTCATCATCTTGTCCCATTGCTTCTTCTGCCTTTTGTCCATCCCGGTGTGGTGAAGGAAGCGTGGTGTAGTATGGGGTTTTGGTTGCACAATATTCTCTGAGAAATCCCGTCGACCTCATTTTATAGTGTGCAAAGCTAGTAAAGCTGGGCCGTGAGATCTTCTCATTGCGAAAGGTGGCACGTCGCGGTCAGTCATCGCGCAAAGTGCGGTCATGTCCACCGAGGAAAGTCAGTGTTGTCATGTCATGTGGTCATGTCGCTGCGTCATGTCACTACGAAATCATGTCGTGTCGTTCTCACCGCGCATGTCGGGCCTTGTTGTCTTATTCTATGCGAAAAGCATTGTTATGTCATGTCACTAAGGGATCCTCTCAAAGCGCACAAAGTCGCATTATCATGCACACGGGACATGTCTTGTCATGTCGCAAAGCCGAGTTGTCATGTCATGTCACCGAGCACGTATGGCCCAAAGTTATGCTATATAATGAATGGACGAGGTGGTGCTAGTTGGAAGAACTATCTTCTCCGTCGTAGAGTAAGCCACCATGACGGACGCTGGGGACCACTCGAACATAGGTCACCAAAGGAGGACCTTCCGCTCGAAAGGAAGGAGGACTTCGCCCTACGTACCGCTTGTTGCCAAATAGGCGCGCTTAGCCAGAGTGGCCAAAATGCAAACACATGCAGAACGCGGTGGTGCAGGTAGTAGAAGGCCATACAGATGGTGGTCGACGTTTCTTTCGGTGCCCATACTCCGGGGTACAAGTTCGCACTCGTCTATTTTATTGTACTACTAATATAACTCGATGTTAACGTTCGTTTGTAGCAGATGGTTAAATGTGACTTCGTGCGATGGATCGATCCTCTCAACGAACGGTACATTTTGACATACATGCATATATTGTGGGAGCGAATCTTTGATTGGAGGCACGCATTGAGAGTCTTGAAGAGCAGAACGATGACATCTGTCAGCAGGTGGAGCGCGAGAGGGGAAACGAGGAGGTCATCAATATAGGGAGTTCGTACGAATCAACATGCTTCTGCGCGAACCCTAGTTGTATATGTGCTTGTCACTACAACGACGGCCAGCCACGTCTGAGGTGGCCCCCTCAGGAATACTCCATGTGGGTGCCACGAGGCTCGTTCGACATATAGGCAACGATGTGTATGGTTGTACCGGTGTACTCAGCACTGTTGTTCGAAATAATTTTCAATGTTATTAAGCATATAATTGAATGGTTCGTGCGTTGCCGTGGTTGCCATCAGTGTAGTTTACTGTTCGTTTGATGTGCGCGTCGAGAAGGTAAGGAGAAGTAGAAGTAAGCTAGGCACCGTACAAGTCAAAGTTCACTACGTAAATAAGAAACGTAAATTGTACATGAACAAATAGTGCACAGTGAGCACTACCATCCCCCAATAACATCCTCATCACCCCTCCGTCGCCACCATGGCCCCTCCGTCTTCGCATCCACGTCCTCCCATACGACCTTGTTTGGCCGTCCTCCGCTGCAAGTGGGCTTCACCGTTGCTTGTGTGCCCTCCGATGCACCGGTGAGGGCACTCCCGGAGAGAACCTCCGGTGGTGTGCCCAGAGGTGC
Organism: Bonia amplexicaulis; assembly: GCA_036346245.1. Classification (NCBI taxonomy): domain Eukaryota; kingdom Viridiplantae; phylum Streptophyta; class Magnoliopsida; order Poales; family Poaceae; genus Bonia; species Bonia amplexicaulis. The sequence goes on along the minus strand of CM070758.1, from coordinate 11,020,711 downwards.
AAAGTCGGACGCCGACTCGGGCTAGCCCGAAAAGTACTGGTCTGGATCGTCGAGGCCGGGAGACGCCATATCCCTGCTCGGGGTAGAAAATACCTACAACAGTAATATCGTTAGTTTGTTATATAAAGCATTGGGATAAAGGGAGATCCGACGATGCGTACCCTCAGTTGGCGCCATCGCGTCTGGAGGAGGGATGTACGACGCGGAGTACACCCCCTGCGTGGGAAGCTGTGGATGTCGGAGGGCGCGTGAATGCCTACCTCAAGGTGTATGAGGCCGTCCCTAGGTAGAGCCCCGGCCTCGTCGGGTGAGGTGGTGTGCGATGTGACCACGTATAACCTCCGAGTAGTGCCACGGCCGGCCGGGCGGCCGGTGGGCTAAACGCCTCGTGCATGACGGCGGGGCTAAACATCTACGCGCCTCCATCCGATGCCAAGCGCTCACGTTATCCTCGTGGGTCACCTCCGCACCTGCGGCGAGCCTATCTAGCATAGTGATGGACTCCCTCCAGATCGAAGTACCGACGTCAGCTGAAGGAAAAGACATGAAATGGTCAATCATCAAAGCGACATTGCCATTAAGGAATCTTTAAAAATTACGTGTAACGTACCGCAATGTGAGCGTCCCGCGTGAGGTGCGTGGGGTACGTGTCTGTTGGAGCACTGACGTGTGCGGTGGGTGGGTCAACGACATGTACGAGCCTCGTACGTGTCCGCCCCTGGTACCAGCGTAGGTACTCCGCTTAGTCCCTGCTATCGTAGAGGTGGTCCTCCTCCACGCGGTCATCGAGCGCACCCTCCCACTGCGCAGTCCACCCCTGCATCTTCGTCGTCCAGTCTGTGCCGCGCTTAACTCCCTCTCTAGAGTGCCTGCTTATAGAACCACTTCGTTAGTGCTTGCAAATAGAGTAGTAAGTACGTATAGATTTATGAGAAACGATCACTCACGCGTGCGCACTTTGTGGGAGCGGTGGTCCGACTGATGCAGGAAGCGCCTGACGTAGACCAAATTGTCGCATCACTCATTGGGGCACGTAGTCCTCTACGAAGATATCGTACATGAGCTTCCAGCGCGTCAACCAGAAATCCCGGTCACACCAGTACAGTGTGGATAGCCCGTCAAGAGCATGGTCTTGTAGTGTCATAGGTGAGTACGGCTCCCAACGCACGTCATCGGCTGTGAGGCGATCGAACTACTCCACAAAGGGTAGATACGCCCGCGTGACCTGCACGTGCACAAACTGTACCTACAAGGAAGGACAGTTGTTACATACGACCATCGTTAATATGAAGGAAATAGCTGATTGCCATAATACTTACCCGTCGACGACACCAGATAGAACCCATCGTCGGTACGGCCGACGCCTCCCGGGTACATCTACGCCTGCACGGACTCATGTCCTCTAACAAAGGTTGTCCGAGGCTGAAGCGCTCGAACGACCACAGCTGCAGTAGCAGCGGACAACCCGCGAGGACTGAGTTCGCCTTGATCCTTGAGCACGCATCACACAGGCCACGGTAGGTCACGGCAAGTGTGTCGCATAGGCCACGACAGACTCAGTAGATTGTGATGGCCGGCCGGACTTGCTAGGTCACGATGACCTGGAGGGTGAGCATGGTGCCCCCACTAGGTGGCTCATGCGCACACTGTGATCCGTGGAATGGCCGCAGCTTAGGTTGTACACTATTTTTTTTGGCCTACTTTAGGATGAACCTCATAGTCTTCTACAGGGCCGGTGATGTCTCCGGGCTACTAATGGCGGCCTCCGACGCACTTGCGATGCACTGCACCTGCTCCAACTAAAGTGACATACGAAACAGGTACAGTAACGACCAGTAACGATATGATATTTGAACTGTCTTACACTATCATGCTGCGCGAAGCGCTGTGGGGATCGATTGAGCGTTGCAGACGTTCCTCGTACGTGATCTGCTTGGGGCAATCTGGTGGAGGAATGGTGAGTCTGCTATGTGACCAGGGTACGTACCACTCCAGGTACTCGTCATACATCTGGACGTCGTACGGACGCTGTTCCATGACGACATCGAGGTACGCCCTATCCATCCATGGCATTGTCCATTGCTGCTGCAGTGCCCGCCAGTCCGTACCATGTTAACCAGCCCTTGATTGCCTGTATTTTCAGAATCATCAACGTTACATAGCAACACATACAAAGTGTACACATTAGTCGGATGGAGTTTGACTTACCGGTGTACGACTTGCGGTAGGAACCTACCGTCCATTGGGGGCACGGCTTGGTGCAAACCAAACTGTCACATCACGTGCTGTGCGCGTCAGCCTCCACTCTATACGAGAACACCAAGTGGTGTGTTGTCGCCCATAACTCCGCGTCCTCTAGGCATTGCAGGGACAGCCCGTGCGATGATACACGATGCACAAAATCTACAGTCCATGACCCCCATATGACGTCGCTATCATGCAACGACTCAAACTCGTTGTGCCACAGCAAATAGCGTCTCGATGGTTTACCCTTCGCCCACCGCAAACGGGTAGTAGTCCACCGGATGCCCATAGTAGGCCCGCCTGTTAGGTCGGCAAACTCGGCGAATGGGTGCACTAGTGTCACGATGGTCGGACGTCTAATAGGAAAGTACTCCCAGCTCCATAGCTGCAAGAGCACGTAGCAGATACCCAGATTGGGGGTACTAGCAGTGGCGCGCTGGAAAGCATCACATAACCCCCGATACATGGAGCACAGAACTCTGTGTCCATCAAAGACTCGGCGAGATCGATGAATTCAGCATTGCAAATATCGTCGTGTGTGGCTGGAAACATACTCCAACTAAAGAGCTAGATAAGGAATGCGATGAGGTGCGTCCTGACGACCTCTGGCGGTGCAACCTACGGGCACACACTGAAATTGTTCAGCTAAGTGCGGGGGATGCCACGTGCACTCTTCGGGATAGGCCGGCCGAACCGGTCCGCCAAAGATCTCCTTACGCCACCGGTGGTGCAGGGTCTAGAACAAGTGCGTCACTCCCAAGAGGGAGACCGGTCAAGAACGCGACGTCCTTCTGAGTGACCGTCATCTCGCCCCACCAAACTGGAATGTATGTGTCTCAGGCCTCCACCTGTCCACCAGTGCCGCGAGCAGGCTGCCGTCGATGGTAAACTCGTGTCTGGTGGATTCCAGCCTCGCAAAGGGCAACAAGCCCGTGGCCCGCAGGGTTGGGACATAGCTTGAACGGTGAAGGGCCAGCTGTGTCACCTATCATCCATGAGTGGCAACGGTGTTTCTCATCGTACGAGTGTTTCAGCTCTGGTAAAGCCATACCTTCCAATACATAGGAGTAGGACAGACTAAATATTAGTGTGATGATTAATAATGACAGTAAAACTTACTTTATAATACAAACTAAATTAATTATGACAAACTAAATAACAGTAATTATGACTAGGACTACGGGGATAACGTCGAAAGCATGCTATAAGAAATTACCTATCTTTCGGGAGAAGTAATCAGCACTGTCGCGTCCTTAATGATTTATGCACCGCCTTCTCTAAATAATTAAGTACGCACTATTAATTTTAAGCGTACCTTGCAACAAATGGAACAGAAGAAATATTAGTGCGAAGATTGATAATGACAGCAACATACTATAAGTCAGTGATTACATGCGTGTAACTACATTCGAGTACTTCACAAATTACTAATAATTTGATTACTCATCCGAAAAAAGACAAGCCATTCATTACCGTCGTCCTTACCACTTAATTACTTACCACTAACTCATTACTTACCCCCAACTAATTGCCACTACAGTAATTACGACTGCTTAATTACATATTTTCATTCAATAACAAATTATGGGTACCATACGTACATAAAAATAGTAAAAACTATGTCTAAATTACTACGACCTACTTACTTCGAAATACAAACTACATTAATCACGACTAACTAAATAACACTAATTGACTAGGATTACAGGAATAACGTCGAAAGCATACGATAAAAAATTACCTGCCTTTCGAGATAAGAAATCGGCACAGCCAATTTTGAGCTATGTACTGGCTTCTCGAAGTAATGAGCTACGTACTCCCAATTTTGAGCGACGACCGCGACAATAAGCTTCTGCGATGAGCGACTGAGATAAGCAATGACGAATTGCGAGAGATTTGTATTTATGACCGAGCAAAAATGAACTCGGTGCGCTCACCCCATACATTGAGAACCTATTATCACAAACATCGCTTCGAGTGAGGGGGACGACATCGTAACATTGACAAATATGCAAACAAGGAAGCGGGCGAGGGGGGATGACACGAACATAATGACATTAGTGCGAAACGAGAGAGCGCGTGAGGGGACATGACACACAGAGAGTGATAATTATGTGAACCAGATAGCAGAAAATAAAATATAGCACGATTGGCCGACACATGTCACTTCAAAAGATTGTCTCAGCATCGTTAAATTCATGATTAAATTAACCTGAATAAATTTAATAAATTTAGATTACATAAAATTTCTAAAAATTACATAATAACTATGACTATGTCAGGAGGCATCACATAAAATTTTGTAATTTTTGGAGCTTGTTTGCTATATGTAAAAACTCGCAATAATATCAAAATTGTATGAATTTTGAGCAACATTCGCAATGGATAAAATTACCCAAAAATTACACTGTGATGTACGTTTGTGTCAGGAGGTTGTGTATAAATTTTCGTAATTTTTTTGTGTTTATTTGATATATTTAAAAATTCAAACAAATACTAAACACAAAAAATTAGAACAGGTAATTAAGTCAGCTAATCAACCGGCTTAATCACCTGCCGCCCCCTCACTGACGGCAGCACCTGCCGTCTCCCACTAGGTGGCGTGTCGCCGCCGCTTGTCGGCGGGCGGCAATGCTCGCCACCGGTGGCTTCGCCACGTGTTGTCTTGCTGACGCTACCGTCAGCCCAACGGACGATAGAAATGCTATTTTTGTAAATACGGTGCATATATGACTAGTTTTATAAATTCATTGCGTAATAACGCCAAATCTGGGTTTAACTCTTCCGACTTATCTGCTTGATTTTTTTTATTTTTCAAAAACAAATCCCCATTTTTTTCTATACTTTGTCCATCCATCTCCCATTCGGCTTGACCTAATACCTTCGCTCCATCCACTCATCCATAGATCGTTCGACTCTCGCCCACGCCCACGCCCACGCCCACGCCCACGCTCTTACAACTCTCGTCTTCCCCGCCCTTGCCGCCGCCAAGACCGCGCCGCCGGCCCCTCGGCGCCGCCGCTCACCCCGGTCGGCCACTCCCCTTGCCCCCGGTCGTCTCCACGCCGCTCCCCTTCCGCGCCGGCTCCCGTTCCCTCCCTGGCCCTGCACCTCCGCCAAGGCGTCGCCGCATCCACGCCGCCCAGACCCCGCCACCTCCACGCCGCCTCCTTGGTGAGTGGTAATCTTCTCATCGATCTGCCTACTCATGACCTGACCATGATAGGCATAGATAATCAAATTACTCAAGTACTGAAAGTCTTTTACTATATCAATCATATGTTCTTATTTCATAGCACAAAATTTGAAGGTTTTATTACGAAACATAAGCCAGATGATTTTGCAGTTTGCTTAAGATTTTTTATGGAACTATGCTTAAGCTAGATGATTAGGCAGCTTATAAAGAAAAAGCACTCCTCACCAAACTGCATAGAGACATCCGGCGGCAAGATTTCACTATTGGAGGTCATGGTGTCATGGACTCTTCTCCAGCTTGATTGGAGATTGGCGATGACAAACAGATGCAACTTGGTTGGCCTACATAAGCATTTAGTCTAAGACAAACAGAGATTAGGCAGCTTATAAATGATAGAAATTAGCTGATTTGATGCAATCCTACTAGGACCGTTGATTTGTGTAAAAAATTTCAAGAATTTTGGAGCAAAGTAAACATATATCCTCACTGAATGTGATGTTTTCTATGACACTCATATAAGACAGTGTTGTATATATGACCCGACCATTGTAGGCACAGATTTTTTATGGTCTTATAGGCATAGATCTTTTTATGGTCTTAGATATGACCTGACCATCGTACAGCATGCTTCTCATTTCGTGTGTCATGTATCATTTGATTATCTATGCCTATTTTATGTCTATTATCGAATCTTAAGCAGAACATGTGATGCATGGTGATTAATTAATGATATAAGTTGTCATGCCAATTAATTAAATAGATGTGCACCTTTTCATGAACCAGTATGTACTATCAGATTATGTACTAAGTGGTTAAGCAATTATTTACTAAGTGGTATGTCGAATACTTGCACTATCTGACTATCTGTGATTCTGTTATTTATTTGTATATATGTACTTATTTATTCTTTCATTCTTCGCAGATGGTTCATTATATTTGTTTCGTCAACTTGTATAAGGCTAACTATTAGGAGGGAGAACTGGAGAACCAACCGATACAGCTAAACTCAGTACACTTTTTACTACAATCTTTCTGTTGACTCCGCTTTGAAAAAATGCAATGTTTAAAAGCTAGTTACTGTATAGACAGTACAAGCATAAGCAGGCTGAAAGTCGAAAAGAACTAAGCCTATGTTTTGTTTCTGGAACTGTAAAATATTAGCATGCAGTAAACTCATGATAATCACGCTTCCAAGGAATAAAGCATCGTCGAGTTAAATTGTAATTTTTCCAATTATATTTAATTTCTTTATACTATTTTAGACGTTATCTCTAATACAAATAATTGTACTTTAACTATTGCTATTGTGGGCCTTTATGTTTTCTACTAAACAATATTTTTATAACTTCAAACACCCATCCTGAAATTCTGGTCCGCCCACTGAACCCCCATGTCCCACGTTAGGTCCGCCCCTGATTCGGGGAGATGGCGCGGCCGGAGGAGAAGCTGCGGTGCACGAAGGAGCCCTTCATAGAGGATGTCGGCACCCGGAGGATGTAAGGATGCTCGTGCCTGCTTTCTGTTTCCGCACATTCATCGTCGTCGTGCAATGATTGTGTACTGACTCTGTTTGTTTGCTTCGATTGGTTTGTTGCTTCAGAAAGAGCATCCGGTTCAGCATGTTTTCGGGCAACGAGATACGCCAGTCCGCGGAGGTGCAGGTCTGGAACAACCGAATCTATGGACACGACATGAAAGCGGTGCCCAATGGATTGCTCGATACGCGAATGGTAACCCGCACTTTCTATCATGGTATAGTTGTAATTGTTCCTTTTGTTATGACAGTCCACGCAATTTCTTTCCTTGTGCCAAATTTCAGGGAGCTGCAAACAAGCTTGGGGAGTGCAGTACTTGCCATGGTTCATTTGCTGAATGTCCCGGTCATTTTGGTTACCTGAAGCTTGCGCTTCCGGTGTTTAATGTTGGATTCTTTAACTGTATTCTGGATGTTTTGAAGTGTATATGCAAGGTATCACCGTGAAGAAGCTTACATATTGGATGTATCAAATTTGTTGTAATTCTTATACTTGTTCTCCTATGCCTTTCCAGAACTGCAGCAGGGTTCTTCTTGTGGAGAAAGATCGCCGAGAGTTTTTGAAGAAAATGAGAAATCCCAGAGCAGATGCGCTACAAAAAAGTGCTATCATGAGAAAAGTGAGGGATAAATGCAAGCTATCCCGTTGCCCCTGGTGTGGATACATAAATGGCAAGCTACCTTCTAATACCCCTTTTATCCTCGGTTCCTCACCACTTCTAAATTTCCTTGTAAATGCCTAGTAATGAACACCTGACTGCTGATAGAACTTAAAAACTAACATTTTAGAAAACCTTTCTCAATTCTGCCTTTTTGTTTTGTTGGAAGTACAGGTGTAGCTAAAAAGGGCAGAGCAGGCTTGATAATTCTTCATGATTGTAGCAAAACTTTGGATGGAAGTACTGAAGAACTCCGGTCTGCATTATCACACAAAAAAGAAAAAATATCCATTAGTGCAGTTCGCATGCTAGACCCTGCAACTGTTCTCTCTCTTTTTAGAAGAATGTCTGACGAGGTAGGTGTCATTTTCATAGTGTCATTTTCATCTTTCAAGAGTATTAGTTTGTTTTGGAAGACTCAAGAGTTTTACTTTTATACCACAATTTATAGGACATAGGGTGGTTTGATTAGTTTTACTAATTTTTCTATCACATTTTAATATTATGCAGGATTGCGAATTGCTAAACCTTGGTGATAGACCCGAGAAACTTATTGTGACGGAGATTGCAGTGCCACCTGTGCCTATCCGTCCTTCTGTTTTGGTTGGTGGTGGTAGAATGAGGTTTGCTCTTCAGGCCGTTAAAAACTTATGCTTAGTTATACTCATCGTATCCAATGGTGATTCAGCACAGCCACGTGTAATTGTAACTTCATGAATTATCTTGCTTCTTGCAGCAATGAAGATAGCATTACTGTCATATTGAAGAATATTGCTAATTCAAATTCCATCCTCAAGGAAACCCTTCAAACTGGTGGTCAGCTCATGAAGTGCTTCGTAAGATAACCCAGCTCTCTTCATTTGTTTCTTCTTACATTTTTCTTCGAATTCTCAACATCTCTTTCACCCTTTGTGGAGTGCTACTTTCATATTTAGAAACCAGTGTGTCTCTATCTTTCATGTAATGCACAGCATGATAGCTGAATATTGGTTGGTTGAATTCTGTTTGGATCCCTATCCCAGTTTATGATGCATTTTAAATTTTGGTTGGCTATGTGGAAGTGCTATTTCAAGACAATGATTTATTCAAGGATTATGTTAGTAAAATTTATGCTAACAGAATTGACTAGTTTGAAGTGGTAGGTTCAACTAAGGCTTTCCATTAAGTTGCCTATTGGACTGGTGCATTATCAACCTGACAATTCAAAGTGTTTCATATCTGAAAATCTGACATTCAAACTGATAAGATTTTTAGATATTCGTGATTAGCTAACTAACTAACAAACTCAAAGCACTCTTTCAAGTAAAAAAAATGAAGCCATCTTTATGGTCGGAAGATGGCCATTTTAGAGTGTTGAAAATTATGATTTTTATCTGGCTACGTAAAATGTTGTTTGTCGCATCAAGTCTTTCAATAAAAAATTTATGCCGCACAATTTGCATCATGATAATTTCCAGTCTCGTGTGATTTTAATTATTACAGTGTAACTTTTACTGATATCCTCTAGCTCAATTATCTCCTTTCTTTGAAGGATTGCTGGCAACTCCTTCAACTTCAAGTCGTTGAATATATTAATAGTGATGCACCCTCTCTTCCTGAGTCACAACATCGTGGCCTTGTTCAACGACTCAAAGGGAAGACAGGGCGCTTTCGTGGCAACTTGTCTGGAAAACGTACTGAGTACACTGGAAGGACTGTCATATCTCCTGATCCAAATTTGAGAATAACAGAGGTACTCGTCCATGTTTGATCGATGTCCTTTATGTTCACTCTCCAAACGTTTTTTCATGTCTTCATTAATTGACACTTCAGGTGGCCGTTCCCGTTTTGATGGCTCGAGTCTTGACTTATCCTGAAAGGGTTTCATACTATAACATAGAGAAGCTGCGTCAGTGTATCCGAAATGGACCACACAAACATCCAGGGGCAAATTTTATTATACAACCTGATGGAACGAAGCTGTAAGTTGTATTTTGCTGAATACTGAATTGTTAACAAGTTCAGCTTTCATACTTTGTTCTGGACTACTTTTTTAGGCACTTAAAGTACTGCGATAGAAGGATCGCTGCTCGGGATTTGAAGTATGGCTGTATAGTTGAAAGGCATTTAGAAGATGGAGACATTGTCCTCTTCAATAGACAACCGAGCTTACATAGAATGTCAATTATGTCTCACAGGGTATTAATAGCTCCATTTTACACATTTACACCGTACTTGCTATACTAAAATATTTACCTCACCTTTGGTTCCATGCTCTTTGTATTTAAACGCAGGCAAGGATAATGCCCTGGAGAACACTAAGATTTAATGAGTCTGTTTGCAATCCATATAATGCTGATTTTGATGGGGACGAGATGAATTTGCATGTCCCTCAGACAGAGGAAGCTCGCACCGAAGCTCTTATGCTAATGGGGGTAGCACTTGCTAACTTTTCTTGTTATAGTTGAGCATTTTTTTGTTTGGTTGATGCGCTATAACTATTTTGGTAACTAATATTTATACCATCATTATTTTTGCAGGTTCAGAATAATTTATGTACCCCTAAGAATGGGGAAATACTGGTTGCTTCCACGCAAGACTTCTTGACATCTTCTTTTCTGGTTACAAGAAAAGATACCTTCTATGATAGGTCTTCCTTTACTCTCTTGTGTTCATATCTTGGTGATGCAATGGAGAACATTGATTTGCCAACACCAGCCATGATTAAGGTAAGATTTTTCATACGGAACAAGCTTCTTTTATGGCTATATGTTCGTCTTGATTCAAGGTTTGTTGCAATCATCAAATAAGTTTGGAAAAGGTCCACTTTTGGACCCTTTGGTCCATATCGTCAAAAATGAGCTTATGTGTCAAAAACCATTGACATGTGGACACCACGTCATCCAAAACTAGGATAGTTTAGGGCAAGCGGGTGATTTGCTCTGGTTTCGATAGTCGAGGCCTCGAGGGGTGTAAAGTGAACGGTTTCGTAGTTGATGGTGTAAATCAGACTCAGGCCATAAATTGAGGGATCAAAAGTGGATTTTCCCTCCAGATCCGGACAAGCCATCATTGGGGAGGCCAGATCCGGTGTGGATCCGGTCTCATCCAGTCGGCGGCAGCCAGATCCGGCTGGGCGGTGGCTCCCCGGGGCCGAGCGTGGCGGGATCCGGCGGTAGCAGCCGAAACAGGGAGGCCAGTGGTGGAGAGGGCCAGATTGACCGAAGGCGCGGGCGCGAACGTGGCACAGCCACGGCCTTGCGGATCTATGCAGATTCGGGAGGGGAAATAACAGCGAAGGCGGAGCCGACTCGGCCTGCGGCAACGACGGCCTTGGCAGCGTGGTGCAGTGTCGGGGAGACCGGATCCGGACGGATCAGGCGGGGCGGAGACCTGGCTGGCCAAGAGGAGCGGCGACGGCGTCACCAGCGCGAGGCGGCCGTCGACGAGAATCCGAGAGTGTCGGCGGCGGCGGATCCGCACGGATCCGACAGTGGGACGTACGGCCGGCGAAGAAGTGGCCACCCTCGGGAGGATCGATCTCTACTTCCGGGGCAGTAGATGCGGAAGATGAGTGGAAGTAGATCTAGATTAGGGTTTTAACCTAAGCTCTAATACCATATTATGAATAATGTGTGTATATTGAAGAGGCCCAATGGGCAATATATATAGAGTACAAGGGGATATTACAGAGGAATATGCCATATATAGATAAGGAAAGCGAGGCATATAAGAAAAGGAATAATACAATTCATATTCTATCTCTAATACCCTTAACAATTTCTGCTTCTACTAATGTTTGTAGTTAATAGGATATATTATTGGGACATAGTAGACCATCTAAATGTAAAATAGCATGCCCTCACTTCTGTTTTAACGTTAACTTCATACAATCAAACTAATTTGCTCTGTTACGTGAGTCGCTAATATTTTCTGTAAGGCAAATTTCAGCATTTGTATGCACAACAAGAGACAGCAAAACAGAGCATGATTTTGCTTATCATTTATGAAATATATATCCTTATCTTTTTCATATGCATCTTTGTGCATGTTAGCCTTCTTACCAAGGTCCTGATCTCTCGGTGTGTGTATTGAATATTAATCTTGTTCTTTTTTTGGCAGCCTATTGAGCTTTGGACTGGTAAACAACTATTCAGTGTGTTAGTACGTCCTAATGCATCTACCAAGGTGTTTCTGAATCTTACTGTTAAAGAGAAAATTTATACGACACATGAAGCAATGTGTCCCAATGATGGTTTTGTCTACTTCCGAAACAGTGAACTTTTATCTGGGCAAGTTGGGAAGTCCACTTTAGGTGAGGAAACTAGTGATTGTTGCTAAAAAAACTGCCAACCTGTATAATTGTCCCATGCAATAAGCTTATTCTAATTTCCGATTGCATGGTTCATTTCGAGAACTACTGTTGGGAATTAGAAGGCTGAACAAATATTGTTTCAGACTTCTAATGAATTGCTCTGTTTGTACAGTCACTACAGTGGTATTTTGCTTCTGATTTATGAATGCTTCAGAGTATTTTACATTCCTATGTAAAGAGCATTCTTTATTTGATATTTGGAAGGGTAGTATTTCATTTTGGCCCGTATTTCCACCCGAGAAACTGTAAAATGAATGCTATGATTAGTCCACCTTAACCTTACCATGCTTCACTTTTGCAGTTTTGTCAAACTTTACTTTTCAATCATAATAATTTATTTCATAACAAATCAAATCAGGAAATTGTACTGCAAAGTTTATTATGTAATTTGAAAAGTTTGGGATGGGACCCTAAAATGTAGTTTGAAATTATTTGTTGTATGGCAAGTTATTTATTGTAGGAAAAAACCGATTGTACCTATTATGATGTGGATAGCCATGTCAATCAAGTCTAGGACATGCCTATCTGTAGTGTGTACTTTGTATATTTCCTTCTTTTTCAGTAGAACATTAGTTGTAGACATAAGCATAGCTCTGCTTTGGTTTATTCTCTCATGAATCACTCCATACACCACATATAATAAATGATGCACGTTTCAATCATGTTTTTTCTGATCACGGAGGAGCCATATGAAGCTAAGGTTTCATGTGCGGTTTTGCAGTAAAAAGTATTGTTCACTTGTCCTAGTTATCTGTACTTGTGTGGCCCTTGTTATTTTCATATTGCTTGACAGATTTGAAAGCAGACCAAAATATTGTTTTGACCTATTGTCTCCAGGTAATGGGAATAAGGATGGCATGTTCTCTGTTCTTGTAAGAGATTATAATTCTCATGCTGCAGCAAGCTGTATGAATCGTTTGGCAAAATTTAGGTGAGACAACTCAAGATTTATGTAATGCACATTATTTTTCTTAATTAATTAGTACTATATCAATGATTTTCCCTTAAGAACTTGTTCCATTGGAGAATGAGGATGGTTGGACATCCTCTTTGTAAGAGAAATCACTAACCAGTCAGCAATCTAGTTCGTTTTTACCTGTTTACTAATCTGTTTGTTTTATGTTGCTAAGATACTTTTGTCAGAGATCATACTTTGTGAACACTTTGCCCAAATTCATATAATATCCTTTCACATTGGAATTTTGCACTCTATGAATTGCATAGTTACTCATTTGCATTGCAGGTCCTACATTGTTATGCGAAATTAGTGTATGAAAATTTGTTCTGATTTGAATAACGTACTTTTTCGCCTGCAGTGCAAGATTTATCGGGAACCATGGTTTCTCAATAGGTGCAGATGATGTCCAACCAGGAGAACATCTAAATCAGCAAAAGAAAAAGAAAATAGATGAAGGGTACAGAGAATGCCATGATCTTATTGCTTCCTATTCCAAAGGTGCACTCACATTGCAACCTGGTTGCAACGCGGCTCAAACATTGGAGCTTAAGATAACTGGTGTATTAAATCAAATCAGAGCAACAGCTGGAAATGTAAGTTCGAACCAAATTTCTTGTCTATGTGCATTTCCTTAGCCCATTAGCGTTGATCCCCCCCCCCCAAGGGGTAATTCTAGTTGCACTATTGTATATTGTTTGCAAAGTGGAAAATAACATCGCCGTCTTATGCCCAGTTTTCAGCCTTAGTGTCTTATCATTGGATATTAGTTTTCAATCACCACATCTTTCCAGTGTCACCGAGCTAATTTTCCTTGTATGGATGTTCTCATTACTAGTCTAAATTTTAGCGTGGGAATTAGTGAGAACATGATTGGTGCAATTATTCTTTCAAGCGACTAATCAAATGTTTCCATTTTGACTTTGCTATACTTGTGTATCGAATGCCTTGGGATGAAACTTATTTATCAGGTGTGCATGGATACACTTCACTGGAGGAACAGCCCATTGATTATGTCGCAGTGTGGATCTAAAGGTTCTCCGATCAATATCAGTCAGATGGTTGCATGTGTTGGCCAACAATCAGTTGGAGGGCGTCGTGCCCGAATGGCTTTATAGATCGAACACTTCCCCATTTTCCCATAAATTCAAAGACCCCTGCGGTAAGAACAACAGTAGTAAGAAATATGACTAGCTTATCTGTCCATCCATTTCTGGTGTCGGGTATTGCTAATTCTGTTCTAATAAAAGAATTCTGCAAATGTTATGGCAACTGTAGACAAAATGACCACAATTGCAAATCAATATGATGTTCTTTTAGTGAAGACCGCTTCTCTGAAGTGACATTAACTTCCCTTTCATACGCCAGATACCACAACCGTTAAACTTTGCAGAATGGTTTTGCAATTCTTTATCTGTTAAGGGTCAGTAATTCTATTGCAGGATATTATGTGGAATGATTGGGCCTTTTGTGACATTTTATTTTTGTAGTAACATTTTTGATATATGGACAATGTGAAAGTTAAAAACTTTTGTTGTCTGAATTGATTGTAAATGTGTCTATCTTTTCTGGAGAAAATGTTTCTGTTTTACTTGTGACAACTGCTATTTTATTTGAATTCCAGTTCATGAAATCAGCATAATTTCATCATGCAAATCTTGATATGTTCTCTTTTGATAAGGTTTTGTCTTCCATTCGCAGGCCAAAGGTTTTGTTGCTAATTCATTCTATACTGGTTTGACTGCTACCGAGTTTTTTTCCATACAATGGGTGGACGAGAAGGTCTTGTTGACACAGCGGTATGTCCAAATTTAAGCCATCTTTTGGTTTTGGTTGCATATGTTGAAATTTGTACTGTACTTCAGCATTAAAAAAGTTGATGAGTCCAGGGTGTATTCCCGACCAAACATCTTGCTCAAGTAAAACCAGATCAGGGCATAATAGCTCTTCAGTGTACTAATTATTACGTACATGGATAGAGTAACCACAGCCTTCTCAGAAGCTGAGATACAGTTAGCATACAGCAAAACTTTGTTTTTGAGATCTGCAGCAACATGTTGCTACCTACCAGCAACAAGAGGTTTAGACAACTACTTAGTAGCTATTAGCCTATTACATACCAAGAAATAACACTAGATCAACTAGAAACAAAATTGTGAAGCTCATTCATAACATGGTGTTATTGTGAGCAAACTGCAAATATATTAAGTAGGATGCTCTACAAGGCACAGGGAATGCAAGTATATATAGGCAAGGATGTCTAGGGTTAGGTTAATAGCATTATGGGCCAACCTGAGAGATCCTTGCCTATACTACACACCAAAGGGCCCAAGCCCAAAACCCAAAGACTAAGACTAACATATGTCTAACACCCCGCAGTCAAGCGCCCACAAGACGGACGCTTAGGACGGATCTAAACTCACTAAGACCGAGGAAGGAAGGCCTTTGGTGAAGATGTCGATATCTTGTGAAGTGGTGGGGACATGTAGTACACGAATGTCACCAAGGGCCACTTGCTCGCAAACAAAGTGAAGATCAATCTCAATGTGCTTGGTGCGCTGATGCTGAACTGGGTTTGAGGACATGTAGACTGAGCTGATGTTGTCGCAGTATACCAAGGTGGCCTGCTGAAGTGGGATATGAAGTTCCAACAGAAGGTGGCGTAACCGGGAGGCTTCGGCGACGCAGATTTGCCACGCCGATACTCGGCCTCTGACCGGAGCGTGACACTGTTCAAGCGCTTGGAAGACCAGAGACAAGGTTATCTCCTAGAAACACGGATAGCTCAAGTGGACTTCAGTATCCGGCAACAAACCCAATCAAGATCGGAATAGACAACGAGCTCGATCATGAGGAGGGTCGAATGAGGAGGCCAAGATGGAGAGTGCCACGAATGTACCAAGAATCCGCTTGAGAGCAAGCGGGTGGGGCTCGTGAGGGTCGTGTACGGAGGCACACCGCCGAATCGCATAAGAGATATCCTACCGGTGAATGTGAGATATCGCAAGGCCCCGCTAAGCCGCTAAGTCGCCGGAGTTATGACAGGTCACCTACCGAGGCCGATACCTTTGGGTTGGTGTCATCAGGAGTGGTGCACGGTTTGCAATCGCCATGCTCGCGCGCTCCAGATATCTATCATGTAATTGGCGCTGGGAGAGTAGAAGACCATCTTGACACTTCGCACATGCATCCCCAGGAAGTGATGAAGCTCACCGAGATCCTTCATGGAGAACTCCTGCTGCAATGCTGTGATAATGCTGCGAAGGAGTGTGGTAGAGGAGGCGGTGATAACTATGTCATCAACATAGAGGAGCAAATAGACTGTCTCAGTGTCGCGGTGGTAGACAAACAAGGATGTGTCCGTCTTGGCGTCAATGAACCCAAGAGATAGCAGATATGAAGTGAACCGGCTGTACCAAGCACGAGGAGCTCGCCGAGCCATATAGTGATTTGTTCGCACGGCAGACAAACCCCGGATGAGCGGAGTCCTCGAACCACGACGGTTGTGAGGAATAGACTGCCTCGTGATAGAGTCCCATGAAGGAAAGCGTTCTTCACGCCTAGTTGATGGATTGGCCATTTTCGGAGAGGCAAGGCCAAGACTTGTCCGTCCGGTTGTTTGGTTTGACAACGGGATCAAGGTGTCGGCAAAGTCCACCGGGCGCCTGGTAAAGCCACGGAGTACCCAGCGGGCTTTGTAGCGTTCGAGAGACCCATCTGCCTTGAGTTTGTGTTTGAAAATCCATTTTCCAGTGACGACGTTGGCGTTGTGCGGTCGAGGAACTAGATCCCAGGTGTGGTTTTGTAGGAGGGCTGCATACTCTTCCTTCATAGCAGTCTGCCAATTGGGGTCGGCAAGGGCGGTGCGGTATGTCCGAGGTACAGGTGACAGGGGCTCGACGTGGTAGAGGCGGTAGTCGAAACCGGACTTGCCGCGTTGTCATCGGGTGCTTGTTGAGCACGGAGGCGCCAGATCGCTACGGGAGGGGCACCGAGAATGGGCCGGTGCAGAGGGTGGAGGTCCGCCGCACGCCTTGTATAGACGTGGCGAATGGTGCATCCGTCGGGGCCGCATGTGGCAACGCGGAAGTGGAGGACGCCTGGGGCAATGCGTCGACCTCCGTCGCCGGGGAAGGAACTGAGGTGGAGAGTGGAGGGTCCACCTTCGCACGCCGTGTGTAAACATGGCGAATGGTACGTCCGGCGAGGGATGGTGGTGTAGGGTTGTCGAGGGCCGCACATGGTGATGTGGTGGGCGCGGCAATGTCACCGGGGCCGTGTGTCGGGAGGAGTCGCCGGGAGAACCTACAGTAAAAGAGATGGGTGACGATCCAACGGGAGCCGTCACAAGTGTTAGTATGGTCATCCGAAACCGGAAGTCTGCCGTGGTTTGGGTGGAGGAAGGCGGCGAAGGAAAGGAAGATTCGTCAAAGGTGACATGACGGGATACATAGACCCGATTGGAGGCCATGTCGAGGCAGCGGTAGCCCTTGTGGTGAGAGGAGTAGCCAAGGAAGGTACATAGAGCGGAGCGGGGGGCGAGTTTGTGGGGGGTGGTGGAGGCAAGATTGGGGTAGCAGGTGCATCCGAAAACGCGAAGATGATCATACGAGGGGGAAGAGCCAACGAGGGCATGGTGGGGTGTGGAGAAGTTTAGTGTCTTGGTGGGAAGAATATTGAGGAGATAGGTGGTGGTGTTCAATGCCTCAACCCAAGAGGGATGGTGGCATAGATGTTCGAAACAAAGCGAGCGAATGACATTGTTGATGGAACGGATGATACGCCGCCTTTGCCATTCTGCCGGGAGGTGTAGGGGCATGACATACGGAGATGGACACCATGGGTGAGGAAGAACGTGCGGGTGCTGGAGTTGTCAAACTCGCGGCCATTGTCGCACTGGACGGCCTTAATGGTGACGCCGAACTGAGTGGACACAAACGAGAAGAAGTTAGCAAGTGTCGGAAAGGTATCGGATTTGAGCCGAAGAGGGAAGGTCCACAGGTGGTGTGAGTGATCGTCCAGAATGCTCAAATAATATTTGTACCCAGAAACACTATCAACAGGTGATGTCCAAAGGTCACAGTGTATAAGATCAAAATTCTTTAAAGCACGTGATGTTGATACATGAAATGGAAGGCGAACATGACGACCAGTTGACATGTGTGACAAATGGATGGGCAAGTGTTATTACATGAAGGAAAAACAAGACCTTGCTAACTTAGACAAAACTTCATGACCGGATGACCAAGACGGCGATGCCAAAGCGGGTGGAGGAGATGGTGAGGAGGACGTGGCGGTGGGAAGATGTAGAGGATAGAGCGGTCCGGTTATTGCACTGATGATCACGCCCGAGACCAAGATCCTTCACAGAGCGCGAAAGCGAATCAAATTCAACGGAACAATTATTGTCAGACGTAAATTGACGAACAGAAATGAGATTTTTAATGAGGGGGGGAAACAAGGACATTGTTGAGGCGGAGGGAGCCGTGAAGGTTGGTGGAGCCGGTAGAGGTCATGGGAAGTAAAGATCCATTGCCGACAATAATGGAAGAGGGAGTGGAGAGTGGAAGGGTGGAGGGGTGAGAGAGAATACCCGGGTCAGACGCCATGTGGGAGGTAGCCCCGGAGTCGAAGTACCACTCGGGGTGAGGGGGTGTAAGCGTCATGGTGGAGAGGGCGCCGGCAAGACTGTGCTGGCCCCGGGGGGTGTAGTTCCCAGGTCCATGGCCGGCAGGGGAGTCGCCGTAGAGGCCGGTGGCTGGGCTGGGAGAGGCCCACGGGTGATGTATGGTCAAGGAGCAAGCGGTGGCGACGGAGGCGGGGAACCCACCGTGCCGGGCCGGCGAGGAGGCGTGGCGCGCATGCCTGGCTGCGTCCTGCGGAGGAGCGAGAGGACGAGCCGTGCCATATTTGGATGGTACCGTCCAGGGTTGTAGAAGCCGGGCCAACCACGGTTTGGGTGCGCTGCGTTAAAAGCCGCCGCCCCGCGGCCGCCACGCTTGCCGCGCCGACCACCACAGATTGGGAGGAGCCGCCCCGCCGCCTCCAAGGTCTTGCCAGTGAGCCAGGGAGCAGAGGAGCTGGTCATGGAGGCGTGGAGGGAGGACGCAGGAGAGAGAGAGCGAGGGCGGGCGTCTTCCGGCTGGTCATGTGCGGCTCTTCCGAAGGAGGTCTGCGGGCCTCGAGGAAGGAGGGCGGCCGGCTCACGGGAGGTGAAGGCCGATGGCGGTGAACCGCTCGCTGAGGCCGCGGATGACGTGGAGGACGAGGTCCGGCTCGGCGACGACTTCCCGAGGTCGGTGAGAGCGTCGGCCATGCTCTTGAAGCGGCGGCGAGTCGGCGATGGAGATCTCCTTGATGAACACACGAACTCGGCGTCGAGGTAGAACGCGCGACTCTCGCTGTCGAGGAACCGAGTCTCGACGGCAAGCCATGTGACGCGGGCGGTGGCGCGGCGCTTCAGCCGCGGTCTCGACGAGGTCGGTGGAGAGGTGCCGAGGATCCATGCTTTGACGACGCAAATCGATGCGGATCCGGTCGGGCGGGTGGTCGTTAGGGCGTCGGCGAGGACATGTTCCTCGAGGAGTATTTCCCAAGGCGAGGAGGAAGAGCTCGCGCCACCGTGTGTAGTGACCGGAGGTGAGGTCGAGGACGAGAGGACCAGCAATGGATGTTACGGACACCGACGGCTTGAGCATGGAGGTTGACGAGGCGGCGGCTTCATGGAGAAGACGGCGTCGTGGAGAGAGGAGGGCTTCATGGACGGACTCGGCGTCGAGTCGTCTTCTCCAGAGGCGGCGGCCACACACGGCCGCTAGAGCAACAAGGCCCCCCGGCGGCGGCCAGCGCGATCTTGGAGGCGACGGCGGCCTCGCCTCAGCCTTCACGGCCCGAGCGGCGGGCGCTGGCCTGGGAGCGGCGGCGGCGGGATCGGGAGGTAAGACGGCGGATGCGCGTCGTCGGCGACTCTGGCGGCGTCGCCCGGTAGAGTCTCGGCGTCGGGAGGAGAGGACGAGGTTGGCGGCGGGCCGTCTGCCATCGCGAGGAGAGCGACGCGATGTAGGGTTAAGAAGAGAAGAACGGTCGAGATCGACCGAAGGCAGGATCGGACGGTCGGGATCGACCCTCTGATACCATGTGAGCAAACTGCAAATATATTAAGTAGGATGCTCTACAAGGCACAGGGGATGCAAGTATATATAGGCAAGGATGTCTAGGGTTAGGTTAATAGCATTATGGGCCAACCTGAGAGATCCTTGCCTATACTAAGCACACCAAAGGGCCCAAGCCCAAAAACCCAAAGACTAAGACTAACATATGTCTAACAGTTATTATAGATTCCGCTCAACATTCCGATGCGTCTTCAGGACAGCAATGATGGGGGAAGAGGTTTCCTTCTTTGCTGTTTGGGGCACTCCAACTTGCCTGTGTATCTATGTTGGACCTGGCATTGGATATCTCGATTTGAGCTTGCATTTCTAGGCCCTTGTGGTTGATCACAGGCTCCATACTTCCCTGCATGAAAACTTTGAGGGTACTATACTAATTCAAGGCAGAAGTCCTTTTGGTGAATTAAATAAGGGGCATGTTCAGACACTGTCAGCTTACTCACCACACCTTCTGGATTCTCTAAATCATTTTTTTAGAAAAAACCATTATGCATTCCTCATTTTATTTTTTTTGATGGGGATCTAATATCTGCTCATTTCCTTGCTTGTGAACTTGTGATCGTAGGTCAAAACAGCAGAAACTGGATATATGTCCCGCAGATTAATGAAGGGCTTAGAAGATCTCTCAGTTTTCTATGATCAGACAGTCCGTAATGCTAGTGGTGGTATAGTTCAGTTCCTTTATGGAGATGATGGCATGGATCCTGCGAAGATGGAAGGGAAAGATGGCAAGCCCTTAAATTTGGATCAATTGTTTATGAAAGTCATGGTTAGTTTAAACATATAGAAATAATTTGTTAGATTGATCAAGTGTGCCTTGTGACCATTTTATTTTATTTTATAGGCCACATGTCCTCAAATGGGACAGGATACTTTATCTCCAGACGAAATCTTGCAAATATTAAATGATAAGCTCTCTGAACATGACACCTCGTCTGATGGTGGTTGTAGTGAAAAATTCAAGCAACTGTTAACAAAATTTCTTGAGGATCGTATAAAATTGCTGAAAAGCACAAGAAGAGCGCTTCACCTAGATGAAGATCATGTAGGGAAGAAGGACTCTAACATTGAAGAATGCATTGCTGCTAATATTTCTGGTATATCTGCAAAACAACTCCAGGTGTGTTTATCATATTTTGCATATGCCAATTCATCACTGCTTTGCTAAAGAGCCGTTTATAACCAATCTCACTTTTGTTCTCTCTCTCACTCACTTGCATGGAAGTATTAATTTTTCGCTGTAGAATGTACCATAAAGTAGATCAATATGGTAATGGTATGGTTCTTAAGTGACTGAATTTGTGAAAGTATCAAGTGTTTAAAGTGTAACTGCATAAGCGGCATGCTTAATTGCTTAAGATCAAGTTCTTGGCTTTTAAATTTTGAATTTTTGACATAAACAAGCTGGTGGCTTATGCAGTTATGCTTGTTGCTTGCCAAGCCAAATGTGCATTGTTTTTCTTTCTTTCTTTTTTTGATGGGAACATTGATTTTCTGTTGAAGACAATACCAACTAGTATAAACTACTCATAACTAAATAAATGTATGAAGCTCTTCATGTAAACATTTTAACCCTGATATCCTGGACGAACCACTTGCTGATGCATCGCCCCATTTCTCTAGTTTTGTTGAGAGAAAAAAAATGATTGCTTGGTAATACACAGTAACACAGGTAAGGCTGTTGTTCAAGTCTGCTCAAATGATTGTTTTTGTCACTTTGTTCATGCATTTTGTTCTTGTGCCATTCTGTTATATGATTTATTTTCCTTGTTTCCCTGGCTCAGGTTTTCTTGGATACTTGTTTGTGTCGTTATCACTCAAAGAAAATTGAAGCAGGAGCATCAATTGGAGCAATTGGGGCTCAAAGTATTGGAGAACCTGGGACTCAGATGACATTGAAAACATTCCATTTTGCAGGAGTAGCTAGCATGAGTATCCTTTTTACTACATATTTCAGGAAAGTACTGCAGTTAACTTTCTGTCATGTTAATGTGCTTAAATATGATGTTTTTAGCTTATTTTCTAAAATTTGTCTACTTCAGAGGGTCGCTCTTATGATTTACTAAGAAAAATAATATGAAACTGTCAACAATTTGTGCGAAGAACTTTCATGCCTCTATCAATCTGCTATTGATTTTGCACAATATTATGGCAAACAAAGTATAGAAAAAGAGAAATATGATACTGAATTCACTATATCAATGTCCTTCAAATTTTGTTTCTTTAACAAACAACAAAAAGATGTTACTCTTGGGGTTCCTCGCATCAAGGAAATAATCAATGCTGCTAAAAAAATAAGCACACCTATTATCACTGCTGAGCTTCTTTCTGGGCAGGATGTGTTGTCTGCACGTATTGTGAAAGGTTCTATTGAGAAAGCAGTGCTGGGCGAGGTAAATTGCTTTTGTTACAGATAATTCTATTCGCTTGTATTTTTATATGCACTTAAAAGAAGCCTGTCTTCTTTCCATTCTCCTCTGGTTTTTGTTAATATATCACATGAATTTAGTAGTTCATTCATACTTGCAAAGATTGGTTGTTTGACGTCCTCCCAGGCATTAAATTTACATGCACCACATTTACCAGATTAGTCAATTTACATAGTTGAGGAAGATTTTCTGTTGCATTTAGTGTTTGCTATTGATGCTGAATCTTGTTCGGTTGTCTTTGTATGATAGGAAATATAACAGAAGTATTTCTTTTCTTGTATCAGTTTTCTAATCCAAGTAGCAACAACCTGCTGGTTCAACAGCAAGTATTGTACTATTGTTAGTGGAATTGAGGCCACAGTCACAGTACTATGCTGGCTTCAGGTTGAAACTATTCAATGATTCTCTTGGTTTTGGTTTGTGTAGTATTCTTTGTTCTGCATGAGCCTGAATTCTAAAAGATGAACAGGAAGCTCTCTGCACACTTTATATCCAGTGCACAACTGATAAATTTTGCAAGGGAGAGCAATCGACGAGAAATTTTTTAGGGAGAGCACTTGACTTGATTCTGTACACATGTTATTCTATATTATCCCGATTTGCTTCATTTATGCCATGTGCAGTTTTTGTCTGTGCACATCTTGATTAAATTTTACAGTGCTTCTTTGGCCCTGACTTTTGGATGGATGACTTGTGTGTTGAGCAGGTAGCAGCAGCCATAAAGATTGTCTTGAAATCATGTCAGCCAAACTTGGTTGTCAAACTTGATATGCAGCGTATAGAAACTCTGCACATGGGGATCTCTTCTGACTCTGTGCAGCTATCAATTTTGAATCATCCAAAAATAAAGTTAAAATCTGAGGTATGAACAAAGCTGCGTTTGATATGTTGTGCCGTCATTATCTCTGCGAGACTGCGATCGTATTTATTCTGTATCATCTTTACAGCATGTTCGTGTCATTGATAAAGCGAAATTGAGAATATATCCATCTGGAACAGATAAGTGCAAACTTCAGTATGAGCTGCATAATCTCAAATCCATGCTTCCAAAAGTGATTGTGAAGGTGAACAAGATTTGCAATGTTAAATTTTCTGCCATTATGATGCTATTTCTGGCCTTTCTAACTAATCAATTCAGGGCATTCCAACTGTTGAAAGAGCTGTTATCAACAAAACTAGTGATAGATACAACTTGTTGGTTGAAGGGTAAGAGTTCCTATTTATCCATAGCTTTAGCAGCATGAACTTTCTAGTTTCTAGAGAGCTTTGTTAGCCGTGGTGTATTAAACAATTTAGTGGATCGCTAGAATTTCAGGGTCTTGGAAGTTGGAAGTGTTTATAAGCCTTACTGTGAAATCTGCAGTTCTCGTCTGACATGATATATGCTAATCAAAGAAATTTGTAATTACAGGACAAACCTTTTGGCAGTAATGGGTACTCCCGGGGTTGATGCCATGAAAACAAAAAGTAATCACATCATGGAAGTGAACCGAACACTTGGGATTGAAGCTGCAAGGAGATCTATTATTGATGAAATTCAGTACACAATGAAAAGCCATGGTATGAACATTGATTTGAGACATATGATGCTTTTGGCAGATTTGATGACATACAAGGTACAGTAATTATCGGGTGACCTCCATTTTACAATGATTATTTTTTTAAAACCCTCCATCTGCTTCATATCCTTCAAGCCATGCTGGTGTTAATGCTCTGAGCAGGGTGAAATTCTCGGAATTACTAGATATGGCATTGCAAAAATGAAAAGCAGTGTGTTGATGCTGGCTTCATTCGAGAAAACTTCAGAGCATCTCTTTAACGCTTCTTACAGTGGTCGGGAGGATCAGATAGAGGGAGTCAGTGAATGCATTATCATGGGCATACCCATGCAACTTGGCACTGGTATTCTCAAAGTCAGGCAAAGGTATGTACAATTAGCTTATACCCTTAAATTATGCTATTGCAACTTCGCAAGGCGATGCAGCTCACCCTTTGCGCTGAACTTATCGGTCAGACTTGGGGAAATTACAATCTTTCTATTCTAGAACAGTTTTGACAGTCAAGTATGTTATTAGAAATCCTTAATCAACCAGACAACACATGGTTTGATGATGAGAAGACTTTTTCCTTGCAGGCTCCAGCATTTGCCTGAATTTAAATACCAGCCTGATCCAATAATATCGTGATACGTACAACAGGACTAATTTATCTGAAGCTGGAACTCTGTAAATATATAGTTGAGAGCATGTATGCATGACGTAGGGCAACTGCAGCGGCTGTAGTTAGGCAAACATATACTTTCATGTTACGAGGCAACTCTGGGGCTAACTCCTTTTTGGGCAGCTTGCAGCAACTGCAGCGACAATAAGTAATTTGCGGCAAAGATAATACTGTAATGGTAATGACTAATGAGTCTGGACTAGGGCAAACTGCCTCCTCTGTACTCTAGAATTCTAGTTGTTTTTTGAGTTGACTGGGCATTTTGGCATGCTAGAATTAGTAGTTCGGAACTAGAAGATTTCAAAGGAGTACCTCCTTTTCGATAGCTGACCATGTAGTGTTTGTAAGTTGGATTCTTCCAGCTCCACTTTATGTTTTGTTCCCAAGCAAAATTAGTCCGACCCCAACACCACAGGAGAGACCAATTTGGTATACTTGACTAGGAGCGAAACGTTTGCTCGTTCACTTGGATGAGTAATTCGATTCGCGGGTCAAAAGACATCCTTGGTCTCTGTCAAAACTAAAAAAAGATATCATGTGGAAGTTTTCTACCATTTTAACCACAAGGGTGACTAGCTGCTGTAGTAAAGCAAGTAACATAGCTTTCTGTTTTGTTTGTTCCTCCTCTCCTTTCGCCTTAAAAAATCTTGGAACTTCTGTGCAAGCAAGGTGGTTTGCGTTGGGATCGATCGTTTTCGCGTTGCTAAGATCTGGATTGCGTGGTCGGATCGTATAATCATTGTAAGATGGTACAACCAAAATCATGGTTCGTAGTATTGTAAGATTTGGTCCATTGTTTTATAACTATGATTCGATAGGTTTGGCAGGTCCTATGATACGGATCCTGACAATGTTGTGTGCAAGCACTCCCTCCACACAGGCAAGTAAAAAAGAACCTCACAGATAGTGACTGTGGAAGGAGATCACCACCACTTAACGAGTAAGCTAACCAGACCTCGCCTTTGTATCCGGATCTGGTCTTCCCATGCGTGCATGTAACTTATTTATCCACCGATCGATGAACCCGGCCGATCGAATAATATATATCCAATCGATCTAATTAATCTTTGATTAACATCCACTGTGCTGCCACCATTGTTTAATGTGCGTCATGCGTGTAAACTATACGTAAACAAAGGGCGCACGCACGAGCATTAATAAAGTGAAACCGTGTGGTACGTGCACCAGCTGTTCTAGCGGCTTGTTAGGACCGTAGAAGGATGAACTGCAGTTGAGAGCAATTATAATAAGGTGCATCATTTGGATTATCTAAGTTATCGGCTTAGCAATCTAGAACCCATGGAGATCAACTCTCCGAATTTCCACTAATAGACTCTTAGAGGCCATGCTAGATGGTGTGACTCGACCGTGACGTTTACAGCGAGTTTTTTTTCGGTTTTTGGTTTCTCTTAAATAAATAAATAAAACAGTTTTTTCACTATTATTTCAAAAGAGCTTACTGGGACAGCTTTTTAAAAACGGATTATGATATTCGGTTTACTTACACAAACGCTCGTGGTAGCATCAAAAACTATAATTAATAGTCACAAGCTGCCGCTGAAAGAAGTCGTCCGATATGAGTGCCATACAGGTTGGCTGCCTAAGTTAATTCTCAAATGCAGCGTACCTATATCCATTCAGGCCGTGCTCTATTTGACGTTAGAGGTAGCATCTGGTAATATCAGTTGTTTTCTGGTTATTAAAGTCCGACATTTTTTTTTACGTACGCATTATTAAGTATTTAAGTTGATTTGAGATATGAAAACGAACTGGTCGGGTAAGGCCTAAAAGGAGCTCTCGCTCTCGATCTCGATCTCTGGGCCACTCTTCTGTCTGAATTTTATTTTTCTGCTGGAGCTCCGTTCCAAAATATGATACCGACCAATTGAAATGGGAAGACCTTGCTCACAAAGCAAGTGGATAGATATTTTCAAGAACACAAAGCACGCAGATAGATTTTTTTTCAAGAACACAAGACAAGTAGATAGATTAACGGTGAACAGCCCCTGCTTATATAATTGAGAGAAATTTTCACTACTTTTCTCACTAGAGTTTTTTCTTTTCTTTCAGACAAAGCCAATATAATTCTGAATTCCTCTTCTACCGGGGTAGCAGTACACTGATTTAAAATTCTCAGTCCATCTTTGTGCATAGGGATGAACCAAAAATTTTAGACTCCTAAACAAGGCCGAATGGACTGAAGGCCTAGTAAAAGTGGTGTAGAGCTAAAGCCCAGTCCCTGCCAAACGAAGAAGACTTAAGCCCAATCCTATGACCCAGCTAAAACTAGTTTGTGACCTTTTTCTGGCCCATGAGGGGAACACCGAACACTCTGGGCCAAATAAGTAGGTTTTCTGCACATTCTTAGGCCACAGGAGTTGTCAAACAATCGGAGCCCACCCCACGCCATTGTTTCGAACTTTTCATGGATGACCAGGCTAAACATTGATGTTGATAGTTTCAGCTTTGGCCATGTTTATCAGTTGCTGTGTTAAACGCAGCTATTCCCTCTTCTTACTCTGTACACAGTTTTCGGCAACATACAGTGGCGGAGCCAGAATTTGGTTACATCCGGACTCAGTGGCAGAATGATCTAGGCTATCTGGGCTAGACCATGAAAATATTATCTAGACTAGACTGAATTTACCTAGACTATAGACTAGATATTTTTTCATACTCTAGACTGAAACCTACCATGTCTAAGGTGTGCCTCCGCCCCTGGCAACATGTATCGACGTGAGTACTTTCGAAGTATGCAGCAGTTCGTTTTCAGGTGCGCCGTGCTCATGCCCCCATCTCACACGACTTTGTTTGGTGCTCTAGCACGTACGTGAGCACCTACCTCCGCAGCTGCCAAGAGTCTCTGTGAAACCCAATTATCCTCCATTGTCCAGCATTATTGAGATGAGTCGTGGCTTTGGAGCATGACCAATCTTGGAAAGCCACTTGGGTGGTTCGCGGCAACCGTGCTGTAGATATGAGAGGACGGCTACGTGAAGGATTTTTCTAGACATGTCTTGGGTTCACCTGGGCTCGTCTGCCGTACCGTGCTACCGCAACTCTGAAAGAATCGATGGAATGCGGCTATTATAGACAAGGAAATCCTGAAGGAAATACATACACAAACTACAAGAAAAATAAATGAAACAGATACAACTACATACTCACTAACCAGTGACCAGTAACTCAGTAACTCTCATGTATAAACTACAAAGGATAGGACACATCAATCCTAAAGATAAGCAGGATTAGTAAACTTCACTAATAAGCACGATAGCAACAGCAGAAACTCGTCGTGCTTAGTAATATCTCGCGTATCCACCCTGCTTCCACCCGCCGCCACTGCGGTAGGCGTTGTCCCGGAGGCTGTTCCTGAACGCGCAGCACCCGACGGAGTAGACGACGACGATGAAAGCGAGGAAGACGGCGTTGACGACGGCCACGCGCTTCCAGTCCCGCATGAGCGTGGCAACCACGCCGGCCTTGCACGACTGGCAGCCGTATTAGAGCGTGTTGGATTGATCTCAGGCTAACTGTCTGAGATTTTTTAGGAAGATTTAGTCTCCACTCACGTTTTGATCGGAGACGGTTACCAACTATTTTTGGTCGTGGTCCCGGTCACCTAGCGTATACAAATAGGTGGGTTTTCGGCAGGGGTAAAGATGCGTGAGTTGATTACACCTCTAAGAACCCAAATATTGCCCGATCGTTTTGAGCGCTATGGTGAACAAAGACCGACGACCCACAGCCGCCGGCCACCTCTACATCGCCGGCCGACCCCTCCACTGCCGCAACTCCTCCTTCACCCTGATGGCTTCTCCGACTTCGGGTACGCACTCACGTTTCCGCTCTAATGTTTTAGCTAGGTGTTCTTGAATTGATCTAGAGATTAAGGCTTTTGTTGATGTTTAGACTTAAGAGTTAAAATTAACAATGGTATCAGAGCCTCCCTAGTCATCCATGAACCCTAGAACTCAGGCTCAGTTCGGTGAATCGGCTTAGAAATTAGAAGGAGATGATTTTTTTTCGGTTTCCCCAAACCCCGCTTAAGACACAAAGAAACAAAAACAAACAAACTTACCTTTTTTTGCCGCCGATGCGCCCGCTCCGGCGCCGAGTCGCCGCCGCTGCCGCTCGGACCGCCGCCGAGGGCGCGCCGATGGCGTGCCGCCGCCCGCCGCCTGAAGGCGCGCCGCCGCCGCTAGAAGCCGCCGCTGCCGGGCTGCAGCCTGCGCGCGCCTGTGGTTTCCGCTTAGCCCGCCGGGCCGCCGCCGTGTTATCGCTTTGCACCGCGGCGCCGGCTCGCCATCGCCGCCGGCCGCCACGCCTTTAGCCCGCCGGGCCGCCGGCCGTGCCATCGCCGGCTAGCCACCAAGCGCCGCCGTGCTGCTGCCGCCCGCCGGGGACGCCGCCGCCGCCCGTGCACTCACGCCGCCGCCTCCTTCGATTTTTTTCGGGTGGATGAGGAAGCAATGCTTTAGGGTTAGATTTTTCGGGAAGTCTTATCTCCGCCCGAGCGTGCGTGCGACCGTCCGATCAGATCGGACGGCCATAATTTTTATGGGCGATAAGCGGCCGTTGGATCGAGATCCAACGCATGCACATCCGATGCGCGTTAATGAAAGCCGTGGCTCAATATCAACCGTCCGATTAAAATCCAAGGGCCCGTCGCGTGAGTGTTCCGCT
Source organism: Bonia amplexicaulis (assembly GCA_036346245.1). Classification (NCBI taxonomy): domain Eukaryota; kingdom Viridiplantae; phylum Streptophyta; class Magnoliopsida; order Poales; family Poaceae; genus Bonia; species Bonia amplexicaulis. The sequence goes on along the minus strand of CM070758.1, from coordinate 10,991,265 downwards.
CGGTCGTCGGTGGGCCGGGCGATCTTGGGCGCACCGAGTCTGCTGGCTTACGGTGGCTGCGCCAATGTTTTTGTTTGGTGGGCATGGGCGTGGTATGGGCTACGCCCGCAAGTTACACATTTTGGGCCCTGGGGCATTTCAATCAAGGTATTTTCTTGACCATTTTTTTTTCAATTGCTTTTTTTAGGTTTTTGGCCCAAATTTTATTTTGAGGCTGATTTTAAGCCTAAATTTCTTTCGGGGCCCAATTTTCAGCAGAAATTATATTTTAATTTTCAGTGCATTTATTTTAGTTTATTATTATGCATTGTTTTAATTAATTTTTTCAGAGGCCCAAATTATGATGAATAATTACCTTATTGTTATGAATAATCTCAAATTTAAATTGAACCAACGAGATATTTAATTTGAGAATTTATGCTTAATTTTGGCATTATGTATTCATATGATTATATTCTGACCAACGTCGTTTATAATCATATGTCGCCAATTAAATATTTTAATTTAAAGTTTTTTATGATTAAATTTTTTGGCATTATGTATACATATGATTATATTCGGACCAACGTTGTTTATAATCATATGTCGCCAATGAGATATTTAATTTTAAGATTTAATAATTAAATTTTGGCATTATGTATGCATATGGTTATATTCTGACCAACGTTGTTTATAATCATATGTCTCCATCGAGATATTTAATTTTAAAATTTTACGCTTAATTTTGGCATTATGTATTCATATGATTATATTCTGACCAACGTTGTTTATAATCGTATGTCGCCATAGTCATTCAATTCTTTTTCATTTTCTGTCCAACGGTGATATGAATTAGAACTGTAATTTTATGCATGTTATTAATCAGACCAACGTAGGGTTAATTACATGCAATATATATATTTATGATGATTCTAAAAAAAAATTTTGCCATGTACTTTTGAAATTCAGCACTTAATGCTTCAAACGTTGCCGCCACAATTGATAATATTGAGCAGCTCACGGGGAGCAACTTTTCCTCGTGCAGAGAGCGAATTCATGTTGTCCTTGGTGTTCTGGACCTTGACTATGTCTTATGGGTAGACGTTCCCGTTCCCCCCACAGAGGGTGAGGAGAATGTTGCTAAAAAAAGAAGATTTATGATGATGCTGAAAAATGGGAACGATCTAACTGCTTATCACTTATGATTATGAAAACCTCAATTTCAGTCATGATTAGGGGATCAATCCCCAATTCAGAAAAAGCTAAAAGATTACATGGCTTTCAATTGAGGAGAAATTCAAAGGTTCCACTAAGTTTATGCAAGTACCTTAATTCAGATGCTCTTAACCTCTAAATATGATGGGTCTGGCAGTATAAGAGAGCATATCATGATGATGACTGATATGACAGAAAAACTCAAGGGCATGGACATGGCAATTTCTGATAGTTTTCTAGTTCATTTCATTATGACATCACTTCCTTCTGAGTACACAGCTTTTAAAATTAATTACAACACTCAGAAAGAGAAATGGAGCATGAGCGATTTGATCGCCATGTGTGTCCAGGAGGAAGAGAAAATAAGAACAGAAAAGAAGGATTTTGCTTTTAATATCGGTGGCTCTCATAAAAAGAAGTTCCAAGGGGACTTCAAATCTAAGAAGAAGCTGCATTTCTCATCTAACTCAGATAAATCGGGGTCTAGAGTGCACAAATCACCAAAGGCTCATATTGCTTCCGCTGCAACATCCAAAGATAGGTAGAATGCCACTTCTGCAAACAGCTAGGGCATTTTCAGAAAAACTATGTAGGTTTTCTTAAGTGGCTCGCAAAAAAAAGGGAATTCCTTACCGCGAAAACACTAAGAAAAGGGGAGCGAAGTCTTAGAGTCGCAAATGGAAAGGTAGCTCAGATGATTCGCGTATTCATTCTTCATCTCAATAATATAGTTTATGTTCCTTCCATCAAGAGAAATTTAATTTCAGTTTCTTTATTGAACGATGAATATTTTAATGTATTTTTGGAGACAATAAATGTATTAAATTTAATGGTGATGGTCTTGACAAGAAAAGCTATATATGCTTCCTCTTAATTAATTCCCTGTATCTTTAGATTAATGATGAGACTTCTTCGAAATTGTGGCACTGTCGTTTAGTCCACATTTCGACGGGGAGAATGTAGCGTCTCATTAAAGAATAAATTCTCCACCTTTTAGATTTCTTTGACTCAGACCACTGCACTGATTGCATTAAAGGAAAATAAAACAAATAAAGAAGGAAACTACTCACAGTACAGGACTCTTAGAATTAATTCACAGTGGATGATTTTGATTCTTTCATCACATTCACTGATGATATTGATATTTGCGGTCCTTTTCCTGTGACATCAGTGGATGGTTTTGATTCTTTCATCACATTCGCTAATGTTTTCTCCCGTTATGGTTTTATTTTCCCCCTTTAAAGATCGCTTTGAATCACTCGACAAATTCAAGATATTTAAGGCTGAAGTTGAAAATCAGCACAACCTAAGAATTAAAATTGGAGGATGAACTAAAGTCTATAAGCACTAGTGATGTATGAGACTTAGTAGAAATTCCTGACGGAGTCAAAACAGTAGGCTGTAATGAGTCTACAAAACAAAACATGACTCTAAAGGAAATATCGAAAGGTTCAAAGCAAGGCTTGTAGCAAAAGGCTTCTCGCAAAAAGAGAAAATTGACTGTAATGACATCTTTTCTCCTGTCTTACCTAAAGATTCATTCAGAATTGTTATGGCACTTGTAGCTCATTATGATTTAGAGCTGCATCAGATGGATGTTAAGACGGCATTTCTTAAATGGCGACTTGCAAGAAAATGTTTACATGGCTCAACCGGAAGGTTTTGTCGTGGAAGGCAAGGAGCATATGGAATGTCGACTTAAGAAATCCATTTATGGCTTAAAATAAGCGTCGATGCAGTGGTACCTCAAATTTGATAAAATCATAAGAAGTTTCGACTTTAAAGAAAATGAAGTTGATAACTGCACGCATATTAAGTTCAAGGGGAGTAAATCCACCATCTTAGTACTTTATGTGGATGATATCTTATTGGCTAGCAGCGATAAGGATATGTTGTTCCAGACCAAGAGATTCCTTTCATCCAATTTTGATCTCGGTGATGCCTCTTATGTTCTTGGCATTGAAATTCACCGAGATAGGTCTAAAGGAATATTAGGTTTATCTCAGAATGCATACGTTGACAGAGTACTAAAGAAATATAATATGAATAAGTGCTCTGGCTCGCCTGCTCCTATTGTCAAGGGCGTTAAGTCTGGGACATTTCAATGTCCAAGGAACCAATATGAAACTGATCAGATGAAGTTGGTTCCTTATGCTTCAGCTGTCGGAAGCATTATGTATGCTCAATCATGTACACGCCTGATTTAGCTTTTGTAACCGGGATGCTTGGCAGATATCAGTCAAATTCAGAACTAGACCACTGGAAAGCCGTTGAGAAAGCTTTGCATTATATGCAAGCTACTAAGTATTTCATGCTCACATATAAGTTTTCTGATAGACTTGATGTTATTGGTTATTCAGATTCAGACTTTGTCGGATGTATTGATACTAAGAAATCCACATCAGGTTACATCTTCACACTCGTTGGAGGAGCTATTTCGTGGAAAAGCTCCAAACAAACCCTTACGGCATCTTCAACGATGCAAGCTGAGTTTGTGGCATGTTATGAGGCTAACGAGCAGGTTGTATGGCTTAAGAATTTTATCCCGGGACTTAAAGTGGTAGACAACATCTCTAAACCACTCACTTTATACTGCGATAATGAACCCGCAGTCTTTTATGTAAATAACAACAAGTCAAGTTGTGCTGCTAAACACATTGACATTAAGTATCACGTTGTGAAAAAAAATAGAATCTAGGATCAAACCATAAGTATCAAGCATATTAGTACTAAGTTAATGCTTGCGGATCCGCTTACTAAAGGCTTACCACCCAGTATTTTTCATGATCATGTTGCCGGCATGGGTTTATTGGAAAGCCTCTGATTTTGGATAAAAGGACCTAAAAATAAACCAACTCCCATTAAGAATAATGAATAACCATTCTAAGATATAAATAGTACACTATAGGTACTGAGGTTGTATGGTACTTTATTGACTATGCAACACATTGCCTTGGTGTGCTGATTTATCAAAGGATGGACTTATGATGTTAGCCTTACGATCAAAGGGGAGAATGTTGGGTTGATCTCAGGCTAACTGCCTGAGATTTTTTAGGGAGACTTAGTCTCCACTCGCGCCTTGATCGGAGGCGGTTACCAACTATTTTTGGTCGTGGTCCCGGTCACCTAGCGTATACAAATAGGTTCCCACAGGAATATCTTTTGCAATGTTGTGCTAAAGAGGCTTCACAGATATATGAAATATATCACTAGATTGCAAAGAAGTAACAAAACATATTACTCAAAGCAGTGGTCATACTCAAAATCACCTCAAGAAATCAAAAGGGCAAGGCACGCCACTGCCGACCCGGAGAACCTAGCACCCTTTGTGCCGCCGCAGAGAGGAGTCAGGTAGACGGAGATACAATGTCCACTCCAACCTTGGTTACCGAAGCCGGAGACAAAGGTTAGGATTGATGCTGTCGTGGCCCCGATTTTACCATCCGAATCCTCGTGATTTAATGCACTATTCCCTGGATCAGTAGATAGTGCTCACAGTTACAGAAAATGAATATCAAATACATACCATGCGGAAGCATAAATAAAATAGTAAACTTACTCATGGGCCGATTAGGCCGAAATCAATAAATTGCAGCAGGAAGAACGGCACAGTGGGACCTTCAGACATGCCCACAGTGCGACCAACCGGAGGGTCGCGCCTAGCCCTTGACGCCTTCATCCTCTTTGCCATCAAGACCAAAGTATTGCTTATGCGCAGTGATCCGATTTCTGATTCTCAATTTGTTATGAGAGCGAGTGTGAGCACACTAACCACCGTGTTCATGAGCCAATACACAGAATGCAAATATATAGTATGCATGGCTTATCAAAGGAAAGGCTCGGGTTGTTTTATTTGCCAGAAAACGCTTTTGGTAGCATTGTTATTATTAAACCATAGTGTTACTACTGCTACCTAAAACTTCCCACGGCGATTGCCAAATTGACTCACTCCCCCAAATGCCATAATTGACTTAATTCTCCAAAGACACAATTTTATTACTAGATGTCGTCTAAGACTACAAACAATGAGTGACATCATTTAGCTAATCCACCGATCAAACCCTTTATATATATATACATTCATTTTGAATCCACCAATGTCTTCACGTATTCCGAATTCATACTAGTCCAACTCAGTAATCAATATTCACCAACTCCCTACTCAATTCCAATGATTCCCTAATAGGATTACTTTTAATCCACCGACATCATTCATATCGAACTTTCGCTAATGATTCAAAACCATAAATTGCTCTTTCCATAATCATCCTTATTTTCATTATTTATCTCTATCTATTTCATCAATACTTACACCAAGAATATCATTAATCTAGTTTATGCTTCAATTATCATATCTCCAAATTTCCTCAAATTCGAATCATCTATCTAGATCAATTCCTGTTAATCACATTAAATTCGACAATTACCTTTACACTCTTCTAATTCACCAAAATCATTGATCCAGATCATACTCCGGTAACTATTATTATTCCTCCGATATGCCCAAAAATTCAATTCATCCTCCCAGTATTTTAATCAAATCCTATCAATCACATTATTACTAGCATCTCTCAAGAATTTATATTAATGTCTTAATGTCATCCAACAATTTCTTTTGCACTCTAATCTTCCAAAATTATTTAAATCATCTTTCTAATCCATCCATCCATATAGACTCCACCGATTTATTTCTCCTAAACCCCTCTCTAATATTCTCTTTTTATAATCGGCATGAATCCACCAATCATCGTTATGTATTTACCACAGCAGTCATCCACTCTTCTTACGACTCTATTTATCTTCCTATCACTCTACTTTGTAAAAGCAGGAGCTTTATCATCGTTTAGCTTTTGAAATATAATACATAGAAAACCTCCTGAGACTTAGCAGTTTGAACAAAACGTAATATATATATGAGAATGCAATAACAGTAGCGATTCAGATTTCCATCCACCGTTACATGGCATCTGCACCATATGCTTAATCCTTCAAATTATAGCCGCTTAACTTATCATCGGGCGACACCAGACAACACAAACCGTGGCCTTGCAATCGCCTTCACTTTTCCATTCCCACCCACAAATCATTTTGAAATGTAACTATATCTCGATTAAGTTTCCCATGTCCGCCCATGACCGTGGGCACGGCTATTCGAATAGTTTTGACTCGCAGAGTTTGTACACTTTCACCACAAGAGACAATCAATTCTTTGCCCCACACGATTCCTTAGTCATGTGGTTGAGCGCACCATCACGGGATCGCTCGTAGTATCTAGTTCCTTTATCATCTCACCTTATGGGCTTCTCCCACTTGCGGTGGGTCCCATCTATGCACGGATGTTCTCCACGCTTATTAACGCAGCCTGGCTCCACTTCCCGCAACGCTTAGAACACCGGAAAACTTCACCTCCCTTGGTGTCCCTTTAGGCCTCCCTTGCCCTTGCTTATCCACTTCAATCCACTACCAAGTGAGATGAGTCCGGAGTTTCGATACAACTACTTAGCCAAGTTGTACTTTACTGCACTTGTGGTTGCACTGCCTTACGTGGAGATCATGACAAGATTCAGGTCCTTAGTGGTATCTCGGCGATTCTACCACAACCCACTTTGTGCCTCCACCGCACCATTCACACACACACCATCGAACCATTCGCCCGGATATTCAAGCAAGTTGGGGTTTTGGGAGCATAAAATAATAGTTCCAAATATTTCTCCACCATTCCCACCATGACCGCCCAACCAAATTTTCTCATGATTAAAGCGATGCTTGGGCGTTTTCACGCCCAAGAATATCTATGCAAGACTACGCATGGCGAATAAATTACGGACTTATTTTCAAAAGGTTACTATCATAATTTCGCTAGGCGACAAGGATCACATATTCAAATATTCAACAAGGGGTGTAATATTAATCAAGGCAAACAATGGGCGATAACTAGAATCTTGAACTAAGCATGTATTTGTACATAAAATAACAAAGATGCAATTTGATAATTTAAACAAAAGTAATTTTGCGTAAAAGGTAGGTTCAACATGATCAAAGTATTGACTGCTCGCGCGCGGTTTATCATGGTCTCGAGCTCGCACAATGCTTTCTCTTGAGCTCGGTCTTTTCTTCACTGCTCGTTCACGCTGATCCCTTGATTCTTCTGGGCCCCGCTTCTAATTACGCGATAAACAATCGAACCCAAATAAAAGCAAATAACTCAAAAGATCCAAATAAACCGAATGAACTCAATTTGGTCTTATTATGGGTTAACGGTGATTCGAGTTATTTGAGGCATAGCCGGGGTAGAATATGATGACTTGATCTTTTATTGATAACTTCTTTTATTATATTTATATTTATTAAGGAGTTCCATGAGACTTACTGGACGTACGTATGTGTTTAGTTTATTAAATTAATCTTTATAATATGTATTCCTAGCAATTTAGGCGGGGTATTTTGTGGGATTTTGTTTACTAATTATTCGAATTATTCGCCGAATGATTAGCTTAATAATTCATTGAAGCACGGGAGTACTTAATTATTCTCATTGATGTTTAATAGTACCTTTTAGTATACTTATTTACTACTCGCCTGCGACTATTGGTCATAATATCATATTGTTCTTCGGAGTATTTATTGGTGAAATTATTCCAATGTCGGATGAGCCGATGCCAATGTATTTTAGTGCCTATTTATGGCATTTTAATTGGAGGTACTCTAAGGATCACTAACATTTATTTTTCTTGGTATCGGGCAAAATTTTAGCTTAATTAAATCCCATTTACATAGGATCGGGCTTGCTATATTTCCTACCATTATTACTAAATTCATCGCTAAGATTTGTTTATCGACGATGGATTACTGGGGGGATTATATTTTAAATTATATCTTTTGATTGAAGGGTGTATTTCATTTTTAAATGGTTTCAGCATATCGTTTATTTAATTTTATGAAACGGCTTGATTCTGTCATTCACCTTGTTAACAACAGTTGGGATTATTAGATTTTGGATATTTTGCCAAAGCCATATTTTACTCATGCTTTTTAATTAATAATTGGATTTATATAGTTAATCAAGATACATTAGCTACCCATATATGTTGATTAATTCTATACTAAATCTTAATTAGTTTCACTTACACCCTAATTAAGTTTATTAGTTTCCATGAATAATTTCTAATTTTCCCTAATTCTTCGCTCACCGAAGCTATTGGCAAAATGGTAAAAAATCCTATCACTACACATCGCGGCCAGAGGATTCGAACCCGTGTCTCCGGCTTGAATGCGCTGCTAACCAACCGACTCGGGGTGTTACACGACAGAGAGGCGAAGGGTACCAGTTAAGCCGAATGGGTAGAACCCGAAACAGAGGGAACTCGGGCGGTACGGCGGTGGCGCTTGGCGGCGGGGGCGGCCGGAGAGGAGCGGCGACCCCAAACGCGCTGTCGGCGCCGAGAGGATGCCGAGGGTGGCGCCGACGGGACCGAGGGGCTTGAGCGGGCGGCGGCGCGGCGGCGATGAGCGAAGGGGGGGTGCTCGGCGCCGGCGAGGTAGAGGCCGAGGGGAGCTCGGTCGAGTGCAGAATCGACTTCGCCGGGTCCCTAGGAAGACGTGGGAGGGAGGAATCGACCGACGGCGGCTTGTCACGGCGGCGCGCCCGGTTGCCGGACTTGGAAGGATGAGGTCGCGGCGGGAAAGAGGGCTCGAGAACTCAATCAAGGCGGTGGAAGCGAGAACAAGAGATGGCGCTGCATTGGGGTGCTACGGTGGCCTTTATAAGCGATCGGGAAGGACTGGCGACGATGGGGGAGTGGGTCGGGCATGGCGGCGACAGAAGAAACAGGGTGCGGCGGGGCAGAGTAGCGAAATCGCGAGGGGGATTCGGGCATGATGGCGTTGCGCGTGCTGAGCGGCAGGGAGATGGCGCGCTTGATGCTTGACGCGACGGAGCAGAGCGAGCAAGGGAACAGGCCATCGGGGGCGGTGGCGCAGGGCAGAAGGCAGCGCAGCGATGCGACTAGTCCTGGCGGGGGCGACGTGATGGTGGTAGGGCTCTGACAACGCGGCGCATGGCAGGGAGGCAGAGCATGCTTGCGCAGGGGGGAGGAAGATAGAGGAAGACGCGGACGGCTTGCGTCCATAGGAAGGGAGAAGGAGAAATGAGAGAGCGTGGGCGCTCGGGGACGGAAAGAACGAAGCGAGGAAGGAAGGCCCGTCACAAGGTGTAGAAAAAAAGAGAGGGAGAGAGAGAAGGTCCCCACATGGAAGTTAGAGGGAAGTAAATGATTGAGAGAATTTGTGAAACTTTAGCAGTGTTTGAAATTTTGCATCTTGAGTTTTGAATTTCTATTTCCTAATTAAAATTGCTGATTTTAATACTTGTAATTTTATGTCAGCTTTGGTTAGGTTTTACATATACAAAATCTAATAGTTCTCTATTTTTGATTTTATTTGATTTTTGCTATAATTTGCACACATAAATTTTTGAATGACTAAATTTGGGTTTGTATGCTATTACTTCCAAAGTGAGATTTCATATTTTAACTCGGGTCTTCTCCCTCCTTATGCTGGATCATCTTTTCAGATTCGTATTTAAAATTTTACTTTTCTATCATTTGCATATTTTCTTTTATAGCATTACTAATGTTTGTTTTGTTTTTCATGAATTTCTTTAATTATCAAAATCTCATCCAAAGTTGTAAGAATCACTATATAAAAATCCAAATTTAAATAGAATACACGGCAAAATAATTCAAAAGCTTAATATTTTCAAATTTAAAATTTTGGGATGTTACAAACCTACCCCCCTTAAAATGAATCTCGACCCCGAGATTTCGGTAGAATAGAAAGGAAGGAGGTGAGGTCATATTGGCTAGCAAAATGGGTTTTCAGGTGTTGCTCGACGTATAATCCTTTAGCTTCACGGAGAGGTGTAAATCTGCACAATAGGAGTTAGCACTTTGAGAAGTAAAAAGGGAAGAGAGAAACCTTCTCCTCTCGGGTAGGTGGTAGACTTTCAAATACTTGTTCTTCGACATTGTTGTCTTCACTTCGTCGTTGAATGAAGTAGTCGCATTGTTTGGTGGACATACGGTTGTAGAGTTTTACACTGATAGGTGAGTAGCAATGGTCTGTGTCTTAGGGGGTAGAGGGCCTTAGGAATGCAGAGGTGACGATGGTTATTTTTATAGGGTGGTCTTTCACTTTTGCTAGGGTCTTGCCCTTACTCTAGGGTTTTGACGAGCTGATGATTTTAGCTAAGGGTACATCTCGTAATCCTTGCCTATAGAAGATTTTTGGCTTTGCGGATCTCTGTGTTCTGATTTGATTTGGCCAAACACAAACTGTTGCATCTCCAGGGTAGGCATACATCATATCGATACTCCCAAAAGTGATTACACGTCATAGTAGCCTTCCAACATTTGGTCTACTCTTGCTACCCCCCTTAAAATAAATAGTTACAGACATTAGCTATCTTTTCTAACTTCGGGCTTGACAAGTCCTATGGCGACTTGGAGACTCGTCCGTCGTATCTCAACTGCCTTGGTCAGCAATGGGCTCATAAAGCAATCCTTGGGGCAGTGGTCTTGTCCTTCGCAGAGGAACATGTGATCTTGCTTGTTGGGCATGCTCCTGGCGGGTGGTCTCCTTCGCAGTTGGGGCAGCTAGCTGTACATTGACTTTTCTCGTGTCCCTTCTCCCCACAACGCCTACATGCTTCCAGATTGATGAGGCAGTCGTCGGGGTAATGATGTTTCTTGCAGTATAAGCAGTAGGAGACTGGGCAATTGTAGCAAATATGTCCGGTTTGCCCACAAGTGAAACAGGCTCCTTGTCCAATTTGTCGTAGTGGAGGGCAGTGTTGTGCGATATGTCCTTCCTTGCCACACTCATTGCATATATTATTCATTGTAGCTTCCTGGTCTAGTGACAAAACTTTTGCAACTTGTTCTTCTTCGTCGGAGTTGAGGCTGATGGTGATGGCATCTATCATTTGCTTGTTTTTTCCTCTTGATGGGGCAGACCTTCGCATAATGTCCTTGGTCGCCACATCTGAAACACTTGCCTTTCTTCTTCTGAGTGCCTTTATTTTGTGCAGGGCCACTGTTATTTTCATGATGATGGCCTTTCTTTGACTTTTCTCGTAGAGTGAATTCTTGTGACGGCTGGTACACATGGTTGGGGCTATTGCGAGCATCAATTATTATTCTTCCCTCCTTACTCCTGACTGTGGCAGTGGTCCTGCTGCTATTCATTGGGCCTGATAGGATTTTCCAGAAAAGGCGAGAGGGAACAGCATGAGACGAGTGTCACATCGTAGAGATAAGATACTCTAAACCCATTAAAATTTAAGAGTATACCCGTGTCGGGTGATACGGAACCACACAAATTTTGAAAGCAAGCTTTTCCTGTGACTGCGAAATAGGACGCCCGAGGGCAAGAAGGCAGTGCACGGGGCCAAAGTAAAATCTTGCGACCATACAACGTCTATTCGGAGAAGCACACATAAGGGAGTATAGGGTTCGGCTGCACAGTCTATTGAAATCAGGACCACCTTATCTTCATGATCTTCGTCAGCGTTCCTAACCTTAAATTTTTGGAGTAAGGATACGAGAAGATGAACAAAATTTTCTTTTGAATTTAATGGTAAGACATGGGAAGTATTTGGGGGTAATTTGATTTATATCAGCACTCACTCTTGTGTTACTATTATTATTGTTTTCGTAAGAGAAGGAGTATTTTCCTAGAAATAAATCCAAACATGAAGAATACTATTTATTATTAATGAAACTTTGTGGCAAACGGAATTTTTTTTTTTTGGGGTGATGAAACCATAAATGGAAAAATATATTTCTTTCAGAGATAATACCCAAAGTTATCCCTTAGGATTTATTTTTGAAAAACAAAGCCATTGTTGGGGAAAGCTTTCAAGAAATAACTTTGTTTTGAACTATTTGAGAAACCAAGGTAAAGTTTTGAATAAGTTCTTGGTAAGTAGTTTAACTTATGAAAATTTCCTCGGAAGATCCAGGTTTGTCAAAATGAGTTTGAAAATGAATTTCGTAAATCATTTGATAATCAGTCCTCCGAGGAGAAACAAATTTTTTTTTTTGAAACAAAGCCTTAAATTCAAGCATCATGACTATTGGCCCAAAATAGGTTTTCAAAGAGAATTTACAATAGGAGCACTAGATTTTCATCCTTTTGAGTTCAGGGTAAGAGAGCATGAGAAGTAGAAATGGCTAGGGCAGCATGTAGATGAGAGGGAATCTTCTAAGAGAGATAAGAACGAGCAGTATAACTTGTATTTTCGGAGATAATGTTTTTAAAGAAATATGTCTAGTCATGGAACTAACGGCCAGGCTAACTAGGTCACGACCTGCAGTCGATATGCTCTGATACCATCCTCGCCGTGCCCCAGATTTTACCATCCGAATCCTCAGGATTTAATGCACTATTCCTCGGATCGAGATAGTGCTCACGCTACGTAAAATGAATATCAAATACATACCATGCGGAAGCATAAATAAAATAGTAAACTTACTCATGGGCCGATTAGGCGAAATCAATAAATTGCGCAATGAAGAACGGCACAGGTGGGACCTTCAGACATGCCCACAGCGACCAACCTGGAGGGTCGCGCTCAGCCCTTGACGCCTTCATCCTCTTTGCCATCAAGACCAAAGTATTGCTTATGCGCAGTGATCCGATTTCGATTCGAATTTGTTATGAGAGCGTGTGAGCACACTAACCACCGTGTTCATGAGCCAATACACGTAATGCAAATATATAGTATGCATGGCTTATCAAAGGAAAGGCTCGGGTTGTTTTATTTGCCAGAAAACGCTTTTGGTAGCATTGTTATTATTAAACCATAGTGTTACTACTGCTACCTAAAACTTCCCACGGCGATTGCCAAATTGACTCACTCCCCCAAATGCCATAATTGACTTAATTCTCCAAAGACACAATTTTATTACTAGATGTCGTCTAAGACTACAAACAATGAGTGACATCATTTAGCTAATCCACCGATCAAACCCTTTATATATATATACATTCATTTTGAATCCACCAATGTCTTCACGTATTCAATTCATACTAGTCCAATCAGAATCAATATTCACCAACTCCCTATCAATTCCAATGATTCCCTAATAGGATTACTTTTTAATCCACCGACATCATTCATATCAGAACTTTCTGCTAATGATTCAAAACCATAAATTGCTCTTTCCATAATCATCCTTATTTTCATTATTTATCTCTATCTATTTCATCAATACTTCTGCACCAAGAATATCATTAATCTAGTTTATGCTTCAATTATCATATCTCCAAATTTCCTCAAATTCGAATCATCTATCTAGATCAATTCTCATTAATCACATTAAATTCGACAATTACCTTTACACTCTTCTAATTCACCAAAATCATTGATCCGATCATACTCCCAGAACTATTATTATTCCTCCGATATGCCCAAAAATTCAATTCATCCTCCCAAGATTTTAATCAAATCCTATCAATCACATTATTACTAGCATCTCTCAAGAATTTATATTAATGTCTTAATGTCATCCAACAATTTCTTTTGCACTCTCTAATCTTCCAAAAATTATTTAAATCATCTTTCTAATCCATCCATCCATATAGACTCCACCGATTTATTTCTCCTAAACCCCTCTCTAATATTCTCTTTTTATAATCGGCATGAATCCACCAATCATCGTTATGTATTTACCACAGTAGTCATCCACTCTTCTTACGACTCTATTTATCTTCCTATCACTCTACTTTGTAAAAGGGAGCTTTATCATCGCTTAGCTTTTGAAATATAATACATAGAAAACCTCCGAGACTTAGCGTTTGAACAAAACGTAATATATATATGAGAATGCAATAACAATGCGATTCGATTTCCATCCACCGTTACATGGCATCTCGCACCATATGCTTAATCCTTCATTATAGCCGCTTAACTTATCATCGGGCGACACCCAGACAACACAAACCGTGGCCTTGCAATCGCCCTTCACTTTTCCATTCCCACCCACAAATCATTTTGAAACAGAACTATATCGATTAAGTTTCCCATGTCCGCCATGACCGTGGGCACGGCTATTCGAATAGTTTTGACTCGCAGAGTTTGTACACTTTCACCACAAGAGACAATCAATTCTTTGCCCCACACGATTCCTTAGTCATGTGGTTGAGCGCACCATCACAAGGACTGCTCGAGTATCTAGTTCCTTTTATCATCTCACCTTATGGGCTTCTCCCACTTGCGGTGGGTCCCATCTATGCACGGATGTTCTCCACAGCACTAACGCAGCAGGGCTCCACTTCCCGCAACGCTTAGAACAATGGAAAACTTCACCTCCCTTGGTGTCCCTTTAGGCCTCCCTTGCCCTTGCTTATCCACTTCAATCCACTACCGGTGAGATGAGTCCGGAGTTTCGATACAACTACTTAGCCAAGTTGTACTTACGGACTTGTGGTTGCACTGTCTCACGTGGGAGATCATGACAAGATTCAGTCCTTAGTGGTATCTCGGCGATTCTACCACAACCCACTTTGTGCCTCCACCGCACCATTCACACACACACCATCGAACCATTCGCCCGGATATTCAAGCAAGTTGGGGTTTTGGGAGCATAAAATAATAGTTCCAAATATTTCTCGATCATTCCCACCATGACCGCCCAACCAAATTTTCTCATGATTAAAGCGATGCTTGGCGCTTTCACGCCCAAGAATATCTATCAAGACTACGCATGGCGAATAAATTACGGACTTATTTTCAAAAGGTTACTATCATAATTTCGCTAGGGCGACAAGGATCACATATTCAAATATTCAACAAGGGGGTGTAATATTAATCAAGGCAAACAATGGGCGTATAACTAGAATCTTGAACTAAGCATGTATTTGTACATAAAATAACAGCATGCAATTTGATAATTTAAACAAAAGTAATTTTGCAGAAAAGGTAGGTTCAACATGATCAAAGTATTGACTCGCCTGGCGCGGTTTACCGCGGTCTCGAGCTCGCACAATGCTTTCTCTTGAGCTCGGTCTTTTCTTCGCCTGCTCGTTCACGCTGATCCCTTGATTCTTCGGGGCCCCCGTTTCTAATTACGCGATAAACAACTGAACCCAAATAAAAGCAAATAACTCAAAAGATCCAAATAAATCCGAATGAACTCAATTTGGTCTTATTATGGGTTAACGTGTGATTCGAGTTATTTGAGGCATAGCCGGGGGTAGAATATGATGACTTGATCTTTTTATTGATAACTTCTTTTATTATATTTATATTTATTAAGGGAGTTCCATGAGACTTACGGACAGACGTATGTGTTTAGTTTATTAAATTAATCTTTATAATATGTATTCCTAGCAATTTAGGCGGGGTATTTTGTGGGATTTTGTTTACTAATTATTCAATTATTCACGAATGATTAGCTTAATAATTCATTGAAGCACGGAGTACTTAATTATTCTCATTGATGTTTAATAGTACCTTTTAGTATACTTATTTACTACTACACTGCGACTATTGGTCATAATATCATATTGTTCTTGGAGTATTTATTGGTGAAATTATTCCAATGTCGGATGAGCCGATGCCAATGTATTTTAGTGCCTATTTATGGCATTTTAATTGGAGGTACTCTAAGGATCACTAACATTTATTTTTCTTGGTATCGGGCAAAATTTTAGCTTAATTAAATCCCATTTACATAGGATCGGGCTTGCTATATTTCCTACCATTATTACTAAATTCATCGCTAAGATTTGTTTATCGACGATGGATTCTGGGGGATTATATTTTAAATTATATCTTTTGATTGAAGGGTGTATTTCATTTTTAAATGGTTTCAGCATATCGTTTATTTAATTTTATGAAACGGCTTGATTCTGTCATTCACCTTGTTAACAACAGTTGGGATTATTAGATTTTGGATATTTTGCCAAAGCCATATTTTACTCATGCTTTTTAATTAATAATTGGATTTATATAGTTAATCAAGATACATTAGCTACCCATATATGTTGATTAATTCTATACTAAATCTTAATTAGTTTCACTTACACCCTAATTAAGTTTATTAGTTTCCATGAATAATTTCTAATTTTCCCCTAATTCTTCGTTCACTGAAGCTATTGGCAAAATGGTAAAAAAAATCCTATCACTACACATCGCGGCCAGAGGGATTCGAACCCAGGTCTCCGGTTTGAATGCGGGCGCGGCTAACCAACCGACTCGGGGTGTTACCTGACAGTAGAGGCGAAGGGTACCAGTTAAGCCGAATGGGGTAGAACCTGGAAACAGAGGGAACTCGGGGCGGGTACGGCCGGTGGCGTCGGCGGCGAGGGGCGGCCGGAGAGGAGCGGGCGACCCCCAAAACGCGTTGCTGGCGCCGAGAGGATGCCGAGGGTGGCGCCGACGGGGACCGAGGGGCTTCGGAGCGGGCCGGCGGCGTGCGGCGGCGATGAGCGTAGGGGGGGTGCTCGGCGCCGGCGAGGTAGAGGCCGAGGGGAGCTCGGTCGAGTGCAGAATCGACTTCGCCGGGTCCCTAGGAAGACGTGGGAGGGAGGAATCGACCGACGGCGGCTTGTCACGGCGGCGCGCCCGGTTGCCGGACTTGGAAGGGATGAGGTCGTCGGCGGGAAAGAGGGCTCGAGAACTCAATCGGGCAGGGTGGAAGCGAGAACAAGAGATGGCGCTGCATTGGGGTGCTACGGTGGCCTTTATAAGCGGTCGGGAAGGACTGGCGACGATGGGGGGAGTGGGTCGGCATGGCGGCGACAGAAGAAATAGGGTGCGGCGGGGCAGAGTAGCCAAATCGCGAGGGGGATTCGGGCATGATGGCGTTGCGCGTGCTGAGCGGCAGGGAGATGGCGCGCTTGATGCTTGACGCGACGGAGCAGAGCGAGCAAGGGAACGAGCCATCGGGGCGGTGGCGCAGGCGGAAAGCGGCAGCGATGCGACTAGTCTGGCGGGGCGGCGTGATGGTGGTAGGGCTCGACAACGCGCGCATGGCGGGGAGGCGAGCATGCTTGCGGGGGAGGAAGATAGAGGAAGACGCGGACGGCTTGCGTCCATAGGAAGGGAGAAGGAGAAATGAGAGAGCGTGGGCGCTCGGGGACGGAAAGAACGAAGCGAGGAAGGAAGGCCCAGCCACACGGTGTAGAAAAAAAAGAGAGGGGAGAGAGAGAAGGGCTGGGCCCACATGGAAGTTAGAGGGAAGTAAATGATTGAGAGAATTTGTGAAACTTTAGCAGTGTTTGAAATTTTGCATCTTGAGTTTTGAATTTCTATTTCCTAATTAAAATTGCTGATTTTAATACTTGTAATTTTATGTCAGCTTTGGTTAGGTTTTACATATACAAAATCTAATAGTTCTCTATTTTGATTTTATTTGATTTTGCTATAATTTGCACACATAAATTTTGAATGACTAAATTTGGGTTTGTATGCTATTACTTCCAAAGTGAGATTTCATATTTTAACTCGGGTCTTCTCCCTCCTTATGCTGGATCATCTTTTCAGATTCGTATTTAAAATTTTACTTTTCTATCATTTGCATATTTTCTTTTATAGCATTACTAATGTTTGTTTTGTTTTTCATGAATTTCTTTAATTATCAAAATCTCATCCAAAGTTGTAAGAATCACTATATAAAAATCCAAATTTAAATAGAATACACGGCAAAATAATTCAAAAGCTTAATATTTTCAAATTTAAAATTTTGGGATGTTACAATGCCGCACAAGACCACCGAGAGCTCCGGCCGAGAGCGCTCGCGAACAACAAGAACAGATCACAAATCTCCCACCAATCATAGCTCGAGTCTGAGCCAAATCAACCACCAGAGACAAACCCCCACACCTTTCCTCTCGGCTAGATTCAAGAAATGGCTCAAAGAAACCGCACAGGAAACCCTAGAATGGTGATTTGCACTCCTCAACCGACGGCAACCGGAGAAAACCCGGCCGACAGTTCTCAAGACTCGAGATCGAAGAAACATAGCAATACTTAGTCGCATCATCTATGAGAGTTAAGAAGTATCGTTTGCCACCTTTAGTTGATATTTCATTTATCTCACAAAGATCATAATGAATTAGTTCAAGTGAAGAAGTGCTTCGCCCTTCAACGCTATGAAAAGGTTTTCGGGGCTGCTTTACTTGCACACACACTTCGCACTTCAAAACCTTCTCATAATTAAGCTTGGAATTAAACTCATCTTGCTCAACCGCATAATAGCTTCAAAATTAACATGACATAAACGTGAATGCCAAATATCATGAACTTTATTGCAATGGGAAACATTATAAATGTTTACATTATTGAGATCAAGAATGGATAAGTGGAACATGCCTCCACTATCATAGCGTTTGCCCACAAAACTACCAAACTTGGTCAAAATGACTTTGTTGGACTCAAATACAAGCTTTATTCCTTGCCTACACAGCATTGACCCGCTCAACAGATTGCGAGTCATCGCAGGTACATACAATATGTCTTTAAGGATGAGTGTTTTGCCCGAGGTAAGCTTCAGGCAAATCTGTCCAATCCCACATACTGTTGCGGCGGCTTCGTTGCCCATTAGGACGGATCCACCACATTCATCCTGAAATAAAGAGAAACAAGATCGATTATCACATATATGTCTAGTTGCATCTGTATCAATCCACCAACTAATAGATGGACTTGTCATAAATGCCTGAGTTACGTACTCTTCCAAACTGAAGCTAGTCAGCGCGACATTCACTTTAGCCTTGTGGCTTTTATGCTGACCAGGAGATAGACCCTGCGCAAATTCCCATGTGCTCCTAGGAAATTACATTCACATGCTGCCCCTTCTCCGGTTTCTCCGTTTGTGTTCATCTTCCTCTCTCCTCTTCCGGGCTCCTCCTCCCATCGCGCCGAACAATGCAACTACCGATCTAGGTTGTAGGATAAGCTGATGATGTCGATCTGAATCCTGAAGAAAAATATACCACGTTGTGTTTTTTCTTTCTTTTTGCAAAGGTACTAGAAAGCCTCGTTGGGTTTTCATGTATCGAGGTTTTGATAGCAACAATGATGCAAACTCCAGATCCAAGAGCTTAGGGTTGGGTTCGGTATCACTTTTAGCCAATTTATGTTTATACAGACTATATTAACTAGTTTTTAAATAATATATTTTTTAAAACAGGATTAACAGAAATATTGTTGTAAAAAGTGTATTGAGTTTAGTTGTACCGGTCAAAATCGTATATGACTATTTTCTATGCATATTGTCTCTCACGAATAACTAGAGTTTAAAATTTTAAGTCATAAAATATAAGACACAGTCTAAAAGAATATTTTAAGCTAGTTTGCAGGGAGGAGTGCGGTGTATGAAATATTCCAAACTAGGATGTGATGTCCGGAAGCTCTGATTATCTTTCCGTGTTGTATTATGATGACTAGCATCAATCGTGTATTTTTGAACGATTGATTTCTCCATCTTGGACGGACAATTGCCGTACCTTTTTTTGGGATACCTCTGTACTACTTGTTATACAGCTGCCTGCAAAGTAACATTGATAATTGTTGTTAACTTGTTGCGTTTTCCTCCTAAACTAGGTATATATAGGCCCTCTTTTGGGTTTTTGGTTTTTATTTCTCGAAAAGTCAAAATAAATAAACGGTTTTTGAAACAGATTTTCTGAACGGCTTTTTAAACTTAAAACCGCGTGTATTATCTACATCAATGTCTCCACCGTCTGCTGCCATCTCGAAAAATACAGACAAAAACCATCACCTTAGCCCAAAAAATAGGACCATAGTTCATGGTAAATTTTGCCACTGATAGCAAAAGAGGCTTACGTAGTTACATTATGCACTGAATAACATTGCAATCAGCCTCCAATGGCTGAAACAAAATCAGCGGTCAGGCCAAGTTTTGCATAACCCGTTAGCTCGTAGACCCTGTAGCCAAAAGAGTAAGCAGCACGCTTCAGGACTTGCGGCCTGAAGTTTCCGAAATTCAGAACCAGACACCATACATGCTAGGTTAGTTTGTTGGTGGCGACAAATTCACTCACACTCTGCACTGTAACTTAGGCTAGTACAATCTTAAGCTTACGCAGTTGCCGAAACAACTCGATTGTCGGATCGGACAACCATTGCAGCGACCGGCCCGAAGCACGCACGCGGCGCCCGGCCGACACGAACAGCTCCCTCGCAATCCATCCATGCGACACGCGCGAGCGGGATCATGGCGAGTACGCGTCCCATCGCGAACACACATAATTCTACGTATCCGTTCCCCGGCCGGCCGGCCGGCCAGCCATAATTCTCTCCTCTTTTTCCAACCGGAGCCCAACAGCGCCCGTGCCACGCCGGTGTCCCCAGTCTCTCAGCTTTGCCCAAAGGAGGCGAGAGAGGATGACTGAGTGAGTGAGTGAGAGAGGCAGAGCGAAACCGGGAAGATGAGAGCCATGGAGAGCAGCAGCGAGCAGCAGTCAGGAGCGTAGCAGGCGAGCAGTGCCTCTCTGCATGCATCCTCAGAGAGCTCTTCTTTTCTCCACATCACACTTCTGACTGTTCAGTCCTACTGTCTCTTTTTCTTTCCTCATCGTCTTTTAAGTCTGCTTTTGTTTGTTTTCCTTCTCCCTTTTTTTCGAGCACTCTTTCTTTCTCCTTTCTTTTTTCTTAGTCATCTTTGGCTTTGTCAGAGGGGTAAAAGAGATCGAAGTTTGGACGCTTTTGGCACCTTTCTTACAATCAATTCCTGGAATAGCCCCCGCCCAAAATAATTTCCCGATCCGCCCCGACACGTGGCGGTCGTGCGGCGGCGGCGCATGACTCGATGGAGTCGTGCGGTCCTCGACCGCATGACTCGATGGAGTCGTGCGGTCACCGACCGCACCACTCGGTTGCTACGAGTGCCGCGGCTCGAGTCGTGCGGTCGGGGACCGCGACGACTCGATGTCGCGGCGCCGTCGGCCGCACGACGGCGCCGCGTGTCGCCTCGGCGAGTCGTGCGGTCGGCGGGGCCGATCGGGAAATTATTTCAACGGGCTATTTCGGAATTGATTGTAGAAAAGGTGTCAAAAGCGTCCAAATTTCAAAGAGATCATCACACAGCACATCATGTGTTGAACTGCAGAACGCATTTGAATGATAAATGTTCATATTAGCTTCTGTTTTTACTTAAAAAGCTAAAAGCTAGTACGAATATTCGATTTTTTGAAACGATTTCTGTACTTCTTTTACTACCGTTTCACTCTATGGATAAGACGGGGGTCACGAATTCATCACCCATCCCACTTCTCTTTCTTCCATCACGCGTACGCATCTCTCTCATATTTTTCGCACCGTTGTCTCTCTCTAAAATTTATTTCTTTTAATCATTACTGTTTATGTTTAACTAAAAATCTTAAATTACAGTTAAAAGATTTCAGTAAATGTTAGTAGTGTGATTTGCGATAGCAAATTGCAGTAAGCGTGAGGGCTGTGTTTGAGAGTACATCAGTTTACGGAGGAGTACAGCTGCTCAGACAGAGGCAGACAACTGTACTGTTTGACCCGTTACTCCACGCGACTTTGAACTATGTGTCACCTGCATGTGGGCCTATAATTTTTCTAGAGACCACATGTCATGGAGCGACGTCTTCCGATATACCCTGGGCCAGCTGAGCTCCGGGGCTCTGTGTCTATGACACGCGAATCAACATACCACTGATTTCGAATTCCATTTGTCCCCTCCGCTAAGAAACTGATTGGTCTGCTAGAAGTCTAGAATCAGTCCATATACTTGTATAGGATCGTATATTGAAATTAAAGGGGTTGATTTCTGTCGTTTTTTTTGGAGTCTCTTGATAGTTGATGATAATTTTTTATCGTTCGAACAACCATATCGTTCGACTGCTTGATCACTTTTGCATATGGTTGTACACCTCAACCCAATTGCAATCACCAGCGATCTTCAACGAATCACGAACTAGATTGACTCAAGATGATTTTTATTGCTGAATTTTTTGGATTTACAAAGTGCCCTCACAAGCATCTCTAAAAGACTTTTCGATGAAAACTCTCACAAATCGACATAGGCTTTCTCCTCAAAAGCCTTCTCCAAAAACTTCTCTGCATTAACCCATAGTCTCTCCTACTTTTATAAGTTAACAATACAAACCGTGTCTACTATTATGAATATTGTGTATATATTGAAGATGTCCAATGGACAATATATATAGGGAGTACAAAGGGATATTACAGAGGAATATGTTGATTCCTATTATATCTCTAATACCCTTAACACCCCCTTAAATGCAAGACGTATGCAATAGTATTGCATTTGAAAAAGGGTTAATACTAAAATAAGAAATATCCGACGTCCGAGTCTTGATAATATCGTCGTTGCATGCAATTTTTGAATAAACTGTCAAATCAAGCCGAAAAAGAATAGATAGAAGCATGACGGCGCAGATTGAAGCCCAACAGGCGGTGGCGCAGTGCACAAGGTGCATAAGACACGTGGCGGCCTTATAAGGTCGGGGTGGCGGCTAGAGAAGCGGCGACATCATAACGACTTCTACGATCTGCACGCGGCTTAGAGAGGAGAGCAGCGGCTGCTGCCATGCAAAAGAAAATTGCTATACTTCTGTGACTTACAATAAATTTATGGACTCACACGGCTTGGACAAACTAAAAATTAGAAACACGGACTTGGATGAATGAAACGAAAGACTAAAAGAAAAATAACTCGAAGACTGACTCAAAAAAACACAGACACTAAAACAGAAAAATAAAAACCCACTCCCTCAAAATCCCCTCCTCTCTCTCTTCACGCCCCTCCTCTCTCCCGTCCGCCCGCCCGCTTCTCTCATCTCCTCCCTCGCGCCTGTCGCGCTCCCCCTCTTTCTCCTCACTCCCTCTATCTCTCTCTTCCGTTCGCCCACGCCGAGAGCGGCTTGCCTCTGGCGAGAGGGATTCGAGCGTTGGCGTCGAGAACAACTTTGGGGTGGTGGCCTCAAGGCGTGGCGCCAGAGATGGCTAGATCCGGGGCGACGAAGAGGAGCTAGGAGCAGAGGCCGGCGCGGGAGGTGGTGGAGGTGGTGACCGGATCCGAGGCGCGACGGTCGGATCTGGCTCGGGTGACCAAGGCAACGACGACGTCCGGATCGAGCTCGACGCGGAGTCCCCCCGAGACGAGCGGATCTGGCCCGGAGGCAGTCAGATCCGTGCGGTGCCAGGTTGGCCGCGGCCGGATTCAAGGCGGCAGCGGCCGGATCCAGTGGTGATGGAGCGCGGCGGCCTGGATCTGGAGTGAGGAGCACCGGTGACCGCCCGAAGAGGCACGGCGGTGGGACAGAGGGGATGGAGTCCCGAGAGGCCCCGGGGAAGGTGGCCGAGAGGTCCGGTGGGGGACGTGGGGATGGAGGTGTGTGGTCCCAGGAGGCCCTGGGTTAGTAGTGTGGAGTCCCGGCAAGACCCGGGGGCAGAGTCCCAAGAGGCCCCGAGGTTGATAGCGTGAAGTCCCGAGGGGCAGGGGTGCAGCGTGGAGTCTCGGGGGCCCAGAGATGGAGTCCCGCGAGGCCCCAAGGGAGGAGATCGAAGGGTCCCGGGAGACTCGGGGATGGAGGCGCAAAGTCTTGGGATGCCCGTGGGCGGTGTGGAGTCCAAGGGAGGCCCGGAGGTCAGCAATGTGGACTCCCTGGGCCGTCTCGGGAGGAGCAAGGCGAGGATCCCACGCGACGACGACGGAAGTGCCTAGGGGGATGCACCTTCGGATGGAGTTGGGTAGAGTAAGTGGAGATCAAGGATGTGGGGAATGAGGGGAAGAGATGAGGAATGGGAGTATGGGTATTTATAGGCACAGGTCAGTCCATGGTGGACCATGTCCACCTGACGCCCCCAGGGAGGTTGGTGCACCATGAACTGGGACTACTCGGCATCCCTCCTAGAGAAATTCTAATAGTGCAAAGGTGCCTCATACTACGCACAACCCCCAAGGCCAGGGCACACTGAGCCAGGGGTCAAACCCTGGGTGAACTACCATCCCGAAGCCGTTCTAATACTAAGGTACATTGGTATTACCCCTTTTTGGTCCTCAGAGGGGGTCGTTGGCCCGAGGCCGCGGACTTGACACCTATTTAAACGACTCGTCTCGCCGCTACCTTATCCTATTTCCATACTTCTGTCGCTCCATCACCATATGGGTGGAGAACCCGTCGTTGTCTCGGTTGTGCTATCGGAGACTCGCCAACCCCTTCCAGAGGTCAGTACACCAGCCGGGGCGGGCGATTGGTGATTGCCCGGATCGGTGAGGGGCTACTGTTGGGGAGGGTCCTTGCGCTACCTCGGGCCCACGACTGCCTTAGAGAGATGGCACTAGTCAGAGGGTACACCGAGCCAAGTCTCCAAGTTAACCCGGGACGAGCTACGCGAGACCAACCCCAAGGGGCCCGGAGCCAACCCCGAATGAGATACGCAAGACCGACCCGGACCAGCCCTAGGGTCCCAGACATGGCATCACCCGTGCAGAGCAAATGACGCAGATACCCCTAAGAGTAAGGTAGACCCTGAGGGCAAACTTGTAATTTCACTCGTGTGCTTCTTTCCCCCTATAAATAGGACTTCTTGTAATGGAAGAGAGGAAGCCATTTTTGTAGCCCTAGAACACTCACATTGAATACACTTAGTGGTTGTCTGCTTCTCCTTGGATCCCTTCGTAAACTAAATGATCTACCTGCAATGTTTGTTTTCTTAAAAAAAATCAGAAGTACATTTTTGTCGTATACACTAGCTAGTGACTTTTTTTTATACAAAACATCACTTAATTAGGAGATCCTTTTGCCATTTGGACTATCCATAAATCATTGATGATAGCTCTTCCAACATCCTTAGTTCCATAGCCCATGTAGCTAACCTTGCCCATGCATGCCCTTGTCTATGTACTCAGTGAGGATCCACATCTGCTTCAGATCCTTTCCTCGGTGGAGCTAAAGATTTTGTGTAACATGGTTTAGTGCCCAAGATCTTACTCTACCAGATGAAGCTTTATTTAGATATATCTTCAGAACTCCCGATGGCTAGATCTTCAGCCAACATACGAATCTATCTTTGGCTGAATGGATATGACTCGACAAATGGCAAGCACCTACTAATTTATCCTCCCTTACCTGGATGACGTGGGTGGGTGTTTTTGGGTTATGGATTTTGGATTAAAATTTTAAATTTTGACTGTTTGTTAGAGAGACACTCGTGTATGATATTAGCCGATATAGATAAAATCAATACAGTGTCTATTACAACTAATTTATAAATCCCATTTTAAAAAGACATAATTTAAAAGGATAGATAAACCAAAAACTATAAAACAAAAAAGGGAGCCATGATCAGCCCCACCACCCCTTCCAACATGTCCTACCACAAATTTCGCTCGTCTTCCCATGCAACACCCCACCCAATGACCCAAGAAGGAAAAGGAACAATATGAGGTCCTCGGCTCTCACCCAAAACCACGTAGCACGTACCATATACTCACTGCATAACGGGGCCCATGAGCCCCAGCACTGGCCCCATCTGTCAGCTTCGATGGCGTGATAATTTCATTCCATCCGAAGATGCCATGGCATGGCATGCAGACCACCGCCATCACATCACCCCAGGCTTTCCCTCTTCCATGACACGAGAAAAAGCGAAGCCACTCCGCTCCGCTCCACTCTGCCTGTGCTTCCCCTGCTCCCTCCCACTTTTCTCCCCTCGGGCGCCTCTCACCCCCATCATTCCACCCACCGTTCCAATGGCCTCCTCCAACCTCCTCCCCCTCTTCCTCCTCCTCCTCCTCTCCGCCCCCTTCCTCGCCTTCTCCTCCGAGCCCCTCAACGCCGAAGGTACGAACGTACATACGTTTCACGCGGCACCACCAAGAACGGCCGGCGGTGCAACACTCCCTTGTTCTTGCCGCGCGCTTCTTGGAAGATTAGGTAGCTAGCTGCTTGGTACTGTACGCCTGGTTGCTTACATTCCTGCGAATTAATGCGCGTGCAGTGGAGGCCCTGATCGCCATCAGGCAGGGGCTGGTCGACCCGCACGGCGTGCTGAGCAACTGGGACGAGGACTCCGTCGACCCCTGCAGCTGGGCCATGATCACCTGCTCCGCTCACAACCTCGTCATTGGCCTGTAAGCTAAGCTAACCTCCTCCATCGCTCCCCGCATATCATCTTCTTTAATTACTGTACGCCTCGGGAAGAAACTAACAATGGCCGGACACCTCTCGCGTTTCAGGGGAGCGCCGAGCCAGGGCTTATCGGGGACCCTGTCCGGGAGGATCGCCAACCTCACCAATCTTGAGCAAGTGTGAGTAAAAAACCTTCATTTCTTGCTTGTTTCGAGACACTGATCGATTGATACATCTCGTGTTCTTGTGAGAAAGCAAGAAGAATCAGAGCAATTGACGACGATAACGACGGCTTCTTCACTTGTCCTTTCAGGCTGCTGCAGAACAACAACATCACCGGCCAGCTGCCGCCGGAGGTCGGCGCGCTGCCGAGGCTCCAGACTCTAGACCTCTCCAACAACCGCTTCTCCGGCCGCGTGCCCGACACGCTGGGCCGCCTCTCCACCCTCCGATACCTGTATGTGACCCTCGCTAAACATTCCCTTCCGTTCCTCTTACTTACTACTCCACTAGTTCACAAGTGCTAGCCAGTACAAGGAGTGAGTTGCTCATGTTGTCTTGCTTCCTCTTATTTTATTTTATTTTATTTTTTTTGCCGCAGGAGGCTAAACAACAACAGCTTGTCCGGGGCGTTCCCCGCGTCGCTGGCCAAGATCCCACGGCTCTCCTTCCTGTAACTCAACTCCACTCTTTGCCTTTGTTCCTTTTGCCTTCCAATTGAGAATTGAATTGGATCCATGACTCGATGCGATTGTTGCTTGTCCCCAGGGACTTGTCCTACAACAACCTCACTGGCCCTGTTCCTCTGTTCCCCACAAGAACATTCAAGTATGGACTACTGCTCCTGCACTCGTCTTATTCTACTCCAAATTGCCACTTCATCACCACTGGCTTTGCCAAAAAGAATACTACGTACCTATGTTTGTTTCGAAACCAATGCCAATTTTTAATCATACGTGCGGCGTGCAGCATCGTGGGCAATCCAATGATATGCGGGAGCCATGCGGCAGCAGGGGAGTGCGCCACCGCACTCGCGCCGATCACCGTACCCTTCCCGCTGGAATCCACTCCGGGCAGCAGTGAGCACTCTCTTATCTGCTACTCCTGTCTAGTCAATTGTGCTTTCTTTCTGGGAGTGCGGAGAGTGTACATGCATCGCTGCATGCTCGCTCTGTTCTTTCCTTCTTTACCCTGTAGCGATTGGGGATACGAGACACTGTGCTACTGCAAAATATGGTGCCGTCTCTTTAACTGCTAATGGCGTGGCCTGATGGCATGCACACCTGGGGATCAGCGTTAATTTTGTTGGCGCGTATGCACAGGGGCGACAGGGAGGTCAAAGGCTGGCGCGTGGTTGCCGATTGGAGTAGGGACAAGCCTGGGCGCCTCCTCCCTTGTGCTCTTCGCCCTGTCCTGTCTTCTTTGGAGGCGCAACCGCCGGCAACACTGCCTCACGGGCCCCTCCTCTGTTCTCGGCATCCTCGGTACGCTACGTCCCCATCGATCACCCTGCACATTAATGCATCGGCGTCGTACATGAAAAACGAGCAGTTTCTATGTGTTATTGACTTGTTTTTCCGTGGGTGGATGTGTGCAGAGCGGGGTTGTGATCTGGAGGAAGGCGGGGAGGTGGTGGCGCGGCTGGGGAACGTGCGGCAGTTCGGGCTGCGGGAGCTGCAGGCGGCGACGGACGGGTTCAGCGCGAAGTACATACTGGGGAAGGGCGGGTTCGGGGACGTGTACCGGGGGCGGCTGGCGGACGGCACGGTGGTGGCCGTGAAGCGGCTCAAGGACCCCAGCGCGTCCGGCGAGGCGCAGTTCCGCACCGAGGTGGAGATGATCAGCCTCGCCGTGCACCGCCACCTGCTCCGCCTCCTCGGCTTCTGCGCCGCCTCCGGCGAACGCCTGCTCGTCTACCCCTACATGCCCAACGGCAGCGTCGCCTCCCGCCTACGAGGTACGTACGCACACGGCACACCATCACTTAATTTATTCGTTCGTCATAAAACACGGTGTTTTCAGTACCGAAGTGCAGCGCATTAACGTTCGTGCTGGCGAAATCTCGTGGCGCTGTGGGTCCCGCGGCGGGGTGCATTTGCATGCAGGAGTCATGGGGGGAGAGTAGTCGTCTAGTCCATCCTGCGTCAGTGGCTCAGTGCCCAGGACACCGACTGTACTTGTCGCTGACACGCGGGGCCCAGCTGCAGGCCAGACCACCGCACTCACGTTTTTGTCTGCAGCTCTGCATCCCGGTGGGTGCATCATGCCATCGCTGCCGCGACAGCCCCCCCACAGCACGTCGACACGATACCCAAGCGGCACGTACCCCGCCAGTACTACTACGCCTTCAATAACCACGCACGTACGTACGAGCCCAGCCACGGCAGGCAGCCGC
The DNA here is from genome assembly GCA_036346245.1 of Bonia amplexicaulis. Lineage (NCBI taxonomy): Eukaryota > Viridiplantae > Streptophyta > Magnoliopsida > Poales > Poaceae > Bonia > Bonia amplexicaulis. The sequence goes on along the minus strand of CM070758.1, from coordinate 10,962,521 downwards.
ACACTGCACACACATCATACTGGCGCGTAGCAGCGGCTGCCACCATGGCTGGTATGTGTAACGCGCGCGTTTTTGATTCGGTGCGTGCAACGCAACTATGCGAGGGTAATGACATGCCGTTACCGCCGTACGCGTTAACTGCTTGGGTTTGTTGCTCGGTTTTGTCCGTGCCGAGGCGTGGTTGGTTTCGCTCTGCACGGCCGGCGGTTTTTACCGGCCTGCCTGCGCGGGAGTCAGGGATCGGTGTCGGGCTTAAACCGGGCTCGTGCTGGCGTAGTAAACGTTCGATGATACAGTTATATGTAGCAGCGTCTGATTTGGATTTTTGGAGATCGGTGTGATGGTCCGGGTGGGCCCGCAGGGTTACGTTTGTTTCTTCTTTTATTCCGGCAGCCTGGCCGCGCTCTAGCTGCAGGCAGGCATGTGTGGCCGCTGTTGCGACTTGCATGGACCAACAATTCGACCGCAGCACTTGACATTATTCAGCTAGCCTGGTACCCTGGGACGTGTTTCGGTCGGTGGGCCCATTCGTAGCAGCTGGTCCATACATTGGAGCTCGTATTTTTCTTCTGATACCGTCCGAGCTCAGTTACCATGCTCGTACTTTTTTTTAGATCATGAGTACAAAAAACTCAACACCATGCATACTCACGCTCGTGTGCGCGTGCGTATCCTCAAAGAATACTGTTCACATAAGGGCTCCGAAAATACGTCGCCCAGGGCTCGAAGGCGGGCAGGCGAGGTGGCCACTGCCTCCCTCGGCCAGTTACCATGCTAGTGTACTAATGTGGACCCTTTGCCCCGTATGTCTACTGTATACTCGCCAGCAGTGCCTGGTAGTAGATCTCGGACAGGATTTGTCTTGTCTACCTATCACACACGGCATGGTGCGTTGGATCGTGTACGTCAAATATGTTCGTGATCTTTGGCATCTTTACTACGCTAACCAAAGGCCGCATGCATGCAACATCCAAACAGCTTCTATCCTGGGACTTTTAAAAGCCAGTTTTTAAATAGAGTAGGTTCTCAAATTGATTTTTTATAAGTGTTTGAAGGGGTTACTACGAGAGTTATTTTAAACGAAGTGGCTTTTACTTTCTCAGTCTCTTTCTTGCAATCAGCCAAAAGCCAAATATTATAGCACTTTTAAAGGGTCTAAACGTGTGCTAGCTTCTGCGTCGTAACTCCAAAAGATTTGGAGCATTTAATCTGAACGGGTACGTGCGTACGTGTACGTTGCGCGCAGGGAAGCCGCCGCTGGACTGGCACACGCGCAAGCGGATCGCCGTCGGCACGGCGCGGGGCCTGCTGTACCTGCACGAGCAGTGCGACCCCAAGATCATCCACCGCGACGTCAAGGCCGCCAACGTGCTGCTCGACGAGTGCCACGAGGCCGTCGTCGGCGACTTCGGCCTCGCCAAGCTGCTCGACCACGGCGACTCGCACGTCACCACGGCGGTGCGCGGCACCGTGGGCCACATCGCGCCGGAGTACCTCTCCACGGGGCAGTCGTCGGAGAAGACCGACGTGTTCGGGTTCGGGATTCTGCTGCTCGAGCTCGTCACGGGGCAGCGCGCGCTCGAGGTCGGCAAGGGCTCGGGGATCAGCCAGAGCCAAAAGGGGGTCATGCTTGATTGGGTAAGCGCCCGCTTCTTTCAATCTTTTGATCAGATATTTCTGTTCGATGCGTCATAGTAATAGATGAAGTTTCACCTCTGAACTTTGCTCTCTTTTGAGATGCTGATTGAGCCATGGGAAAAAAGACATTGCACTAGTTTGACAAAGCTTAGCTGATTTTACCGTGCGAAAAAGATGGGAAACTTGCTTTGATCGAGCCCATGTCGGGAGCTTGCTTTGATCGAGCCATGTCTTTAATAAAGTTCACAAATCTTTTAAAAAAGATACATCCAGGACACGGTCATGTGCATGCATTTGCAGTCTCTGGCTCTCTGTCCTTGGCATGTAGGCCATTCATTAGCAAGTACTAAGTAGTAGTGCATCTGATGCAGCACATATACATGCTTTTATTAATCGACTCGAAACAATCTTACCCGCCCCCAAATGTCAGTCTATATGAATGGAAAGTCTATATACTTGCATCCTGCAACGAAACGTGCTTCTAAGCTCTTCTTAAAGACCGTGCTACGCAGCCTGTTACTGTATAAATGCTGATCATGTGAGCCTCCTGCGTATCTTTCTGTCATACAGTGTACATGGCATCCAAATGCTGCATTTTTAATGCTATCTCATCTCTTAGTTTCTGTTTGTAAATCAACTGAAAACTAATCGATCGATGCTTAAGGCTAAAGTCTTGATTTTTTTTCCCTCATCAAAAGGTGAGGAAGGTGCACCAAGAGAAGATGCTGGACTTGCTGGTCGACCAAGACCTGGGTCCTCACTACGACAAGATAGAGGTGGCCGAGATGGTGCAGGTTGCCCTGCTTTGCACCCAGTTCCATCCGTCTCACCGGCCCAGGATGTCCGAGGTGGTCCGGATGCTCGAAGGCGACGGCCTCGCCGAGAAATGGGAGGCCACGAATCGGCCCACGGCGCCGCCGCTCCACGACGCCCTCGGCTACGACCACCGCAACGACTCCAACGGCTCGGTCTTCTTCAACGACTACCATGACAATGACAGCAGCCTTAGCAGCGATGAGGTGCGGTCCATCGACATGGTGGAGGAGATGGAGCTGTCAGGGCCAAGGTAGTACATTGGGAAATAACAGCTCGCCAAGCTTCAGAGAATCAGAGTAACTTCAAAAAAAAAATTACTGTGAGAGAGGATTGGATTTGTTGTTAGCTAGTTTGAAAGTTCGATGCTTTTGTTAGACCACAGTGTGTAGTTTCTGACGAAGCGTTCCTTTTCCCTAGGAAGATGTAAAGAAAAAGGATGGTTTCTCTTTTGCTTCTTTTCATAGGCTCTTTTTCTTTTGCTGCTGCTTTTCTTCTTGTTGATTTGGGGACACAAGCACATGCAGCACTGCAGTCCTTTGGAGTTTGGGTTGTACACCTGTCCTGATCTCTAGCAACGTTTTGCAGTGCCCCTTGTTCAGTGTTCATGGGTCGGCTCTGAACTTCTTAGCTGTATGTAGGGGAGATGTTGAGCCTTGAGAGACATGTAGTCGTTTTGACTGCTTTGTGATCTGTAAAGAAAATCGGCTGCTCGATTTCTTTTTATATGTTGTGCTGATGCAATGATCCATGGAAATAGTTCAGTTCCCGCAGGGATCTGGGAGTGACATTACTCAGGGCCTGTTTGTTTCAGCTTCTGGCAACTGCAGCTACTCTTAGAATCTGCAGCTCAAACAAACAGTCAGATTTTCATCCGATTCTAAGTAGCCGGAAGCTACAGAATCCGAAAATGAACTAGTAGCCGAAGTGGGGTTATCCAAACTTCTCCAGATCCCGACTAGTGGATACTCACCACCGCTTCTCGAATCTACAACAAACAAACAGCCCTCGGTCTCGTCTCCCCATGGCGTTGCTCTTGTGCGGGAAAATCTAGGTTACTGCAAATGTTACTCACAATATCACAAACCCATGTTAGTTCAAAAAAGTTTAACTAAGCGTGTGCTCCTAGGTGTCTTGCTACTTGGTTGGGCTGAAAAGCTATTACTTATGGTTGAAATTATACTGTAGTGATTAAAATTTTACTGTAGCTAAAGCTAGCTTATTTGACATAATTAAATTTAAAAAAAATTAAAAATAGAAAAAATATGCTAGCTGATCACGGATAACCCAAAACGAATACGGGAAAAAAAGAATCGGCAAAAAAGCTAAAAAAAATCAAAAGTTTTTAAAAAGATGAAACTTATGAATAGTAAAAAATAAGTCAGAAGGCAGAAGTTGAAGTTGAAACGAGCGGGGCTCATCAGCTCATGGGCTCATGGCTATGGCTCAGACAAGATTTGAATCTTGGGAGCTGTCTGGGCCAGTAGGTTCATGAGGACCTTGTTTGGTACAAATGGTTCATCTTGTGAGACGGAGAGGGGGAAGGAGTGAATAGTTAAATCTGTTGTACAGTCTAAATAGACAATGTATAGTTTAAGAGTCAAAGGACATAAGACTAAATCCTATAAACTAAAAAATACCATAAATACCCTTAATACTCCCATTTTAAATATAAGGTGTATGCAATATCATCACATTTGAAAAGAGTTGATACTAAAATAGGAAAAACCAAAATCCAAGTTTTGAAGATGTCATTATAGCATGCAGGTCTTGAAAAATTATGGCAGATACCAAAAGATCTCCCATCCGAAATCGTACGACAGCCTATAAAGCACAAAGTGTAGGAGCTGAGAATGGTAGAGATAAGCAGGAGCAAATTCGACCGCGGTAACACAATGAAAATGATATGAAAAATAACACAAATAGAAAGAGCTATTAAATTAAGCCGAAGAGAGATAGATAGAAGCATAGCGGCGCAGATCGAAGCCTGAGACAACGGCGGTGTGGTATAGAAGCGCGGCGGCCTTAGAAACTCGGAGCAGCAGCTCAGAGAGAAGCAGTGGCATAAAAAAGACTACTACATCTGCAGTGACTCAAAGAGAAGAACGATGGCTGTGGCTATGTGTAAAGAAGGAAAATGACCACACTCGATATAAGAGGATGGACTGTGTCTAGTAAAGTAATCGGTTACTTGATAAATTTTATAGACTCATACGATTTTGACAGACTAAAAGAGAAGAAGCAACGTATTTAGATAGGCAATAGAAAACTGAGAGAAAAAGATTCAGAGAAAACGGATACTAAGTAGCAGCAGCACATGCACAATGCTTGAGTGGCGTGACTTTTGAGCAGTACGCCCAACACCACCACAGTACCTACGAAAGGGAATGGCTTGCTTGTGCGCGATCACATCCTCGAGGTACTCTTAAGCCTTAACCCGGCCCATTGCCTTCGCGGGTTTGGTGGGATTGGTGGGCTCCCTCGAGTACTGCACCATGGCCGCGCCCAGCGGCGGAAGATCTTGAAGATGTCCTCGACGGTGCGGGCACGGGGAGACGGGGCTGCGGCCATCTCCATCGGCGTCGGCGTTGGGGCGGTGAGCGGTGCAGTCAGTGGTGTCGCTTCCTCCAACCTGAGAGGATCGGGCTCGGGGGCCGTGGCAAGCCTGGATCCGGGCGAGGCGACGGCGGCGCGGGCGCAAGTGCGGCGGCCTAGCAGCGACGCGGGCGCGGTGGCCTGGCAGCGGCGCGAGAAGAGGCGGGCGCGGTCGGATCCGACGCGGAGATCACTGGATCCGACGATGGCGAGCTCGGCCAGCTCTGAAGACGACCGGGTCCTGCACGGGCCGAGGTGCAGGCGTGGTTCGCCGCCATGGCCAGCGTTGCGCACTCCGGGCCAAGATCACCGAGCGGCGACGGCGGTTCGTGAAGAGGACGGCGGCGGTGGCTCATGCTGTGGAAGATCGACGGCGGCGCGGGACGCCGAATCAGGTATGGAGATGCGATGGCTACTGCTACCATACTAATACTACAACTAAGAGATGGCCGCCCCCGGAGTGGAGATTGCTCCTCCCGGGGGCAGCGACAATGGAGAGAGATGGAGGCAAGGTTTGAAACTAGTCTCTGATACCATGTTAGATGGAGAGGAGGAGCAATACATAGTATCACACAGGACTAAACCCTAGAAACTAGCAAATACCATAAATATCCTTAACACATCTAGCTTGACCTATGGCATGGCATCCTGGCCCCTACGAACTATGATCTCAAACGGTGAAGAAAGCACATGAAACATAATGCATCAATGCTGCAGATCGATTTCTGATGGCAACATAACACGGGTACCAGGTAGCAGCAACCCATAACTTCATTCCGACAGAAGAATCAAATAATTTCGATCTCAGATGGACACTAGGAACCAGATTACGTGCCAGCAAGTGTGCAAGTAGACATGCAAGTGGTGATGAAATGGAAATGCAGGCTCCAGCTTATGCTGTCATAGTATGTTTCTTCATTGGTCCTGGCAATTCTGCTGGTGTATGGCAATTCTGCTGGTGTCTGGTCATTTGCTGCCAGACTGAATCAGCTAGGCTTGGCGACGAACCTATATGATTCAATGCCCAGGGACGTACCCAGGTATATGTCGTCGTTGATCATTGCACCTACACGCTCGAAATTGCAGCCTAGCAGCTTATGGATAAATTCCGAGTAGTACAAGAGAACGCGAGGCCATGCTGTCCTCGAAGCATATGCAAGATAGATATTCTGTAATTGCAAAAAGGCGGACAAATAGAGTCCCACTACACAGAAAGCTGAAAAGGAACCACGAAAACTGACAACAATGACTGCATATCAACTGTCTAAAATATGGTCATATGGACCACAAAAAATGGCTGAAATATGGACCATTACAGTCAAATTTTGGTTATTTCAGCCAGTCACACAAATACACAATTTCAAGCATTATAAGGTATAGATTTATTTTGAAGTTAATATGCCCTTCAATTACCTGCAGTTAGTCGACAACAAAGTACTGAAATGAACTTTTGGTGAAATCTCCAGGGAACAAATCCAGATTTTAGGATAAGTAAAGGTCAGTTGCTTGCAATTGTACAACTTATGGCTGAGTATACAGAGACTTGATCACATGGAGAAAAGCACAGATATTCAACTTTGTGATCCAGAATGGTTGAACTGAACTATTTGAGTAAAATGCCCAGCTAGAAAGTTAGTGCATTGTACATCTGTATGAATCTGTTGTGTATTTACAATTTTACGTAGTAAAACCTGTACACCTGAAAGAATAGTGGCTAGCACCAATCCAATCCTAAATCAGAAGAAACGATGGCAGCTAGCAAACACTATGTCTATGACACATCGTAGTGGAGACAATGAATAGCATTGGTGATGATGGAACAAACAAAGAAATGTGCTGCTCAATCAATCTTCAGTATACAATCAATTTCCTGTCATATAGCATTGCTTTGGGCCTTTTCTGTTATGTACCTCTCCTTAGTCAATATTTACCGATCACAGGTTTCCTTTGCAGTTTGGAGCCAAGAAACATTCTATCCGTGGACCGAAATGTTGTTTGAATCTACAAGATGAAGCAAAAAATGTTGTGATCATAAAGTACCCCACAAAACATCTTTCTCAAGATAATGTTTGAATCTACAAGATGCTACAAAAATGTTGTGATCATAAAGTACCCCACAAAACGTCTTTCTCAAGATAACTAAGCATCTCTTCTGTGGATTTTGAACAGTAAGTTTCCAACTGAAGCGATATAGGAGCTATTATTTTGAGTACCTTCTAAATGCTAGAATATTTTACTCCCTAGAGTCGATGCTATGTTGGAGACAGATCCAGAATACATGGACGTTAATCAGGCTACGAGTTGCACCGAACTCTGCCTGGGAGCAGCTGCAATTGTGGCCTTGTCAAGTCGCTTGTCAACAAGGTAATAGCATTTGCTTTCATCCCAAGTCAAGAAATGTTTAAAATACAGACAAGAATCCATAGCTATAGTAACAATAACGGATGGAAGATAGCTCTGGAGCATGACCATCGACATATCCATCAAGGTAAACCTACTTTTCTATTGACCCCGGTCTCTGCTGAAGCCAGGAAAGAAAGTACAAATGCCAACACAAAACGAAAAGCAGAGAAGAGACATGTGAGCACCAGACAAAGTACGGGCCTGTTTTTTCTATGCGACATGGCTTTGTACTGAAATTTTGAATTTTACTGTTTACGGTATAGATTACGGAGATATATACTCACTTGCGATTTTAGCGGTACAAATGTTGGACTTTTAACGTGTAGATCGTTTAACATGTAGACTCCATCTTGAGAAAATACTCTGTTTAAAAGTTAGATCTTGAACAAAGTTCAAAAGTTCGGTTTCGGAGGAGAAGAACAGGCCCTACAAATGGCAGTACGATTTTGTCAGTACTCGTGTCACATTTGAAATTATTAATAGTTCCACAGTCTACGTCCCAGTGTTCTTGTTATAGACTTAGTATTGGGGAACGCATGATTCTGGAAGGCCTTCGTCACGTAAGGCATGGAGTCAGTTCCGGATTGCTTACCATGCCGATGAACGTCCGCTCATTTTAGTTTGAATTTTTTGTTTTTGACTTATTTTTTACTATTTATAAATTCCGTTTTTTTTTACTTTTAATTTTTTTTGAGCTTTTTTGCTGATTCTTTTTTCCTGTTTTTATTTGTGTTGTTCGTGATGATCTAACATATTTTTTCTATTTTTAAAAATTTTAAAATTTAATTACATCAAATAAACTATCTTCAATCATAGTGTAATTTTAGTCAGTTACAATATAATTTTAACTATAAAATACTATTTTTTTAGCCTAACAATTTTAGTTATAAGACTCTATTTTTTAACCTAACCGAGTGGAGCCTAAATACGGCAAGGGTTGGTTGCTTAGCCTTGCATCTTGGCCGGTGGAAATCCTGGGCAGAAGCACGAGGACGAGTTCGCTCCTCCCCGTTACCTTCTCAGATCGCATCACAATTCGCAAGCACAGCTTATTCCGCCTCTCACCTTCCACAGGAAACCATCCCTGAAATCAGCACATATCAGTTCTATAATGACAAGTACAATATATTTATCAAGGTTTTATCAAATGAAATTGGAACAGACTTATTAAAGAACAGTTTGCAACACGAGTACCAAAGCTTAGTATCACTGGTGTCTACTCATAAGTAGAACCACCATATATATTTTCGTGGTTATAAATAATCTGTTGGCTGATGTAATAATTTTTAAATTATGCACTTCAACAGTAATAAGAAATCCTTTTGATGACCAAAAAACACTGGCCATTCATCAGCTTAAAGTTCTGATGCCGGATAGAATCAGGACACTTGAGGCTAATTAAGTATTTCTCAAGTACCTGTGATCGCAAACACACCTAAACTTGTCTTGCCATTAACTTGCCTGGCAAAACAACAAATAATTGAATTAAGCCATAAAGTTCTTTTTTTAAAAAAAATAGCAGTAAGCACAGACAGTCAGCTACCAAATTAACTAGAAAAAAAACTATGGAATTGGTATAACATAGCAGCCAGTAAAGCACCCAAAATATAGGTAACTGAGGTGTAGAAGTACAGATGCCTAAATTCAGCAAATAAGACATTCTTACCATTTCTCCAACTAACAGTTAGGTTTGCAGCTGTGGTTAAAAAAGCGACAAGCATTTCCGCTGAAAGTTACATCCATTACGAAGTCCTTGTTGACTCTACACATGTAGAAATTCTTATCTCCACGCTGTTTCATGTCCTCAAGCCTTTCTTCACATGTCACATCATCTATAACTGGAATGAGATGCAGGGGCGAAGCCAGGAATTGGATATAGGGGGGCAACATGGACAACAAGTTTTGCCTCCAAGCGTCCTACAGCCAGGGTTTAATCTTTCGGATGCAAAAAATTTTCGGTTGCAGGCAAAAGGAACGAAAGAACGAAATTTCGTTAATTTCGTTTAAATTTCGAGTGCAGAGATAATGGTCGTTTTATTTCGACCGTTTCGAGCCCGTCGATCCATTCCCCAGCTTTGTTTCACCTATTCGGACATCTATAAATCCTAAACCCATTTTATTTGGTTTTTCTTAGTTTTTATTTCTTTATTTCGTTTCTTTCTTCTAGTCGCAGCTTCCACGCCCCCGGCAACCTCGGCCTCGGAATTTCTTTATATCGGCTGTCATCAGTATATATGCTTTGCTTTGCCTGTGGATCTATCTGAATGCCATTCTCCAAGGAATTGCTCTCATCGCTGCCTTCTGTGGAACAGAATCTCTCACGAGAATTGTTTCAAGAGTTTTAATGCTTATTAAAGCTGTCAAACTTGGTTGTGTGCTACCTTGTTATATTCCAAATTAAAACAAGAAATTTCACAGCAGCTTTTATTAGACCACTGGTAAAACCACTACAGTTCAGTTGGTGATTTACTCCTTGTATTGATGTGATCATAATTGGTTTGAAGTTTTAAACTCATTTTACTCAAAATCATATAGAAGCATGTTTCCATTACTCGATCTAACTGAAGTATAAAGTTGTGCTCTTGTCATAACACACACAGCTACATTTCGATCTTATCATAAGACAACATCAACAAACAATGCAATTGTATCCAAACACCCACCAAGTGAATAATAATGAAAATTAAGCTAAGAATGCTTGGTCTTAACTCCCATTACATTTTTCGGCTCCATCGGACGATATCTACAGTGCAGAGAAAATGAGAGCACAAAACTGTTGGAGGGTGCCAGGCCCCCTCCAGCCCTCCCTCTCTCCGCCACTGATGAGATGTTAATGACAAAGTATTAAAAGAAGGTATATGATTTAGAAAATAAAAAAAGAAGTGTATGTTGGCAAGCACAAATCAAGACCTGTCTTCAATTGTACCGATATTTCAAATCAACAAGATAATTAAAATATGCTGCTTCAAATTTATACATGAAAAAGAAACTAGCTTTTGATTTCAAGCAGATAAACAAGTTCTCAAGTTAACAGCAATATGTGCAGGAAACAGATCAGAAATCAAAGTGTGTTATACAATTAAGTCAGAATTGTGTTATTGAACAATACGTAAGTGGTTCACGGAAAATCACAAGGAAGGTAACCACAAAAGCCCTTTCCTTCGGTGCACACTACAAGTCAATGGAAATTGGACACGATGCCTAGAAGAACCTTTAGTAAGTTGAGTGGATCCACAAACTGAGGGCATGACCTCTGTTTTGTCCCAGTGCTTTAATTTTTCTCATATCTTTACTGCAATGATGGTAAGGCGCATGATACATGGCCACACAACGTTAATTTCATTTTCACCAGCCAGAAAGGTCGAGGGCACAGATAAAAGAAGAGCCAAATACAATATACAGCAATATTCAATTCCTCAACTTGAGAGATTATTACAATATGCCAAGTGTTAAGGGTATCAGTAGAATTTTCTATTGTATTAGGGTTTAATCTTGTGTCCCCTTTATACCTTATATATATTGCTCATTGAACCTCTTGAATACACACACAATATTCATAAACGGCGGCATCATAACAACTTCTACAATCTACACGGGGCTCAGAGAGAAAAGCGACTGCTGCCTGCCATACAAAAAAGGAAATTCCTATATTTCTATGACCTATAATAAATTTATGGTCTCGCATAGCTTGGACGACATTATTAAGGCTCGGACTTCGGATTTTTCCTATTTTAGTTTTAATCATTTTCATGTCGTCTACCACGGTTGCCGAGCTCGGGGAGAGAGATTTGCAAAAACGGACATCTAGAGATCAAATTTAGAAAAAAATTACAGTACAGTGTTATTTATTTGAACAGTTCAGATATGTGAGGTAACTAATTAAGCAACTATACCTCATTTCTTTTTCTCTCTCTAAGCCTCTGTACTTGCTAGTTAAACTTGTGAGCCCTTTGCCCCTAAATTTGCTCGGAAACATCCTACAAACACAACACACTAAAACACCCCAAGGTCGGCCATCGGATTTAGATCAGACGTCCAGCTCACACTGGAAAATGGGCGCCGCGTACGCGCCTAAGTCCCCAAACAAGAACGTGTCAATCTCCGCGTAGCCGAAGTCGCCACCGCCGTCGTCGCATCCGAAGTACGTCTGCACGTCGTCCGGGAAGCTGCACCGCGCCGACGACGCGCCGTCGCTGTATTCAGGCTGTTGCTGCTGGGTCGGCGGCGGCAGCAAAGGCGAAGACGAAGACGGCGAGCCAGTGCTGCTCTCAGAGGCCGCCGCCCGCTCGATCATCTCCTTGAACTTGGGCGACTGCAGCAGCAAGCTAAGCGCCGACGCGGACGCTGCATGAGGCAGCGGTCCCCCCTGAGGGAGCTGCGCGGCGAAGTGGTCGTCGGCGGATTGGTCCTGCGGCTCGCCATCGTGGAAGGCGGCAGCCATGGCCTCGTCGAGATCGATTGTGGGGTGCTGGGACGTGAGCTCGTCGAGGAGATGGCCTGGAATCTTGGTGGTGGCGTCGAGACCGTCTGCAGCGTAGGCGGGGTGGCAGCGGTGGTGCCACTTGATGTAGCGGCTGATGTCAAAGTTGGTGACGGCGTTGAGGCCGCGGTGCTCGATCGCGGCGACATCGTACGCCACGGCCGCCTCCTCCTGCGTTGCTGCCACACAAAAACAAGTCTGTCAGTGGTAAAAAAACGTTCTTCTAAAAAGGAAATTAATCTCTATGGAATCGTAGATTTCAGACTCTCAGTGACGACAAAACGGCCTGGTACATCTGAATTTCCGGTAGAAAATCAGATAACTCTTGAGGTCTCCAGCCCGAAGGCGTGAAGGGCAATGGCGGAGACGTTTTCAGTACGGGATGTGCGCGTGTGGCGTGGCAAAATACATACCTCTAGTGGCTGAGTGCGGAGTTCCTCTAGTCTCCTCCACCGGCCGCGCAGGGGAACCGTTGGAAGCTGGTGTCTGTGGGCCCCACATACGGCAGCATCTAGCACAAAGCTAACTACGAATTTAAACCGCGGATAAAGACCATAATGCCCTCGTTTCCTGTGGCTCGCTCACAACCGCAGGATCTCGACCGGCGCTCCCGAATAGGCATGACGGCTTCCGTTCAATGTCCTCGTTGCTCAGAATGCGAAGACTCTCGTCGTCTTTGTTAGGAAATCGGCCTACAGATAGAGTTCTGGTAGACTCAGAGTCCTGATAGGCCGAGAGTCCTGACATATTGGGCACCCCACCACCTAGTATAAATAGAGAGCCAAATCCCTCATTGTACACACACGCATGAAAGCAATAAAGAAAGATCGGAGTTCTCTACCTCTCTCGTGTTCATCTACTATTCGTGATTCGTGATTGATTCGTTCTTGTTCTAAGCGAGATCCCGATCGGACCGGTCGCCGCCGCTTCGGTTTCTCAACACGTTATCGACGACTTCGCCTGGTGAACGAAGGTAATCATCGGCACGTAATTGTTTTCAGATCGCTTTTGAATCCGCATTTTCTTTTCGCGTTCTAGATTGAATTTCTACGGTAACCGCCCTAATCTACCCGAGCAGACTCAAGTCGCCAAGACAATGCCGACGGTAGATTGAGAAACGGGTAGATATCGATTGCATCAGATTAGAACGATGCAACCGCCCCAAATCTACCGCGAGCGATCCGAAATCGCCGACAATGTCGATCGGTAGATTACGAACGGGTGGATGTCGATTGCATCGCAGATTGAAACGTCAGACGCTCTGCATGACCGCCGTGTCTGTAAAATTTTGGCATGGATTTTGCTTTTCTTTCTCTTTGCACAAGATTGCATCACGTAAAAGAAAAAAACCTCCCACCCCACTCAGCCTCGGCCACCACGGCGCCATCACCCAAAGACGGCATCGCCCCGAATGGGCCACTGCCGCGCCGCCGTGAGCATGGCGCCGCCACCCGGCTGGCAAGACTAACGCCGCGGCCGCTTCGCTCGGCCGCCGCCGCCACCACGAGCCCGCCCGGCCGCCGCGCCAAGACGTGCCGCCCGGCCGCCCGCCGCTGGTGCCACGCCCGCACGCGCCGCCCGCTCGCCGCCGCTTCGCCGCCCTCAGATGCGCGGCCGCCGCCGTATCCGCGCCAGACGCGCCTCCTCCGCCCGCGACCACCGTGTGCCCACAACTGGCTGCACTCAGCGGCCTCGCCACCCCGGCCAGCATGATGACTCACTGCCGGCCGTCTGCCCGCTTGCCAGAAGCCGCCAGACGGACCGCTGCCCCAGCCGCCCACCGCGCCCGGCCGCCCCGCGACCGCCACCAGCCGCCCCACCGCGCCTTCGCTGCCGCCTTTGCCGCCCGCCTGGCCGCTGCCGCCGCCCGCCGCCGGCTGCTGCTGCCGCCCGCCGCCCGCATGACCGCCGCCGCCTCGCCGCCCCTCCATGGCCGCCGCCGGCTCACGCCAGACCATGGCCACACCACCTGTGAACAGGGTGGGAAACCCTACCCCCTCCTTGAACAGTGGGTTAATGGGCCAAATGGGCCGAGATTTTTGCAAAAGGCCCTAAAAGTTTGGAAATTACTGAAAGGTCCCTGAAATTTATATTTTAGTACCGGATTTTTGCAGAAAGGTCTCGGTAATTCTGAAAATTGCCGATAGATCCTCCGATTTACGTATGGGTTCAGAGTTTTGCGAAAACCCTCGTAATCGGGAAATTACGTAATTTTCTCTCGAATCGAAAATTTGCGCAGAAACCTCTCGAATTGCGTAATTTGTTTGAAAAATCATATTCTAGCATAAAAGGGTCTCGGAATCCGAATTTTGAATTATTTTAGCATTTGAAGATTATTTATTTCGCCATTATTGTTTTCTATTTATTTATTGTTTTTGTTAATTGTAATTGTTTAAATTACTTTTAATCACTGAAATAACAGTAAAATTTATAGAAAATTTACAGAAAAATCTGAAACATTACGAGAACCTGCTGTACCATTTATTTACCTGTAGTAAATTATTCCATGCATGTTTACCTGAAGTAAACTTATTTTATTCCATCTATCTCGCATATAGATGATCGGAATCACGAACCGGAGTTCGAGGAGTCGCCCAAGATGGCCGTAACTATCGGACGTGGGCATCCGATGTCGAGATAGTACTTGAGCCAAACGGCTCACAGCAGACTATTGGGATTGGCGGATGAATGACGCCCAACCAACGCCCGAGGAGAATGATCGACACTTCATTTTCTTGGCACCACCTCTCGCATTACTCTCAAGAATGAGTATATGGCGAGAAAAGCGCTTAGCACTGGACCGCACTCAAGAAGCGGTTTGAGAGGCTAAAGTACACCATACTTCCTCAAGCAGAGCAAGAATGGGTTAGACTGAGGTTTGCCGACTTTAAGACGGTCGGGGAGTACAATTCTGTCTTGCACAGGATTTGTACCAATCTTCAACTCTGTGGCAAGCAGATCACGGATGAGCGTAAGATCGAAAGACCACGCCCACTTTTCACCCCAATGTCGTTCAATCCGCCCGCAACTATCGCCAAGATGGCTACAAGGAGTACGCCGAATTGATCGATATGATGCAGTTGCGAAGCTCGTGACGAACTTCTCCGCAAGAATTACTTCACTCAGCCACTGGGGAGCTCCGCTGGCCGTGAGGCCAACGCTGGGAGCTACAAGGTGCGAAGCCCTTGATGAAAAGAAGGGGAAAGAAGGGTAAGACCGTTGCCCAGAAAGGCAAATCAGATGCTCCAAATGACAAAAAGGCTATGAAAAGTGGCAAGACCTATGGCCAATGTATGTGGTTGCTACAAGTGTGGCAAGTGGGGGCATTGGTCGCGGGTCTGCAAAGAGCCGCAACATGTAATTGATGCCCACCAAGCCCAGAAGAGGAATGGCAAAGGCAGCCTGAAGCTCACTTTGCATTGGTTGAGGGGAGTATTACGAGCAGTTGCGAGTTGATGGAGATTGAAACCATCCCGGCAACAGCACCCCCTTACAACCTAGAGGCAGCCACTGCCATGATTTCTCTTGAAGAGAATATCACTACGAAAAGATAGCCAAGAAGTCGATGATTTCTTAATCGACTCGCCTAATGCACGTAATGCATGAGACGTTAATTGTCATTTATTTTATGTTAAAATGGACAAGTTAGATCTTGCATGATTGGTACTTTAGGATTTGTTATCTCGTGATGGTTGGATGATTTTGGAATAATTCATTCATTTATTCAGTTTATGATGGCATGATATGTTCTGATATTGAAGTATTTTATTTATGCGTTGATTGCCTTCTCATGCATATGAATAAAATACTCTATATTAGAACATGTGTAGCGCCCTATGAAGGAAGTGTGCTTAGCCAGCAGCGGCACAACGAATACCATCTTAAGAGACTAAGTTTTCAATCGATTCAGTAAGAGCACTAGCACCTTACGTCAAATCACGGAAGCGATGCTTGTATAATTGGTTCAGAAGAGCCACAATTATACTCCCATGGGCACAATTTTGGTCATTAAAGAAGCCTTATTGTACCCAAAATCGACTAGAACTCTCCTAAGTTTCAAGGATATTCGCGCAAATGTTTCCACGATGAGATCAAGAAGAGTACTAGAAGGAATACCGCTCATTACGAGCCAAGAGCATGGAAAAGGGTATTAGAAAAATTCCTTTACTAGAAAATGAGCTATATTATACCAACACCAAGGCACTTGCGTACTGCACCGTCTCGAAGATGATTTAGAAGCTCTGAACTCATCTGTCTCTGGCATGACAGATTAGGCAACCCAGGTCGTAGAATGATGAGAAATATAATCAACAATTCCAAAGGGCATAATGTTAATGTAAAATATTTCCCGAATCATGAAGATTTTGTGTGCCCTGCATGTGCCACTGGGAAATTAGTTACTAGACCCTCCACTCTGAAAGTGAAGGATGAAGTACCTGCATTCTTGGAACGCATCCAGAAGACATTTGCGGTCCCATTCACCCATCTCGGGGCCATTTAAGTCTTTCATAGTGCTCATTGACGCTTCCTCGAAGTGATCATATGTGGGTTTGTTGCCCACAAGAAACCACGCTTTGCAAAATTGATCTCGCAGATCATTCGCATCGAAATGTATTCCTAATCATCATATCAAGTCCACCAGAATGGACAATGCCGGAGAATTTACTTCAGAGGCATTTGATGATTATTGCATGGCGATTGCAGTTGAGCACTCCTGCATCGCATGTCCATACCGTAATGGTTTGGCGAGGCTTTAATTAAGAAAATTAAAATTATTGCCCTACCCCTTTATAGAATTGGAATTTACCACTACATGTTGGGACACGCAGTCCTACATGCGTGAATCTCACAATTCTAGACCATTGGCCTACAACATCCATCCATCTATGAAACTAGCGCAAGGGTCAAGATCAAAATTTCCCAACATTAGGGGGAGGAAATCAACCCTTTGATGAAAAATGTCGGGAAATACATGCACATGACCCGTGCACTAGTGAAGCAAAGAGAAGTCCAGAAGACAATAGAAGTCCAGAAGACAAAACAAGTCCAGAAGACAATTGATTTGCAAGCATTAGCAAATCAGCTGCCTAATCACTTTAGTGATTTGAAAGCGTGACTAAGTCGCATGTGCCTGTACGCACTGCACCGGAGAGGGTTAAAATACCAAAGAAAAGCAGTATCCCTAATCTCGTCCGAGGCCTCGGAAAAATAAAAAGAGGACGAGAACGCGGTTCCTCGAATCCTTAGTAACCGGGACGCCTGGTGAAAAAGGATAAGAAGGACTTACCACAGCCGATCATTAAAGTCCCCCAGAATGAGAAGGGGAGCCAGTTGAGACCTGGCACAAGTATGACACCTTCGGAAAAGGACATACCGGATCTGAATATCCCCATCGGCATGGATGTGTGCGCACACATCGGAGTCAAAAAAAACTAAAGGGACTTGCCACCGCAATTGAAAGAAGCGATGTGCAAGGAGAAGCTCCAGAAGAAGCAACCGCTCCAGAAGAAGCGACTCATGAAGGAATAGCTATAAACTATGTGTACACGGGAGAGTCCATGAACAGGACAACAGCCAATATCGATATATACTTCACAAAGAATATTGCCACAATCATCGATCTTAATCCCGAGCCTGCATCGCTCGCTGAATGTAAGAAAAGATCAGATTGGGAAGATTGGAAAAAGGCAATAGCAACTGAATTGCTATCTTTGAACAAAAGAGAGGTTTTGGGCCCGTATGCCGCACACCTCCCTATGTGCACCCCGTAGTGCATAAGTGGGTATCTGTTCGAAAGAGAAATGAAAGAAACGAAGTAGTGAGATACAAAGCAAGGCTAGTAGCACAAGGTTTCACTCAACGTCCTGAAGTTGATTATGAAGAAACCTACTCCCCAGTCATGAGTGGAATTACCTTTATATATATTTTGATCTCAATGGCAGTAAACTTGAACTTAGAAATGAAATTAATGGATGTTGTGACTGTATACCTTTACGGTAACTTGGATTCGGAGATTTATATGAAAATCCCTGAAGGAATACCTCTCCCGAACCAACATAGAGCAAATATAAATCTATACAGTGTGAAACTCAGAAAGTCACTGTATGGATTGAAGCATTCTGGAAGAATGTGGTATAATCGCTGAACTACTTTCTCTCGAAGAAAGGCTACACAAACAATGAAAACTGCCCTTGTGTATTTATACGGTGATCCCAGAATGGATTCTGTATAATCTCTTTGTATGTAGATGATCTGAATATCATCGGGATAGCAGAAGATATAAAAGAAGCAAGCTCCTACTTGGAGTCAGAGTTTGAAATGAAAGATTTGAATAATACCAAGTTCTGCTCAGACCTGCAGCTTGAGCATGTCCCCAAAGGAATCTTGGTACATCAGTCGACCTACACCCAGAAGGTGCTAGAAAGGTTTGGCTTCGAGAAGGCATACCCATCGAAAGTACCGATGATCGGAAGGTCTTTACAGCAAGAAAAAGATCCTTACCGACCTAGGGAAGAGGGGGAGGAAGTCCTGGGACCGGAATTCCCATACTTGAGTGCAGTGGTAGCACCCATGTACTTAGTAAACTGCACTAGAACGGACATTGCAATCGTCGTGTACTTGTTAGCAAGGAACAATGCAGAACCTACCAAAAGGCATTGGCATGGCATAAAGGACACCTTCCGATACCTCCAAGGAAGTAAGGATCTTGGATTGTTCTACAGAAAGAATCAAGACTTGAACTTGATTGGCTATGCAGATGCTGGGTACTTGTCTAACCCGCATACCGCAAGGTCACAAGCATGCTATGTATTCCTGTGTGGTGGAACTGCAATTCCACGAAAATCGTCTAAGCAAAGCCTTGTAGCTACTTGACGAACCACTCGTAAATTATAGCATTGTATGAAGTCTGCGAGAGTGCGCTTGGCTCACCAAATGGTTCACCACATCCACCAAATGGAAACCGCCTATGATAGAGTCTGGCGGACTCGAGTCCAGGTAGGCCGAGAGTCTGACATATTGGGCACCCCACCACCTAGTATAAATAGAGAGCCAAACCCCATTGTACACACACGCATGAAAGCAATAAAGAAAGACCGTGAGTTCTCTACCTCTCTCGTGTTCATCTACTATTCGTGATTACTGTGATTGATTCGTTCTTGTTCTAAGCGAGATCCCGATCGGACCGGTGCGCCATCGGTTTCTCAATGATCTTTTTCCTCCGTTGCGCCCGAGCTCAAAGTGCCTCGACTGCCTCGGACCTCCTTAACAAGACTACGGTCCTGTTCTTTTCAGCTTTTAGAAGCTATTTTTTGGCTTTTCTACAGTAATTAATTTTTAAACGGTGTATTTTTTCAAGATAGATTCTACTAGTTAATTGTAGTACATACTTTACTGACTTCATTTATATTGGCAAAAATCGCACGTAAATTTTGTTACTCTTAATCTCTTGTACAAACAACCCAAAAGTCATAAGCCGCAGCCAAAAGCCACAAGCCACAGCCAAAAAGAACATGCCCTACTACGTACTCCCCTCGACCAGGTGGAAGACCTATGGAGTTTCACCCTCCCCTTTTCCCAGCTATCTTCGACAGCGGCCGTGCTGTGTAACCTCTGGAAATATGGCAATGCTAAAGGGTGTTCTTTTAGGATACGGTTTATTACTTTGAGTTACAGCATATTAATCTAATAAATAATAATTGCTGAAAAAACTGAATACAAAAGCCAGCTGAAAAGTCGATGATGAGATATCCCATCAGTACTTTGCTCTTGCTTCTTCCTACCCCTCAGTGTGGCAACTCTGGTTTTGTAGAGTTGTTTATATAAACGACGTTGTAGCCATTTTTTTGTTAGATTGATCCACTTTGAGACATTGTTAAGATTGTTATGTTTTTGTGTCATCAATTGATCTCAAGCAACGATGATGTATAATCTTTGTACCTTAGATCAGCATAGTTTCTTACATATGTAATAATACACTTAAGGGTTGCCAAACGCTGCTCCGTAACTGTGTAGTTATAAAGTTAACTTTCGAGTGTGCTATGAAACATGCGGAAGAAAATAAATGGTCAGATATAGGATTTGCCCCTTCCATAACCGGAGAGATATCTCTGGATCACTCGATATGGTCAGATAAATGAAGTGCATGGTCATATAATGAGTGGTCAAAAAGGTGATTATATGAAATTATCTATCATTAGATAAAAAAGATTAAATAGACATATTTCTCAGCTGTAGTTCGATTAGATATCGTGATGCAAAAGGAGAGTCTCACTCGATTCCTTCCAGAATCCCCATTTTCAATAGGAGATTCGAATTTGGGAGGGTTTAGTTTGAACATAGCGAAAATCACGTTGCTTTTGCATTCAGTGACGTTCTTGCCCAAATCTCTCTCTTGTCATTCTTTTACTTCACTGCAGCCTGAGCCAACACATCAGCAAAATTCTAGAATGCGTGCAAGGAGCATCTCTAATTCGTTATTTCCTCCGTCGCTCACAAGGGAAATGCCATCCTGTCTAATAGCGAGACCAAATGCCCAACTTTTGATAACTCGTGCTGACTCAGATAAGGAATCCGTAGAGCATGTTAATTTACTAACGTTTCTGTAATATTTCACCCAGGGAAATTGTGTCTTAGGAAATAACTTACCATAAGTACCTAGGTAGAGATATTTGTTGCCAAAAACGCGCCCAATCCGAGCCTCCCATTTACCGTTGTGATGATGCCTGTAAAAATCAGCTATAAATTTAACTGACATAGTGTACAGCAGCTGAGGTTGCTAGGTTTTGGCTTCAGTGTCTTGCAAGAATAAGCTCGAATAGTGTTGCTTAAAAATTTTTATCAAAAAGAGAACTCTGGCTCTGATGTGTTTTTTCATCTGTCATCTGGTGATGTTTAGTAGAAATTTGGAGCCTGCATTTTTTTATTAGTACTACCTTGCAACGCCTCTGTACTTGGAGACCCCCCTTGAGAAGCCACTGCTTTTCCTGTGAAAAAAAATAGTGCGTGATCTCAAATCCTCAACATCAGAATACAACTTTGTGGCCTGCAACTGCTTTGTGGCAAGTACATTTGTCACGCCGTCTGATCGCAGAATCACTTGTCAAAATTTGGAATTAACTGTGTACCTCCGCAGCGATCCGATGTACTCTTCCCTGGATTGCCCCTCCATTTCTTTCCACTCTTCGTCATAGGTAGACAGCTGCAAACGGTTCCAACAAGGGAACAATTTTCCTCATAATCCAATCAATGAACCAGAGAAGCTACGTTGTGCTCATAATCCAATCAATGAACCAGAGAAGCTACGTTGTGCTGTGGGATAGTCCCACATCGGTTGTGAGAGAAGACAGAACATGATTTTATAAAGGTGAGGATGCACCTACTTAACATGCTAGTCTTTTGAGGAGAGATGACCCACGATCGCTTATAAGGTTGTTGCTCTGCCTATTGGGCTTGTGGATATAGCGGCCCAACTACCTAGAGCGGGCCATTGGTTTAGTGGGTGTAGGGTCAAACACTGGTTTAGCGGTCCGATGACACTGACACTACGCAACAATTGGTATCAGAGCCCACGTTTCCCGATACATCTCAGGCCTTACTATTGCGGGGAGAGTACACCTGATGTGTGAGTAGGGGGTGTAAATAGAGCGGATAATTTTCATCTGACCAGCCGACCGAAGGCTCACAGAGCTAATACGGAAATGGTAAATAGGTATTCAGAACTATCCATGTTCGACTCCGAGGAAAAAAATATGGAATATGATACATGATGAGTGATATCCGTCCGTATATATCCGTATGTCAAGTGATATAAGAAAATATGTCGTGACTTCTCTTAGGAATAAGAAAACATATAGGCGGATTGCCACATCTAAACAGGTGGGAAATACTGATTGCTCTTTTTTCAATATCTCGACGATTAGTCTCTCTGTATTTGCTCTGATTGTACCATACTATCTAATGTCTTGTGTAGGGGTGCAAAAGAAGTGGATAATTTTCGTCCAAGTGACCGTCCGAAGGTTTATAGAATGAATATGGAATGGAGAAATAGGTATCCGATATTATCCGTGTCCGACTCGACTTCGAGCAAAAAATACGGAATATGATACATAACAAAATGATATATGTCTATATCCGCTCTGGTTGCACCCATATGTGTGAGGGTGTGGGAGGAGGCAGGGCACGATTTATAAGGATGAGAGCGTACCCACTTAGTATTTTGGGAGAGATGGCCTAGGACCCCTAAATTGTTGCTCTGTCGGTTGAGCTTGCGGGTATTATAGCCTAACTACTTGGGGTCGAGCCGCTGGTTTAGTGGGCCTAGGGTCGAACAATGGTTTAGCGGTCATATGGCATTGACATTACATAATAATTGGTTTCAGAGCCTAGGTTTCGTAGATATGTCTTAGGCCTCACGTTTGCTAGGGAGCACACCCGATGTGTGAGACGGATATCTGTTGGGATAGTCTTACATAGGTTGTGAAGGAGGCAAAGCATGATTTATAAGGGTGAATGTGTGCCCACATATCAGGCTAGTCTTTTTGGGTGGAGATAGCCAAGACCACTAAGATTGTTGCTCTGCCGATTGGGCTTGTGGGTATAATAGGCCAACAACCTGGGCCGGGTTGCTGGTTTAGTAGGCCCAAGGTTGGACACTGGTTTAGTGGTCCGATGACGTTGACGTTATGCAACAAGTACTATCCCTACGCAATTATGGTTAGATACTACAATATATATTTATGTTGGGAATCATTTCTTCGTGTGGTGGTGGAATAGTGGATGTATGACTTTATCCATTAGGGTGTAAATCCTGATGCCCACCTTTACGAACACATGAGTGCATTTCAGTAGAAATTTTATGAGGTTGTAGATTTACTCTTGGTCTCCGTGTTTCTAGGCATATGCTAAGGAGTGAACTCGTGTGTATGTGTGTGGTGATACGTGTGCATGTTCATCTCACTTATAATCGAAAAAATGTTTATGTTGGACAATAGAGTTGCAGTAATGCTTATTATTGAATATAGTTGTATTTGAAAATAGAAATATAGTTGCATTCCTTGTACAACTCTAGCAGGTTTTGTATATATTTAATTAAATATGCAAGTGTTATCTAGACCCATCCAAATAAGTGGACTAGATCATTTCTTTTTCCCTATGATTAACTTGGATTTTTTAGCTTCTCAAGGTGAATGTGAAAACATTTTTAACAACCGTTCTAGTAATAATAACAAACCGGAGAAGCTACAGATTCTTGGAGGGTACCATCTGACAGGACACAGAATTCCCCAAACCTAAAAAAACATATGCAAATGCACTGTACTTGTGTTGAAAAAGTCGGTGACAGATGTGCCAACATTCTGCTCGTAATAGACATTGAGCAGTAAGAACAGTATGGAATCGCATAAATGAATGCCATAAATTTTGGGCCTGGGGGTACCGGGAAGTTAAGGACGGTGTCGCGGCCCCAGTACTTCAATGCCGCCAAGTCGTAGGCGCGCGCCGCCGCTTCCTCGCCGTCGTACGCCCCTGCAACACCGGCAGGCCGGTTAGCAAGTAGTCAACCCTTCTCAATCATTCCAAGAACACAAGTCGATCGATTGAGACTTGGGAGCTCACCGAGATAAACTGCGCGCGCGTGCCAATTAATCCGATCGCGGAAGCGCCAAGAAGGCAAGAACACGCGGCAAGGGGGAGAGGTTAGCTGCCCAATTTCGCTTAATTAACCAAGAAACTGCTGCTCGGGTTGCGGATGATTGATTGATTACCTTGCCTGCCCTTCTTGCTCTGCGACTCGTTCCAGGTGTTCTTGTCCCACAGGTGCGCCTCGAACCGCCCCGTCCACCGGTGCCTGCATGCGCGCGCGTCGCCAGCAGAATTTAACACGTCAATTCCACAGCGAGCTCGCGTCGCGCGCGCGGGAGAAGCGAAACCGGCGAGCGGGGCTGGTGAAAGTCAACTCCGGCCGTCCGGTTACGTACGTACCGTGTGACGCCGCGGTACGCGGAGCTGCGCTGGGAGGGGCACTCCCGCGGCACGCTCTTCCGTGTCCGCTTCGGCTTCAATCGGGCGGCGGTGGCGGCATCGGCCTCGGCGGCGTTAGAAGCGCTGCTGCCTGCGCCAGCGCCGTTCTTGCGGGGCTTGGCCATTGCAGAGGAGGGAGAGAGAGAGAGAGAGAGAGAGAGAACTACCAGTTAATTCAACAATTAGACTGGCCGAGGATAGCAGTAAGAGAGTTTTAAAGACGTATTCTAGAGAGAGAGAGAGAGAGCTGGAGGCTGGAGCAGAGAGGGAGAGGTGATGGGGCAGCAAGCAGAATTAGTTGGAGCAAGGATAGGAGAGGGAGAGAGAGGAGGCGAGGAAGATGAGGGAGCCGGCTGAGACGCTGCTGTGAGCGATTTCTTCTTGATTGGAACATCCAGCTCTCCGCTTCATTTCGCAACAGCTCCACTTATCCAACAACGCACTTGCTCTGAGCTACTCCTACCAGGAGACCGAATTAACTGCTATTACATGTTCAGTAACAGCGCTAACTGAAAACTGAAACAAGGCTACGTTCTGCAGAAAAAAAAAAGTTTCGGCTTTGGAATATTGATGAACTGATACCAAACCATTTCCAGTACTCACAACCTATGTAGTAGAATATGAACAGCTGACTCTTCGACCGATTGCCGAGTATTGACGCATGGTGTCAAATACTGCATGCCACCGTCTATGCCAGTTGCCGAGTCTAAATTGGACGGCTCGTGGCACATCGAAACATATGACAGGAAGGTACTGTTAAGTTCCTTCGGATGTGAAAGTTCCAAGCATCCAATTAGACGGTTGGTCTGAAGCAAGAATGCGAAACCAATTACTGTAAGGATCAAAAGATCAGGGGGTAAATGAATGCACGTTGAATTCATATTTGTCACGCACAAGGGCTTATATTCGTATTATTTTCTACTTTTGATTTTTACTTAGAAAAATCAAAATGAACATCCGATTTTTTGCAGCGGTTTATTCACTCATCTCGCTATTGTCTCGCTCCAGTGATAAAACAGGGGTCACGGGTGCATCACACGATACACTCTCCTTATTCCCATCATACGCACCTATCTCTCACTCACTTTTTCCACTACTCACCGCCTCCTACTGAAAAGCACTTCTTTCAACTATTACTATTTATTTTCAATTAAAAATCATAAGACACAACTAAAAGTGATAAGGAAAAACCAATACAAACGTTTTTTCAGCAGTACTATTTGTCCGAAAGTAGCTCATTTCTGAACGGTCTTCTTTGACTACGACAGGACAGATAGCAGCCATTAGGCCTGCTCACCCTTATTAAGGAGCATGCAACTCTATCATAAACCAAATAAAAATCATGCATTTGATCTTTAATATTTCCAGCAATATAGAAATGGTGAGAAAATAGTGAGAGAAATATAGGGAATTTTTAAAATAACCTATTTTTTATTCCGAATTACAGTAATATATCTTCACTTTTTATTTTACACTAATAATCCTCTGTCGCTCAACCGTTGAGCGACTTAAACTAGTCGTCCAACAGTTGTGAGCCAAGTCGCACACCGGTTGAGCGATTAGTCCCTTTGGCTGCTAGTCGCTCAACCGTTGAATAAAAATAATAAATATATTACTGTAATTTAGAACAAAAATAGATTATTTAAAAAATCACAATATAGGTATGTCCAGTTTGGCAATCTTTGCGTGAGAACCTTGCAAGCATTTTCATACTGCTCAACAAGTGTTGACTAATGACTTCATTGCTTCTTCAAAATAAAAAATTCTTAAGAAATAAAACAAAAACCAATGACTAGGAGAAAGAAAACTGGATCAGTAACAGCCATCCTAAATGGACTGTGGAAGGAAGAAGTGGTTAAGCAGTGCCACGTCTGAGATTTGACTGGCCTAGTTCTCCTCCAGCCATCTCTTTCTCATGGTCAAGTTATTTCTCCTTTGTCCGTTCTTGATTTTATTCTTTACACATTTTTGGACGGTTAGCTGCAAGAAAAAGAGAGAAGAAAGAGAAAGGGGATTTTTTCCAAATCTAAAGAAAAGTAATTCTCCCCTATCACTTTCTTGTGGGGCGGCGTGGGCACAATTTATGACGGATTTGATCAACCTCCAACGAAATTTGGCCGTCAGAAGTAGTAATCAGTGCCAGTATTCGGTAGCCCCTAACTTACAACTACATTGTTCAGCTATGAACAAACGGCTCTGCTGCTAGTACAAGCAAGATCTTTTCTTTTTTCTTTTTTTTGTTCAAATTAAGGTAGCACAAGCCATGATCTCAATCTGTATAACGGGATTACTTTGGATTTGGCGCAGCCAACTGATTTTGACATGGAAGCAGGCATCCTTCCTGGACCAATTCCAGTTTCAGGCACCAGACAACACGACGTACTTTCGCAGTTCTTCAGCAATAACAAATGATCAGATTCTGTGGGTGTGACTTGACCAATTCAAGCTGCTGGCACAACGAAGAACATGACTAGGGAAAGATTGGCAACCAATTACACTGATCTCTTATTTTTTTTGAAAAAAAAAGTTAGATTGGTCTTGATCTCGAGTGCGTCAGCAGAAGTCCCTGGATGGCATGGAGCCCCATCACCGGAATCAGGGCATGTTCTTTTTAGCTGCGGTTTGTAGCTTTTGGTTGTGGTTTGTGACTTTTAGGCTGTTTGTACGAGAGATTATAGAGTAACAGAAATTTACATGCGGTTTTTACCGGTATAAATGAAGTTAGTAAAGTATGTACTACAATTAACTAGTAGATCCTATCTTGAAAAAACACTCCGTTTAAAAGTTAGTTACTGTAGAAAAGCCGAAAAGCAGTTTTTAGAAGCTGAAAAGAAGAGGGCCTCAATGTAGTCAAGGACTACGAGTTGACCCCCCACATATGTTTTATTCTGAAACATTACTGATCCATTTGGTTAGGCCAGCTGTGAGTTCATGCTTGCAATTGATATGCCGGAAAGATTATGATCGTGCAGCGTGACATGCATGGCTAGTTGAAGTGCAGAAACTTTTCATGTGTCACACAGT
Source organism: Bonia amplexicaulis (assembly GCA_036346245.1). NCBI lineage: Eukaryota > Viridiplantae > Streptophyta > Magnoliopsida > Poales > Poaceae > Bonia > Bonia amplexicaulis. Next base: position 10,935,550 of record CM070758.1, on the reverse strand, counting down.
TGCTCGTGTCACCGGCCAGCTGCTGATGATGGCATGAGCGGTGACACGAGCGTTGTATATGACCATTTTGTGTATCCGTCAAAAAATTCTGCAGTTGAATTCCATCACTAGTAGGCGAACTGTACAAGTTTGACTCGAACCAACCAACTGAACCAAATGAAAAAAAAAATTCTGGCAGTTTTCAGGTGACCAACCTGGTATGCATGCCCATAGCAACGCGCCAGCTTGGTGATTTATACTTGAAAATGCTATATATCCCGTTGGAACTTTTGGATGGCATCGATAATGCCTTTCCAAACAACAAGGAGCTAGCATTGGGCTAGCTGATGAAAACAGACAGTTTGGTCTGCATTATTTTGGATACAAAAAACACATAGCAAGAAGTTCCTAGATCAAACAAATTTAGCATAGCTTGCTGCCTTAATTAGCCAAGGTATTGATTCCAGTATTCCGCAAACCGCATAGAAGGTTCCAGCATGTTCCTTACGAAATGCTGCCGGTATCAGAGCGGCTCATGGGGGTTTTTTTTTTGGCATATCACCAGATGCTATCTGTCAAGTATGTCCAGAGATCCATACGGGCTCTGAAGGCATAGACGTACGTGCACCTTTGCCCCTTTTGGTTCTCCAATCCTGTCTGTTAACTTTGCTCCAGGTAAAAACATACACATCGCAAATAAATTAAAAGAACATAAAAGTATTTCTGAATTTCTCTATTCTCTTACTTGCTCCTTCTCTTTCTTTTTTCTCTTGCTTTTTCTCTTTTGCCTTATAAAACTAGTTACAAACTTTCTTAATATATAAGTTAATACTCTTCTATTAGCATACGTATTCAAATTTCAATTTGGACACAACTTCAACTTGAGTTACATACGAAGACGGACTCTACTACGTTTAGGCGCGCCGTCCCGTGCAGCTTCTCGTGCGTGGACCAGATTCCAGACCGACAGACAGACAGATGCCGAGAGCCGGCCGAGGCGGACCACCGGATGCCATCGGCCACCTCGCACGAATGGTTTCGACTTTCGACTCTGTGTCTGTTGCCTGATCGCTGTCGGCTAGTGGCTGCCGCGCCTACAGCCGATCGAGAGGCCAAAAGTGTCCGTGTCGTACGTACACCGAATCGGTCATCACTGTTGTGCCCAATGTTAAAAGAGTGTTTCTAGGATTCTAGTCAGAGGGCAACAGCTGCTCAGATTCGTTGATGGATCCAACAAGGCCTCACTACCCATGATGAGCCAAATCACGGCGGATGGTGCATAAGTTGTTTCCAATCCAGCATATCAGCGGATTCAACAAAGATCAACTTGTTTTGAGTTCTCTTCTGTCCCTCCCACCCCCGCTATCTCTCTCTCTCTCGCTCGCTCTCTCCAGAAGTGCTCTCACAAGTTCTAAACTTGGCCACGTCTGCTGAAGTCTGATCTATGCTTGAGCGCATGTTTTCATCACAATCAAGAACTCAGATTATGCATATGTGCATGCAGCTCTCCAATACTCACAAGGACACACTTGCTACTGAATATTTCGCCAAGATGAGAAGTTTGGCAGACATGATGACTTCAACGGGACAAGCTCTTCAAGATGAAGAGTTGATAACTTACATCTTGGCAGGGCTCAATGTTGGCTACAACCCACTGGTTACATCGATCACGACTCGAGTAGACATGATGAGTCTTGGTGATGTCTATGCTCACTTGCTTACATTTGAGATGCGACTTGAGTCTTAGAGTTTGAGCATACAGTTTTTAGGAGCATCTACCAATGTTGCTGGCTAAGGAGGCAATCAAAGTGGTGCTGGCTGAGGAGGCAACCAAGGTGGTCGTGGTCAAGGACGCGATGGATGTGGTGAAGTTCATAACAACTGTGAGCGCTAGGGAGACAGCTCCAAGAGGCTAAACAACAACCTCAATTCCAGAAATATACCGGCTTGCCAAGTGTGTGGGAAGATCGACCATGTTGCTCTCAAGTGCTATCATCATTTTGGTCACTCTTATCAAGCGGATCAGACGTGTTGCTATTGTGGCTATAAACTCCTATGGTGCTAACACAAATTGGCACACAGACACGAGAGCCACGGATCACATCACTAATGATCTTGATAGGCTAACCGTTCAAGAGAAGTATCATGGCCGTGATCAAGTCTATGTAGCAAATGGGTCAGGTATGTTTATTATGTTATGAATATTGTGCATGTATCATGAGGCCCAATGGACATTATATAGAGAGAGTACAAGGAGATATTAAAGGGAATATGTCATACACATATAAGAAAATACAAAGACATATAAAGAAATACAAAAGAATTTCTATTCTAACATCCTCTCAAACTCATGGTGGATCACACACACTGAGTTTAGAGATAAAATACAATTGTTGTACCCTAGTGTAGGGCTTCGTGAAGAAGTCAGCAAACTATAACTCTGATGGCACAAACTGTAAAGCAAGTACTCCATCTTGCATATATGAGCGAGTATATGAAATATCCACACCAATGTGCTTGGTGAACTTATACTTCATTGGGTCACGGGCAATACTGATAGCACATATATTGTCAGACAAAAGAGTCATAGGTCCCATCACAGGCACTCCAAAATCTACAAATAGCCACCTCAACCAAGTAATCTCTACTGTCACTACTGCCATAACTCTCAACTCAGCTTCTACACTCGAACGGGAAACTGCAGTATGCTTCTTTGTCTTTCAGGCAATTAGAGAGGAGTCAAGAAAAACACAGCAACCAGAAAGAGAACGACAATTAGAAAGATCACTAGCCCAGGTTACATTGAAGTACACCTGAAACTGTAGTGAGTTGGAGCTAAGAAAAAACAAACAACGAGCGATAGTCCCAGGCAAATAGCGAAGAAGATGACTGTAGTAAAGATGGGTAGGAAGATCAATGAACTGGCTTAAGATATGAACAACATTAGTAATATCAAGACGAGTGCTCACAAGATACACTAAACTCCAAACAAAATGGTGATATTGAGTAGGATCCTCATATCGCCATCAGTGGCACGAAGCTGAAGGGATAGCTCCATGGGAGTCTTGGCAGTGCGAGTGTCAATCAGACTAGACCGATCAAGAAAATTCTGGACATACTTCTGCTGGGAGAGGTAGTAGATCTCAGGCGTGGAAGAGACCTTAATTATAAGGAAGTACGTAAGAGAACCAAGATTAGTCATCAAAAACTACTTACTGAGATGCTTCTTCATATATGTGATGAACGAGGAGTCACCACAAGTGATAAGCATGTTATCCACTTACAGAAGAAGCAGTGTTCTATCTCGAGGTGAGATATAGACAAAAAGAGCAAGATCATGGAAACTGATAGTGAAACCGACAGCGATAATCACTAAGGTAAATCGCGCAAACCAGGCACGAGGAGCCTGTTTGAGGCCATAAAAAGTACAACGAAGACAACATATGTGCCCATCTGAAACAAAATACCCAGGTGGCGGTTGCATGTAAACCTCCTTATGCAAAACATCATTAAGAAATGCATTGTTAACATCCAGTTGAAAGATAGACCACCAGCAAACAAAAACAACCACAACAAGAGAGCGAACAGTGGTCATATGAACAATAGGGGAAAAAGTCTCATTGTAATCACGACTGTACTCCTGTTAGAAGTCGCGAGCCACAAGAGCCTTGTAGCGCTCGATAGCACCATCAGACCGGGTCTTAATCTTGTATACTCACTTGTATGTGATAGGACGAGCACACACAAGTGCCGATGCAATATCCTAAGTTTTCGTATGTCTAAGAGCATCAAACTCATCTACCATAGTTAGCTACCACTCAGAATGAGGAGTAGCCTCACGATAAGAACTAGGCTCAGTAACAGAGAAAACATAAGTTGTCGAAGAAAAACCAAGACAATCAAGAGGCCAAAGAGATGTCCGGTTATGAAAGGTGTAACAAGGAGTATCATTAGAAGGATCAGACATCAGTGTCGGCAAGATACCAAGAGAGGTGGCTGGTGAAGGACGAGGATGTCTAGAGTAGTGAATGTTAGAGAAACGAGATGATGGTGTCATGGAACAAGAGGCGGTGCTACATGAGGCAACAAAGGAGGCGGGGATACAGAAGAAACCACTGGAGATAGACCAAAGGACAGCTGTGATGGTAGAGAAATGGGTGAAGAGTCAGAAAGAGACAACTATGAGATCGTCTCATCGGTGGAAACAAGAGCCGAATCTCGATAGAAGAAAGGTCGAGATTTGTGAAAGGCAACGTCTTGTGAGATCTTGATCCGTCAAGCAGAAGGATTACAGTAGTGATAACCCTTATACTCAGAACTATAATCAAGAAACACACACACTTAACTGACTGAGTCGATTGTTTGGTGTGCTCACGAGGCTACAGTAGGACAAAATAGGTGCAGCCAAAAACACGGTTGAGTGTACTGGGAGGCTCGAGGGTAAAGACGCTCTATAGGACTGACATCCGTAAGAGCATTGGAAGACTGCATATTGATGAGATAGGCAAACATAGAAACAACATCAGCTCAGAACTATGGTGGAAAATGAGAGGCAAGGAGAAGAGTATGAACAATCTTAATCAGATGACGACCTTTATGCTCAGTAACCCCATTCTAAACATAGGCACCAGGGCAAGAAGATTAGTAAAGAGTGTCCTGCTCAGAAAGAAACTGTCTAAAAGTGTCAGAACAGTATTCACCAACAGAATTACAACGAAAAGTAGGAATAGAGTACTCAAACTATGTACGAACCATCGTTGCAAAGTTACAATAGATCGCAAGAAACTGACCAAGATTAGACATAGGGAAAATCATGTAAAGCGGGAATAATCATCAATAAAAATTACAAAGAATTTATGCCTACCTTTAGAGATAATAGGCGCAGGTCACTTATCATCTAAATGAACTAAATCAAAAGGAATTTATGTCTGCTTTGACCTACAATAGGAAGAAAGGTGCCATCTGCAGCCTGAACAATGGAACGAAAGCTGTGGGATGTACGGAAGTGAGGTGGGTAGAATCGGGCGTCATGTGAAAGGAAACACCAGAGTCTAAGACCCATAGAGATAAGATACCTGACGTGGGAGGAGGCGGAGGCGTGGAAGACTACTAAGAAGCAAGAGCTAGACGAGCAGAACTCGAGGAGTCTGAGGACGAGCCGACACCGAGGCGCTGGAGGAGTGAGACGAGCTGTTGTGAGACATCACCGGAGGAGCCTTGGTGAGGGGCCTCGGCTACTAAGTGGTAGGAACCGCCAGAGCCCTTGGGGGCGTCCACCCCGGTGACCTTGGTCCCTCCTCCGCTTGTAGCAGTCCTAATACCTGTGACCCTCATGCTGCCAGTAGGTGCAGCGGAGACTCGCAGTAGAAGCAGCAACTACAGAGGCGTTGGGAACTAGAGGGGTCACAGCCGGTGTTGAAGAAATAGGCACTAAAGTAGACAAGACAACCTACTTTTGAGCTGCGCCACAGTGACGAGAAGTGTTCGCATGGGCGGCCAAGGTCGGGCACACGCCGGCCACCCCGACTAGGGCAAAATTGCCTCCCTGGGCACTCGGCCCGCCTAGGTGGTCAATGCTGGTCCTAGGCGGAGCTAGGCGGGCAAGGCATGGTGGCGCTGGGCGGTCTGAAGCTGCTCTGGGCCGCGACCGCTCCGATGGCTGCCCAGCTAGCGAGGTCGTAGCATGACATGAGTAGCGACTCGATGGTGTCCTTGAGCATGTGTCGCCAAACACCCACTGGAAGGGCCTCTACCTTCCGCACATCGCCGTGGAACAACATCGCCATGAGCACCCCGCCCTCGCCGACGCCCGCCACCACATTGAAGAAGTCCACCACACGCTCGTCTAGGTCGCCGGAGCACTGGTGCAGCCTAGCCTCGAGGGACTTCAGTGGAGAGGTGCTTCAGGGACTTGGTACGGAAGTGCCCCGGGGCAAGCGACAACGCCAGGGGTCGGCTAGTAGGGCTGTGCACATCTCAACCGAATCAAAAAAACCGGACCGAAAAAACCGGACCGAAAAAACCGAACCGGTCAACTTGGTTTAACCGGTTTTCGGTATTCGGTTCGGTTTTTATATTTTAGGTTTTTTTGGTGTTCGGTTTTTTCGAGAAAAACCGACTAAAAACCGAAAAAACCGAATGGCCCAAGTTGTTGATGATTGTTTCTGGGCTTTTGGCTGCAAGTGGGCCAAGTACATCCTTCCAACTAGCCTTGATGGACTAGTCTTGAGATGTCAAGATACATTAAACGTCGATGTAATACCAGTTTAGCTAGCTTCGTTCCGGCAATTCACTGGGAAAAAGAAAAATGCCAGCTAAAATATTTGACTTTGGATTTTTTTTCGTGGGATGTTTGGTTTGAAAAAAAAAGTGCAAATGCAGGGTGTGATTATGGCTATGTACAATATTTGACTTTGGATTTTTTTATGTATCTTGCTCTTGTTTGGTTGAGCTATGAAATACCTGTAACATGGTTGGTTGCCCAAGTTTGCAATTTGCGTTAACTTTGGTAAATATGGTATTTATCGATACCGCACCGAAATAAATTGGGATTTACCGATACCGAACCGTATTTTCAAAAATACTGTATACTACCGAACTAACAATATCGTATTTACCGTATATACCGAACCGATTTTACCGATCTAACCGAACGCACAGTCCTACCGGCTAGAGCGGTGCGCCAGGCAGCGAGGAGGGGCCCCGGCGAGAAAGGTGAATGGCGGCACCGGGCTCTAGCGAGGGAAGGCGAGGAGGCGGACCCAAAGCCGGCCCAGTTTGACAGATGGATTGGTTAGGGAGGAAATGGGGGAGGAGAAGAGTAAAAGGGAGTTTACCACAATGATGAAGGGAATGAGATGTGGTCTGTTGCAAGAGTACGTGGCCCTTTTTATATGCCTTTGAGGGAGTCGACCTCTTGGACTAGCACAAGTCGGCAGTCAGCCGCCTAGGCGCCCTAGGTGCTAAGCGGCCACCAACCGCCCGCCTAGCGCCTAGCTCCTATGTGAACATTGGTGACGAGTCTCCTCAGCACGCACAGCCGTGAGAGCCTCCACTAAGCTTGGACGTGGGTGACGTGTCAGGAGCTGAGCCCACACAGTCTCGAACTCGCAGGAGATGAGTCAAGAAGTTATAGAGACAGTGAGTCTCCTGGTGAGCGCGAAGCCATACACAACAGGACAAGTCTGGCAAACATCCGGGGCCAAAGAGTCAAGCTGACGCCACACCTCAGACATCTATTGGTAGAAGTCATCGACGGTGGCATCAAGTTGCTGAAGGGAATGTGCCCAGTGCACAACTGAGAGATACATAGAATCACTCGTCGGCTGGTAGTGAGCTCGAAGACGCTTCCATATAAGCTGTGTCGTCGGAAGCTCCACGACATCCATGAAGATAGCCACTGTCAAGCTACCCACCAGAATAGCGGTAGCACAAGCCTCGGCATCCTGCCACCGCTTGTAGGCATGTAGCTCAGACTGGTAGAGCTCTAGAGCCTCCTCAAGTGCAGCATTGGCCTCGTCCTAAGCCGCCTGATCCGCACCAGTAGGAAGAGCGGGCTAGATGGGCGGTGTAGGACGAGGCGGACAGGGGTACTCATCAGTGAGATGACCCTAGAGATGCTGGCTATTGAGGTGAATCCTTAGGAGAATATCCCACTCTCAGAAGTTCGTCCCGTTGAAACAAACTGAGGGGAGCGGGATGGCGAAGGAGCCGCCAACGGTAGCCATCTGGAGTAGATCAAGCCAAAATTGGAACCGAGACGCTCAGAAATGGTCGGAGTGGCCCAATGTGACCGGGGCAACCGGCGGCGGGAGTTGGCTGGGGTGGCGGCTGCGGCTATGACTCAGGCCTGGGCAGGCCGAGTCAGCAGGGTGTCGACCGAGGCGCCGGGTAGCGCGACACGGGTCAAGGCGAGTCGGGACGGTGGGGACATGGGCCGAGGCGGCCGGGGCGGAAGGTGCGGCGGCCAAAACAGGGGCAGCGCACGATCGGATCCGAGGCAACGTTGGCCAAATCTGGGCGGACGACCGGCGGCGGCGCAGCACGGGCGCCCGGGAGGCAAGGGAGCACACGCAGGGAGAGAAGAGCAGACGTGCGTGTGGGGAGAGAAGGGGGAGGATCAAGCAGGCGGCAGCGGCGGTCGAAACCTTAACCCCTGATAAATAAGGCTTTATATTCCAAAGAGTCCAAATAGGGCAATATATACATGTACAATTTGCAGAGAGACCTCTAAGCTATATACATATTTAACAACTGAGAATTCTAATACAGTTTGGCTGGCAGCATCATTCTTTGTTATACAAGATCATGCACTCAATTTCCGCTGAGATTTTCTGGTAACAATTAACTCTACTTGCTGAGATCAAAATGTCACATATGAGATAAGTAGAATACTGGATGAAGAAAACAAACTTTGAAAAATCAAGAACAAATTGGAATGCATGAAGTCATGGCAAACTCACAAAAATTTGACCCAAGTGAGCTGAAGATGCTCCTCTAGCCAAACTCCAATGGCTCCGCCATTCCTACCTGCGAGAGGGAGAATTGCAGGCGACCAGCATAACGTCTATTAATAGGAAAAAACATTTGATGCCTCCTCTTAGGAGGGAGAAAGACAGGAAGGTGTGCTTATTTTTGGGATGTGGATTTGGAGGTTATCTGAATCAACCTTTTTTACTTCGTACCAGTCGATCTGGAATTTGTCTAATTTATATCCTTCCAAGAAGCTACATTTTATAACTATCCGTCGCAGTTCCTCAAGTAGGCCATGACAAGTAGCCACTGGAAGTCAACGATTGCCTTATTTCGATTAAGTCATCTTGACCTAGAGAATTTAAGGTTCTTGCATTGCCCATTGTATTACGTGGAAAACATAATTCTTACTCGCACATGCAGATATCCTCCGTGAGAGGAAATTAAACAATGACATGCACGACGACTCTGCATGCCTGCAACATCTACCAAAAATCGCCCCTTGTTCCCAGCTTCTCTAGCACAATCTAACCAACAGATATACAGATGACTAATCTTAACAGCTGAAGCACTTGTTTTTTTTTAAATTTTGTTGGAAGATATTAACACGTATTAAGAGATCATCACTTCACAGTCTTGAATACGTGGAAATGTTTGGCGAATTTGGGAGTGAACCTTACAGTAGTAACAGGACCTGAAAGAGCATAGGAAGCATACATAAGAGGAAAAGGCACAGGGAGCATATGCTAAGAGGTTAATTAAACCTCAAAATAATAAAATACAGATGTTTCCTTAATTATAGCTTCATTCATGATATGAAGTACAAGGATCTAAATAATCCAGCTGCTCAAGGTAACATAAATGAACATACATGCTGGGAAACAGCACAATGATACAAGTACTTCTTAGTCAATTGGAACTTCAACCTCCATCTTGAGATCAGAATTGCCAAGAATCTGAAAATGAAAACAAGTTTGGCTAGTTAAAATGTCTTACTTTCTAGCTAACATCAAGTAACACGAAGGTGCAGTATTTACTTTGATGCTGTATAATTTGAAGTGAGAACAAGAGAATTTCCAATGCAACAATCAAAACAACGGCATTCATTTCATGATAAAAATTCTAATATTCACGAGTTTACTACATATACTTCAGAATATAACATGGGATGGGAAGTATATTCCTCTTCCATAGTAGCCTTGTCATCCTTGGCTGTTTAGTTCGTTGGTTGATTTACAGTACTGTCATGTGAAGTAGTGATGTGAATGTTTGACAAAAAGCTAATGTGAATATTTATTGTGCATGGTCACTACTGATCTCATAACTTGGCAGATTATAGAATTAGGGGTGATTATACGGTTTGATTGGTTGGTTTTCATAAACTTTGTGGCCGAATCATATTTTTTGGTTTCTTATACTTTGACACCGAATTAACCGAACTAGTGGCAATGACGGAACCTAATTAGCCAACAAAAATCGGTTTATTCGGACAGTTTTGTTCGGTAAGATGGAAACGAAAGACTACATGAAAAAATAATTCTTGATAGGGGGGATGATCTTGTCAATTGTCATATCCGTGACCCACCAATAGTGCTTCCAAATAAGCCTAACACAGTACAGAGTTGAGCACCAATTGCAACACAAACTGCAGGTCAAGGATCAAAAAGAAAAATAGAAATGAAGCCATGATGATTTAGCAAGTAGGAAAAGTGAGAAGAGGACAATGCCGGGTGGCTGGTAGGAGCAAGAACAAATTAGCTCTGAAATCAAAGTGTATTTTTTTAAAACAAGGCAATCAAAGTGCATAGCCTTAGAGAGAGGAGAAGCATGAAGAAGGAAGGGAATAGGATGAACCAACGAAGTAAATGTGATGGCCTGAGTAAGTATAATCCTTATGGGAACAAACATAAGTTTTTTATCAATTAACAAATTATCCTTTGAAATCGAAAACATTTATCTGATTTCCCGAGCATGTATAATGTGCATGCTGCTAATACACTGGTACAATACATGTTTCTGTATGTTGAGGTTTGAGATAGATCTAACAAAACAAGGCAGATTGGAGCTTACCTTCATAAAGTCTGGTAGAGTGAAATATGAATCTTTTGTATAGCCAGCTTCTTCTAACACATGAGTCAAAACTTTCTGACAATGCATAACAAATGATATCATGTCAGCATATCAGAAAATGGCTACTTTGGGGAGTAATACCATAACGAAAATTACATAAATAACTCTAGTTTTTTTTTAAGAGTCAAAATCTGATATCTGAACTGCCTATTGTACTGGTTGGGCAGAAGCATGGACAATTGGACACATTGTTCATGGCTATAGCAGGCTGAATCACCCCATCTTAATGACTCTGGGACATTACATCATGGCCTCATACATCAAACAGGGTCGTGTGTTGCTCAAGAGTGGCTTTCTTGTGGGCAAAAAAAAAAGTGCTGGACAGAGCGCAAAAAAAAAAAGGCTGGACAGAGCCATAGTTCCAAGCAAAAATATTTCCCAGATGTGCTCCAACAAAAGACCATATATGTAATCCCGCAGGTAGAATTTTCTGTCAATTCCCACCAATCCGCCCACCCAGAATGGCTAAAAATATAATAATGGCACAAATATGTAGTCACACATGGAATTTAGAGTTTATGCTGGCACAACCCAGTAACAGTTATGAGTTATGACCACTTGACCACCAACTCAAAGCAGCATGTGAGGTATCCCTTTTAGCAGTATTCCAGTTGCAACAACATGAGCCTTCCAGTGGCATATCTATCTATAATTATATGGTACTACAACCTTTTATTGACATAAAATTTGTCACAAAAGGAAAACAAGGTGGGGATATCGAAATTACTCATTCGACACATGAAATCAGTTCAAGTCTATCATATTTGCTGATATGGTCCAGATATTTGCTATCATGTGTCATAACACAAGGAGCCAGAAATCCTAAGCACAAACCTGCCTCTGTTGCTCAGTCATAAAAGAACCCGTCAGGTCTCGCAAGATGCTCGAGATATCATCAAATGCAACCTTCCCATTGCAGTCGGTGTCATAGACCCTGAAAATAACTACAGAGCGAAAAGAACAAAACCAAACTTAAAACGGATTTCAGAGAACATCTAAACAATACAGGGATGGAAAGCTAACAGACAACAAAGCACCCACATTCAATCTTTTGCTGCAGACTTGTGTGGGGACTGAACGCCGACAAGAACGACACAAACTCCTTGAAGTTCAGCCCATCTAGCATCCTTAGGAGCCTCTGACAGAGAGACATTTCAGCAATCAACACATAGCAATCCTCAGTTGTATTCTATCATCAAACACAGTCTCCTCAATCACACAATTCAGTTCGTTTAGCCAAATCCCACGTTATTATAACTCAACATAACAAAACACCACCTCCTCAAATCACACAATTCAGTTCTTCCAGCCAAATCCCTCTTTCTGAACTCTTAACAAAAGATAACGTGTACAGGGGTAGCCACTACCGCACTCGCCCGGACAGAGAAAATGATTGAAATTTGAAAGGGATGGCTAGTGACGTGAGACGTGGGGGCCTAACCTGGGAGAGGGGGTTGACGGCGAACTCGGGGACGGTCATGAACTCGTCTGCAGAGACGAAGCCGCCGCCGTTGCGGTCGAGCTGGCAGAAGCGGTGGTACAGCGACACGATCTCCTGCTGCGAGACTAGCGCCCATCATAGATCGGTGAGGAACCGCATCAGCATCGACGGGGGATGGAAATAGATGCCAATCGGAAGAGAAAATAGCAGCAAGCAAACTCACAGGCGTGGTTGCAGTGGTCCTGGACTTCCTCGATGTCGTACTGCGTGAGCATGGAGGAGGTGCTCCCCATCTCGGCTGGGTCTCGTGGCGGGCCGGCGGCGGAGGAGGAATTCGACGGAGCCGGCGGAAGATACGAGGACTCGTGTCTGGGAGGGTAAGAATTACTCCGATCTGTGTTCTATAAAAAAGGAGTTACGCTCGATTTGGTTGCGAAATGAGGTTCCTCACGGAATAAAATTTCGATCTGGAGAGGGAGAACCGGAGAAGACGTTGAAAAGGTGTACATAAAGTAGATAAATTACATACATTGTCATATATTATCACACTCTCTCTTGTATACACCATAGAAAAGTTTGCAACATGGGAACATTCTGTGCCTAAAGTTGTTTGTATTGCAGCCATCCTCAAACTGAGTATTCAGAGCTAAGATTTTTCTAGGTAACTTATCAACAAGTACATATCTATAAACCAACAGGAAAAGACAAGCCGCGTGTTAGCAGATCGAAAACCAGTGACTTCCAAGTCACTATTGATCATCAGCTGGGTAATTAGCCCCTAGCTAGGTCTCATCACGGAGAGAAAAGACAGGCAAGCAATGGGCCGGGCCACAACACAACACCGCGGGATTGATAGCTCACCACCCTCTCCCGAATGACTGGATCTTGACCTAATCCCACAAAGGAACAAGCAAATACGGTAGTCACTGACAATTTAGCCCCGTTTAAAATGACTTTTGGCTTCTATCTTTCATAAATCAAAAGCCACGAGCTTTTTCTTTTTTTCTCTCTCTCTCTCTTTTCACTTTGCATTGCTCATAGAGATATAACGGTTTTTCTATTTTTTTCTCTATTTTTCTTTATTTTTTCTTTTTAATTAAGTGCTTTAGCCAAAAAGTAACGGTCACTACAGTGGCTATTTCAGTGTAAAACCAATAACTACAGTAAAAAAGCCACGAGCAAAGCTACTTTGAACCGAGCTTGATTTTAAGGTTATATTCGTATTGTCTTTTAAATCGCTTTTTACTGTCTACCTAATTTTTAAACTAATAACTTTTAAGACGGAGTTCACTAGTTTATGAAGTACATACTTTAGTGATTTTAGTTATGTCGGCCAAAATCACATGTAAATTTCTTTCTATACGGCTCTATAATTCATTACTATTTATAAACTAAAGTTGAAACCAAATCCATATAAACGTGTCAAGATGCGCCAAGAACGGCGATGTGGCATCACACTAAGCGCCCAGTCTGCGGTCGGGCGGGGCGCGGCATGCAAAGACGACGAGGTCGCTGCAACAGAGGTACTACCGAGCGGTGCATGCCCACGATCGAGGTCGGCCCCACCGGCCGGCGATCGCATGCCCGCCCGAGCTAGCGATCGATAGAGCTCATGGGGCCACCACGCATGCTATATATCGCTCAAAACTTATGACCGTTCTAAGGCCCGCTGCTTTCGCCTTCGACCGGCTTATTTTTACTATTCATAATTTCGTCTTTTTCGATTTTTGGCTTTTTGAGCTTTTTGCTTCTCTTTTTTTTGTCAGATTCGTTATGCGTTGTTTGTGATGGGCTAACATATTTTTATATTTTTAATTTTTAAATTTAATTATGTTAAATAAGCCTCTGTCACCACAAGTTTTTTCACCACCACTGATGTTTTTCACCATAAGCCACCAAAATAAGCCAAATGATCACCACCTAAAAGCTAGGCGAATTAACCTCGTCAAGCATACACCGTTGTAATACAATCCGGTCTGAAGTCACGAATGAAATTGAGCATGGACTCAACTATTTATAGATTTAAAATAAGTTGATATAACATTAGTCTTTTACTTTTATAAAATTTTAAATTTATATAGAAATTATAAATTAGATAGGGACAAACAATAAAAATAAAGAAATAGAAAGAAGATATCTCGATAATAGAAAGCGTCATGAGTGCGAGTAGCGATAAGTCACCTATGTATAAAACATATCAAAATTAGTGATATAATAGACAATTATGAATGACAATAAAATTTAGATTATATGAAACATACCGAATTAAACTAATTTGAATCACAAGACAATAGAAACAAAAAGCATCTTTTCCACACTCAATCCAATGTTCTTATCATTTTCACGGTTGGGGCTCGGCGGTGGCGGTACCTTCGGGCATGTGCAGGACCACATCATCGCGAGCTACGACGGAGGAGAAGATCAACCAGAGGTTCATCGAGTTCTCACCGTCATCCCTGACTCAAGAAGGTTCATATATATTCCACTTTTTTCTTCTTTTTCTTTGATTGATTATCTCCTCTTTAATTTTATGATTTTCACCTCCTCCTCCTCTTTTCTTCTTCTTCTTTAATTTTATGATTTACATATATTATTTCACTTTCTTTCTTTGATTGATTGATTGATTGATTAGCTCTTCTTTAATTTTATGATTTTCACTTCTTCTCCTTCTCCTCCTTGTCTTCTTTAATTTCATGCTTGTTGACCTTCTCATCAAGGAGAGCTAGCTTCTCTTTGGGTTTGTTAATCTCTCTCTTTCTCTCTCTATTTTTACTATGTATAAAGTTACCACCGGGAGTTGAGGCTCAAGCCTCACTAAGCTCCCTAGTGGCTACGCCCGATACAAACTACACTTTGTTTTACATTTGTGTTACCAATGATGGGCCGAGATCTCGTGGACCTGGACTAAATTATGCGTGGAAAAAAAATCCGAACCGTCCGATCATTACATAGGGAGAAAATAAGCGTATAGAGCCCGATCTTGAGGCATGTAATCATACTAATATAATATAGGAGTTTGTCCGTTCACTATCTCCTCCTATACTCCTTGCGCAACCACCGCGACGTCCTCTTCGCGTAGTGCACCCACACGCACGCTCCTCCTCGCGCAACTGCCACGAACCCCTTGTGTGACGAACTCCCTCCCTTCTTCCCATGCCTCTCGCCCCTCTTCCTCTCTCGCCTAAGCTCCCCACCTCCCGCCGCCCCACCGGCCATGGTGCGGCATCACCTTTGTGTCGACGGTGGGTCGTCATGTCCTTCACCCTCCCTCCACGCCGCGCCTCACAACCACCCCTCCCAACTCCACCGCCTCCACACCGCGCCCTCCTCCTCCCTCCCCGCCCTCCATGTCGCGCGCCCGCTGCCCTCCTAAAACGTAACCTTCTCCCTTGCCTCCCATCCTCACCGATTTAACCTCGCCATGCCTCCACCACATCCTCCCACCCAAATCTCATATCAAAACACCAAAAAAAAGGAAGGATCTATCACTTCGGCAGACCAATCGACCGAAGGGAGCTTTGCATCTCTCAAGTAACCCCCTTCCCCTTCTTCACTTTTACGATTTTTCCTAATTTCTCGATGACTTTGGGTGCGATTTGTGCGGCCGACTTCGGCTTGCTTTGGTGAGCAAGCGTGATTTGGGGATGGATTCTTGGTGGATTAGGATGGTTGTGGGTATGAAGCTGCGTTCACGGAGCAATTTTTGATGGGGTTCCGTGGAAGAGCATTTGGTTACCATGAATAGCCCGTGCCCGGTGCATCCAGACATGAGCATGCTTGTTTCAGAAGCAGTAGGCTACTTGTACATATAATATCAACGTTGCAAGTGAAACACAAAGAAGCATTGCATTTCTTCACCTCTCTTATGTTTAGAAGCAACGATAAACAAAGGGATAGTCAAGCTTGGCGATAAATATTCAATTTTATCAATTATTCAAATCCAACCGTAAAGTATCGACTTCTTTGTGATCTCGCAAGACGTGGTGAAGTCGCCCCTACGACCACGGCAAACGTGGTCGGAGGAACTTACGACCACGACACAATATCGGCAAGCGTGGTCGAAAGACGTTCG
This sequence comes from Bonia amplexicaulis, assembly GCA_036346245.1. Lineage (NCBI taxonomy): Eukaryota > Viridiplantae > Streptophyta > Magnoliopsida > Poales > Poaceae > Bonia > Bonia amplexicaulis. Next base: position 10,919,456 of record CM070758.1, on the reverse strand, counting down.
ACCACGACAACGCTGAAGAAGACGTCATCGGAGGAGCGTACGACCACGACAAGGTTTCAGCAGAACCGGTCGTAAGGCTTCAGAACTGGTCGTAAACGACTCTAACTGGTCGTAAAGATCCTGGGAGGTCATAAGACCTTTCCAACATCGGCTATCGGCGTTGAAAACCCCTAGCATCCATTGGAACCTCGATCGCACCGCTCACTAGAAACCGGCGGTGCCGCCACCGCCCGACGCCACTCGATTGTCAACACCGGAAACCCTCGCGCCATCGAAACCTCGCCACGAAAACCAAGGTTTCGACAGCGGCTACCGAGGTTTCGGTGGTGCGACGCAGGTTTTCGGCGACGACACCGAGTGGCGTCAGAGCGACGGAGGGGTGGCTCCGTGGTGGCAGTGGTGTGGCTCACCGAAGGCGGAGCTAAGAGAGGAGAGAACAGAGAGAGCGCATTTTCAGAAAATGGATAATACATGTGTATACTTTTCTACCGTATAGCTATGTACGCATCTCAGTGGACATTGGATGGCGGGCTAGCATATGCTACGGGTAGGAGAGTTGTGTTTTCCATTGCACTGCGAAAAAAATGTTGGCTTAAGGGCCTACTTTAACTAACTTTGAGCTTAAGTTTTAGCTGTGTTTTTGTTTTTATTAAAATTACATCAGTAGCGATTGTTAGTTTTATAAGAAAAACAAGAAAATAGAAAAAACTATTATATTATCACCGACAATGTAAAAGAATAAGGAGAAGAAGAAAGACAAAAAACCAAAACAACTAAAAAGATCAAAATTAGAAGCCGACACTTTCATAACTTCTCACTTAAATAAGTTAGAAGACAGAAAAAAATGCTGCAGCTGTTAAGAGTGGGGCCTAAATGTTAGCTAGTCAAGGTCCTTCATGTGCTATTTATCTGGTTGTTGTTTTCGTACAAGCATTTGTCTTCCTTCATGATGATACACAGTGCTAACTGTCATGCTTAACAAGTACCTTTACAAGTATCATGCTGCACATGTACAACCTACTAGTGTTTCTCTTCACAGACTACAATGCATGTTTAGGTTCTGTTTGAAATAGATGATTTCCGTATAATTTTGAAAAAAGTCTATTCTTGACCCACAATTCTTAGCATGATTCCTAAAAAAATTCTTCACATGATTTAATTCCATCCTTCATATATAAAACTGGTAAAACATGTCCTTTAACTATTAAGTGGTGATCAATATGGCTTATGGCTTAAAGCTTAAGCTTATTTTTGCACTATTCATAATTTCGTTTTTCGAATTTTGACTTTTTTGAGTTTTTTGTCGGTTCTTTTTTTCTTGTATTCGTTTGCGTTGTCCGTGATGGGCTAACATATTTTTATATTTTCAATTTTTTAAATTTAATTATGTTAAATAAGCCTCTCAACTACGTTGTTTTTTCACCACCACTGATGTTTTCACCATAAGCTTTCAACTTTTCAACGAACCGATCACCACCTAAAACCGTTTAGAATCCGTCCTTTGGCTAGCACAAAGCGGTTTTGACTGAGTTTGAAACCACGTGAATTATCCGTGAACTCGGCGCACCATGAACATGCTAGCCTCACCTCATTTTGGCTAGTTCAGATCTAACATGGCGCACCACATAGATCAAACTCAGTCAAAACTGCTTTTTACTAGCGGAAGGGATGTGTTTCAATTGGTTTTCAGAGTTAGAGGATGTGTTTTATCCGGTTTTATAGATAAAGGATGAAAATTAAACCATACGAAGAGTTGAGAACCAAGAAATGAACTTTTCCAATAATTTTTGGGAGCCACTCTTTCTTGTAGGATTCCTATAAAAATTGCACCGCTTCATGTCAAATTCATGTGAAATTCTCGCATTCCGGGCATGCCATGAATTCCTATGAAATTATTTTTTGACAATAATTCCTGTGAAATTATTGTATTATCATGGTGAACCACTCCTCAGATAACATCAAGGGTCAACAATTTACACAACAATCTCATTTTTCATTCGGAGTTTATACCCTCTAAAGTATACCATTATACAATAACATGTCCGACCGATAGCAGGGTTTAGCTGTATTTAAATGTAACCGGTTACTTTTGGCACTCTCCTCCCTACGTCTTGGGACACGTACAGGGTGCACGTAGCGAAACCACACTAGTGGTACAAGACAGAGTACCGTTATTACGATTTCCGATTTTTTTTTTCCCACGCCATTTCCTTCTGCTCTGCTCACCGCACCACCCGCACCTCCCGAACCCGAACCAAAAAAATCTGCAGGAGTTCGCCGCACGGCACTGCTCCGGATCGGATCCCATCCCCACTAGCCACCGACCCCTCGCCGCGAGGAGAAGACGAGGGAGACGAAGCGGCGGCGGCTCTGCTCGCCGTACCGGTGCCCCAAAGTAGGGCCCTCGCGCCGCGATCTCTCCTGTTCTGCTCCCGAGGTGAGTCGAGCATTTACAGTTGCATTGATGCGTCCTGTTCGTTGCCTCCTCGATCGGGTCGCGCGCGAGGCTGTTTATGAATTCCGTCGGCCTGAGCTCGAGTCCGCAGGGCGCCTAGACCTCGAGCGGCTAACTTTTTTTGGGAAGGATTCGAGGATTTTGGGAGGGATATTCGAAAGCCAGATTTGATCGCCAAAGTTAAGCGTCCATTTCCGTGCGATTCGGCTCTGATTCGCTGTATGCAATACATGGATTGCTCAAGGCGAGAGCCGTTCGCTTTACTTTATATCCAAAATGTGCGCATTTATGTGGTGCCAGTCTTACCAGTCTCTTCACTCTCTTGTAGACTCCTAACGAGCCTAGAAGCCTTCTTGCTCGATTCGCTCGAAGCCTATTTGGAAATTCTACTGATATTTCCTGTTTGTATTGCAGCCATCCTCAAACTGAGTATTCAGAGCTAAGATTTTTCTAGGTAACTTCAACAAGTACATATCTATAAACCAACAGGAAAAGACAAGCCGCGTGTTAGCAGATCGAAAACCAGTGACTTCCAAGTCACTATTGATCATCAGCTGGGTAATTAGCCCCTAGCTAGGTCTCATCACGGAGAGAAAAGACAGGCAAGCAATGGGCCGGGCCACAACACAACACCGCGGGGATTGATAGCTCACCACCCTCTCCCGAATGACTGGATCTTGACCTAATCCCACAAAGGAACAAGCAAATACGGTAGTCACTGACAATTTAGCCCCGTTTAAAATGACTTTTGGCTTCTATCTTCCATAAATCAAAAGCCACGAGCTTTTTTTTTCTCTCTCTCTTTTCACTTTGCATTGCTCATGAGATATAACGGTTTTTCTATTTTTTTTTCTCTCTATCTTTTCTTTATTTTTTTCTTTTTAATTAAGTGCTCTAGCCAAAAAGTAACAGTCACTACAGTGGCTATTTCAGTGTAAAACCAATAACTACAGTAAAAAAGCCACGAGCAAAAGCTACTTTGAACCGAGCTTGATTTTAAGGTTATATTCGTATTGTCTTTTAAAATCTGCTTTTTTACGGTACCTAATTTTTAAACGGAATAACTTTTAAGACGGAGTTCACTAGTTTATGAAGTACATACTTTAGTGATTTTAGTTATGTCGGCCAAAATCACATGTAAATTTCTTTCTATACAGCTCTATAATTCATTACTATTTATAAACTAAAGTTGAAACCAAATCGATATAAACGTGTCAAGATCGCGCAACCGGCGACCACACGCGGTCCGGTAAGCGCGTCCGTGCACGGGGCGCTCGTGCATGCAAAGACGATGAGGTCGCTGCAGCGTAGGTGCGGCCGGCGGTGCATGCCCACGATCGAGGCGGGCCCCACCGGTCGGCGATCGCATGCCCGGCCGCGAGCTAGCGATCGATAGAGCTGGGGTGGGAGCCACCACGCATGCTATATCTTGCTCAAAACTTGACGCCGTTCTAAGGCCCTTCGTTTGGCTTGACACGGCTTATTTTTACTATTCATAATTTCGTCTTTTTCGATTTTTGGCTTTTTGAGCTTTTTGCGGTTCTTTTTTTTTTTCCGTATTCGTTTGCGTTGTTTGTGATGGGCTAACATATTTTTATATTTTTAATTTTTAAATTTAATTATGTTAAATAAGCCTCACATCACTCAACCCGACTCTGATGTTTTTCAGCCATAAGCCACCAAAAATAAGCCAAAATGATCACCACCTAAAAGCTAGGCGAATTAACCCTGTCGAAGCATACACCGTTGTAATACAATCCAGTGCGAAGTCACGAATGAAATTGAGCATGGACTCAACTATTTATAGATTTAAAATAAGTTGATATAACATTAGTCTTTTACTTTTATAAAATTTTAAATTTATATAGAAATTATAAATTAGATAGGGACAAACAATAAAAAATAAAGAAATAGAAAGAAGATATCTCGATAATAGAAAGCGTCATGAGTGCAGAGTAGCGATAAGTCACCTATGTATAAAACATATCAAAATTAGTGATATAATAGACAATTATGAATGACAATAAAAATTTAGATTATATGAAACATACCAGAATTAAACTAATTTGAATCACAAGACAATAGAAACAAAAAGCGGCATCTTTTTCCACACTCAATCCAATGTTCTTATCATTTTCACGGTCGGGGGCTCGGCGGTGGCGGTACCTTCGGGGCATGTGCAGGACCACATCATCGCGGAGCGGCGACGGAGGGAGAAGATCAACCAGAGGTTCATCGAGTTCTCTACCGTCATCCCCGGACTCAAGAAGGTTCATATATATTCCACTTTTTTTCTTCTTTTTTCTTTGATTGATTATCTCCTCTTTAATTTTATGATTTTCACTCCTCCTCCTCCTCTTTTTCTTCTTCTTCTTTAATTTTATGATTTACATATATTATTTCACTTTCTTTCTTTGATTGATTGATTGATTGATTAGCTCCTCTTTAATTTTATGATTTTCACTTCTTCTCATCCTCCTTGTCTTCTTTAATTTCATGCTTGTTAACATTCTCATCAAGGAGAGCTAGCTTCTCTTTGGGTTTGTTAATCTCTCTCTTTCTCTCTCTATTTTTACTATGTATAAAGTTACCACCGGGGGAGTTGAGGCTCAAGCCTCACTAAGCTCCCCTAGTGGCTACGCCCCTGATACAAACTACACTTTGTTTTACATTTGTGTTACCAATGATGGGCCGAGATCTCGTGGACCGGACTAAATTATGCGTGGAAGGAAAAAACAGTCCGAACCGTCCGATCATTACATAGGGGAGAAAATAAGCGTATAGAGCCCGATCTTGAGGCATGTAATCTGTACTAATATAATATAGGAGTTTGTCCGTTCACTATCTCCTCCTATACTCCTTGTGCAACGCGTCCCCTCAGCGCAACCACGCGGCGTCCTCTTCGCGTAGTGCACCCACACGCACGCTCCTCCTCGCGCAACTGCCACGAACCCCTTGTGTGACGAACTCCCCTCCCCTTCTTCCCACAGCCTCTCGCTCCCTCTTCCCTCTCTCGCCCAAGCTCCCCCACCTCCCGCTGCCCCACCGGCCATGGCTGGCATCACCTTTGTGTCGACGGGCGGTGGCTGTCATGTCCTTCACCCTCCCCTCCACGCTGCGCGCCTCACAACCACTCCCCCTCCCAACTCCGCACCGCCTCCACCGTCGCGCCCTCCTCCTCCCTCCCCGCCCCTCCATGTCACGCGCCTCGCTGCCCCTCCTAAAAACGTAACCTTCTCCCCTTGCCTCCCATCCTCACCAGATTTCGAACCTCTGCCATGCCCTCCACCACATCCTCCCACCCAAATCTCATATCAAAACACCAAAAAAAAGGAAGGATCTATCACTTGAGACCAATCGTAGAAGGGAGCTTTGCATCTCTCAAGTAACCCCTTCCCTTCTTCACTTTTACGATTTTCCTAATTTCTCGATGACTTTGGGTGCGATTTGTGCCAGTTTTCGACTTTCGGCTTGCTTTGGTGAGCAACTGTGATTTGGGGATGGATTCTTGGTGGATTAGGATGGTTGTGGGTATGAAGCTGCGTTCACAGAGCAATTTTGATGGGGTTCCGTGGAAGAGCATTTGGTTACCATGAATAGCCGTGCGGTGCATCCGGACATGAGCATGCTTGTTTGAGCGAGGCTACTTGTACATATAATATCAACGTTGCAAGTGAAACACAAAGAAGCATTGCATTTCTTCACCTCTCTTATGTTTAGAAGCAACGATAAACAAAGGGATAGCTGAAGCTTGCTGATAAATATTCAATTTTTATCAATTATTCAAATCCAACCAGAAAGTATCGACTTCTTTGTGATCTCGCAAGACGTGGTCGAAGTCGTCCTACGACCACGGCAAACGTGGTCGGAGGAACTTACGACCACGACACAATATCGGCAAGCGTGGTCGAAGGCGTTCGACCACGCAACGCCGAAGAAGACGTCATCGGAGGAGCGTCGACCACGACAAGGTTTCATTGAGAACCGGTCGTGGGCTTGAGCGGTCGTAGCGACTCTAACGGTCGTAAAGATCACGGGAGGTCATAAGACCTTTCCAACATCGGCTATCGGCGTTGAAAACCCCTAGCATCCATTGGAACCTCGACTGCACCGCTCACTAGAAACCGGCGGTGCTTCGCCACCGCTCCGACGCCACTCGATTGTCAACACCGGAAACCCCTCGCGGCCATCGAAACCTCGGCTACTGAAAACCAAGGTTTCTGACAAGCAGTGCCGCCGAGGTTTCCGGTGGTGCGACGCAGGGTTTTCGGCGACGACAGCTGAGTGGCGTCAGAGCGACGGAGGGGTGGCTCCGTGGTGGCAGTGGTGTGGCTCACCGAAGGCGGAGCTAAGAGAGGAGAGAGAACAGAGAGAGCGCATTTTCAGAAAATGGATAATACATGTGTATACTTTTCTACCGTATAGCTATGTACGCATCTCAGTGGACATTGGATGGCGGGCTAGCATATGCTACGGGTAGGAGAGTTGTGTTTTCCATTGCACTGCGAAAAAAATGTTGGCTTAAGGGCCTACTTTAACTAACTTTGAGCTTAAGTTTTTAGCTGTGTTTTTGTTTTTTTATTAAAATTACACTGTAGCGATTGTTAGTTTTATAAGAAAAACAAGAAAATAGAAAAAAACTATTATATTATCACCGACAATGTAAAAGAATAAGGAGAAGAAGAAAAGACAAAAAAAACCAAAACAACTAAAAAAGATCAAAATTAGAAGCCGACACTTTCATAACTTCTCACTTAAATAAGTTAGAAGACAGAAAAAAATGCTGCAGCTGTTAAGAGTGGGGCCTAAATGTTAGCTAGTCAAGGTCCTTCATGTGCTATTTATCTGGTTGTTGTTTTCGTACAAGCATTTGTCTTCCCTTCATGATGATACACAGTGCTAACTGTCATGCTTAACAAGTACCTTTACAAGTATCATGCTGCACACATGTACAACCTACTAGTGTTTCTCTTCACAGACTACAATGCATGTTTAGGTTCTGTTTGAAATAGATGATTTCCGTATAATTTTGAAAAAAAGTCTATTCTTGACCCACAATTCTTCGCATGATTCCCTAAAAAAAATTCTTCACATGATTTAATTCCATCCTTCATATATAAAAACTGGTAAAACATGTCCTTTAACTATTAAGTGGGTGATCAATATGGCTTATGGCTTAAAGCTTAAGCTTATTTTTGCACTATTCATAATTTCGTTTTTGAATTTTGACTTTTTTGAGTTTTTGTCGGTTCTTTTTTTCTTGTATTCGTTTATGTTATGCGTGATGGGCTAACATATTTTTATATTTTTCAATTTTTTTTAAATTTAATTATGTTAAATAAGCCTCTCTCAACTACAGTGTTTTTTTCACCACTCTGTGTTTTCGACCATAAGCTTTCGACTTTCAGTAAACCGATCACCACCTAAAACCGTTTAGAATCCGTCCCTTTGGCTAGCACAAAGCGGTTTTGACTGAGTTTGGAAACCACGTGAATTATCCGTGAACTCGGCGCACCATGAACATGCTAGCCTCACCTCATTTTGGCTAGTTCAGATCTAACATGGCGCACCACATAGATCAAACTCAGTCAAAACTGCTTTTACTAGCGGAAGGATGTGTTTCAATTGGTTTTCGAGTTAGAGGATGTGTTTTATCCGGTTTTATAGATAAAGGATGAAAATTAAACCATACGAAGAGTTGAGAACCAAGAAATGGACTTTTCCAATAATTTTTAGGAGCCACTCTTTCTTGTAGGATTCCTATAAAAACTGCACCGCTTCATGTCAAATTCATGTGAAATTCTCGCATGCCGGGCATGCCATGAATTCCTATGAAATTATTTTTTGACAATAATTCCTGTGAAATTATTGTATTATCATGGTAAACCACTCCTTAGATAACATCAAGGGTCAACATTTTACACAACAATCTCATTTTTTATTCGAGTTTATACCCTCTAAAGTATACCATTATACAATAATATGTTCGACCGATAGCAGGGTTTAGCTGTATTTAAATGTAACCGGTTGCTTTTGGCACTCTCATCCCTACGTCTGGGGACACGTACAGGGTGCACGTAGCGAAGCCACACTAGTGGTACAAGACAGAATACCGTTATTACGATTTCCGATTTTTTTTTCCCCACCCCCACCTCCCTTACGAGTCCTGCCACGCCATTTCCTTCCTCTGCTCTGCTCACCGCACCACCGGCACCTCCCGAACCCGAACCAAAAAAATCTGCAGGAGTTCGCCGCACGGCACTGCTCCGGATCGGATCCCATCCCCACTAGCCACCGACCCCTCGCCGCGAGGAGAAGACGAGGGAGACGAAGCGGCGGCGGCTCTGCTCGCCGTACCGGTGCCCCCAAAGTAGGGCTCCTCGCGCCGCGATCTCCCGTTCTGCTCCCGAGGTGAGTCGAGCATTTACAGTTGCATTGATGCGTCCTGTTCGTTGCCTCCTCGATCGGGTCGCGCGCGAGGCTGTTTATGAATTCCGTCGGCCTGAGCTCGAGTCCGCAGGGCGCCTAGACCTCGAGCGGCTAACTTTTTTTTTGGGAAGGATTCGAGGATTTTTGGGAGGGATATTCGAAAAGCCAGATTTGATCGCCAAAGTTAAGCGTCCATTTCCGTGCGATTCGGCTCTGATTCGCTGTATGCAATACATGGATTGCTCAAGGCGAGAGCCGTTCGCTTTACTTTATATCCAAAAATGTGCGCATTTATGTGGTGCCAGTCTTACCAGTCTCTTCACTCTCTTGTAGACTCCTAACGAGCCTAGAAGCCTTCTTGCTCGATTCGCTCGAAGCCTATTTGGAAATTCTACTGATATTTCCAAGTGAAATTTGACAGTTTAATCGGCAATTGCAATGTGCTAGTAGTCCGGTACTGTTTCATCTGCCGCTTCTGTCTTTCTTTTCCTTTATTATTATTATTATTTAGGAGATCGATTTGGATTTAGCGTTCTTGTCTGCACCGAACCGTACAAAACTTTACTATAATGCAAGTTCGTGGTTCCTAAGTGGTAAAGTGTTACAGAACGATCCCTGTTTCCCATGCTGCTTCCGGCGATGAAAACCAGTACTAAAAATTTGTAGCTACAAAGATCCATCTCGCATGCATGTGCCCCTGTCGGCCCCAAGAGCATCAGGATCTCTGGGGAAAAGCATTGTTAGTCCCCCCATAGGGTTGAAAAACGCAAGACTTGCAAGCCAACTCGGCTCCGACTCGTGACGTACACAAACTAAGCTTAAGCCTCCTTCACTTCACAGCTCGCTTCGCTAGCGAGCCGAGCTCAAGCTACCCATGAACTGCTTGGTGAGCTTGTTAGGCTCGTAGAACTAGCGCTATCCGTCCGTTCGTTTTGGTTTTAACTTCTAGTTTCTGATTTATTTTTTACTATTCATAAATTTCATCTTTTTTTCTGAACTTTTGGTTTTTTAAGTTTTTTTATCGGTTCTTTTTTCTTGTATTTGTTTACGTTGTCCGTGATGAGCTAGCATATTTTTTCTATTTTTATTTTTAAAAAATTTAATTACGTCAAATAAGCCACATTTAGCTACAGTAAAATTTCAACCACTATAGTACAATTTTAGCCATAAACCACAGCTTTTCAGCCCAACCGAGCGGGACCTTGTCCTTATTCCCTAACTCCAACCACAGGTCGCAGCACTCCTTCCCTGCCTCTCACCCTCCTTCTCCCTAGACTGCATGTTGTTGTCCCAGCCGCCATCGCCCCATTTTCCCGACCATCGCCGCCCCTTCTCCCCGGCCGCAACACTCCTTCTCCCCGCCCGCCGCTACCCCTATTCTCCCCGTTCGCCGCCACCCCCATTCTCTCGCCCGTTTTCTCCCCGACCGCTGTCGACCCCCTTCTCCCGACCGCCACCGGCCCCCTTCTCCCCATCCCCGACCACGCCCTTTCTCCTTGCCCGCGGCTACCGTCCCCTTGCTGGCTAGAGTTAGGGCTAGGCGCGCCTTGCCATGTTGTCATCTACCCGCGCCACCATCGCCCTTCTCATCGTCTCTCCTCGATGCCTCCACCTCCTCGATGACATCATCTCTCCCCTCTAGCTTCAACCGACTCCATCGATGCTAGAGGCCGCATGGAGTGCCAGTTGAGCATGGAGTGCCAGTTGAGCATGGAGTCTCGTGCGCATGGAGCGAAGAAGTCTACTACTGTTGGCCTCATCAACTCCAGTTCACAACCACCTCATCACCCCCGCCCAACCGGTGACAACCCCAGAAGCCTTGGTGAGTCTCCACTCTCTCCAGTTGAATTGTTATGTTTAATTTAAGGTGCAAGATTGATGCAAGTGCACTTGTTGTTGGCATGTTGCCTTGTTGGGTTATTGCCATACTGTTGTATTGTTTCATAGATTCACAGCTATCGGGTGAGGAATTGGAGCCAGAAATTGGCCAGTGGGATTGGGACATGCCTGATGTTGATTCTGATGGTGATGAGGCCGATGAACCCTCATATGTTTCAGTGGATTCTTCAAGTGAGAGTGAGAAAGCAGTTGAGGCAGATGATGCAACTGCGTCTCAAAGATCAAAGAGAAGGGCAAAAAGGAAGAAGGGTTCTTCAAATGCTCCCTCTACAAGTGGTAGATCAAATCGATCAAATTGTTGAAAGAATTTTAAGGTGGTTAGTAGGCCATCTAAGAAGAAGAAAGGGGAGATCGAGACTGCAGCGAAGTGCATGTTTTACTACAAAATCATATCTTACAAACAAGGGGCGCTACTTCACATGTAATGAGGCATACATTGAAGTACACACCCTATTTAAACAAGGTAACTAAGATGAAAGTTCAAGCTAAGCTCAACTTTGGTGTCGCTAAGGTAGGTGGTTCTGGTTTACCTCTTATTGTCACTCCTAGTGATTATGATCAAGATGAAACTCGTCGAATAATTGCTAAGATGATAATTGTCCATAAGTATATATTTAGGATGGTAGAGCACACTTAGTTTAATGTGTTGATGAGGTATTTAAATCCAGCATATTAGTTCATCGTTAGAAAGACAATAAAAAGTGAATGCGTCAACATTTTTGAATTAGAGAGAGAAATCCTTAGGAAGTGTCATCCATATAAGTTTAGCTTGTGATCCGTGGACATCTAACCAAAACATTTGCTACATAAGCTTGGTAGCGCATTATATAGATACAAATTGGGTTATGCAATGCCATGTGCTAAACTTTATTAAGTTGGATCCTCTACACACTGGGATTGTTATAGCTTAAGCTGTCTCTGATTGCGTTGCTGAATAGAAGATAGAAGATAAGATTATTACAATCACTTTTGATAATACTTCCTCAAATGCTGCTGCTATATGTAGTTTGATGGCCGAGTTTGCTGCTAGAGGATCAACTCGTTTCATTGCTAAATATGTTCATGTTTGCTGCTGTTCTCACATTGTGAATATGGTAGTCAATAATGGCCTAGAACTGTTAGCACCTTTGATGAACGAGTTCAGTGAAATAGTCAAGTATATAAAGAAATCCCCATCTCGTATGTACAAATTCTTAGAAACATGTAGATCACTTGCATTGATAATTGGTCCTAGGTTGAGTCTTGATGTATTGACAAGGTGGAGTTTCACTTATAAAATGTTGTTTATTTGCATTGCTTATAAGACTGCATTAGTGTATTATGTCAACACAGATGCAAACCACAAATGGTAGCCTTCAAATGCAAATTGGGTATTGTATGAAAAAATTGAGCAATATTGAAGTCCTTAGCCGAAGTGACTAGTGCATTATCTGGATCAACATACCTTGCGGCAAATGTATTTTATCTTTACATAGTTAATGTCAAAATTGCATTAAGAGCTTCAATTAATTCTGGAGATGAACATTTGAAGAATATGGCTACTGAAATGTTGCACGGGTTTGACAAGTATTAGGAAGGAAAGAACAATGTCATGGTTCTTGCTACTATTCTTGATCTTAGGTTCAAAATGAGATTCGTTAGTTGGTGTTTACTAATTTAAAATGGGATCCTTACATAGGTTAACATGCATTTGTTTCATGAACTATCCTGTGAACTTTTGATGTCATGAGCCATTTGTGATGCATTGTTTCATGCCTATGTGTCATGAGCCATTTTTTGATGTCATGAACTTTTGTGAACTATTGATGTGAAGAATGGATTTCCTAATGTTTCATTGAATGGATTTCTTTATGTTTCATTGATTTTCTGTCAACTTTATACAGGAAAATTTGATAGCATCTGTTATTATTTGATGGATAGATTTGTACATAGGATTGGGCTAGCTTACACATATACTTAATACATTTTTCAATACATTATGTGGCTATTACGGAGTTACGTATAATTTGTTATGCAAGCACAAACATAGAACCAAAAAAAACCATGCACTGCTTGCGAGCCAAACAAGCTAGCTCGAGCCTACATTCAAACCAAGCCGAGCCTTTGGCTCATTTCCTGAATGAGCCGAGCCGAGCCAATGTTCTGGCTCGAGCTGGCTGAGCTCGGCCACATGATCATCTCATCTAGCAGCAGCAATTCGCAGCAAGAATTATTGTGCTTTAATTTGCACTGTGAAACAGTAACTGCAAATTAAAACAGAGCCCACATTGGGGAGCTTCCCTTTCCCCTCGGGCACCCGACCATGGCGTCCCCGTGAGAGGGACCGGATGCAGTCGCAACAAACTGGGAATTCCTGCATGCAAAATGGCCGTGACACTTGGTTGTCGCCATCGGCCGTTGTGAATATGCGACGCCCTTGCTGTTTTGTTGCCTGCATTTGCCGGGTTCCTCTCCCGGACGTGCCTGTCCAGTCCAACCCGCCGGGACCGGTTCTCTCGGTGCTTGACGTGGTGGGGGTGGGTTGCTCCCTTGCTTGTTTGTTTCAGAGTTAAAGGTTAATGCATGCATGCTTTCTCTTTCGCCTTATCGATCCTGGTGGTTGGTGTCGTCTTGTGGTAGATCTCCGTGATTTTGCTGGGGGCCGGGCAGCTGCTGTGGAGAGGTGTAGGTATCTTGATGAGAGCTAGCCACATCAATGTGGGTGCTTCTTGGAGTGGCCATTCTCCATGGATGCCGTGAAGAGTGAGGGGAGGAGGAAGGCTGCTCCCGTCGTCGATGGTGCCCTGCGACAGCCGCTGGCCCCACCTGAGAAGAAAAATGCTGCCCCGGCAGGCCGGAGAAGGGAGGTGGTCTCCAGGTTCAAGTCCGGTGTGCCGCCAGCGCCGGCTGCCGCTGCTTCTACGGCGAGGCGATGCACGTCTCCACGTCTCGGCCGGGCCTCTGCAGTTGAATGCACGGCACTGCCCAAGAGAGCACAGTCAGCTGACAGGAGAAGGCCTTCCACGCCGTCTCCTAGGCTGACGCCGTCCATCATTGCGTCGAGGTCCAGTACACCGGTCCGTGATGCAGCAGCCACCGAGGTACATAGCACTTCTCGTCGTGCAATCAGTACCAAGGCCCCTGATGGCTTACGGGCATCAGCGCGGAACCTGTCTCCCTCGTTTCAGTCGGATTCTGTGGCATCCCCTGCCAAGAAGAGAGACAAGCTAGTCTCCGGTTCATCTCTGGATCAGGCCAAGGTACAGGCAAGCGCTGTGGCTGAGAGGAAGAGGAGTCCTCTTAGAGGGAGGAACATTGGCAACCAATGTGAGAATGCTCGACCTTCAGAGACTCCCAATAAGAGGGCCGTCGAGCAGCATCGATGGCCAGCAATGATGAGTGGCCGGGGTTCTGCCAGTGTTACTTCGAGAAGCATTGCTTCTGCTCACAAGGCTACCCAATCAGTCTCTTCGTCGTATCTTTCAAGAGGACAGTCGCCAAGGAGGGTGCCTCCTGCTGAAGGCACAGGCAATGGTTTGAATCAACCATTGAACGACATGGCAAAGAGATTTGCTATGTATGGGAGCAGGAGAGAGGATAAGGCAGAATCTAGCAGTGATGTCTCTTCACAGACATCAGAAAGCTCTAAATCCGCTGGTCGTCCGAGCAGGGCTCTTTCTTCACCTGTCCCAATTCTGCATCGCTCGGCGTCACCAAGCAAGGTTTTGTCAGCTGCATCTTCTACTTCTAGGGCCTTCCAGAGTCCATCGCGGATAAGGCCTACAACACCTGGCCGATCACAAGGTGCTTCAGCTGGTCGGTCAGGTGATGCACAGCCTGTTTTTAACTATATAGTTGATGCGAGAAAAGGGAAGAAAAATGCAAGCCAGATTGAGAATATCCACCAACTACGTCTGCTGTATAATAGATACCTGCAGTGGCACTTCGTAAATGATCGTTCAGAAGATACACTATCCTTCCAAAAAAACACTGTTGAGGTAAAACTAGCATGTTATGTTTATCCTGCTCTAATCTCAAATTGCTTAAGTTGTCAATTCTCTGTGGCCATCCTTATTTATTCTTGATGCCTGTACTTCATTTGGTTTCTATGAGATAATCGTTGGAACAAATCCTGTGAAAGTGATAAAAAGATGAAATTATGAATAGTGCAAAAATAAGCAGGATGAAGCCATATTGATATGCCTAAGATTACAGGATGAGCTTTTAATATTCAAGTATATCATATCCTACTTACTTTATTCCACATGTTATTTTATATGCAACTTAATTTTGCTTTAGTGATGCAATTACAGTTTTGACAGCACAATAAGATTTGCTAAAGTTTGTGCTGATGCAACCATTGTTTCTGAGCATTGGTGTTTTGGTAGTTTAATAGGTGCATTTCCTCTGAGTTTTCTTGATTGAGCAATGTTCAACTGACAATGTTTTTTCTCCTCCTGTGACAAAACAGAGTATTCTTCATAGTGTTTGGAAAAGTATCTTGAAGCTGCGGGATGCTGTTACCATGAGAAGAATTGATGTGCAACACCTGCAGCAAGAGCTCAAGCTGTATAACATTCTCAAAGAGCAGGTATATGTTCATGCATCAATTAATTGTTATCTCCAGATTAGATTACATCATGGAATTACTACATAATTCATCACACGTTCTATTGAAAAAAAAATACAATTCCGGTGTGCAACATGCTTTAAGATTTTGATGTGGCGTTTGTTATGAATAGCGCTTATATTAATCATGAGGCTAATAGATCAATATATATATATACAAATACAGATATGGTATATATGTAGATAACCCTTTATACAATGGACCAAACGATGATGCCTTTTGTGAATAAATCGCCAACCGAAGTAAAAGAGCGGTCCTCAGTGGAGAATAACAATAGCTTTGTAGCTTATACTTCATCGAATCTTTAGCAATGCTAATAGCATCCGTACTCCGACAAAAGAAGAGTCGAAAAAATAAAACACCAAGATCTAAGTAACCACCGGGTAACCTCTGCAACAAAGGTATAGCTCGAACTTAAACTCAAGACTCGAATAAGAAAATGTTGTCTGAAGTATTCCAAACGATGAGATAACCACCAAGAAAAATATAATAAAGCTCGAGTCACAAGTGCATGTGGCATTAAAATATGCTGAGTCAGAAGAGTCGATGCGAGGAAAAAGATGACGAGAGATAGTTCCATAAAGATATTGTAGAGCATGAACAAGATGACTAGTGGAGTTCAAAACAAACTCAAGATATGCACAAGAAAATGTCGTGACGAATACAAGATAAATAATAACAAGATGTTGATAGCGAGAATCAAGAACGCTACCATGAAAGATAAACATTAAGCTCTATGTGAGTCTCAACCGGTGATCAATAAACGAAGCATGATCAAGAAGATCCCGGATATACTTTTCTTGGGATGATATAAGCAATTGATTACTAAGATGCTCTTGACAAAAGTGATGTAATCGAGAATCATCTCTAGATGATCATATCATCAATATTTAGAACATGAGAAGCGAAGAAATATGTTAATAAAAGAGCGAGAGAATGAGCACCTAGCGTTGTAGTGACAACGTAAACGATCAAACCAGTACAAGGATCTTGCTTAAGGCTATAAAGAGATTGATGAAGGCAACATACCATACTCTCGTGAATAGAATACCGAATAGTTCCTCACGCAACTCACCATTGGAACATTCTTGACATCGAGCTAGAACATGCCCGAATAGAAGAAGAGTGCGGGTGGAATGTGAGCCACGGATCAAAAGTATTATCATATCATGACCATACTCCCGTTGAAAACTCCATGCCACAAGACGAGCCTTATAACGTTAAGAGATCTAAGTCTTAACTTTATTATCCACTTACACGTGATAGGATTGACACGCATAGGAAGAGAAACAAGATCCCACGCATCAAGTAGAATCTCCTCTACCATTGCATGTTGCCACCACGATAGATCGGAGGCCGAATAAATTGGCAATCACAGAGAGCATATCAAGCCAAAGAAGATGATCCATTAGAAGAAGATGGTGCATCACAAGAATCCTCAACTCACGGACGACGAGTGTAGTAGAAAGGATAAGAAGGAACAAGAAAAGGAGGAATCTCCAGAGAGTGTGCGGCACCGTGGGTCATGGTGGAGTGATGACTATGTGGAAGAAAAGTCTGCTTTGGCAAGAGATGATGTGTCGGGAGAAGGACGAGGATAGAAAGGATGAGACTCATCAAAAGCAACATCCCGAGAAATCATCGAGCCCAACAACGATACCCTTGTGCTCAATGCTATAACCTAGAAAAACGAACTCCATGGACTGAGCAGTCAGCTTGGTGTACTCATGAGGTGCAAGAAGAACATAGCACACCTAAAGAGGCGAATACTAGAACAATCAGGGGTCTTACCACAGAGACGCTCAACTGGGATACCACCATGAAGAGCAAAAGAAGGCTGAATATTGATAAAAAGTGGCCGCAATGTGGTGGAAATTAAGAGCACCTGACTATGTCAAGAAGATGATGATACTTTCGTTCGGCCATACCATTCTGGGCATGAGCACCCAGGCAAGAAAACTAAGAGAGAGTGCCTTGTTTGGCAAGAGAAACACGAAGGACCCTCGACAAGTACTCCCCAGCGGAATCAATATGGAAAACATGAATAGGAGTCAAACTAAGTACAAATCATGGTGGCAAAATTCTTGTATACAGAGAGAACCTCACTACGAGATGACATAAAGCATATCTATGTATGCCGAGAAAAGTTATCAATAAAAAATATATAATATCAATGGCCTCCTTTCGAAACAAAAGGAGCCAGACCCCATACATCAGAACAAACAAGGTCAAAAGGACGTTATGACACTAACTCACTTGAAGGATAGTGGAGTTGAAGCGGTTTGCCAAGCTTACAATCCTGACAATTGAGAGAAGTATAACTAGACACAGACTCTAAAAGACCACGATAAACTAATGAAGACAGACGTGACCCACAAAGATGTCCGAAACGATGATGCCACTGAGTAAAAGACGTAGTGGAGAATGCAATAGATGTGAAGACAAAAGGAGTAGCTGGAGGCGCAACAGGAGTAGTAGCTAGAAGACCTTCCAAACTAAAGGAACACAATGGTGACGGCAGTAGACACGCACCATGAAGACAAATCTGCTCAGTACGAACATCTGCAAAGGCCTTCAACAAAGTCACAAGAGGGTGGCGAGCCAGCAATGGAGTACGAGTCTGCTTAAACTCACCCGAGAGACATGTTAAAAAGTCGTAGATGTGACAAGTTTTAGGTGAGACTGCTGAAGCTGACAACACTGACAAGTGTGACAAACATCCGATCCCAAAGAGTGAATTTGTCGCCACACCATAGACAATTGGGCATAGAATTCATCCACAGTGACATCTCCCTACTGCAACGACTGCTCCTAACGCACAATAGCAAGATACAACGAATCACCAGATGTCTTATAGTGGTTCCGCAGTTGCGCCCACATCACCTGTACTGAAGCCAATCCAACCATATCCCCAGTAAGATATACCTTCATGCTAGCAACCAGAATAGCAGAGGTACGGATATCCTCATCAATCCATATCTTCTAGGCAGCATATTGAGTCGAAAAATTTCATGGCATCTTCAAAAGCATCAGACGCCTCTTTACGAGCATTTTCAGAAGCATTCTTCGGTAGCATGGGCGCAACAGGTGGAACAGAGTAAGGCGGACAAGACAGCTCACTGATGAGGAGTTTGACCACGTATATGGAGATGTATATACTAAAACTAATCTCGATAATTGAGATAATTGAAGAGCATCAGGTAGAGAAGAACATAAACGGTGTCCAAAGAGGACGATAGTTGTTTCTATATTTTTAGTTGTTTCTATATTTTTATTGTTACCGGTTTATATAGAAAACCGGCTTGCATGTAGAAACTATCGGTTTTTACAGATACCGTATACGTTCCAAACTAAACGAACTGGAGAGAAGACTCACGAGGCGACGGCTGGCGGTGACGACGGCGCCGACGACGACTGCAGTGGCTGCAGCGACGGGCGACGGCGTCCACGCCCTGGCGGCGGCGCAGATCGGGGGCGACCGAGCGGCGGCGCGGTCCGGGACTTGGCGGCGTCGCAGAGGGCAAGACGCAGTCACGGGCGGGAGGCGTACTCTGGATCGAGGCGGCCTCACAGCGGAAGACGAAGCAGCCACGGGCGGGAGATGACGAGCAGAAGAGGAGGCGGCCTGACGGCGGAAGACGGCGGTCGAGAAAAACTAGGCGGCGGCGAAAGACCTGGATGGCGAGAAAAACCAAGCAGCGGCTGGATGACGGCAAGCGCGGTGGAGACGCAAAGCCAGGCGGCGGCGGCTGCTGAAGAAGATGAACCAGGGACACGGAAAAAAAGCTTAGATTTGCACTGCTACCGGTTATGAATAGCGCTTATATTAATCATATGGCTAATGGGCTAATATAAATACACAGGTAATAATATACATCTAACAGCGTTAACTACTCTCGACTATTGTTGCAAGATTTCTTTAATATAATAGGGGTCAAAAGTCATCTTAGCTATGGTAATTTTTTTGTATTGAAAGAAAGAGTTCATTTGGGTCCCATCCCAGATAATATCAAGTAAACAAAATTGTTTTCATCAGTTGCTCAATTGTTAACTTCATCTAACTTCAAACAGTTCATAAAGTAGGTACAGATGCTGGAAAGACTTTACATCTAATTTTAAAACATTGACAACTTCTCTACATAATAGTTGTTAAATTCAGTAGCGTCCATTCTCTGCAGTTGTTTTCTGAGTGCTCCTTATATTGTGATCATAGGAACTTTATTTGTGGCATGCATATGGATGATTTCTTTAAAGAAGAATGAAAGTGTAGGGTAACAAGGTTTTTACATTAAGATTGATATAATATAAATCCATACATTATCTGTTTAGTGGTGTGGGACAACGAGAAATTTGACAGATTTATATTTGGTCCACATCTAGTAGAGAGAGAAGGGGGGGACCGGGAGGCAACTTTGATTATGCCTCCATATACTTAATAACGATTCTTACATATTGAGGGATGAGAAAGAACTATTATTGTTTTTTTTTTCAAAATGGATTGTTACAGCAACTAAAACTGAGTTGCTGGGGCTCCCAACCACCACCGGCCATGGTAGATGGGGATCCTTGTCCTATCATGCTTTTCAAAAGAAGGCGCCCTGAAAACTAAAAATTTTATTAGAAGAGTATATATTGTATAATCCAACTATGTCAACATGGTGCCCGTGAATGCTCATGCAGGCTGAATTTTGATTGTCAAAAGTATGCATTAATTTCTTACCATGTTATTGTGATTCAGATTGCTTACCTTGAACAATGGCTGGCACTAGAAGAAGAGAATAGTAGTATTTTAGCTGGGGCAATTGAGGCTTTACAGGCAAGCACACTGTGCCTTCCAGTTACATTAGGAGCACAGGTATATGATGAAGACATAATTGCTTAGTTTCAAATGATCTTTCATTTGTACTTATACTCTTCTTATTTTGTCTGGGATATTGACATTGCTATAATATTAACAGGCAGATGCTGTTGCAGTTAAGAATGCTATAAGCTCCGCTGTTGATGTTATGCAAGCATTGAGTTCTTCAATTTGCTACTTGCCATTAAAGGTTAGATTAAAACATCCCTATATGAACAGCTTCAGATTCTAATGTTCAATTTTTTTCAAAAACAAATTTCTTTGATAAGCTGAAACCTCTGAATTATTAATACTACTTGGCTCATTATTTGGTTTAAGATAGGAAATCTTTGTTGCTTTCATTGACACTAGGACATATTTACCAGGTTGAAGATAGGACATGTTTGGTTTCTGAACTTTCAGTTATGGCAAAACAAGAAAAGGCTACTCTTGATGAGTACAGAGAGCTCTTAGCAACGGCAGCAAAACTGGAGGTACTTATGGATTACTGTCTGGTCAAAACCTTTGGCTCCTAATCAAATGATTATCTAATATTTTAATCCAGTTTCATGTTTTACTTTTTAACGCCTCCCCTCGTAATTTCTCCATTTTCCGAAATTTAAGAAACCCTGACACTAGGTCCTAGTTGGGCATTTCAACATCAGCTCAGTTCTTACATGGTGTATCTTTGATCAGGTTCAGGAGTCCAGCCTTCTTACGCATCTGATGCAACTGAGGGAAGGAGTTGTAGGATGAACTGATAAGCTGAACAAATCACTCACGTTTTGAATAGGTACAGGCACAGCTGTACAAGACCACAAGTCGAGCATACATACATACATACATACATACATACAATCTTCAAGTAACAAAACTTCTCACGCCACACACATCCCATGGAGATCACGAAGCGATGCTCTGCAGCTAACAACTCACGGTGCTTAGAGACGATAGGCTTCGTCAGCTGTAAATGGCTTCATGCTTGGATGAAAAAAATGTAGATGGCTTTCACCGTACAGTGCACTCCAACCGTTTTCCTCTTCTCTTTTGTGCTCTTCCCTTTTTGTGTTTTAGTGGGTGATAGTTTCTCGTGGAGAGCCAGTGTTATTCTTTCCCAATTCCCATTGTATATTTTGCCTTTGCTTATACAAAAATGCAAAAAAAAAATGATGAAATGTTCAGTGAAAAGATCTAGTTTTGGTTTCCCCCAAATTCTTGTAGCTTATTTTTAAGCAGTAGTCCCTTCGATGCTTACCGATTCATCGTACATTTCCCAAATTATTTTCTGAGAGAAAGTAGCACACAATCGCATGACGCGACCAGTAGTTCTTGACTTCTTGCTGAATGGTTTTGTACGTTACGCAGCGCGTTAAGTTCGTGAGCGTGTTTTGTGCTTGCACAACGTACCGACACTTTACCTTGAGAGTTTCAACGAGCATTGCCTGTCCAGCTTGTAGACTGTATTAATCCCAGCCCAGCAATTCCGACTGTGCCCACGCTACTGCGGGTTAAGGTGCCAACACGGAGGAGTCCTGGCAAGTTCTTTTTGGGCTTATACATTATGGGCCTGTTTGATATGACCGTGATTTATGGTTTTTAGTTAATTTTTTTGAATTTTAGTTGTTTGCGATAGAGATTACGGAGAGAGATATTCGCTTGTAATTTTGATTGATACAGATGTTGAGATTTTAACGTGTACTACAGTTAACTTGTGGACTCCGTCTTAAGAAAATACTCCGTTTGAAAGTTAGCTATTGTAGCAAAAGCCAAAAGTTGTTTTAGAAGCCGTTAAAGAACATGTCATATATCTTCTCTCAAACAAATAAGCCATAAGCCGCAGCCGAAAAAATCCACCCTTAATCAAGATGTAACCGATGTCTTTTTCTGGAGTTTGTTTTGTCTTTTGGCAAAATAGAAGAGTAACGGCTAGAAAAAGTAGCTTTGAAACAAAATTTGAAAAGCGGCTTTTGGAAGACATGGACACGAAGGAGGCGACAGAGGCTAACTGGCACTTATAGAAGCAGCTTAGAGAAGTCACTTTTAGAAGCGAGGGTGTTTTGGGGAACTGTGTTAAGAATATTAATGGTCCATTTGTGTTAAATAAATGACAATCGTGTCGATTTAATATTTCAATTTGTAAAAGTTTACAAGTTTTGATTCTTTGTCAAGTAATGATCGGTAGGCATGCGGAGGTGGTTTAACAGGCACAGGTTGGTCGGCGGTCGAGCGACATGAGTCTCGCGACAGTGGCTCCCTGCACAGGGGTTTGACTGGGGCGGTCCGACCGGCCGGTCAATAGTGGTCAGACCGATTTGGTCTGAAGTTATCCGAAGGATTTTGGATATTTATGGGAATTGGTCATGGCCTCATGGGTTAAGTTTTGGAATCCTAGGATATTGCATTCATAGTGCATAAAGCATATTTGGACTAACGTTTGTGAAGAACTTGTGTTCGAAAATAATTTCTTGATCTTTGATGTGTAGGAAAGCTTGGAGGTAACCATGATCGACGGCGTAGACTAGGACTAAGCCCGGGGATGAGCTAAGGTATTGTCAAGGAAGTCAGGAGGGATAGTTGAGTTTAAGCAGTGTTAAAGGAAGATTTAATACCTAAAAGTGGTGATGTGACTAAAACCATGACGCTTGGAGGGCATTGGGAGAGTGGTTTAGTTCAAAGAGGTGTTGAGGAGTCCAGATGGATGGAAGCTTGAACTTTAGCGAGTTTGGGTTTATACGCTTTGAGAAACGTGTATAAGTCATGTGTGAGTATAAAACTAAGTGTGGGGTTAACAGATCCCCTGATTATACTAATATATAGTATCTATTAGGGTTAGAAGAGTTGATTGCTCCATTTATATAAGTGAGAGGCGTTGAAGGCATGGCTTACCAACCAATCCATCTATTTTTAGGGTTTGAGAGAGAGGCCTTCTTGGATGGGAGACTTTGGTGTGTGCTCTTATGAGAGAGCTTTGTCCTCCATAAGAGAGTGATTTTAAAACAAACATCTACAGGTTGCAATAGATCAATTTTGTTTATCCTATATGATGTGTTCTTGCTCTTATTGATTTTGCATTTGTTTTAGTTGGTGTTTCATCCTCTCTCCTTCTCTCTTGATCTCGCTGGGTCCAAAAATATGTAAGTGATAGAGATACCTCATTGAGTTTTCTCAAAAGCAATTATGGTCTTTGGTTGTTTATAAATCTTGAAGTAATTATCCTACGCGACAAAGCACAATAAATGGATGGCGATGGTGAGGACAATGATGTAGCCAGAGTGTTGTGGCGGGACTGAGGTTGCAACTCAGGCCAAGCATGAGTGTACGACTATAGAGGCACAACACAAGCCACGGAGGAGTTCGGCCGAGCGTGGCGGCAGAGCTGAGGGCGTGGCTGAGGACAGCGTCGGAGCGACGGAGGAGCAACACAGGCCACAGCAGAGTTCGGCTGTTGGGTTCCACGGTGGAGCCGAGGGTGTGGCGCAAGCTGATCCCAGAGGCCTCAGCTCGACATTAACAGGAGAAGAAGTGATATGAAATGGTAGAAATAAACCTATCTGACTTGCAAGTCCATCATTTGTGCATATTGGTTTGGAAGTTGACATGGTTTTTGAAATAGACTTTAAATTCTTTTACCGCATGCTACTTTCAGGTGCTGCTGGGTGTCAGTGGCCCTCATGCTGTTTCAATCAAACTAAATTATTTCAAGTTTGGGAATGCAGCTTTGATGCTTTCAGGTGCGCTTGTGCTACTTCTACATGTTAACAAGTAAAAACTCTGATAATTGTTGTGAGCATGTGCTACTTCCGTGTGTTAGCAATCTTATAACATTTTGTTATATATTTGCTTTGAAATGTTTGTAAGTACATAATTAGTGTAAATGAATTGTTCTAAGATAATTACTTATATGCTGGCAAGAAATTGGTTATTTTTATTAAGTAGTAAAATACCCTTGTGTCATCAGCACTCCAAAATTTTAACCTAACGTCCGAAGAGGACATACTAATCTAGAAATGATACGCATCAGGTAAATATACAACCAGCTCGACCTACAACTTCATGTTTTGAGGGGGTGGCCGCACAACCCATTGTACTCACTTTGCTTGATCTACCCTGAGACAATGACCCATCTTCTAACTGAATGTTCCTTCTCCTTAAAAGTATGCCAATCTATCTTTGCATAGTTGGAATTCTTTGCTTCTTTTCATTTGCTAGATGTTGTGGCATGAGAGGAACTCTTGCATTTTTAGACAAATCTGCCAATGAACAGACTGTTTGCTGAACCAGTTGAAGAATTAGGCTACACTTTGGGTGGAGCCTGGTGCTGCTAGCTTGTAGTTATGTTTTTTTTTTGTTTCTTCTTTGGTTTTGTCTTAGGGAGTTTTTCTCCCCTATATATCCTCCTTTCCATCAATATGATCAGGCATGTTGCTGCCTTTTCGTAATAACAAAATGACTGACAAAGTAAGTATGTCTGTTCAACAAATATTGTGCATTGCTATCGTTCTGGGCAAAGTAGATTGTGTTTTGTGCTGTAAGCTGTGATGGATTATGTATAGGCGATGGTAATATCCTTAGCAATGCAAAAGAGTACACTTTTTCTTTTTTGAAACCGAGTAAAATAGTACACTTCGAAGCATTTACCTTTGCAATCGCTGGGAATTGCAGCCTGAAGCAAATGTGTTTAGCTTCTGCATTTTGCCGGCATATTAAGATATGGCAAACACAATATTCTTGTCTTGGTTTTGGTTATAGAAGTGCTAGAGGGTGATGGTTTGGTGTGCTAGTGTAATATTTGTTTTTGATTTGTAGCAATGCACGTACATTTAGCTAGTGTTTTATAAAAAAGAGTTGTAGACTTATGGTACATAGATATATATAACCTTTTTTTTGTTTTTAGTGGCTTTTGGTTTTTAGATTCCCTCAACAACCACTATTCATTAAACTAATAAGCCACATCAAAAGTCATAAACCGTAACAAAAAAAGAACATATCTATAACTACTTCAAAGACAAAATGCCTTCCAAAAACCACATAAAATGGTACATCACACCACAAACTTTCACAGAAATTAACTAACTGAAACATAAGTTGCATAGTTTTTAGGAGTCAGGTTAACTGACATGTATATTTTTCTTGCTTTCCCTGCAACTACCTTGAATCAATATACCATTGGTTAAAGAAGAAGTTGGACACCGAAGAGGGTCAATATTTGAGCCCAGCTGGGTGGGATGTTTCGAGACGTTCATATTGTCTTTAGTTTTTGACTTTAATTTATAAATAGTAACACTTATAGAGAAAGATACTTATATATGATTTTAGCATAAGTACTAACACACATACTATTCAGGCGTGGATGCCCTTAATTTGTTCCAAGCACTTAATTTGTCTCCCTTCTGTTTTCTTCTTCTTTTTTCCTTTTTGGTAGCGATCTATTTTCAATATTCTATATATACATTTTATGAATCAAAGGACCTTTGTCAACATGTTTATCTTCTGTATGCTCGTATGATAAGTAGAACAATAGTACTTTTCATACCATTGTATACCGCGAATTCACAAATACTAGTCTATCATCTGCACATCTCATCCATTTCCTATTCAGCCAAATGGCTTCAAGCCATCCACTGCCTCCTCTCTCTCCTCTTCACCTCTTCTCTCCATTCCCCCCTCTCTCTCTCTTACTTTCCCCATTTTTCTATTGTGCTTGGCCTCCTCTTGGATGATCTACCCATTGCGCCTCCTCCTCGGCTGCCACCACCCCCGGCCTCCACTCCTCTTTTGGCCTCACGACATCCCCCTGTGTCTCTCTCAGCCTGGCCACGGCTCTGGCACCTCCTCCCCTGCTGGCCAGCCTTGGCTTAGCTCCCACCGGCGCCGCTGCTCCATGCTCCTCCTGGTGCATCAACAAGGATGCCGCCGCCTCGGCAGCAGACGTGGACGCAGTGGCGGTGTTGTGCCGGCATGCCTTCATGAGCTCGATGGTGGCACTATGGATGTCGTCGAGGGTGGCGAACATGGATGGGTTGACGCGGAGCAGCTGGGCAGAGTCGACAAAGTTGAGACACGCAGCGCGAGCACGATGATGTCGTGCACGCGCGTGGTGGCCTCGGTGGTGGCAAAGGTGCCAAGCCAGATGTAGGACTTCTTGTTGGGCTCCCGCACCTTACAGACCGACCACCCCACGGGTCCGCGCCACCGCACGCCACGGTACAATGGGTGGTGTGTCTCTCGAAACTTGGTCAGCCCCCGCCGCCAGCTTGGGTGGCACCGACATCACCATCGCGTACTCCCCTTTCTCATCCCATCCAACGTCGTACTCCATATCTAGCAAGTATGAATATTTTTTTAGAATATCTAACAGTAGTAGCTAGTGGCGATGGGCTCCATGGCTCCTCCGACTGCTGCGGTGCCGCCTCTAAGCTCTGGTCGCCTCTCCTACGTGCCCCTCTTGCGCTCTATGCACCGGTCAGCCACCTCAAGCGTGCCCTGCACTGGCCTTCTCTCCCCTACGCGTCGCTCATGGTCGTCCCTACCGGTGTCAACCATCAGTTCTGGGCTCTAGTTGTCCCTACCGGCGTCTGTCACCGGATCGGGCAGGGAATCCACACGGCTTTGGCTCAGGAAGGGAGGGGAAAATTGGGTGTTTTGATTTGATTAATTAATTGCAAGAAATGGACATCTTACTAGCCTATGGCAGCTTGGGTTTAGTTATGCGAGTGTGCTGGATATCTGGACTCCGTCAGTCTCGGATAGTCCGAGTCCGTATTCGTATTCAATGAATAGTACGCTACTGTATTCGTATTCGTTTCTAAAAAAATAACCCGTATTCGTTTCCAACCCAAGACTATTTGAGAAAAAGCTGAATCAAAACATTCCATATTCGAAAATTGTCCGGATCCGTCGGAAACTATCCGATCCGTTTTCACTCCTAGCTTTAACCCTCTCTCAGTGCAGAATCCTTGAATCCTTGAATTATATGCCATTGTCACTCCTAATGGCTCTTAAGGCTCCTAGGAGGTGAATTGCTAGTCTAAGAGCCAATGCTCTAAAGCAGCCAAACCACTCATCCTTAGAAATCAGAAAAAACACCCAAGAATTCCTAGAGAATTCATCTACAATAACACGCAGATATCACTTCCCTCCTACGGACTAGACTCTAGAAAGGCCAACTATGTCTAAAGCAAGAGCTATCTAGGACCATCAATCATCACTAAAGTAAGAGGTAGATAAGAAGCAGAAACCATCTTACCATGTCTACAGAGGTGCACACTAGGTCTCTAGAATTCATAAGCCTAGGCAATCCTCTAATAAGGTTCTTGATGTTGACTCTAGTCAAGTTATCGAAGACTATATGTTCAAGCCTACGATGCTATAATACTAAATCATGAGAGTCATAAACCATAAGACACTTAGGGCTAGAGATAGAAGAGATACTGAAATCAGCACTAAAGATCCCTTCAAATCTAGAGATCTCAAAGACATACTCACCTAAAGAGTCTTGAAGTCTACACTCACCACTCTTGTACTTCACTTCTAGACCCTCATCAAGAAGTTGGAAAATAGATAGCAGATTATACCTCAGCTTATTTAACAAAGCGGCGTATTTGAGCATGACGTTGCTGTTAACATGTGATGTGCCTTTTACTGTCATGGTCCTGGTGGTAGCATCCTCAAATGTGATCAACTCATTGTTGGACGTACGTGTGAGGGAGGAGAGCCATCTAGAATCTCTGGTCATATGTTAAGAACACCCGGAGTTAACAAGCCACACATCCTTCTTCCTCGCACGCTGAACCTACATGGCATAAGTAGGAAGCATCTATGCCTCAGTGCCAGGGTTAATGATCAAAAGGTTTGGGAATCAAGTACTGAACCACATAATGTCTAAGAATAGACATAGAAGCAGGAATAAAATGGTTAGCAAGATAATCATGATAATACACGCGAGAACCACCTATACCTCTTTGAATTGGCCTCAAGCTTCAAGGCCTCATAAGACACACAAGGGAAATTTCTAACCCTATCTAACTATTCCTTATATTTGACTCTAAAAGCCTCACGCATCTCATTTAAACCAGTTTCAATTTTAGCACAAAATATATAAGAGATAGAATCAATCACTTTCTTAGATGCAGTCATGGACATGGATTTTTTTAATTTTACATTTGTCCTCAAGTGTCTTATTAAGAGCATCAATCTCAATTGTGAGCCTAGAAGAATTTTCACAAGATACAGTCCTATAATTATGAAGCATTTCAGTCATTTCTTTCATTTTAATTTTGCTATCCTCACAATGAGAGCAAGTATGATCATAATTAAATTTGAATAATTCCTTAGTAACACTATCCAATTTCAATTCAAGAAAGGCACAATTTGAACAAGATGAAAGAATAACATCTAAGACAATAGCATCTAAGCAATTATGATCATTACTAAAGTTAAAAGAATCTAGTTCATCTAGAGCATCTTTAAGCTGACTAGCAATATAAAAGTGATCAATTTTTAGATTGTCTAATTGATCATGCAATCACAATCAAGATTCATAATTATCATCAAGATTTATAGATTTGATCCTAACAACTTCTAGATTCAAGTTATCAATCATAATGTTCTGATTCTTAATCATTTTTATTTGTTTCTTCAGTTTTTGTTTAACAGCAACAAGAGCATATTTTATCTCTTTGAGGGAGGGGCATACCTTGTCGGGATCACTGCGGGGCTCGTCGTCAGAGGAGTTGACATCGGGGCTATCCTTGTCCATGAAGCATATGCCGATGAAGTCCTGGGTCTTCTTCTTGCCATGGGAGTCGTCCTCGTCATCCTCCTTCCTCGAGTCCACATCGCTCATGGCAACGTTCTCACGAGCGGCAAAGACCCAGTTGATGAACCTGTGATAATTGGGTTTATTGGACTTTGCATCTTGAGCTTGAGGATGCCTCTGGAAGTTCATCTCCTCCTTGCCCTACAGATTGGGGCACTTGATCCCAATGTGGTTCGGCTCACCGTACTCAAAGCATATGATAAGGCCACCCCTTCTCTTTGTTTCTCACCTTATTGTATGCTCTCGTGAATTTTGTGGATTGGAGGGCTAAATCATCCTCAGGGAGCCTCTCTAGTTGCTCATCACTCAAAGAGTGCAAGGCGAACAAGAAAAATTCAGAAGACACAAAATTCAAGGAACCCGAAGAGCTACTCTGAGAATGGTCAACCACAAGAGCCATCAACTCTAGCTTGAGGAGACACGAGATGAAGTCAATCTCATGTGTCTTCAAACTCGAGTAAAGCTTATCTATGGTAAACTCACTCATAGCAGTGTTGTCATTGATAGAAGTTATCTTTATCTCTCACACATTCACATCAAGTGCACATAATATCTGGTGTGCGTTCTCATAATTAGAGTATGTCAAGCCAACAACACGAAGATCATAAAAAAAATCTTATTGAACCTTCCCCATACCTCATCCAAGGATTCACAGGATTTTGCTTGATTTTTTTTGTATTCTTTCTTTTGTTGGTTCTGCCTCACATTCTTGATCACGGTAGAGCCCCCATGATAGTCAGTGAGAGTCTTCTGGATCTCATGAGTAGACCTCAAGTGAACAACTCACTCAAACTCAGATCGACTAAGCCCTTGAATTAAGAAATTGTGAGCCTTGCTATTTGCCTTTACATCAGGAGTAACCTGGTCATTGGTCGGCACCGTATAAGAATTCTTGACTTTAATCTAAATTGCGTGCTCTTGAACCTCAATGTAGGATTACATGTGTGCCTTCCAATACGAGAATTTGACTTTATAAAAAACGGGTGTCTTGGTTGAATACTTGTTAGATGCCATGGCTGCTAAGACCGGTTAAGATCTATTAGAATAGTTAATCGGACTCTGATACCACTTGTATGACTAAAAAGTAACACATGGGGTGAATGGTGTCGGCTAAATTTTCTCCCAAGTATTATTGATCCTTCACTCAATAACTACAGAGTCATTGAGTGTTGGATCAATAGCCAAAAACCCAAAACAACCGCTCAAGAAATCAAAAACGGAGAAATTCACACTCATGGCGGTATGATCGGCTACCTGAGGCCAGTCTGACCTCTCTGGTGGTTAGACCATCGACTTCATGTTGGTCTAACTGGTGGAGGTGGTTGGGCTGGCCTCCCTATCCAGAACAACTGAGATAATCCAATTTTGGTGCAAGTCCTAAAATATAAGTCCAAATGATACAAAATTTTGCACACACCTTACTTAAGATCTCGAAACCTATTCCAACCAAGGGTAGTAAGAATCCATATCAAAGTTCAGACATTTTTCAAGATTAAGCAAAGTTATACTAAAACCGGGTCAAAATTGAAAACGGTGAATCTGATTTGCTCGTGGGCAGAAGATGACCAAGATAACTCTAGATGTATTCTCACATGTCATAACAAATAAGAACACCAAAGAAACAGAGGCAAAAACACTTGAATCAAGGAATCACTCGTTAGGGTCAAATACAAGTAAAACTGAGTTTCTTCAAGAGCTTACCAACCAGGTGCCTAAATGGATGGAGGTTCATTTCCAGGGGTTATCTCTATCTCTACACATCATTAACACAGCAAAGATCAAGACAGAGACAGAGAAGAGCAAAACAAATCAAATCAAGAGCAAATCAATCAACATAAGAAAAATCCATATGTGATGAATAAATATTGATGTATTGCTACTTCAGGATAAAAGTTTTACATACACTCCACCTAGAGGATAAGAGAGCACACTACAATATTCAACTTCTCTCAAACCCTAACCTTAGAACACTTGGTCTCCATGAGCAAGAGAGGATGGTTGGATGGTTAACGTACAAATCTCCATCCCAACCCACTAAATAGATAGGCTAACCAGCTCCATCTAGCCCTAATGAATACTATCCATTTAGAATATATGAGGAAACCCAATAACCCACAAACACGAGTTTTAACTCATACACTACACTTATGCATATTTTTTAAAGTGCATAAGCGTGAATCTGTTAAGTCTTTAACCTTGATCCAATTTGATCTTCTTAGCTTCTTCTTGACTTAAACCACTCTCTCAAGCGCCGCTCAAGCACCACGTTTTTGATCCATGGTTGTTTTTGGTATTTTAGTCAACTTACCAAAATACACTTTCTTAACCGATCTTCACCTTCCACGTGTAGGTGCACCGTTGGCTTAGCACGTGTTGGTAAGTCTCCCGTTCTATTTTTACCGGATCACGTCTTACTTGGACTGACCAAGCTGTATGGTGCAACCCATCATTCAAACTTTTCTTCAATATTTTTCGCCTTTCTCGTGCCATATTTGAGCTCAGTCATCTCACTCAGTATCCTCGATCGTTCTAGGTCTTAGCTCCTCCATGACTATAGCCCCGATCGTCGTCCTTGATCATAGTTGACTCCAAGCGACCTTGCACATTCAAAGTCAAAGAAATCATGTTCGGATACAAGTTCTTTATAACATGACCCACATTAGCTGTAACATGCCTATGTAACATAATTACACTGACCTAGGTCGACAAAAATCATCGTAAGACACAAACCCCCAAAATTCAAAAACTCAGTCGAGAGCACACATGCCAACCGGTTCGACTGCACTCATATACCAGTCAGACCGCTGACGGGTTTGATCAGATCGGTTTTAGCTATCGGTTTGACCACTGGAGAGGGCCGATCTAACCGACTGGTATGCCAACACTTCTAAAAAACTGACAAAATTTATAAACTAAATTTCTAATATTCTCAAACTATAATGCTTCGTCGCAACAAACCCTAGGCAAACACCGGTGGTCGCGAAACATGACGGGCTCACGCTCACGTAGCGCCACACGTACACGCGCGATATGTATGGTCCGCAGCTTGTTCGGCTTGGTTTGAGTTGATTGGTTTTGGAGCAAGTTGTCCTGTAGATGTGGTCCGTAGCACGTGGTACCATACCACTGATCGATCGGATCGGCCGTCCACGTGCTTCGATTCAATGCCAACCAATAGCCGTCGGTGTGACGGCTGGGAAAAAGTAGAAATGCCTAAAGGTTACAGGCTCACTTATACAGTTACGTCAGCCGTGGATAGAGACTAGGCCAAGGAACGTAGTGAGGAGTTCGTATTTTATACAGAGTTACGTGAGCCGTGGATACAGACTAGGCCAACGAACGTAGTAAGGTGTTCATATTTTTTTAACGGATTTTATATAAACGGTACTTTAAGTTCTGAACTTATGATGGTAAGTGTGTGGCTTAGAGTAGTTATGCGTGAGTTAGAGTTTTGTTTTCTTTTTTAGGCTTTTAGCCAGTTTGTTAAGATGGCCTAGTTTTTTTAGTAAGTGAAAGGATGTGATTGGTCTTTTACATTAGGTCATATATAATATGGTGACATAAATTGTTTATAAAAGACGCTGTATAGGAATTTTGCTGAGATTGATGAAAAAAAGAAGAGAGAGAGGAGGTTTAATTTTATAGACTTGTCATATTGTATTAATGTTGTCTATAAATAGTCTGTTATAGATGGTTTTATGCCATTGATCAATGATATTTATATTTTACAGAAAATTCATTATAGACAATTTATAGACAACAATTATAGAATATGTCCTTTTGTTATCTATAGATGATATGTGATCGTATTATAGATGTATCTGTCTGTACCACTCAAGATACTCGATAGAGATTTACCGATTAATCATAGATCCTCCGATCCGGAATCGAACGTGTGCTTCGTTTTCAATTTTGGACACATCCGCACCGTAGCAATCTAAAATTCCAAATTTGGCTCCTGCAAAAATTCCAAAATCGCCCCTTCCCGATCGCGGATCACCCGGCGGCGACACGTGGCGAGTCGTGCGGTTCGCACCGCACGATCAAGATCGCTCACGTGTCGTGCGGTGCGTGCATCGCACGACCGCCGTGGACTCCGCGCCGCCGCACGATTCCGCTGCCGACCGCACGACCCCGCCTCCCCGACCGCGAGATTCGCTGCCGACCGCACGTCTGGTGCTGCCCAATCCTCCGCCGAAGCAAAGAAGACGAGTTGCATTTTTCACGTGCATGGGACACGCGTTTGCAACCCGGTTGCATGGCCCTCGCAACACATCTCCTCGCGCACATTTATATGGCTCAAGAACGGATGCATATACAGAAGCTCATTTGCATTTGGGAGTGAAGACCGAGCGAGAGCGAGGCAAAAGTGAAGAAACCGAGGAGCGAAGAAGGAAGATTTGAGTTGATTTCGTTTGGAATCGCCGGATTTGGCAAGTAGAAAAGTTGTAGATCGTCTTGTGAGCTTTAAGAAGAGGTAAGTTTTGTACCCGTGGAACCAATATTTTATGTATGTCATTAGTTTATAATTAAGCAAACTATCTTTGGTTAATGTTATTTTATGTCCATCTTTAATAGCTATGTATTTGTAGCAAATCTTACATATGTTAGGCATGATGTATTGTAGTGTATGTAATGTTGTAGTCTGTTTTTTGAGATCATACGATTATAATGTAGTTTCATGTTGTGCGATAATATGAACTTGTAGATGTGTAGAGGTGAGAAAGTACTTATTTTTATAGCATTTGTAGGTGATAACAATAGTAACATGTTTACAAACATACAATTAGTACTAGTTAGGGAAGAAGTGGATATAGTGCGGTAGGTGGTAAAAATAAATTAAAAATAAAGTACGGTAAGACAAACATAAGTAAAATATTACGAAAGAAATGAAGAGAAATTACTTATTGCATTTTTTCGCATGAATTGTAACAAGCTTAATGCGTAACAATAGTGAAAATAAAATAACGTTGTAATGCAATTTTCATTCAGATTAGAAATGGAAATAAAATGAAATGAATATGTAATTTGATGTATGCTAGAATTTGGAAGTAAAATAGGTAGAAGTAAATTATAGATTTATAAATACCGCACTGTTAATGTTACAATGGGGCAGTGGGGGTGTGATGACACGATTGTTGCATGTTGTGTACTGAGATGGTTGATTGTGCACTTATGTTAGGTACGCCATGGCTGACATTCAAGACTTGTTCGTATTCTACGGGAGTGGTCTTGTACGCGACGGGCCGTATGGGGCGGACCTGTCTAATTGTGACCGGACCGTGATCCCGCACCCGCTTGAACGCCATGACCTTGTCTCGACCTACGGAGGTGTGTCCGCTCGACGCTCGATCGATACACCGCAAGGAATAAGTTACGGATCGAGGCGCCTATGCCTCAATGGTGGGTGATGCAGGGAGAGATTGTGGCAACTCAAGGTGACCAACGATGCCTCGTGGGCCAACTACATGGAGGTTGTGTGCAACCCCGATGCTGCGATATATGCCGCACCAATGGTATATGTCGAGTTCGTGGAGAGGATGTAATCATCCGCCATGGGTGGTTCTCATGCACGGTGCGTATGTAGTGCCCGGGTTCATCTTGGGCGGTCATGAAGATGCTTCATGGGAGAGGATGTGGGGAGGAAGTGGGTGATGAAGACCTCAGAGGCGCGCGGAGAATTTCCGTGCCAACGAAGGTGTGGAGGAGAGGGTGGGCGCCTGTATTGATCATCATGAGTACCTTGGGGACCAGTGGAAGAAGGGCGCGAGGAGGAGGAGGATGATGAAACAGCGCTCGAGAGGACGATGATGGCGGCTGCAATTGAGGGTGGTAGGTGGTGTTGTGACCACCGACGGTGCGTCGTGTCATCCGTGATCGACGACAACGCAATGCAAGCATCCCTAGTTCTCGCCACAAAGTGAGGAGGAGAATGGGGTTCAACGAGGGCACACTCATTTTGGGCCAAGCTTAGTAATAAGAGTGTCGCCCAAGAGTTATTGCTAGATACGCCGTGAACATGAGCGGACGACGGGTGCATGTGTCAAACCCGCACACGCACATTGTGAAGTGTGTTGACGGTCCCGTGGCCGCAAAGTTCGTGCACGCAGCTCAAGGGCGCCGCACCGAGTTCCGGATAACGGTGTCGCATGATCACGCTATGTAGCTTATGGGCCAAGATGTAGGCACCGCAACATGACATCGCGATATGTTGCGGAGTCGGTGAGCCACCTCATCGTGGCAGATGTATCCATTTCTCAAGGTTATAATGGCGTAAGTAGCAAATTCGGAGGGATTGAGGTGAGCTACAAGAAGGCATGGAGGGCGAAATGAAAGGTGCCGCACCGTATGTTTGGGACGACGAGGAGGCGACGACCGGTCCCAAGAATGCCGCAAAGAAATCACGTAATCAAATCCAGCACGCATATTAACAAAGCGTGAGAGGGTTCATCCTACGAGGGCCCGAATCGTTATATTCTTGACAGAGTGTTCGGCCTTCCATCGCGATACAAGGCTTCGTGTCGTCCGTCCGGTGCTAACGATAGACGGACGCTCATATCCGCAAGTACAAGGGTACTATCCTCACCGCAGCTTGCACGGACGCAAATGACCGCCATTCTCAAGTGGCATTCGCAATTGTGGAGAATGAGAATACGGATAGTCGGCTTTGGTTCCTTGCCAATGTGAAGGTGCCATAGTGCAAGGTCGTCCCGGTGTGTATCATCTCGACCGCAATGCGTGCTTGCTGTCTCGCTGCGAACGATGCGAGACGGGACGCAGCCCCTTCCGGAATGATCCAAGAACCGTTGGTGCATGAGGCATCTTGCGCGAACTTCCACGTAAGGTTCCGTAGCAAGGACTTAATGAAGATGTTTAAGAAGCTATGTGTCTAGAACCAGAAGCGGAAGTTTGACACCTTGTGGAGGCAACTCGATCAGAGGCTAGCAAGCATGTCCGACAGAGCCGGGACCGTGGAGGAGGCTCCACAAGAGTTGGGGTGTTCACACAATGGGTTCAATCAAATGCACCGACTTGGAGATGTGGTCTTTGTTGCACGACACCGGGGCGAGGTATGGGATCATGACAACTAATATGTCTGAGGTTTACAACGGAGTCTTGAAGGGCGCCGATCTCTACCAATCACGGCAATCGTGGACTAGAGCCGGAACCGTACTATCGGGTATTTTGTCAATAGAGCCATGATGGCTAAGAAGCACCTCGACGAAAACAAGCAATACTACGAGGTAATGCATGCGATATGGGGAAAAAGATGGAGAAGAGTCGTTCCCACATTGCTCGCCCATTGATGGCCTAAGGAACAAGTTCGAGGTTCGCCTCGTGCGTATACGCCATGGGTCACATCGTAGGGATCGCAAACACGTATGCACGATTGATGACAAAGCATCTTGCACCGCAATAAGCCCCAGCTTCTTCACAAACCGTGCTCCCATGTGTATGCAACAAGCGGTATGGCAAAGAAGCGCCGACCCAAGACATCTCACAAGATTACGACATGCAAGACTTGTATGCAACCCGAGTGCGAGTTTCATTCATATGGGGTATATATGCACCACGAGAATTATGGCTGTGGAGGTAAAGTGGGTACCAAATGATGCATCAAGCATGTCGGTCGTGGCGGGCGACAAAGCCGCCGCATCCGCAATGACATGGATGACACCAATGGGGATCGAGTTCGGCGCCAAAGTGTAGGCTATGCAAGACGATTGGGCACTCCTCACCAAGGCCCAAACAGTCGACATCAAGCAACCCTCCGTAGTAGCACATACAATATTTTGCTGTACTCCTTGTTGGTTCCTTCCATGTGTTGTTGATGTGTTCTGTGCATCGCGATGCACTGCTGCCATGTGTTGCGAGGTCCCTTTCATTATTGAGGAGATGTACGATGTATTGTTGGTTCTATGTCTGTATGTCACGCGCATTTTATGTTTTTCTACATTATGTATGTTGTTTGTGTACATTATGTATGTGTAGATGTTGTCTGGGTCATATTTGTGTGCATATTTGATGTATGTGTTCGTAAATTCCGCACGTTTCGCTGTCGTTACGTTTGCTGTTAATTATGTTGTCATTTGTTGCACATTATATTATCTACGTAGACTCACTTGTTTTTCTTATTGGCAGGAGATGGCTTACGAGTTGCTTGACCCCGCTGGGATGAGCGGCACCGATGCTCATCGTGGTCGCCGGAGACGGACCACGGGGCTTCTGCGCTTCAGAGAACAATATTGTCAAACATGCCCGCATCGATTTGAATGAACCCAAACAATCGTACTAACCGAGTGAAAGGGGCACTTAGTAGTGCCGCCAGATTCGTGGTCGTGTGTGAGGTCTTACGTCCGACAACCGTGTTGCATTTCGCAAATCACGGGGTGCCGATGACGAGGTGGTGAATCGACTCATATCGGCGCATGGGGAGTTAGCACGAATGAAATGTACACACAATCGGAAGAAGTAATTCACGAGGTGAGGGAGAACAATGCGGGGGCTAGGTGAGGAATGGCTCCTCTTATAGGCTCGGGGCCTAAAGTCATGGAGCCCATGTATCACGAACGGTCACGACCGCCAACAAGAAACAACACATACATTGCACGATGTAAAATATGTGAACTACTACAGCAAGAAATTAAATACGATATATTACTAACTTAATCACTGTCTACTCCATATCGTAGAAAGCGCTCATACCGGTTCAAGGTACAACCATACACCTCGTTGCCTATATGTCAAACGAGCCTCGTGGCACCCACATGGAGTGTTGCTCGGGGGCGCCTCTGACGTGGTCGGCCGTCGTGGAAGTGGCACGCACATATGCAACTAGGGTTCGCAAGCAGAACATGTTGGATCATAAGAGCTTCCTATGTTGACGACCTCCTCGTTGCTCTCTCGCTGCATCTGCTGGCGAGGTGGTTGTTATCCTCACCGAGAGTCTCGATTCGTCCTCCAACTCCAATATTCACGCCATAATGTATCCACATAATATACAATATACCGCTCATGAGGAGGGTCAATCCAATGATAAGTCACATTTTGCCATCTCGGAAATGACGAAACATGGAGAGTCCATAAGTAATAACAAAAATGTAGTATTACTACTTTCACCTCGTAGCGTGGCATCGGAAGAAACGTCGCCCGCCATTGAACGGGCCATCCAGACCGCACGACAACAGACTCATTGTGTCACATTTCGCCACGATGGTTGACCACGCCTTGGTACCAAGCGGCACTGCATCAAGATCTCCTTCTTTGTAAGGGAAGGTCTTCCTTCTATGACCCAAATTCGACCGCCCATGCGCCCGACATGATATTTTCACCACTAAGATAATGTACTTCGTTGTTCGATTTACGTGGTTCTCTCGCGACAATGCCATGGGACCCCAACCGTGTTATTTATACCGAACGGAATGACTTCATCGCAATGACCAAACTCGAGATGGCAGCTTTGCGCAAAGGACATGACAAAATAGGCGCTTTGCGCAAAGGAAATGACAAAAGAGGGCGCTTTGCGCAAAGGACATGACAAAAGAGGGCAGCTTTGCGCGGACATGACAAAAGAGGGCGCTTTGCGCAGGACATGACAAAAGAGGGCGCTTTGCAGCTTGACACCTTGTGGAC
The DNA here is from genome assembly GCA_036346245.1 of Bonia amplexicaulis. Taxonomy (NCBI): domain Eukaryota; kingdom Viridiplantae; phylum Streptophyta; class Magnoliopsida; order Poales; family Poaceae; genus Bonia; species Bonia amplexicaulis. Next base: position 10,880,776 of record CM070758.1, on the reverse strand, counting down.
GCCATGTGCTCAAAAGGCTACGAACTATGAATTTATTACGAGACTACAGCTCAAAAGCCTACGCACGAACATTTATTGCTACATCGAATCTCGGAAGAGTCTACGAGTCGCTTCTCGCACACGATCGAAAAGGCTACTAACTATGAATTTATTACGAGACTACAGTGCTCGAAAAGCCTACATAGGAACATTTATTGCTGCACCTAATCCCGAAAAGCGAAAAGATTCTGACGACATCCTCTCTATGGACTATGCCCACTGCACCGCCTAACATGCCTACATAAAGGCCTCCTATGTCTTCCATACCACATCTCCTCCTCAAGCCATCATAATACTACTACACAACAATGTCTTCCTGGAGGTCCGACCCATTTGGAGTGCCGGAGTGGCATGAGCGCCGGCGCCATTGCGGCTTTAGATCGATGTTGGGAGTCCGGACGGATCGAGTACAACGAGCCAAATACTACCGTAGGTTCTTCAAGTGTCCGCACCGGATAACGACTTCGTGGTAACGACGACAACTAAATAATTTGTTTCTCGTTATCGCTTTTCAACCCGATCCATGACATTTACCACACCACACATAGGCTTGCACGCTCATCGAATGGGTTGATCGGGTGTCGCTGATGGCCAAATAACCGGCAAAGGAGGTGGAAAACAAAAGACAATACTTTGTCAAGATGACTCAGGCTCGCGAGGTGGCACGACAGATGCGGCTTGAGCAAGAGCGCCGCGTGAGGTCGGCAGAAATCCGTCTGAAGGGCAAGGAGGATGCGCTGCAAGCTCGTGAGGCGCTCTCAAGACCAAGGAGGATGCGCCGCAAGCAATCAAGAGTGACAGAAGAATGATGCAATGAGCCATCCTCGTGGCCCAATAGAAAGGGAAAACAACTACGCCACACCCAAGAGACAAAATGTAATAGACCCACACTATCTACGGTCTATGCAATCCTATTATTATGCATCAGACATTGTGTTTGCCTAGTCAGATCGATCGCGACTTGAGACTACCGGTATGACGGTATTATGATCGGTGCTTCACTAAACTACAAATTAATAGAGTGCCGAGAGATCATGTGTAGATGATCCCATCTTTATGATGAGTAATTGACCCTTGGTTGAAGGTAAATTGAGTTTGTTTTGGGCTTTATTGCAAAGTCTTAACTCGATTTAAATGAAGTCGTACGACTTGTCCTCGGTTCGCACGACCACGCTTGGTCGTGGTCGAAACTCTTCCGAGTGTCAGACGACCATGGTGGTCGTGGTCGGAAGGTTATACGACCACGCTGAACTCAATCGGTGGTTCACGACCACGCCAGGCGCCCCGACGAATTTGAACGTGATCGAAGTTCACCGGTAGCGCACGACCACGCTGGTGGTAATCGGATTCCACCGAGCAACAGACGAGTTTTTGGCCGTGGTCAAGGGTTTACGACCACGCTGGCAATTGGGAGCGCTCGATCACGCCAGCGCTCAGCTCACCACGCTATGAGCCCTCGAAGATTTGACCGTGGTCGGCACTCGCGCTAGGGCTTACGACCACGCCAGGATCGAGCCTCGACCACGCTGGGCGGGCCGCGCTCGACCACTTTGGCCGTAGCGGTGGGCGCCACGACCACGCCAGGGAGCTCGAGGCCTCGACCACGCCAGGGAAAGGAGCAACGACTACGCTGTGGCACTCGGTGGTGCGACCGCGTTATGCGCCGGAGAGCTACGACCACGTTAGCGCGAGAATTGAACGTGGTCGAACTGCTCGACCACGCTATTCGGTGGATGACCGTGGTCGCAAGGGATCACTAAAATTGGTCGTGAGGGTGCATTTCATGTCCGATTACGGTGAGGTTTGGTCGGTTGGGTTCCTTGTGAAGTCATGGACCTTGTGGACTGGTTTGTTCTACATTTTGACAAGGTTTGGTAAAGTCTATTTTCGTGGAAAAGACTTGAGCCTCGGTGAGTCAGTGCGGTATGGATCGGTGCTATGTGATGGTTTTGTTGTCCGTGATGGTTGCACCTTGGAGACATGTCTTGGTGAGGCTTAGAGAGGTCGGGACTAGACATAGGAGATGTTGAGGTCCGTAACGACGTGGAAGCCGAAGAGGACGTGGTCTTGCCCGAGTGGTGTAACCGAAAACAAGGCATGAGGAGGAAGCTTGAGGTCAAGGGCATTTTGGAGAAATGCCAAAGCCTCGCAAAGGAAGTCAGGTCCTCCGGGAAAGCACCGGAGTTGGTGGTGCTATTGGGCAAAGCAAAGGAGCCGTTGCACCGGGTAATGGGCAAAGCACCGAGGCCTGCAGCATCGGACTCTCTCAGAACGGTGGTCTGTTGAGACCAAGTAGCGTGGAGACTATAAATAGAGAGGTTAGGTCTCGTGAGCAAAGTGAGGTTATCCCCGAGTGCTCGAGTGTTCCTCTCATCTTGTGTGAGTTGTCTCTGGTAAGAGCATGGATGCTCGTGTACCTCCGATGGAGTGGTCAGAGAAACCTCCATGTGAAATAGAAAGATTGATTCATCTCTCGTATCTTTCCGCTTTATGTTCTTGAGATGATTTGTTTGATATGTTTGTCGCCTCTATTCTTACCGCTATCTGTCTTCTTTGAGAGTTGGCCTACATTTGATTTGCTCGAATCGGGAAGTTGTCGAAGGCGCTTGTCAAGATCATTCCCGAGAGCAAAGAACAAATCGAGAGAAATTGTCAGAACTTCCACCAAGCTCTGCCTAGGATTTCGACTTTGTCGTTCTCTCCGATCGTTGGGAAGACTTTGAGATTCTTGGTAAATTCACTTCTAGAGATCTCATGCTTACTAGGTTTCAAGTTTCATGCTTCTTGGATCTCTCGAACAAAAGTTCTTCAAATTTGCTTGGGTCGCGTACCGACAACAGTAGTATTCATCGTTGTTTCACGACCACTACCGAGACATAGCCAAGTCCGCCTGGGTGTTTCGCTCACTACCGGTTCTCTCGACCGCTGCTCGTCGCCTTCTACCGTGACCAAAGAAGTTTTCTTTCTGCTTTCTCTCGATTTTCAAGAAGCAATCAATCTTCTTCTTCATAGCTATATAGCTATCGGAGAAAAGATAAGGTTGAATATGAGGAGGAATTTTAAGGCACCATTCACCCCTCTGCTGCCATTTCGATCCTTCAATTGGTATCGAGCCGGTTAGCTCTTCTTCATAGATCTTAACCGGCCTCAAAGAGCCATGGCAACGCATAAGTATTCCACCAAGCCGCCTATTTTCGATGGCTCGGATTACCCTTCCGAAGAGCCGAATGGAAACATATATCCGTGCTCGTGGGTATGCTATTTGGCTAAGGTGAAAATACAATTTGTTGTTCCCGCCGATGAGAACATCAATGCCGGAATATGGTCGATGTTGAGGCAAATGCAAAGGCAAGGAACATCATCATACGTGGATTGAGCAGGTTTAATTTGATCGCATCTCTCATCTGTCGTCCACCACGACATCCGGGTGACCCTCGATGCATACCATGAGGGCACCTCCCGATCAAGACGGTTCGACAGATCGCCAGCGCCAATACAAAGAAATTCGAGATGCTTGCCGGAGAGTCCCTTGACGAGTGCTTTTCACGCTTTCACAAGATTTTGAGCAATCTCCGAGCGGTCGGTCTCACATACTCCGACTCGGATAACGCCGACGATGCTTTCTCACTGATCTTGGGTTTGGGAGATGAAGGTGACTACCATCAAGGACACCACGGACCTCTCGACCTTGACTCTTGATGCGCTTTACTCGCGCCTCAAGACTCACGAGATTGACATAGTCTCTACGGTCAAGTCACAATCGATGGCTCTAGTCACGGATCCCACTTCGGCCTCGGTTCTTCCGCCGATTCTCTTTATGATTCTCCTCGCCGCTCTCGTGACATAACCAATGATCGACAGAGCACCTATGGATGAGCAACTAGCCCTCCTCGCACGGAGATTCTCCCATGCTTACAAAGGAGGAGGGACTAAGGAAAAGAGGACCCGTGATTTGTTTCGAGTGTGGTGGCCCCAACCACATTCGAGCAAACCGTCCCAAAGTGGGAAAGGCAAACCGACGTTGGCGGTTCGGCAAGAACGACTACTCCGACAAGAACCGCAACAAGAAGGCCCCAACTCCGACGCAAGGCAAGAAGCTGCTCGCAACTTTGGGAAGGCCAAGAAGCTCTTCCACCGCTGCCTCGCCGCTTCGACGACCTCGACCTCGACGAAGTGGAGGGATGGAGCGACGACGACGGGACGGGTGATCAAGAACCCAAGAGCGGCGACGACTTCTCCGGCATGTGCTTCATGGCCCTCGAGGGCGAGATCGCGACACGATCTCTATTCGACCGACGAGGTATGTCCTCCTATGACCAACTCGAATGCGCTTTTCTTAAGCTAGAGGTTTTCATGCTAGATCTAGAGCTAGATGTAGCGAGTTGGAGAAGGAAGTAGATCGCTTGTCACGGAGCTTTCTTTACTTATATCTGCTCCCTCCGTGACGATTGTGATACATGCACCGCTTTGCTTGGAGACATGGAGAAACTAAGGACCTCGTGATGATAGTCTCGTCTCTGAACTTGACATTGTTAAGGTGGAGAACATTAGTCTTCTTGCTGAGCTTGAGATGAGTAGGGTAGTTCCTGTTTCATCTTCTACTGTTGAGACTATTTCTTGCACCTCATGTGAGGATAAGGACAATGCTTTTAGAGGTCTTTATACCATGTTGCTTGATCTCGCTCGAGACTTGTGGAAGTTGCAATAATTTAAAATGAACTTAAAAGGGCGATCACAAAATTGTCGAGTTACAAGCTTTTCTACTTGAGCCTATTGCTTCATGTGTAAATTGTCCTGTTAATCACGAACTTGAATCGTCTCAAAACAGCTTCAAGAAATGATTGACTACAATAAGAAAATGGCTCAAGATGCTTCTAAGGACCTCGTTAGCTCACCATGCAATAGTTGTAATAAACTAAAATCTGAATTGATTGCATTGATGAAAATGTGAAGCTAACTAAGGACCTTCTAGAAAATCACATCCTTCTTGTGCTTTCTCTTTCAAGTGTTACAAAAGGATAAGGACATGGTAGAGACGTTTAGGAAGAGTTACGAGAACCAAATGGCTAGGATTAGGCTGCCCCTGTGTCCTGTGAAACCCTCAAGGTTGAGGTGGCGTGCATAAGGAAAAATACGACGTGCTATTCGCTCTTCTCGCTATTGGTTCTTCTCCTTCCTCTCCTCCCGCTGCTCTTCTTCTCCTCCTTGCTCTTCTTGCACCTCTCTTTCGGGAGTGTCGCACCTTATGAACACTCTCGAGAAATTTGTAGGAGGCAAGAAGGATCTCAATCTTATTCTAGACCAATCAAAATTTGCAAGTTCAAACAGGTCTAGGATATAATTTCCGTGAGGATGTGAGAAAACATCCACCGTCGTGCTCGCACCCATAGCCGCAGGTGTGATCGAGGTCAAGCCCAAGAACAAGAAAGTTCAATTTAGATCGGCGGGCTTTGTCCAAGGGATTGACGAAGAAGGTGATTTTACCGCAGCCTGCCCTCTCGGCGAAGGCATCTCATGCTACTTGACCTCGGGCGGTATCATTGCACCTTCCGCCGGAAGGATGGGCATCCGATTGACCAAAGCTTCAAGCGCCAAGATCGCCAAGAGACCGTGGCCGAGTCTCTTAGGCGATTCGTGGTCGCCCCTGCACCTTGAGTGCACCTAAGACCAACACGAGGTCTAGGCTTGCTATCACAGGTAGCTTTGGGCAAGACCGAGGACTTGGTTTTTCCGAAGTTTTCTGTTTTCCTCGTGCTCCCTCTCGGTCGTGACTTCACCGTCTCGAGGGTAGATCTCGCTTCCATCGAGATAGCTACCCGCGGCGTGATCGCCGGCCGCCGGTGCTCACTCGCTCTCCGTAGTAGTTTGACCAAGAATGCCTTCAGTGCCGCACATAGACCTTCCGCTTTTGAGCGACTGAGGGCGAGGGTAGTTAGAGGTCGGTCGTGGTGACTACTACTTCTTCGCCGACGTGTGACTCAAGATTGGGTGCCAAAATCTATGTTGATTTATCCCAAGATCGAGACTTTGCTCTTTGTTGACTCGTGTTCACGGGGCGGAAGGAAAGGTTTGGCTTGTAGACCCGGGTGTTCACGACACATGACCGGAGATTCCCGTTGGTTTTCTTCCCTTGCCCGAGCTCCAGTGATGAGACGATCACCTTCGAGATGCTTCATCCGGGCCATCGCCAAAGGTACCGTATGCATTAATGATTCATTTATTTTGAAAGATGTTGCTTTAGTTAGCAAGTCTGCAGACAATTTGCTCTCGCCTCTCACCACCGATGACAATTTCGAGGTGAGCTTTAAGAAAACAATTGCAAAATTCTTGATTCTTCTGTAGTCCGTTTATGGATTTCTCGTTTTGGGAGGATCTTCGTGCTGATTTTTCCGAGTCTTCGGTGATCCTCTCCGTTGTCCGCTTGCTTCGAGTCCCGCGATCTTTCCTTCGCATAGGAGACTTGGTCATATTGATTTGACCATTTGACCCGAAAGTTAGCGGCCACGATCTCATTCGTGGTCCCCAAACTCAAGATGGTCAAAGATCTTGTTTGCGCCCATGCCAAGACGGCAAGATGGTTGCCGCTTCTCATCCTCCCATTCCAAGCTACTATGACCGATGCACCGACGCTTGCTCCATATGGATACTGCTGGACCAAATGAAGTGCGGTCGGCAGGAGGAAGTGGTACGTTCTGTTGTGGTCGATGACTATTCGAGGTACTCTTGGTGTTTTTCTTAGCCTCAAGGATGAGACGCTTACATATTTTCGAGGTCTTTTCAAGAGGCTTTCTGCTGAGCTTCCAGTGCCTTACGAGCGATCCGCAAGGACAATGGCACGGAGTTCAAGAATTCCTACTTTGAGAGTTTCGTGGTGAGACAGTGTAGAGCACCGCCTCTTCTCCATACGCCCCCAAAGAATGGCGTTGTGGAGAGGAAGAACCGCACCTTGGTCGAGATGGCTGTGACGATGCTTGATGAGTACTCTACACCGCTGAAGTTTTGGGTCGAGGCTATAGCCACCGCGCCATGTTTCCAATCGAAGTTTTTTTCGGGCACACTTGCACCGCACTTATGAGTTGAGATACGCGAAAGCCCGTGTTTCTCATTTTCGTGTGTTTGGTTGCAAGTGTTTTATTCTCAAGTCCGGAACCTAGATAAGTTCGAGTCACGCTCTTGTGATGGACTTTTTCCGGGCTACTCGACTTCTTCAGGGCCTATAGGGTCCGGAATTGCGAGTCTAGTAAATGGTAGAAACCCGTGAGGTAACTTTCGATGAGGCCATCCGGGACTAGGCCCGATATCTCGTGTTCACTAGAGCAGTCCGAGACCATCTTTGTGGATGATGAGGATGATGGAGATGAGGGTTGTTCACCCGATCCAGCCCCTTCTCCACCCCTTGAGGTGCCTTCTTCCACCGCACCTCGAGGCGATCGCCCTACCTTCGCTCTTCCGAGCTAGTGGCTCTGCTCCTACCTCGTCGTAACGAGGTAGAGGCCACTTCTTCATCTCATCCCGGACCTCCTAGACATATCCAAAAACTCATCCTTCGTGAAAGATCATTGAGACCTCTTCGAGCGGGTTACCCGCTCAAAACCGCTTATCTCAATTCTGCTCCATTCGCTTTCATTGCCTCCTTTGAGCCCAAAGATGTTTCTCATGCTCTTCTCGACGAGTCTTGGATCAATGCTATGCATGAGGAGCTAGAGAGTTTCGAGAGAAACAAGGTCTGGACGCTTGTTGAGCCCCCTCGAGATCACAATATCATTGGAACCAAATGGGTGTTCAAGAACAAGCAAAGTGAGGATGGGGTAGTCATTCAAACAAGGCTAGATCTGTTGCATGTGGTACTCCTGTGTTGAGGGTCCGGATTTTGAGGAGACCTTGCCCTCGTAGCTCGCCTTGAGGCCATTAGAATTCGCTTGCCTTTGCAGCTTCTAAAGGTTTCAAGCTTTACCGATGGACGCCAAGAGTGCCTTTCTCAATGGCTTCATTGAGGAAGAAGTCTATGTCGACGACCTCCGTGTTTCGAGAACCCCAAATACCCTAGTCATGTCTTCAAGCTTTCCAAAGCGTTGTATGGACTTAAGCAAGCCCCTAGAGCTTGGTATGAGAGGCTTAAGTCCTATCTATTGAGACATGATTTTGAGATGGGTAAAGTTGACAAGACCTTGTTCATTCGCCGACTTGGCAATGATCTCCTGCATTCAAATTTATGTCGATGACATCATCTTTGGCGGCTCTTCTCATGCTCTAGTTTCACGCCTCGGATGTCATGAGCACCGAGTTTGAGATGAGCATGATGGGTGAGTTGACTTTCTTCCTTGGCTTCCAAATCAAGCGCACTCGGGAGGGTACCTTCTTGCATCAAGGCAAGTACACCCGTGATCTCCCGAGACGCTCGACATGAGTGATGGAAAGCCGGTGTCGACCGATGGCTTCTACGGCCACACTTGACCTGTATGAGGACGGCGAGCCGCTTGATCAAAAAGAGTTCTGGCATGATTGGCTCTCTTGTACCTCACCGCCGAGACCGGACATACACTTTTCTCGGTGTCTTTGTGCTCGGTTTCGAGCTTCTCCTCAGATCTCACCGCCAGCGGTGAAGCGCATCTTCGGCACCTTCGAGCTACCATTGACTATGGTATCGGTACTCTTCCTCATCCTGCTATCCCTTAGAGCCTATTCGGATGCGCACTTTGCCTACAGAGGATAGATAGGAAGAGCACTTCGGCACCGCCAGCTCATTGGCACTTCTCTTTCTTGGTCTTCGAGGAAGGTCCGGTGTTACACCCACCGCAGAGGCCGAGCACGTTGTCGCAGCCGATTGTCGTAGCTAAGTGCTTTGGATGGTCTCGACTCTGGGGACTTTGGGTTAGCTATCGATCGTGTTCCGCTCTTTGCGATAACACGCCCGCGATCAAGATTGCTAAGAACCCAGCAAAGACTCTCGGACCAAGCACATCGATATCGATATCATTTTCTTCGAGACCATGTAGAGAAGGGTGACATCGTGCTCGGCCAGGAGAGTGATCTCCGCTATCGATATCTTCACCAAGCCTTTGGATAGCACGAGGTTTTCACTCATGGGAGAGCTTGGTGGTTTGTCCTTACGGACTATTGTGAGGGGAGCTTTGGGCTTTCTCGCTTATCTTATTAATTGTGCTTCAGATCCTTCATGTTGCATCGCATTTTCGGTGCATTGGGTTTAGTCCTTCTAGCATAGGTTAGAGTGTGTCTCTTCTTCGAGTTGCTTAGACTTCTTGCTCTTATCTTGTGCTTTCGTGATAGTCTGTTTCTTATCTCACTAGGTTGAGCTCACTCACTTCTTTTAGGTTCTAGCGAGGGTTGGGCCACCCTGCAGATGGGTTCGTGTTTGCTCTCTAGTGTGCGTTTTCTCGGCAATTGTTGTCCCGGAGACATATAGGGTAGATGAGAGTCAGTCTGAGCCATAGTATCATCTATATCTTATCTATGCTTTGAGGACTGCCTGTTTTCCTGATTTATTTGCCAGCTCTTGTTTTTTTATTGCTTTGGTTGGGGAGTTCATTTGGGAACTTCTAGACTTTAATTTTGACTTAAACTCAACTTGAACTAAAAGTCGCATAACATGTTGAGGGGAGTCGGATTTTCTCGCATTGCATTCGCATTGTAATATAACCACATTGAGCCTTGATTATTATCCGTTATGACATGCTTTCAATGCTTTACACATTGCCATGATTTGTGCTCCATTGCTAATCGATCATGACTTTATATGTGTAGTCAAGTCTTTGCCATGATAGGTTAATCAAAAGCCAAATTTGACCTAATTCATGTCTTGTTCATATTTGAGACTAGTCACCTTTGTGTTATCTTTTTATGATTCTCGCCATGTCAAATAGGTCGAGTTGAGTCTTGAATCTTAGTTGAGCAATGATTGAGCTATACGCTTGATGACACATAAGTTAGTACAATCTATAAAAAAGGATCTCTTCCGTGCGAAAAACCGATCTCACCAATTCCTTCTCATGAGACGGCTTGCCATTGCACAAGGCATGAACTCGGGGAGATTTGATGACCAAGATCATTTCCTTAAGCTTCTCGCTTGGAATGATCGCATAAGGCTTGAGGTCTAGCACATGACAAAAGTATGATTGAAAACAATCATGAGATCTCTAAAAGAAAATGTCATTTATGCTCAATTGCTAAAATTTCAAGTGTACTTAAACAAATGTATCATTCGTGAATAAATAGCACTCTAGTTGGCTCAACACTAGCTTCTCGATTCCATTTAGCTCATTGACATGGCTTGCATCATTTGTGGATATCATTAGCTAGACTAAAATCTTGTTTGACTTGACTTGCTAAGCACTTCAAATTAAAAAAATCAGATTATACCATCTCGTTAGCTTAGCTTCTCTTTACATACATAGTCATGATCTTTGTAGCATACTTGTATGTTATGGCTTGTGTAATACATTTGGTCATTTTGGATAATTCTCATGGCTCGATACTTTGAATAATCAAATCACCATTCCATCCATCATTTTGACTTATTCTCTCTGCATACTTGATGTGTTTATTGCCAAAAGGGGGAGAATAGATTGGAGAAAAAGAAAATTTCTCAACTTCTGGGAACTTGCTAGAGCTTTGGAGATCAATTTGCTCTTTATGTATTGCTCTAGTATTCCTTCTGTCGACATGGTCATAATTTCATTTTCTTTCCTTGGACCATGTCGGCTTCTACAAACTCAACTTCATATTTTTTGTTTGTCAATATACTCATCAAGGGGAGATTGAGAGATCATGTGGAGATGATCCCATCTTTATGATGAGTAATTGACCCTTGGTTGAAGGTAAATTGAGTTTGTTTTGGGCTTTATTGCAAAGTCTTAACTCGATTTAAATGAAGTCGGTACGACTTGTCCCCGGTTCGCACGACCACGTTTGGTCGTGGTCGAAACTCTTCCGAGTGTCAGACGACCATGGTGGTCGTGGTCGGAAGGTTATACGACCACGCTGAACTCAATCGGTGGTCTACGACCACGCCAGGCGCCCCGCGAATTTGAACGTGATCGAAGTCACCGGTAGCGTCGACCACGCTGGTGGTAATCGATTCCACCGAGCAACAGACGAGTTCTTTGGCCGTGGTCGGAAGGGTTTACGACCACGCTGGCAATTGGGAGCGCTCGATCACGCTAGCGCCGGGCTCACCACGCTATGAGCCCTCGAAGATTTGACCGTGGTCGGCACTCGGCGCTAGGGCTTACGACCACGCCAGGGATCGAGCCTCGACCACGCTGGGCGGTCGGGCGCTCGACCACTTTGGCCGTAGCCTGGCGCCACGACCACGCCAGGGGGCTCGAGGCCTCGACCACGCCAGGGAAAGGAGCAACGACTACGTTGTGGCACTCGGTGGTGCGACCGCTATGCGCCGGAGAGCTACGACCACGTTAGCGCGAGAATTGAACGTGGTCGAACCGCTCGACCACGCTATCGGTTGGATGACCGTGGTCGTGGGATCACTAAAATTGGTCGTGAGGGTGCATTTCATGTCCGATTACGGTGAGGTTTGGTCGGTTGGGTTCCTTGTGAAGTCATGGACCTTGTGGACCTGGTTTGTTCTACATTTTGACAAGGTTTGGTAAAGTCTATTTTCGTGGAAAAGACTTGAGCTCGGTGTGAGTGCAGGTATGGTTCAAAGTGCTATGTGATGGTTTTGTTGTCCGTGATGGTTGCAGTCTTGGGAGACATGTCTTGGTGAGGCTTAGAGAGGTCGGGACTAGACATAGGAGATGTTGAGGTCCGTAACGACGTGGAAGCCAAGAGGACGTGGTCTTGCCCGAGTGGTGTAACCGTAAAACAAGAAGGCATGAGGAGGAAGCTTGGGAGGTCAAGGGCATTTTGGAGAAATGCCAAAGCCTCGCAAAGGAAGTCGTGTCCTCTGGGAAAGCACTGGAGTTGGTGATGCTATTGGGCAAAGCGGAGCCGCTGCACGGGTAATGGGCAAAGCACCGGAGGCCTCGCAGCACTGGACTCTCAGAACGGTGGTCTGTTGAGACCCGAAGGCAGTGAGACTATAAATAGAGAGGTTAGGTCTCGTGAGCAAAGTGAGGTTATCCCACAGTGCTCGAGTGTTCCTCTCTATCTTGTGTGAGTTGTCTCGGTAAGAGCATGGATGCTCATGTACCTCCGATGGAGTGGTCAGAGAAACCTCCATGTGAAATAGAAAAGATTGGATTCATCTCTCTGTATCTTTCCGCTTTATGTTCTTGAGATGATTTGTTTGATATGTTTGTCGCCTCTATTCTTACCGCATCCGTGTCTTCTTTGAGAGTTGGCCTACATTTGATTTGCTCGTAATCGGAAGTTGTCGTAAGGCGCTTGTCAAGATCATTCCCGAGAGCAAAGAACAAATCGAGAGAAATTGTTTCTGTGAACTTCCGCTCAAGCTCTCTGCTCTAGGATTTCGACTTTCTCGTTCTCTCGATCGCTGGGAAGACTTTGGAGATTCTTGGTAAATTCACTTCTAGAGATCTCATGCTTACTAGGTTTCACGTTTCATGCTTCTTGGATCTCTGAACAAAAAGTTCTTCAAATTCTTGCTTGGGTCGTGCGCCGACAATGTAGTATTCATCGTTGCTTTCTTCGACCACTACCGAGACATAGCCAAGTCCGCCTGGGGTGTTTCGCTCACTACCGGTTCTCTCGACCGCTGCTCGTCGCCTTCTACCGTGACCAACAAGTTTTCTTTTCTGCTTTCTCTCTCATTTTCAAGAAGCAATCAATCTTCTTCTTCATAGCTATATAGCTATCGGAGAAAAGATAAGGTTGAATATGAGGAGGAATTTTAAGGCACCATTCACCCCCCCTCTGTTGCCATTTCGATCCTTCAAGTGCATAATGTTGCCCACCCATGCTTGCTCCAAAAAATGTCTGCATAATTGATTAGTTTCGCATATAGAAAAGAACAGGGAAACCATGCCTACTCAGTTCAAAATTGTAAATCATTACATGCATAAGTGACAAAGAGGCCGACTTTGCAAAGGACATGACAAAAGAGGCCGCCTTTGCTCGGTGGCGTGACAAAACAGTCGACTTTGCGCAATGACGTGACAAAAGAGGCCGCTTTGCGACCGACGTGACAAAAGAGGCCGACTTTGCGATGGACGTGACAAAGAGGCCGCTTTGCTCGGTGGCGTGACAAAGAGGCCGACTTTCCGCAATGACGTGACAAAAGAGGTTATCTTTGCGCAATGCAAGAAAAAATACACATGTCTACCCTTCGCCTTATAAATTGACGTGCAATGCGTCTGCAAGAGAGCACTACACCATCTAACACTACATGTTACATCCCTTCTCCAGGTCGAAATGAACAACAATAATATCAAGAGTTGGCACAACCGCCGTTTTGACACCTCATCCTATCGGGAACCGGTAACGAACACATGCACCATTTTTCCCGACATTTTCTCCTTCATATCACATACTAACAATCTCTCCCTCTTTTGCGTCTCCGGAGTCCCTATGTGGCTACCGCAAATGGATCGATCTTGAGATCCACCTGGCGACCAATGGACCATCGACTTGAGGAGTGGAATGTCAAACAGACAAGGAGTTGTTTGCAGGAGGAGCGCCAGCCCACGAGCACACCCTGCGATACAACGCGACTCGCAAGCCCATCTCGGCGCGTGCACGCGAGGGAGCGGGAGGCTCGCGAGAGGGCGCGATAGAAAGAGGGAAATAGCGGCTAAGGCAAAAGAGGCCGCGGAGGAGTTCAACGTCGGCGGGCAAGGAAGGAAAGTGGCCCCGGTCCACACAAAGAGGTCGTCTGACGATTGGGTACATTAGTCGATATCATGCTATATGTTATGCATGTAATAAAATGTACGCAGATGTTACTCCCAATCAGTATTATGAAGTTTATTATCTCGTCTTCGCATTCAATGATTCAGATTGCAAGTCATTTACCAATATTAATATACTGGTTCTCTCCGTACACTAATTCTCACTAAAATCAAAATATCACTTACCATTGTATGTATCGATCGTTCTACAAATCAATAGCTCTTCAAAAATTATCTCAAAATTTTTACGCACCTACAACATACAAAGGAACATAAACTTTTATTACAACTACTCCTAAATTTTTTCCGCTTTAAAAGTACAAAATTCACAAAACTCTACAAACTCATAGGGATCGACTCAAGTCGCCTTCCTACAAAATTGTCGGTTCAACATATTTTTCACGACAAGAATCTACAAAAACACAACATCAATCGTTACTTCACATCTAGTTCAACATATCTGTTTATTATGAAGTGTATTTTAATTATCAGCATAAAATCTCCTCATCTTTTCGCATTCATTTTTCCCAGCTGTTAAATATCACTTTCCTTCCTTTCGCCTAATTGTTCTTATCACGCTTGTTTTCAAAAAAATTCATTAAATTTTCTACAATAAAACAACATACCATGATCGAAAATTGTTATTGTCGGTTCAACATTTTTTCACGATCAAGAATCTACAAAATCACAAATACATCAATCATTACTTCACACATATTTCGTTCAGACACTACCAAACAAAATTTTAAATTTTCTAAATGCAACAAAAATCACACAAGCTATAAACTGGACTCGCATCAAATTCAAATTTTTGAAACAACATTTCATATATCCAAATTTATTTTTTATTATAAATAACTCAATAATACATATAAATTCTTATACTAAATACATATATCAAACCCTAAACAAAAATTTTGTGCGCGGGTCGTCTTGGTCGGCACCGCGGTCATGCGGCGGAGGCGGGTCGTGGCGGCGAGGCGGATCGTGCGGTCGGGAGGCGGGTCGTGCGTGCCGGCGCAGATTTGGCGATCGTGCGGTGCGCATCGCACGACACAGTGAATATCGGATCGTGCGGTGCCGCATCGCACGACCGCCACATGTCGCCGCCGGGTGATCCCGCGGTCGGGAAGGGGGCCGCTTTTGGAATTTTTTTGCACCGGGAGCCAAATTTGAAATTTTAGATTGCTACGGTGTCAGATGTGTCCAAAATTCTCGTTTTCAATCGTTGCCAATTAAGCAGCAACCACCAGCACCAATAAACCACCGGTTAGAAAATAACGAGTATTAACAGTTTGTAACCAACACCCAACAGTTAGCTTGGTTAGAAAATAACGAGTATTGACAGTTTGTAACCAACACCCAACAGTTAGCTTGGAGCATTAAACCTACCTACTGTTGGTGCAAGGGTCAAGGAGGCCGTGCCAGGGAAGCACATGCATGTGCCTGTTCCGCACTTAATGCAAGGTGAGCGTACCAACCACCTGTGCATGGTGGGGCACTTAAATTTGTGGCTTTTAATTTTTTTTTGTACTGTTTGAAGTTTTTAGTGTACTGTAGCTCGGGATAGTTTTAAGATGTAATTAAAATTAAAAAATTAAATGGTAAAAATGTTATCCTATCACGAACAATACAAAGAAATATGAAAAAAGACTAAAAAACTAAAAAAGACGAAATTAAGAAACTAGAAGCTAAAAGTTAAAAGCTGAGACCTAAATGAGCAGGGTAAGCTATCTAGCTTTTGGCTTTTAAAAACTAGCTTTTGAATAGAGTGATTTTTCAAGATGGTTTCTATAAACCGTTCGTAGGAATCATTGTAGGAGCCTCTTTGAATAGAGTGATTTCTTAACACGAGTGTCTCTTACTCCCTCAATCTCTCTTACAATCAAACAAAAATAAAAGGCCACAATAAAAAACTAAAAGCCATAGCACTTTTGAAACAAATTTAGGGTTCATTCATATAGGCTTTTAGCTTTGGTTTTTGACTTTAACTTATGAATATAATAGCTTGTAGAGAGACAATAGAGTGCAATTTTGGCCAATATAAATGAAGTCGTTACAATATATACTACAATCGATTAGTAGATCTCGCTTTTAAAAGACATTCTGTTTGAAAGTTAGTACTATAAAAAGTTATTTTTGTAGAAAAATAGCTTTTAAAAATCAATGGGTGGGTTCGTTAGTGCTTACGGTTTATGTACGGATGAACAGTAACACGCCGTTAAACGATGTGTTTTTTCAATATGAGGGTTTACATGTAAATTATAGTACAAACTGTACCGAGTTCAGCTGTATTAGCCAAAATCGTATGCGACTATTTCTCTCTGCGTACTGTCTTTTACAAACAGATACGAATTCAACAACTATAGCTATAAATTATAAGTCTCAATTCAAAAGAAATCATCCAATATAAATAGGACCTTAATTGTTGAGAAATAGTGCATGCTGGCCGTGGTGTTCAGTTGTTCACGGTTTCCACGCCGCACGCTGATTCATTGCTTCACACTTCTTGCGCGCTCACGGTCTCACGGATTGATCGGATCGGTCTCACGGATTGATCGGATCGGTCCAAGAGGATTGGGCCTCTTCTTTTTTTTAGTTTAAGACTGTAGCTTTTAGTTTTTTACTAAATTTTTTAAATTTTAGACTATAAAGATTTTTAAATTTTAGACTGCTTATGATAGAGATTACGAAGAGACACTCGTTTGTGATTTTAGCTGGTACAGATATTAAACTTTTAACATGTATTATAATTAACTTATAAATCACGTCTTAACTTTATTTAAAAGTTATATACTATAGTAAAAAATTAAAAATTATTTTTAGGAGCCACAGAGAACAGACCTTTTTACCCTCTCTTGGACTCAGCGGTAATAGCTAGTGGCCTGATCTGTTACACGAGTACGTAAACATTAAGAATTAATCAAACTCCACGCGCAAAGCTTCCGCGTGTTCTGGAATTATTGGTGTCAACGGAAGATATTTGAAAACACACACACACACACACAAATCGAGAAACGATTAGTTCACCCTATGATATTTGTGGTTTTGATATTTTAATTTGGAACTTTTGGATGAATTGTTGAGTTGTAAATGGTTGTGGACTGGTCTCCATTTATCCGAAGTTGTACTTCGGTCTGGGATTAGATATTCCACTGGATCACCTGCTATTCTGCTGTTATGTGGCGTTTCTTCGCTGGGTTTTTTTTTTTTACTATAGTTGATATAGTTGATGATTTTTAGCTATAACTAATGATTTTTATCTGCACTTTTTAATATAGAAGTTGTTTCTTTAATTCCAAAAGTAAAAAACCAAAAACAAAACAATAGGGCTTGGAATAGGACCGACAACAAAACTCTCCCCTTTTCCTGCTGAATTTCAAACTTTATTCAAAATCTATGCCTAACTCTGCCAACTCTGTGTGTGTACCAGTCATTGCTAACCACGCACGCGCTTATGAATTGGCGTTATCCACGCTCTGCACTTCTACGCTACTGTAAAAAATTAGGACTACTACCAGATATCTATTACCCTTATTTAAATCTATACCCACAATATTAGATAGAGTAGAGGTAAGAAATAACATACACAATTAGATTTGGGTATAGAGAGTGCATTTAGACTATCAATGGGCATAGACTACCCATACTCAGTTATATCTTCCTATAAAAGCATATAGAAGCCATCTGTGCATCTTTGTCGGCCAATTTGCACAAAGTAGTTCATCTACATATATAATTATTTTCAACAAATTTCAGTCGATTTTGTAAAACTTTTGTGATGTGAACGCGAAGTTGAAATTCCAAATACCAAAGTTTTACGAAAATTTTCTATAAAAGTATATAGGCCCACGTGTGCGTCTAGCCCTGCCAATTTACATAGAGTAACTCCCGTACACACAGAATTATCTTCAACAAAGTTTAGCCGATTTCGAGAAACTTTTATGGTATAAACACGAACCAAAGTTTTACAAAAACTTTCGTCATAAACCTCTTTGGCTTAGCCCTTATTTTTTCTCCTTTACTCACTGAGTTACCTAAACTTATTGGGTATACTCCTTTTTATTTGGGTATATATAATATCACTTCAAATAAATATGGATAAAATTAAGTATGAGTTTAGGTTACTCATATCTTACCTAGTGGCACCTAGGGGTGGATATCGAGTCAACTCCTCGTTTTATCAAGCTTTTTCTAAAATTGATATAGTTTGATTTAATATCATTTTACGTATAATTTGAAAGTATTTTTAGAAACGAGCTAACGAGCCGAGTCGAGCCGAGCTAGAGCAAAATTTAAATTCATTTGAAATCAACTCATTTTAATGTTTAACCAATTAACAAATATAATTAAAACAATTTTGAACCGAGCCAATAAGCCCCACTAACAAGCTTTTTTTCCACCCCTGGCACCATATGTAAAATACCAGTGTGGTTTCAGAGGGGAAATTTTCTCAGGCACAGTCGATAGATTAAATTTGAGTAGTACTAGCGCTAGAATTCAACTTATTTTGTACTAATGTACTCCGTCATCAAGAAAATTAGCCTGCCCTGCACGTCTTTTCTACAAGAACCCTCACTGTATCAATTAATATATAGTCTTGTACATGCAAGCACGGAGATAATTAATTAATCTTGAACTACGTGGCGAGCTGACAAGGACGTGTGGTTTTGGAGCAGAACAGAAGCGGCTGAACCACGGGCCAATTGGAGGCTACGGAAAGCACGGCACGGCGCAATTGCTAGCTCCATCACATCAAAATCATATGACAGATCTGTTTTTTAGTTGTGGTTTATGTCTTTTAGCTAACATTTTTAAATTTTAGCTATTTACAATAGAGATTATGGAGAGAGTTACTCGCTTGTGATTTTAGTTGATACAGATGTTAGGTTTTTAACGTGTACTACAATTAACTTGTAGATTCTATCTTAAAAAAATACCCTATATTCTATATAAAATTAGATACTATAATAAAAATCACTGAAATTACCTTGCCATTTATCAACAAGGCAACATCGACGGACATGGCCAGCCAGGCCAGGCCAAACTGGAAACTAAAACCAAAGCCTTTCCTCGCTTCAAAAAACCAAAGCCTTTCGGTTGCCTTGCCTCCTGTCCTCCAAACGAAATTTGTCTACATATACTCGCAGCTTGCTCCACCCTCTCAGACAAACACGCACGCACACACAAGCTAGTGCCTCACACGCTCACACGTACGCAGCGAGAGAGAGAGAGAGAGAGAGAGAGATATGAAGGTGGAGGTGGTGGAGTCGGCGCTGGTGGCGCCGAGCGAGGAGACGCCGCGGCGGGGGCTGTGGCTGTCCAACCTCGACCTGGCCGTGCCCAAGACGCACACGCCGCTGGTCTACTACTACCCGGCGCCGGCGCCGGCGCCGGCGCAGGGCGGCGAGGACTTTTTCTCGCCGGAGCGGCTCAGGGCGGCGCTGGCCAGGGCGCTGGTGCTGTTCTACCCGCTGGCCGGGCGGCTGGGAGTGGACGCGGGCGGGCGGCTGCAGATCGACTGCAACGGCGAGGGCGCGCTCTTCGTCGTCGCCAGGGCCGACTTCGCCGGGGAGGACTTGTTCGGGGACTACGAGCCGTCGCCGGAGGTCAGGCGGATGTTCGTGCCGTTCGCGCCGTCCGGCGAGCCGCCCTGCCACATGGCCATGTTTCAGGTGACACATCACAACTCTCTCTCACTTCGCTGGTTTTGTCTTGTTTCTTAGCCTGTCTCCTTGCCGTGTCCAATTAAGAGCAAATGGCAACATGATTAGTTGGACGAACGGTGTTATGCTCTTAGTTGCTTGCCAATACCACCTTAATTTGTGGAAAAAACTTATCCACTTCCAAGCAAGGCCTCAAAGTCACCTGAGGAAGGGTTTATCTGTAGCAAAATAGATAGGAGGCGGCTTAGGGTGATGCCTATTTTAGTTTAAAAGTCTTGTCTTTATTTTGCACTATAATAATTAAAAATATACTATAACTGTTGGTAGCTTTTTAACGTAATTAAATTTTAAAAAATTTAAAAATTTATATTATCATAAATAATGAAAATAAATAAAGAGAAAAAAGAAAAGATAAAAAATTATATTACTAGAAAAAAATAAAATTAAGAAGACAGAAGCTCTAATGAACTTATAAACGGAACTGTCCCTACATGCCCCCAGTCATTCAACTGTGATCCTCAAGGGATCAGATATAGTCTTTTTTTTTTAATCAAACAACCGTAGAGTGCAAAATTGGATCCTATGCATGTAACAACTGTGATCTTATAGCATCAGGTACTATGCATGTAAAATTGGATCATATTCAGAGTGGCAAAATTGGTTACATAATACTTATCTTTTGTGGTATTTATTATAGGACATTGTTTTTTTTGTGTCTTTGCTAAGAGACACTAAACTTTTTATGGCTCTTTGTTAAAACACACTTCAACCAATATAATATTATTTTCAGTTGTAAGAGGAGAGAGAGTGTTAGTGAAAAGTCCATCTTGCCCGTTTGATCAGACCTGTTGCTACTTGGCCAACCCAATTGGGGGAATGGGGATTTCGGCTAGGGATTTTGGGGTATAAAACGGTGTGGTACGGTTGGAACGGGTTGAATAGCTAAGGTCTATGGGTACCTAATTTCATTTCCAAATTTTTTCTTTCCATTATAGGCGAAAATAATATTATATTGGCCGAAGTATGTATCAGTAAAAAGCCATAAAAATTTAGTGTCTTTCAGTGAAGATAAAAAAAACCAGTATCTTACAGCAAATGACACAAAAGATAAGTGTTCTATAGCTAATTTTGCCAACAAAGTATAACACCAATCATTGGTAGGTTAGTAAGGAAGTTAATAAAATCAAAGTTAATGTTCCGCGTCATATTTTGAATATGATCTAACCTCGTAGATAACGGCACGAGACATTTGTCCTACAGGGTTATTTTGGGTGATCGTATCTGAGATAGTCCCATACATAATCATCAAAATCGCATATATGCCGTTGTACTTGACTATAGAAACCTTCTCAGTTTTCACAATTTTTAGAAGGTGATGTCCTAGCGAGAAATATGTATTATTCTGGATCCATCCACCACGGTGGGGGAAAGGTCATGTTGGTCCATTGGTGAGGGGGAGGACTGTACATAGAGGAGATAGCTGGTGCATGTGTACATATATAATCTCTGCATTGACACATCTTAAGAACGGAGAAAAGAGGAAAAATCAACATGTAAAACCGTTCGAGTGTTGGAATTAATCGCGTGGCAAAACCGACCGAATCTGATGATCTCAGAATTAGGATACGCGCGTAAACAATGTGCGGATGGATGAGCCAGAGCAGAAGCATATACTGCGCAACTGTTCTTTTGGCTTGCAGTTTATAGTTTTTGATTCTAGTACGAATGTTTGTGTGTATGAACCAAAAGTTGATAAGTTGTTTCTAAAAAATTATCTCGTTAAACCATTTGAAAACAGCAGTGAAAAAACTGCTTGTTCGAGAAAAGTCACAAGTTAAAATAAGCTTAAAAAGAACAGACTCACCGCTACTGCAATTCTGTTGGCCTAAATTTGGAGAAGGAAGAAACAAATTGATGCAAGGACATTGAAATAAGATTGTTGTTCGTGATCGTGACAGCGTTTAGCCGTCTACATCCTCATCCCGTCAATGGCGATAATTCTTGGCCGAACACGCCAGCTAGCCGCTGTAATCGCCAGCAGACTTGTCACTTCTTTGTATAGAACTAGAACATGCAGACTTGCAGCTTGTATTATTGGACATCCACTTGTATTTTTATCCTGTGGCTGGGGCCCAGGCGTCCAGCATTGCTATCATGCTGACATAAATATAGTTATCTGCATGTAGTTCCTTTTTTTTCTTTGCGAAAGAACAATCCAATCCACCATGTCATCACCATTGTTGACGTTTTGGGCTTTGGGAAAGAGAAATCATACATTTTATCTTATCTTGTGCTTTTTCAACTTGGAAAATAGTTCTGGGTTCTTGGGTTAAATAAATCAAAAACTAAAACAATCAAAATAAATGAAAATTAAAATATCGATGCGTTCCGAATGATCTTTGGTTTAAATAAACTAAAAGACAAAATTGAAGCAGTTTGAAGTGGATGCCCTTAGAACAGTGCATGGCTGCTGGACAGAGGGCTTGTTTGGAGCGGCTGCGGCTTATGGGTTTTAGCTAAAATTTTTGAATTTTAGTTGTTTGCGATAGAGATTATGAAGAGATATTTGTTTGCGATTTTGGTTGATACAGATGTTGTGCTTTTAAGATGTACTACAATTAACTCGTAGACCCTGTCTTGAGAAAATTCCTCGTTTGAAAGTTATGTACTATAGTAAAAGCTAAAATCCGTTAGCTTCGATCGAAAAGAACAGGCCTGATTTGCGTCCTCTTCAAGACGTGTAGTTCCATCCTAACAATTTGACAGTTACGATGAACACGGCGAAAATGGGTCTTCTGTTAGGGGAAAAATAATCCGGGTCCTCTGCATGTGAGGCTGATGCGTATGAATTGTTCGTGCATGGACGCAGGTGACGTTCCTCAAGTGCGGCGGCGTGGTGCTGGGCACGGGCATCCACCACGTGACGATGGACGGCATGGGCGCGTTCCACTTCATCCAGACGTGGACGGGGCTCGCGCGGGGGCTGGACGCCGCCGAGGCGTGCGCGTCGCCGCCGTTCCACGACCGCACCCTCCTCCGGGCGCGCTCCCCGCCGCGCGCCGACTTCGACCACCCCGTCTACTCGCCGGCCTACCTCAACGGCCGGCCGCGCCCCTTCGTCACCCGCGTCTACTCCGTCTCCCCCAAGCTCCTCGCGGACCTCAAGTCCCGCTGCGCGCCCGGCGTGTCCACCTACTGCGCCGTCACCGCGCACCTCTGGCGCTGCATGTGCGTCGCGCGCGGGCTCGCGCCGGGCTCCGACACCCGCCTCCGCGTGCCGGCCAACGTCCGCCACCGCCTCCGCCCGCCCCTCCCGCGCCACTTCTTTGGCAACGCCATCGTGCGCGACCTCGTGACCGTCAAGGTAGGCGACGTCCTGGCGCAGCCGCTGGGGTTCGTGGCGGAGACGATCAAGAAGGCGGTGGACCACGTGGACGACGCGTTCGTCCGGTCGGTGATCGACTACCTGGAGGTGGAGTCGGAGAAGGGCAGCCAGGCGGCGCGCGGGCAGCTCATGCCGGAGTCGGACCTGTGGGTGGTCAGCTGGCTGGGGATGCCCATGTACGACGCCGACTTCGGCTGGGGCGCGCCGCGGTTCGTGGCGCCGGCGCAGATGTTCGGCAGCGGCACGGCGTACGTGACGCAGCGCGCCGACAGGGACGGCGGCATCGCGGTGCTGTTCGCGCTGGAGCCCGAGTACCTGCACTGCTTCGAGAAGGTCTTCTACGGGGAGTGAGATCCCTCCATCACTAGACAAGATTGACGTCCGTTTGTACTGTGTTTCTACTGTTTAGTTTGGACTTGTGAATGTGCATGTGCTCGCAGCCATGGGCATTGCACCTGTCAATGTATGGGCATGCAAACAGAAGCCAAAAAAAGTTGTAATTTTGAATTAGTTATGTTACATGGGTGTATTATTTGACCAGCGTTTCTATGCAACATGAGATTGAATTGCACAAATCAGAATTGTTAGCAGTGAAGTAGTAGCAGCCGGACAATGGGGGAGGTATTAGGGTGCGTTTGGTTCGGTGGAAGGAATCATTTTATCTTTAGACAATATCTCGTCCCGTTATTTGGTGTATCAGTGGCCAAACTAGGAATAAAATGAAGAGTGAGCTGAATGAAATAAGATAAATTGGTAAGCATTGTCTTGTCCAGTTATCCTCACAATTACAATCCAAATTGATAAGTAAAGCAAAACAAAGGAGAAATACAATAAAGATAGCTCGGTAATGAAAAAGCATCCCATAATATATGAATATGCTTCCATCCTTCCTGTGAGTAGTCATCCGTATGTCAAAAGTAGCAAAACTAGCATAAACATTTAAAATACATGGAACATACCACGAAGGCGTTAGCATGAACCACAGGCCAAATGCATTCTAAGAGATTTAATGCCTTGAAAACATCTTATGATTCATAACTAACAATCTAACACTACATAATATCTAACAATTAATAAATAATACTAAACATTAAATAATAATAACTAAACATAGCTTCAATAAAGAGATAATTATACTTGAATTAACAAATAATACTACTTGAATTATAAAAGATATACCTTGAGTCCTTAAGGTCCTTGACCTTTTGACCCCATCGTCATTTGGTAGACCGCAGGCAGCAGGCACAATCCCCTCCTCCTCCGCGCAATTTCTCCTCTCAGTTCTTCTCACAACGACACCGCTGACACGACCTCACCTCCTCCTCAAGCCTCCACAACTGGCAAATCTCCCTAGCCCCAGACACTTCTCGGTTCTCCCCTCCCCCTAGTGTGGCTAGGCCCCTCAGCCCCCTGGTCGCTCGCCCTGACAGATCTGCACCCGCCTGGCCGCCTTCCTACACCGGCTGCTGAGCCTTGCGCGACGCCCCCATGTAAGATTGGAAATTTGTACGTTTTTGGCACTGTTGATCCCGTTAATTCCCGAAGTAACGCCGTGCGAAAACAAATTTCCGATCTGGCCCCCTGCCGACCGCACGATACACCCGACGCCGACACGTGGAAGTCGTGCGGCCGGCGAGCGCATGACACCGAGGTCGTGCGGTCGCCGACCGCACGACTCGGCCAACACTGTAGCACAATCGAGTGGTGCGGTCGCCGACCGCACCACTCCGTTAATAATGCGGCAGCCGACCGCACCACTAATCTGTACAGTATTTAGGGTTAGGGTTTGGAGCGATCAGAGTTTTTGCGCAAAAACGTCTTACATTTGTGTGAAGTAACGATTAGTGTATTTGTGATTTTTGTACAATGCTGATTGTGAAAAATATGTGCAACTAGCAATAACATTTTTCGATGATGTTATGTTGTTTTATTGGAAGAAATTTAATGAAAATTTTTTTGAGGACAACTGTGATATGAACAATTGGACGAAAGGAAGGAAAGTAATATTTAACACGTAGGAATCATTGAATGCGAAAACACGAGATAATAAGCTAAGCTTCACAATACAGTTGGGAGTTACATGACGCGTACATTTTTATTACATGCATAACATATAGCATGATATGCGACTAACCCATCCAACTGCTCGTACGACCTACCGTGTGGATCGGGGCCACTTTCCCTTCCTTGCCCGCTCTGCATTGAACTCCTCCGCGGCCTCTTTTGCCTCACGATACAGTGCATAATACCGTAGATAGCGTGGGTCTATTACATTTTGTCTACTGGGTGTAGCGTAGTTGTTTTCCCTTTCTATTGGGCCACGAGGATGGCTCATTGCATCATTCTTTCTGTCACTCTTGGTCTTGAGAGCCTCACGAGCTTGCAGCGCATCCTCCTTGGCCTTCAGACGGTTTTGTGCCACCATCACGATCTCCACGCGGCTATCATCCATGTCATTCAATTGAAGGCTATGTCGTCGCCACTACCGACATGCTTGATCTGCGTTCGGCACCCACTTCACCCGCCACGCCACGCCTCCTGTAATGCATGTCCACCCCATAGGAATGGAACTCTGTACTCCATGTTTCAAACAAGTGCTTGATGTCATAGTACTTCGACATGTAATGTGTGGCGTCGGTGCCATACCGCGCATGCCGCGTACACATGTGAGCATGGTTTGTGCAGCAGTTGTGGCTTGTTGCAGGTGCATGATGCTCTCTCATCAATCATGCATACTTGCTTACGGTCCCCTCTAGTCGCCCCATCATATACTTACGTCTAAGGCGGACCTCGAACTTTCTCCGTAAGCCATCCATGGGTTGAGCAATATGCGAACGAGACTTCTCCATCTTCTTGTGCATGTAGGCTGTGCTACCTCAGAAATCTCGCCTTCGTCCGGATGTTTCTTCGCCATCATAGCTCTATTGACAAAGTATCCAACCGAGCGGTTCCAAGTCTCTTCAACGATTCTTTGTGATAGGCGGGGATCGGCGCCCTTAGAACTCCATTGTACACCTCGGACATATTTGTTGTCATGATTCCATACCTTGCCCCGCGGTGTCATGCGATGAGACCGCATCTCCAAGTCAGTGCATTGGGTTAACCCATTGTGTGAACTCCCTACTCGTCGATCCTCCCGCCACGGCCCCGACTTCATCTGTTGTACACGCCGAACATGCTTGCTGGTCTCCTGGTCAAGGTGCCTCCACAAGGCCTCGAACTTCCTCCTCTGGTTCTGCATACAAAGCTTTTTGAACATCTTTATTAGTTCCTTGCTGTGGAACCTTCTGTGGAAGTTCGCTGCAAGATGCCTCATGTACCACCGGTTCTTCATGTCATTCCACTGCAAGGGTGGCTGCGTCCCATTCTGCATCCTTCGCATTGCGGGCAAGAAGCTCGCATTGCGGTCGGAGATGACACACACCTCGGCCGATCTTGAACTACACCGCTTCACGTTGGCAAGAAACCACAGCCAGCTATCCGTATTCTCGTTCTCTACAATTGCAAATGCCACTGGGAGTAACTGGTCATTTGCATCAGCTGCAACCGCGGTCAGGATGGTACCCTTGTACTTGCTAGATAGAAATGTGCCGTCTATCGTTAGCACTGGACGGCACCACTTGAAGCCTTCAATTGCCTGCCTAAAGGCCCAGAACACTCTGTCAAGCACAAAACAATTTGACCCTTGCGCCTCATGAACCCGCTCTTGCATGTTAATATAACTTCCTGGGTTTGCTTCTGCAATTTGATGCAGCATTCTTGGGACCAAATCATATGCCTCTTCATATGTCCCAAACTTACGCTGCAGGACCTTGCATTTACCCGCCATACCCTCTTGTAGGTGACATCAAACCCCACCGTGTTTGCCACATCCGCCATGAGAACCTTCGGAGAAATGCACATATTTGCCAGAACAAGATGGCTTATCAGCTCCACAACATATGACGACGTCATGTTGCGGTGCCTATGTAGTGGACCCGCAAGCTCACATGTGTGATCCTTCACCACAGTTATCCAGAATTCCGTGGCAGCGCCCCTAAACCGCTGCCCACGGACCTTGCCAAGGCAGGAGCCGTCGACGCACTTCACAATGTAGGTGTCGGGGTTCGACCATGCACCCGATATGTCCGGTGATGCGGCGGCATACGTGGCAATAGCTTGCGCAAAGCACCCTTGTTACTAAGCACCGCCCTATAAGCGGTGTGCCCTCATTGAATCCCCACTCTGCCTCCTCCGCCCGTGGCAGAACTAGGGATTGTGCTGCGATGTCGTCCAATCTGGACGGCACGTACGCACCTTCCGTGGTTACAACACCACCTAACACACCTCCCGCTGTAGGTTGCTCTTCATCCTCCTCTTCTGAACTGGCTGTTTCCACATACTCTTCCTCCTCGCTTTCCACTTCCTCCCCCTGGTCGGCAAGGTACTCGTGGCAATCAACTCGGGCAGCCCAACACCTATCTCGCACCTTCATTCGCTCGAAAATTATCCGTGCCCCTCTGAGGTCTCCATCTCCCATTGACTCATGCACTCCTACTTCACCAGCATATTGATGACCGCTGGAGAGTAATGTAGGCTCTACATCTCCGCCAGCAACACCAGAGCCACCCATGGCGGATGATTCTGTCCTCTCCACGAAGTGAACATACACCATAGGCCTACCATAAATTGCTGCGTCAGGGTTGCACACGACCTCCATGTAGTTGGCCCATGCGGCGTCACTCGTCACCTTTATAAGTTGCCACACTGTCTCCCCTGCAGCACCTACCACTGCGGCATACACTGCCTCGATCCGTAATTTGTTCCTTGCGGTCTCCGGATCGGCGAACGCACGCATCTCCGTAGCTCGGCCAGGGCTCATAGTGTTGATTGGGTGCGGGATCACGGTCCGATCACAATTAGACAAGTCGCCCGTCGCCCCATCGCGTACGAGACCACTCCCGGAGAACACGAACAAGTCTTGGATGTCACCCATGGCGTACCTAACATAAGTCCATACTGAACCCTCTTAGTACATATAACATGCAACAAGTGTACCATCATTCAATACCTACCACCCACCGCATACAAGAGTAATATTTCCATCTTAATTTGTAAATCTAATTTTTAATTCATTCATGGAGGGCGCTAATAAATGTCTATATAAATCAAATTACCAATGTATTGTACTATCTACAAATTTCTATTTAAATCAAATGAGCAATGTAATGTACTATCTATAAATTGCTAAGATATACTATTGTTACGCTAATCGCTTCTCAGATGCTTGGCTGAACCAACTAGCTATTGCAGAGATTTTCATGCTATTTAGCTGAACCAGTAGTATAAATTATTGTTAACATTTTCACTAGCATGTTTTTTAAAACAGTGTGCAAGATAGGATTTCATATGTCCTATATATGCTTATTTGATAAAATAATCCTACAATTTTATTGCTAACAATAGTAGTTAGTGCAAGCTATCTCTACCGATTAACATCTTGCTACCATTTAACAAAAAAAACATACCAGAGAGTTATTTACGGTGAATACATAGAACATGCATGATATTTCTCAGAATTTTGTTTTTGTTGCACGACGGACTAACTAAATCGCACTACAACAGCACTACAAAATTTATTCGCATAAAATATAAAATACGATACACTACAACTACAAACATTGTTTCAAAAATTAACATGTATGAGCTCCGTAAATAACGTTTACGCTAATTACACACTAATCAACATAATAACATCATACACGCATGGAGATGATATTTACCTTTTCTTGAAGCTCACGGGCCGATCTACAACTTTCACAATTGCGCAAACTTCAAATCACTTCGAAATTTACTTCAAAATCTGTGTTTCCCGTCCTTCTTTTCTTCTCTTGTTGCTTCTTTTCTTCTCTTGCTGCTTTTTTTCTTGCTGCTTCTTTTCTTGCTGCTTCCTCTCTCCCTGCTTCTCTATGCGAATGGAAACTGAGTGAGGCAGCGCAACTCAGCCCTTCCTTTCTTTTATCACGAGCGATCATATGCATGCATGCATGCGGTGAGGGGCGGCTCTCACGGCTTCAAACGCGCCGACGCGCCGGAATCTTTGCTTTCGGTGGTGATGGGACGGGCACCGAGTGGTGCGATGCGCCACCACATGATCACCGAGTGGTGCGGTCGGCGACGCACCACCGCCTCGCTCTCTGGACGGTAGGAGTCGTGCGGTCGGGGACCGCACGACCGCGTGTCGTCGGCCGCCGCCGCCGACGCCACGTGTCACCGCCGGGTGAGTCGTGCGGTCGGCGGGGCCGATTGGGAATTATATCTCGCAGGGGGCTAATTCGGGAATTAATGGTGTAAACAGTGTCAAAAGCGTCCAAATTTCGTAAGATTGAGGAGGCTAACTAGAGGAGGTCAATAGTCATTTCTAAAAATTCTCTTCTTAATTAAATTAATTCTATTTAAGATATTTGGCTAAAACCAAGAATACAATGCGGAAGCTTAAATCAAATTGGTTTTAGCACAAACAAAGCCTAAATCAACTAGATTCATCTAAGTGCATCAACAATCTAAGCCTATATCAAATGTTTGCAATCTAAATTGCTTGAAAGTAAATTGAATATAAGAAAACAAACCACAATTAATATAGTTCATTTTTACCATGGTATTCAGAGACTTGCCACTCTCCCTTAGTCCACGTTGAGGTTAGCCTAAACGAATTGGACTGGTTCCACGAATTAAGCTGAAATAGCTCAATACACTAGTGGTAGCTCTTTTCCGCTCCGGTAGGTGAACTCCAACCTTCACAACTTTGTCGGGTCTTTTCACAATCTTCTTTGAGAAGATCACTGTGCACAACACCTCCAACGCCGACTAAGAGTCAACAAACTCCAAGAGTAATAAGTCAAGCCCCTCGCTTGACTCTCACCACGTGCAACGAATGCACAAGCTCAAAAGGACACTAAGTTCAACTCTAGATGCAACACATGCATTCTAGATCACTCTCCTTGATTATCACAAATGGTTTACAACCTCCGATTATCACAAATACATAAATTTAGACGGTTCAGAAAACTATGATAATTTTGAACTATCTATTGTTAAGAATAGAATAGGAAATAGATTATTTGTTTCCTTATATGCCTCACATTCCATATCTGTACATGGCATATTCCACTGTATATCCTCTCTATATTATATCTATATATATTGCCTTTTGAGCCTCATGAATAGATACACAATATTCATAATATGGTATCAGAGCCATGACTCTAACCTATCTCCGCTGCTCCGACGTCGTCCGAATCGTGCATAATAAATCTTTTTTGTAGGAGTGACTACAAGTACAAGCTAGTCGTGCATGCATGCGCCCTTCGGCCGCCTTCAAAATTTGGCGATCTTGGGCACCATGACGACCGGGTTCTGCTCGGCGATCCGCTCGCCGTCGACCTTCTTGTAGTCGAAGCAGCAGCCGTGCGTGTCCGCGTGCCGGTGCATCGAGCAGAACGTGCCGCCGCACCGACACGCGAACCCCAACAGGCCCACCTTCTTCCGGCACGCCACGCACCTGTTCGTCGCCGGCTTCTCCATCGCTGGGGCCGGGGTGGCGGCGGCGTCCTGAAAGCTCCCCAGTTCCCTGCACGCGAGCGACGCGAGCATAGCCCGCATCCTCTCTACTTCTGCAGCGTTGGAGACCACGTTGAGGTGATCCCGGTAGCACCGTAAGCACATGTTTTTGTGGCTGTGGTCCCGAAGAACTCACAGTTGTTCGTGCACGGGGCCACGCCGCCGACGCCGGCGTGGCAGACGAACCTCAGCTGCTTCTCCGCCATCAAGATTTCTAGGGTGCACAGAAACTTGGAAGTAGAGAGCCTAGGTTTTCTTGCGAGGAAGACGCAAGTTGCTTGGACGTGGCCGCAGCAGTGCGCCCTTCGGGCCAATTTGTAGAGGCAAGGGCATGGCGCCACCGCCATTCGAGGCGGACTCCGAGTCCGACTCCCACTCCCAGTCTGCACCCTGACGCAACGCGGCAACGGTATCTAATTTACACAATTACGTCAAGATTTTGTACCTTTTCTATTTACATCAACACCCTTGTACCTTGTGGCATTTACAGCTAAGTCCTTGTACCTTATCCCGTGTGCCCGCGCGGCTTCCGAGCTGTTGTTTCGATGGCTTCGCCGCCGTCGCCTCCGCCCTCTGTTCTCCTCCGCCTCCGCGCGCCCCCCTGCAGCCGCAGAGCCCTCCTGTTCAGGCATAATCTGCACCCATCTCTCTCGTCAAGAACTGGTCGCCGTCCCCTGGCAGCGGCGGCGGTGGAGCAGCTCGCGCCGCGTCTGCCGGGGACTGGCCGGAGCAGCTTCGAATTCGCGTGCCGCTGCTCCTACGATCCCAGGAACGAGCCGCCCGCGCCTCCGCCCGATAAGGTGAGCGCATCAACAGGTGTTATGATGAGCACGTTGGTGAAATTCGTGAGCTTTTTAGTAGGAGTTCAGTTGTGAAATGTGATTAATTCCCTTGCGATGATGTTCTGATAGGAGCAGAACTTGGATGAATGGCCTGCCCTTCGCCGGTGGGATGTGCCATGGGAGTGGCCGACCGTTTCGCTCACGATGGTGGCCTGTGCAGTAAGGTACTATACCTTTTGCCGATCGGTACTGTGCATTAGCTCTCCAGTCACAACACTGTGCAACAAGAAATTTCGGTTATGTATATCTCAGTTAAAATCGTAATAATCTGTTCTCTACAATGTTGTAATGTGTCAGCGCGATCGATTTCTCGTGATTCACAATTATTTGAGCATTTTGAATATTTTTTTGAATTGTTGTAAATGCCTCCTTGAAAGAAAAAGTTGAATTTTCTTTAGATAGCTTTCTTGTGACAGGAATGGTTGAGCAATCTGTACTGGAGAATCTAGGTTTTCAAGCTGGGGAGGCAACTGTAGATGAGAAGGCGGAAGTACTCTTTTTCGGACAATTGTATGGATCTAAGTTCCTATTCGTATGTATGGATTGCAACAGATATTGCAACTCAATTACTAGATCATCTGCGTGTAGTGAAGACTATATATCACCACGATATTAACTTGCCTTTTTCTATTTTTGCAAGTGCAGTAGTGTGACGGCAGTTGTGATTGGAGTTATATTTGGCATCACCAATACCTTTCGACCATTCTCAGATGATATATTCTGTTATGGTCAGAACATGATATCGTTATGTTTATTTCTATAAAGTTATTGCTTATATGATAGGCACATATTACTTTCTTTCCCAAGATCAGCTTGAGAAATAATTGGATCATTATGGGATATTTTTATGGAATGGAAATTATGTATAATAGATTTCTGCTGCTTTCCAGACTATGATCGTGGATATTTAGTATGTTCCCATTTTTTCAATCATTGGACAATAGTGTATTGATGCAACTATTTTTTTGAACTTTCAGATTTTAAGGAACCATTTAAGCTACAAAATGGTTGGCTTCTGTGGGCTGGAATTTGCCTCTTTGGTGCAATAATTTCTATTGCCTTAGCTGGAGCTGCAATGACTTTTCTGAATGGTGAAACTCCAGGGAGGGAGGTCTAGACTATTTTATGCTTCAGCAACTAGTCTCCTGTTGTCTTATTGAGCACCACCTTTATAAGTTGACAACCCTGGTTGTTATCCTATATCATTGCTACTTTGACCAAAAAAAAATGTCCACCTCCATTGTGCAGTCTGACTTTGATCTATCAGGAAAAGTATGACTGGCAAATTAACTATCTTCTATTGTTATCAAGGATTTTGATTACATATCTATAGAAGTTATGATAAAAGTTTCTTCCATCGGCCATTCTTTTGGTCTGTAGTTTCATGCGTCTAGTGCTTTGTTTAGATGCACAGGAAGAAACTTTGCACTTTTTCTTTAAGGAGGGGCTGAGTATCAAACCTGGATTGGTAATGGTGGCCATGCACCACTGTGCTGTGTGTGCCCACCACTCCACCACCGGGAGTTTCTCGTGTTTAGTTCCTATATGCTTGATGTTTCAGCACAACATAATCTGTTGGATGAAGCAATGGAAACTCACAGAGACCTAAAGAGATATTAACAGCACTCAAATGATGTGTCCATTATACTGTTTCAGCTATATGATTTCCTTGATATTATTATAAATGAATAAACAAGAGTAAATTATTTTCTATATCAAATAAATGTGAAAGTCCAGCATGTTAGTATATCAGTTTACATTTCACCTGTAGTTATCTACTTCTTGAACATCTCCTTTCAGACTGACTCACTAGTCCTTCTATTGCCATTGATTGGCTCATCGAGTATCAGGTATCACTTGTCTGGACTTTTTTTTCTTCATAAGTTATTGCATATAGGTCAGGTAAAACAAACTTACCTGACCTCTGAACTTTTTCTTTATTGGTAGCACTGCCTGTTTGCTGGGCATCACTGGGCTTCTGGCACCAATTCTGGAGGAAACTGTGTTTCGAGGATTTCTAATGGTGTCCTTGACTATGTGGTAAATACAAATATAGTATTTTTCTTGGTCCGGAGACTTCCTCTTAAATGCTTATCTGTAGAAGTATAACATTATATATTGGTGCATTCTGCAAATTTGTATTATCAAGCAGTAATAATGTGTTACTGATACAGGTTTTCTACTCGTATTTACTTTCTGATACAGGTTTTCTACGCCAATTTCTGTGCTTATCACTGCTGCAGTGTTTGCCTTCGCCCATCTTACACCAGGAGAATTCCCACAGCTGTTTGTGCTTGGTAAGTGCCTACGTTGATATTAACTAGGCTGGGCAGGACACTGCACAAGATAGGCAGAGTGCTAAAACCCCACCATCTCAGTGTAGTTACTAGTTAGGTGTTGCCCCGGATTAAACATAATCACAATCAACTGCAAAGGCATATTGATATGTAGAATTTGTTGTATTCGCATGATTTAACAGTGTATGGGTGACTATATTTCCTCCATCCATCGATTGTGCACAGGTGTTGCACTGGGATTTTCATATGCTCAAACTCGCAATCTTCTCACTCCTATTACAATACATGCTATCTGGAACTCTGGAGTAATATTGTTGCTAACCTTTCTTCAGGTATATATTGTCTTTTATCACTATTTTGCTCTATATTTTTGACAATTCTTGGAAGGATAGCATTGATAGTGCTGGACAGAAGTAGGGCAGTGCAGCTAATTTGCTTTTATAAATCTATCTACTATGTTATTTTGGCAGATAATTCCCTTTATAGATCTATCAATTAAGTTATTTTGGCAGCTAAATCACACTATACTACATGGTTTTCTTAGAAGTACTTAAAATTATTGTAAGTGCTTTGTTATTATGCTTCAGCTGCAGGGATACAATATCAAGGAGCTGTTGCAGGCATCTTGAAGGTTTCACTTGGTTAGCTTAGTTTTATCTTGTGCTGCCTTGTGTATGTTATTATAAAAGACACCTAAGAAGAGAAATATGCTCTTTATACAATCATTATTTTTACCATTCATGATGAATGTATACCATCTGATCAGGCAGTTTTGTTTACCTTTTCAGTCAAGCAGCTTGATATTTTGCTCTGTTATGAAGCAATTCCCGATGTTTTGTACTCATAGTGCTTGCATCTATGTGATCTTTGATGATTTCATATATTTATAAATTTTAAGAAAAAAACATTTGGTGGATTGCTGTATAGTCGTCCTAGTTCCAAGAGTTTGTATAGTGCTATGATTTTTTATGTTCTGAAGAGGACTGTATAGTAGAACATATAGGGCCTGTTCTTTTTGGCTGCGGCTTATGGCTTTTGGATGAAAATTTTGAATTTTGGCTATTTACGGTACAGATTACGGAGAGATCGATACTCACTTACGATTTTGACTGGTACAAATGTTAAGCTTTTAACGTGTACTACGTTTAACTTGTAGACCCCGTCTTAAGAAAATACTCCGTTTAAAAGTTAGGTCTTGTGGCGGTGCGAAAGTCGGCTTATTATGGGCCGAACACCCCCATAATCCTGCCAATGTAAAGTATCTGATTAGTACATTTCTGTCATTGTTGTTCACTCTCCATGAACTAGATAATACTAGCAATATACTCTGCAAGATACATTCTGCTCACAAGATTTATGTTCTTTATGTTTTGTTTCCTCGATAGTCTGGATCACTAATGTGGATATCTATTGGAAAATATTCCATCAAATTATACCTTGTTCCCTTCATTCAGAGTTTTTAATGATCTCCAATTTGACCAAGCAGGACTCAATCCCAAGTGCCACTTGTAGCTTTAGAATCTGACAAGTTTCCCCTAGTTTTTCCTTGTTTAAGGAAAATACCAATCACTTTTACTTGCTTGCTGACTCAAAAATGAAAGGTGTAACACTCCAGACCACACACTGGGCCCGGAATGCTACCACTACTCCAAACAATACCACTTACATTTGTTGCTGCTAGAATCTGGCAGAAACTCCCTGTTCAACTCATTGACACGATAAGCACATGCGCTTACCGATGAGCATGGAGGCAATTGTACCATTTTACCAACTATCGAAAGAAACACATGAGTCACATAATGCGTAGCATTTCTGTGAAGACACTTTCAATGCTAATTACCAAAGCACGCCATTAAAGTCTGATTATATCAACTAAAAGTGACCTATGGATTATTGTTTGTATGTGAAATAAATATGCTACTCCCGCCCACGCGTGTCGCCTTCAATTCACCTCAAAACAATAACAAAGTAAGCGTGAGTACAAAGACTCAGCAAGTACATAATAAAATAGTGGCGACTACATAACAATCCAGTAAGCTCCACATCCGAGAATTGTAAAACAATTTTTGTAACTGTCAGTGAAACCCATATCCATAAACTGTTAACATAATCTCTGTAACAGTTTCATTCTCCTTTTTTTCATGCAATGCAATGTCCACATGCAACTTTTGAGCTCATATCGGTATAACGGAGTGTTCACCCGTCGATGAACCACCCTTGCCCCATTCTCTTTCATACGGGTTTCAAACTCTATTCCTGTGGAGTACCTACTGTAGTATGTCTTACTCATGAGCGCTTGGATTAGTCATATAACTTTCTCACCGACCTAGCTCATGCAATCTGGACTAACTATATGACTTACCACACTGGCTCATATGCATTTTACATGATGCAATATTCTTCCAACTTTAACAATCACTATATTCAATCTCCACTCCCGTGGAGTGTCTACCGAAGTAGGTCTTTATCCCTCTACTCCCGTGGGATGCCTACCGAAATAGGTACTTATGCTCCCACTCCCGTGGGATACCTACTGAAGTAGGTCTTTATTCTTCCACTCCTGTGGGATGTCTATCGTAGTAGATCTTTATCCTTCCACTCCCATAGGATGCCTACCAAGTAGGTCCTATGTATAAGTGCGATGCATGATGCAATGCTCATCCGACATTAGCAATTAATCATGAGCATCACTCATCCCAGTATAACCAACATGTAAGCCGGGATATCATTTTATAAAATATTGTAAAGCATGGCATAGAAAAAGCAAGTACGCATTCATCACAGTCCACTATTCTACCATGCACTTGCTTGCTTATCGTTGTGAATGATACGTAGATGGCTCCAAACCAAGATCTCCACCTGTACAAGCATAATCCCATCTCAATACACCATAGCAATACACGCGTACACATACGAACGACATCGTTTCTATGTGCAAAACCAACACAAACAATCCCTCTCTCACCGAACACTTTCTGTTGTCCCGATGCTCAAACGACCAAATGTTAAAGATGGCATCATCTATATTCGTGAATAACATTTGTTTGTGCGTGCTTAATCTCTTTCTCCACTTTCTTTCTTTTCTTTCCCTTTCCTCTTTTTTTCTTTCTTTCCTTTCTCCTTTTGTTTTCTCTTCTTTTCTTTCTGTTCCTTTCTTTTCTCCTCTCTCTCTCTCTCTTTTGCTTTTCTTCTCATCGGCCGAAGCCTTATCCCTTGGCCATTTGGTTTCTTTCCCTACCTCATCTCCCCTCTCCTCTCATCTCACCTCCTTCTTCCCCCAACCCAGGCGTCGTTGCCTCCCTGGGCTCAAGTGCTCGAGTGCACTGGCCTGGCCTCCTCCACCAGCAGCGGCTCCGCTGCACCCCTCTTCTGTCAAGCTCCCCTGCGCCGCTTCTGGCTTCCCCTTGGTTTCAGCTAGGGTTTGGGCTCAGGTGGTTCCACAGGTGCGTTGGCCTAGGTTCACTGCCGGTGACCCCCCTCGGTTTTCCCCTTTGTTTCTCCTCTCAATTTCAATTTCGCTGGCTCGATTGCACATTGGCCTCGGCATGTTCCCTCCCTCGGCTCCAGCTTGAGTGGCCTCGGGTGCCTCGACCATGGCCCGTCGGCTCGGTTGCTTGAGACCTCGCCGCCGCTTCCCTCGGCTCCGACTATTGCCCCTACTGGGGCTCTTGGTGTCACCCAAGCGCCGCTGCCTCCTTGACCGATTGCCTCCCTACAATACTTCACGATTCCCCCGTCCCCTACGCAGGCTATTGACTCGGCCCCTGACCTCTGATGTTGACTTGGGTGCTTTGTGGGTCCCACTCGGCCGTGGTCAAGCACCACGACTTCGGACTACCCCACGGCTTGCTACGGCTTTGCTGGCTTACCACTACTTCCCTTCTTACCTGGGACAATCCGTTATCCTCCCCTTACTACATGTATTTTGTTTTAGCTTCTACTTTCGTCTTGCTCTATTCTCACTAACGCTTGTTCTTGGGAACGCCTACGGGCGTCGCCACGACAGGACTTGGTAGGGAGATATGTGTTGGGGAGTATGCTCTCCCTTCCAAGGGTGCTCCCCCTTCCATGGTGTTGGTGTGTCTTTGTGCGGTGGTGTCATGCGGAAGGAAAATGGGTTTGGGGAGAACCTTACTTGGTTTGGGTTGGGTGGGGGGAAGAGAAGGCGATGACGATGGCCGTAGTGGTGATGGCGCTCTGCACACGTTTCGTTGGCCCTGCCTCCTCCTTGCCCCATCCGGTTCGTGATGGTTCTAGGTGGCTTGCGGTCCAACTCCCAAGCTTCCTAACTCCCAAGCTCCTCTCCTTTGCTTCTCTTCCTCACCTCCTCTCTGTTTCTGGCCTTGTGGGTGAGGGTGAGGGTGTTTGGCTAGCTCTTTGCTTGATTTGGTTTTGGGCAAGCTCTTGGCCTTAGCAGAAGGAATGAATGGAGTGAGACCTCCTCTGTGAGCTAGTTGTCTTTTTGTATGGTGGCTTTGGCCTTGAGGCTCTCTCTCCTGGCTTGTGCATTGCCCAAGCTGCCCTTGCTTTATCTCTTTGGCTCTCTCATACGGCTGTTTGCTCAAGGACCGTTGGTCCATGAGGGGGTTTCTCAGCACTGTTTGTGGGCTTTTCTACTACGGAAGGTAAGTCGGTAAAAATGTGAGCATTAGATATTTCTATTGTCGAATGATGATGCCCACATATGTAAGAGGCGACGACCGGCCCCGGACAGTCTAGGAACCTTGGTGAGCGTTATTGCTTTGGCATTTTAAAGCTGGGGGTTCTGATGGCAAAATCTTTCATTTTCTTTTATTTTCCTTTGGATTGTTTCATTCCTCGCTTTTCTTTCCTACTGGTATTACAAAAAGGTGACACTTTCTTTCATTTAGCCAACCAATGTGAACTCAACTGGATGCTTTAGGGCCATCAACCAATTTATTTGGGTGGCTAGGGAAAGTAAAGCATGCTCGATGGCTCTCTGTAAGAATTATGCCCAGTCAGTTAGGAGTAAATGGTGCATTATGTTGCAGTAGAGTGATAAGCTGTCATTGTGATATTGACCCATGCTGTTACTAGTCTGATTAGTATATGCATGTGTGAATGCAAACTTACATTTAATAAAGAACATGGTATGTAAGAGAGTCTTGCAAGTTATGAAATTATTTGTATTCTACTCGAAAGGGATCTTGTAGTGAAAATTTGGGCCGTTGGTGAAAGTCTACTTGTATATAGTTTTTATTTCCACAAAAATGCCTAAATTGTGGCTATCTACAATAGAAACTTTGTTATTCTTAGAAAAGTAAATTGCACTTTGCACCGCGTAACTTGTCGCTTGTTTCACTTTGCATCAAGGTTAACTCATATTTTTATTTTGTATCAGGGTGGATCAAATAAAACTTCACTTTGCATTAGCCCTAGCTCAAACCGGCTCTACATAATGACAAGCCGGTATACACAATTTAGATTGCTCTGTTCCTTCAATTTGATTGCCTTGTTTGAGATTGAAATTGATTAGCTAGTGCAAAATGAAATTTAATTTGGTCCACCCTGCTGCAAAATGGAAGTATGGATTAACACTGGTACAAAGTAAAACAAACAATAAATTACCCGATGCGAAGTGTAATTTACTTTTCTTAGAACAATAGTTGTTGCCTATATGTTGGACATGCATACTTCCCTGTGCCTCAATAAATGTTTTTTAGGTTATTCGATTAATTCTCCCTTCATCCAGTGGTTGTTCATATATTTCTGAAATACTTCACTTCCCCTTCCTTTTTTCGTTTCCTTACTTCTTTTGGGTCTCTCTTGTAAACTTGTACCTTTTGGAGTTATCAGGCTCTCAATCTTTCAAATCTCAATGTTAATGTTTCTTTTCCCTTTGGAGTTTCTGTATGAATGCAGATAACTGAAGTGATAGTGACATCAAGATGCAACCCCAGGTGGGCCATCATGATTGTATTATTAATCAGCAGCTGTTGCTGGTGTCTTACCTTGTAACGTTATTCCAAGGGGGAAAATAGCTTATGATTTTATCATTTGGATGTTAGGTGTTACTTTCCGAGCAATCCTTTTTCTGTCGCTATAACAATCAGAAGAAGATGCCTGCTGGATTTGGAAGAATTGCAATGGAAAATCCTGTTTGTTCATGCCATCGTGTGGATGGATAAAGATGGCAGGTGTAAAGAATGTTCCTTGTATGATAGCAATTGATCATCTGGAGACTGCGAGATAATCTTCTTGGTAGGATGTTTCCTCTATCTTTTGATGTTTTTACACTACTCCTGAAAAGATTAATTCCCCTTGCAATCGGGCATGTAAAATGAGATAGAAATGGCTGTACTGTTGTTGATCTGTCACTTGTAGTGGATTCATGTACTTCCAGGTATTAACCGATTTTTTGGTTTTTTAGATAACGATCACTTTTTGAATGTTCTTAATATAAGGATCGCATTTATCTACTTTATAAATGTGACTAATGCAAAGCAGGGTTTAGAAAACTGGTTCATAACCCTGTATCTTTGTTACCAAATCACTATGTTAAATGAAAATTAAGTTGAATTTGTACAATTTGTGCAATTTGTGAATTGTCAAGCTCCATGAATAACGGTTTGCTTCCAAACAATAAAATTGATGTACTTGTGTTCATTTATATGAACATGCTATTATGTAGGATTTTCTGAGGAACTACGAAGCAAGTACTTCCTAGGTTTTAATCCACTTAACAAACCGTTCCAAGGCAATGCTTCAATCGCAAGATTCCTATACACTCCATTGGTAATTGATGTATAGGGCATGTTCTTTTTTGGGCTGCGGCTTATGGCTTTTGGCTGAAATTTTTGAATTTTGGCTGTTTATGGTACAGATTACGGAGAGATCGATACTTATTTGCGATTTTGGCTGGTACAGATGTTAAGCTTTTAACGTATACTATGTTTAACTTATAGATCCCGTTTTGAGAAAATACTCCGTTTAAAAGTTAGATACTGTAGCGGCTGCGAAAAGCCGGTCGGCTGGAGGGCTACCGAACAGGCCGATAGCTCGATTGACCCAAAATTTAAAGCACTATTAACTTCTAGCCGTACAAAAGTAGTAAATGATAGTACAACTTCACCTAGTGCCAAATCTCGCTTGATTTGGAAGAAACGAGGTTAACAAAATGTGGTTTACACGGAACACCAAATTTGTGTTTTCTGGGGACGGAACACCAAACTTGGATTTCTTGGAAACATCCTTTTATTTTCATACTAACATTTAATTGCTTTCTATAGTCTGATCAATAAAGAAAAATAAAATTAATATCTCATAGTATTAACTGCACGATGCACAAAATTAGCTATATCAGATAGAACATTGCAAAGTCAATTTACAAAATATGCTCTGATAGGCGATAGCTACTGGAAAACACAAATAACAAAAGAGTAGTGCTATCTATGATGGTTATGTGCTCTCTCAAATAGTACTAAGTTGCACAAATTCTAAAGCAATATTGTTAGTAGTGGAGTAGTGAGTGGTTGCGAATCAGGCCATTAGTAGGCCTTAAAATTTTTGTGATTTTAGTCTTACTATTCCGATACAGGTTTTAGTTTGCCGTCATGTGCAATGCTACACTCTGTAGAATCAAGTTAAATATAGAGAATTTTACCGATATTAGCAAATATTTCCATTTTGTGCCTTAAAGAGGTTTTCAATTAGTTCATATATCCATTCTAAAAAAAGTTAATATAGCCAAATATAGCCCAAAAAAAGAAAGTATCTGAGTTCAAAAGGCCAACGCAATTGTGCAATGCCAAACACACAGAAAAATCTTTAAAGTAGCTAGCACAGTTTTAAGCATCATTACAACTGTACATCACCATATTAGAAGCCAAATCCTGCTGATTAATAAAGCTCGCCCTTGGTCTCCAAAAAAAAAAGTTCACTCAACACTGCCACACACCTTAAGCAAAGCAAGCAAGCAAGCAAACAAACATTGAGTCGCTCCATTTAGGTCACGTTGCTCCTGTCAAGACGAGCAACGTGGACAAGCGTTACAAGAACCGGGAAACCAAGAAGAGATGGAGATGGCTAGCTTGAGCTTGAAGTGTTTGACGTTGACCCTGTATCTACTCCAAAATCTGTGTCTCAAACTGGCTCGATCGCAATCCTAGGCCGTGGCAAGGGACAAGAGGCGCTCCAAATCGAGACGGAGTTTGTTCTTCCAAAGTAGGGGATTAATGGGGTTGCTACTCCGTTGCCGGGAATTGAGGAGATATTTGCAAAGTAGGCTTCGGGCCCTCCTCCCGGGTCCTCCGAAGCTACGCTATTTGCTGTTTGATAAGAAACCATAATAATAAGGAAGAACGGTACATCCTTTTGGTGGGTATTTAACCGCGCATGTGGCTGAAACCTTGTTTTTGACCTCCTGCTGAATTTTCGCATCATTGTCTATGGCTTGGATGATTTTAATTTGCTTGTGGGTTTTTGCGAACTCAAAGGTAACTAAGAGAAGAAAATGAGCAGAGAATACAGAGTGATAGATAAACTACTACTTTTTATGTATACTTTTGCTTCGTTTTTAAGATCAATTTAGAGATGGGGTTTCTTCTAAGTTGCAATTTATGTTCTTACTATAATAGATTGAAAGCATTTTATACTGTTTTGCACTAGAAGCATAATTTGTAATAAATACTAGCCATGGAAATTTGAAGGATATGATCACCTATTCATCGTATTGATCCAATACGGTATGTTCAAATGTTTGTAATATTTAACAACGTAATTTTATGGACTATGGAATGGGCAGCAAACAATTGTGTTTGTGCCATGTGGGGTGACTAGCCAGAGCTAGCAAACGATTAAGCAAGCTGACTATGGAGCAAATTGGACGAGATCTCCACCATGGCAACTCAGGCGCAATTAAATAGTCTAACCAAGCTGTGCTTAGAATAATAAGCAGCTTCCCTTCCAACACTTAGCAGTGTCACACACGCTAGTTCATAAAAAAGTAAAGAAACTTACACCGGTAAGGCCATCACTATCTCTGGTTAATTAAAAACCATTTCTCAAGATAAATCAGTTTGTAGGAAATCTATCTCTCTCTCTCTATCATTTGTAGGCTTATGCCAAATTCAACGCAAATTGCATATTAATGAACACGCATTATTTAAGAATCCCTAAGCCTAAACTGTCAAAAAATACTACATAGTATTGCATAAAAAGGTGATTTTTGAATTCAGATATTAAAGGGATATACCTTGAAGTTCATGAAGCTAAAAGTACTCAAGAAGACTTTCATACTCTTTGATACTGAAATATGCTAGCAAACTGCACTGTGTTGGAGTATGTTCTAAGTTCTTTTGTTCATCTGGGGAAGCTAAAAAATGAAAAGAAAATCTAGAAGGCTAATGTTGCATAGTTTCAGGATTCTTTTGACTGCCGTACATGAGTATTCTAAGTGTGAACCGAAAGTGACTGATAACCCCCTCACCGAGCTTGTCTTCATTGAGATACTGATCCAGGATTAAACAAAACCATGACAGCTTCAAATAGAGAAGGAACTAAAAATAGTTATTAAATGCAGAAGGAAATCCTGCAGACTTGTGGACCTCATCTAGTAGCTCAAGCTTCGTATATAAGTACACATGGTGTGTAATAGATTTGCAATAGTGTACAGCTTGCTCTTGGTGATTGTCTTCACCTCAGCAGCTTCATCCCTAAAATCCATTCACTAGCTAGTAGCTACTGCATAAGTAGTACAAGAGTAGCCTTTGTAAGTTTGTGACCAGCGCTGCAGGTTCCAGGCTTCATCCCTGTGTGAGAAATGGAGGAGAGAAATGATATCAACATGGACAAGTCAGATGAGGTCCTCCTACCCGGCTTCAGGTTTCATCCCACAGATGAAGAGCTGGTTGGGTTCTACCTCAAGAGGAAGATACAGCAAAAGCCTATCTCTATTGAGCTCATCAGGCAGCTGGACATCTACAAGTTTGATCCATGGGATCTCCCAAGTAAGCTTGAATCTACTTCTCCTAACTTCTTTCTCCTTTTGTCAATGAATGGATTGGACTGCCATGTCTCAATATAACATGAAAGAACGTAGAGAAGTAATTTGCAGTTTAAGGATAGTTTGGTAACTGCAAATGCAACAAAAGAGAAAATCAGTAAAGTTGGTTCTTTGATCTTTAGTTGAATAGGACCTAGAAAGGGACACTTTTCTGCTCATCAGGCTACCGGACATTCAGTTGAAACTATCATCATTAATCTTCTTGCCATGAAAAACCAACTTACATCAGTCACTGACCTTACTTCAATGTCTGACTTCACTGTCTTTCTCATCGATAGGGCTTGCGAGTACCGGTGAGAAAGAGTGGTACTTCTACTGCCCAAGGGACCGGAAATATCGGAATAGCGTAAGGCCAAACAGAGTCACAGCGGCTGGCTTCTGGAAAGCCACAGGAACAGACAGGCCAATTTACTCCTCTGAGGGCACCAAGTGCATAGGCCTGAAGAAGTCCCTTGTCTTCTACAAAGGCAGGGCGGCAAGAGGGATCAAAACCGATTGGATGATGCACGAGTTCAGGCTTCCTTCGCTGACCGATCCATCGCTTCTGAAAAGACCTATTGACAAGAGCATTCCGCTCAACGTAAGCATTTCATTCATATTGTGTAGTTATAGAGCTAAATTCAAAGGCTATATCAGATTCTGGACACTTGTGTGTTTCCACCAACAGGACTCCTGGACAATCTGTAGGATCTTCAAGAAAACCAGTTCGATGGCGCAACGGGCACTGTCTCACACTTGGGGGCCTCCATTACCTGGGACAACTGAGCCAGACATCTTCTCTGCATTGCAATCGGTGCAAGCTTCACACTTTGCTTTGGAGAGCTCCTCTTGCTCACTGCAAGTTGCAGCACCTGCAAGTCAGTGCACCAGCAAATATGGCTTGCAAGGACAGCAGCAGCAACAGCAGTTTCAGAACCCTAAGAACACACAAGATGGCTCCTCATGCAAGCTCATCAACTTCAATTGCAGTCCATCAGTACAAGTCCAGACCGACCCAATCATACTGCCATTTGAAACACAAACATCGCAGAAGACCGCAGGTGCTGCGCCGCTGTTCTTCGACGCGCAGTTTGGGCAGCCTGAACAGATCAACGGATTTGTGGTTGATTCTTCTGCAAATGT
This sequence comes from Bonia amplexicaulis, assembly GCA_036346245.1. Taxonomy (NCBI): domain Eukaryota; kingdom Viridiplantae; phylum Streptophyta; class Magnoliopsida; order Poales; family Poaceae; genus Bonia; species Bonia amplexicaulis. Next base: position 10,835,976 of record CM070758.1, on the reverse strand, counting down.
AAATGAGGGCATCAGTAACAGGAACCAAGATTCGTCCACAAGAAAGCCTGGCAATGGCTTCAGTATGAACAATGACTCGGAAGCCCTGGGGAGAATCAACTCCCCATTCGATTTAGGTACAGATTCTTCAGGTGAGTGGAGGTGGAACATACCTTGGGAATCCTTCCTTAGCCCAACTGTCCATGCTGAGATGCCACACTAGTTGCCTTGCCCTACAGAGAGGTCAGATGTGTCATTATTCATAGATGTACAAATGCAGTGAGTCAACTTCATCTGTTAGCATTTCTGTTAGCAACAAAAGCAGCTATTGTTTCTTCAGTTTTAGTTAGATGAATATACCGTGAGCTGTACCCTTTGTTAACAGCAAAGCTAACAGAGAGAAGGATATACCTTAGGTGTGTTGTGCATACATTTTGAGTTTTGGGTGCTGTTGAGACATTTTGTACTTTTATAGACTGATGAGCATATGTAAAAGTTACAACATGGGCAGCTTTATAGACTTGCAATGGATTGACAAACCCTGAATCGCATCCTTTTCGTTGATGAAAGCGTCAAAGGTGTTTTTAGTACTTAACTGTGACTTTGCCTGACTTTGCTTAAATTGTTGCAGCTGATTCAGCTGCCACAAAAGCCGCACTTCAGCCATCTTCACGTGTTGCAAAGTCAGCTACGTTGTAAACATCCCCCAATGGGCAACTAAACATGTCCGCGACAACATAAGATAGCAAAGGCCTTGCCTCTTTGATGATGATATTTACTATCAACTATTGTATTAACTTGTGAGAGCAAGCGATCGAGATGCACCGTACCGCGCAACTGCTAATTTGACTAACCAAATTTCTGTGCAAAACCATCAGTGAGCGAGCAACAAAATAACAGTAGCCTGACGATTGTGTAAGAAAATGCCCATGAACCATGAAAGAGCAGCCATAAATGAAAAGATTTGCTACAAACGAGTAGGCAAATTCGACTAGCTGATAGTTCCAAGAAATGATCAGAATTCATGATAGAGCAACTAGGGGATCAGATGTCCCGATACTAACGAAAAGGCAACAGGATTTGAAACACACTAAACTCAAAGAGGTATGTCTCATGCTAAACATTTAACACGAGGCAACTAGATCCTTTCATCACCACCATCAAAAATACTTTTCATTGTGTACAAAACAACGTCGCGCATCCATTTCAGAGGAGCTCTACTTTGCGGCTGTCTTGTCTTTGGTTTTCTGTATTTTCAGGACCTTCTTGACAATCTTCTGCTCTTCTACCAAGAAAGCACGGATGATCCTGCACAGCAATAGTTATAAGACTACAAGATGACAGATCATGAGACTTTTCACTTCAGAATATATCTAGCTCTATTTGATTACCTCTCCCTAACAGCAGTTCCAGAGAGCACTCCACCATAAGGACGGTTCACAGTCCTGCGGTTCCTAGACAACCTGGACCTCTTGTACTCAGCAGGCCTCAAGTGAGGAATCTGGAAACAAAAAAATACAATGTGAGCCCTCAAGTGGAAATATTCACATAAATATCAGAGGAACAAGTGGTATTGGTAACGTGAAAAATCATCAATTACAAAGTATAGCAAATGATATTGATTCATTTCAACCAACCAAATTATCTATCACACTACATTTTTCCACTGATACAACAAAATGAAGGTTAATGCACACTCTTAGATGATAGATGCACATGTACAGTGTGTATTGGAACTATAAACCACCTGATAAAACCAACCGAATGTGCACTTCAGGCCAACAGCAGGCCAAAGTGATTATGGACCTAACATATGCTGAAAGCATTACTCAACATTGCAAAAAGTGAAATCAACTCAATTAAGTTGGCCTAATGGCCGAAACACAATACATGCATGTGTGAATGAAGGATATACACATAAATTTTTGTTCACAAAATGTTAACACAACGCATCAAGCAATGTAGCATAAGCCACAAGATAATGATATAAATAAACAAAATTGCACAATGAATGGGGGACCAGTGTAGCTAATTTGAGATCATAGTTTGTCCTCCATTCCTACTAATTCAGTAGTGTTTTCAAAACCCAAAACACACTTTTCTCTTGACAATACATGCTGCCTCAGTGTCATCGGGCAACCTTACAAGCATTCATTTTGAAACAGATAAATCAGTTTCCCAACAGTTATGTGGGCTTCAAAATAAATGTCACCAGAACAAAAATCAACATGAAATGCAGACATGCCGGCAACTTTCAGTGTGATAGATATACAACTAAACCAAAAGCTATAAATGACCCGAGACAATTAGGACACTAGAGGTAGACATAAAAATTGTTCATAAACCGATAAGTGTCACCTTAAAATGTAGCACATAGAAAGCAAGAACACCACAAACAATGTCAATCACAAGACACTTAGAAACAAGTTGTCCCCCCAAGAGTAAGCTATGGCCCATACCTATATTAGCCACTAACTTCAGTCCAGAGACTTAGTTAAAAAAAAGTAATATCTAATGCCTGCAACTACATCGTCCTCAGCAAGCACAATGCAGCATCAAATTGAGCTTATCATGACAACTCCGTTACACCCGCAAGACGAAAGGCACCACAAACCATCTAGATACCAACCGAAAAGCAAGGCATTCTCCAAGTATTAGTTCAACACCAACAGCACTAACCATAACTATTAATTCCACACGGTACAATCCAGGACCGATTCAGACATCACATAACACTACGAACACAAAGACTAACCGCATCCTAAACTAACCTAAACCCAAAACAGAAAAGGTAAACTAGAGCAAAGTAGAGCTGCATCGCTCACCCCCTGGATCTTCTTCCCAGTCACGGGGCACTTGGGCCCGCTCGCCCTCTTCTTGGTGTACTGGTACACAAGCTTCCCACCTACAAAAAGCCATCAAATCCACCTTGAGCTAAACAAAGCAGATCAAGAAAACCACCAAACGAGAAATTCTCGAAGAAAACAGGAACAGATCGAGAGTACCTGGGGTCTTGACGACCCGGGTCTGGTTGGACTTGGTCGCGTAGCTGTGACGCTTCCGGTAGGTGAGGCGCTGCACCATCTCGCCGCCGCCGCTGCTTGGTCTCGTCGATAAACCCTAGAGAGGCTGGGTGGGGGAAGGGGAGGAAGAGGAGTGCGGGGTGGCGGCGATAGGGCTATAAACGGTTGGCTCGAGGCTCGACGGGGAGTGGACGGCTCGGATTCGCTTGATCCAGCGGTCTGGTGGGCTTGGGCTGGTTTGACTCGTCGCGACTGCTCTGTTGGGCCGCATAGGCTTTACTCTGGACGTTACAAGAATTCAAGCACGTTTGGTTATGACGTTCTACTAACTTTAGTGTAGTACTAGTAATAAAACCCTACTCCCCACTGTCAAAAAAGAAGTAACTCTCCTGTCAGGAGGTATAAAAACACTCCTGTCAGGGAAACATTAATCAATTCCTCTAAAAAACACTCAACGAATTCAAGCTTGAGAGCATGTTGTACATAAATTTAGGTCCTAGTTTCAAAAAGGAAAGGAAATTTAGGTCCTGTTCGGAACACGAATTCTATAGGAATTTTCGCACGAAAAGAAGCATCAGCTCACACTAGATGTAAAGTTGTGTGTAAGATTCATGTTAGAATCATGCGTTCCAAACGAGCGTCAAAGGAAATCAGGGGATGCAGTGCTTGTGGTAAAATCGGCATACTTACCAACAGGGACTTCATCTTTTGGCCACAATGAATTAAGCGAGTTTTTGTCACACACACACAGTATAAATAACAGAAGCACCATGATATCTGGACACCAAGTCTCTCTGTCTTTGAATTGTTTTTAGATACGTGCTAATGTGATTGAGACTTTCCATCCATGATTGATTTAACATGCCTGATATATTATATACCATTGCACTAGCACGCATCTAAAAGCAATCCAAATATAGGGAGGCTTGATGTCCAGACACCATGGTGCCCCATTTCAGCGTGTATTTACAGAAATAGCTGTGTACAAGCAGTATTGACAAAAATAGTGTTTCTGCCGCCGGTCACTAGACGGCAACGCCCAACAATCGACACGTGGCGCCTACCGTCCGGCCAACAGACGGCAGGTAATTAAGTTGGCTAATTAGCTGGCTTAATTACCTACCTAAATTCGTAATTTTACGTTATATTTTTTTGAATTTGTAAATATAGCAAATGGTCTCAACAAATTACAACATTTTTTGTGGAGCTTCCCGAGGCATTGTGGTACGTTGTGTAATTTTCTTCGCAATTTTTTGAGGCTATTTTCTACCTCTAAAAATTATTGGAATGACACATAATTAACCAGACAATTAAGCAATTATGCACCGCTCCAAGAATTCTTAGAGGTAGCAAATTGTCGTGAAAATTACAAAAAATTTTATAGAGCTTTCTGATACAGTGTGCTATGTTGTATAATTTTTATGTAATTTGTTTCACTACTATTTGCTACCTCTAAAAATTATTGGAGCGGTGCATAACTGCTTAATCGTCTAGTTAATTATTCTTCGTTTCAAGAATTTTTAGAGGCAGCAAAGAGCTTCAAAAAATTGTAAAAAATTGCACAATATACCACGATGCCTCGGAAAGCTCTACAAAAATATTTGTAATTTTTTAAGTTCATTTGTTATATTTACAAATTCAAAAGATTATAACGTAAAATTATGAAATTAAACAGGTAATTAAACCGATTAATTGGCTAGTTTCATCGTGTACTGTTTTGTGGGCAGACGGCAAGCCACATGCCAGGTGGCAGGTGCCTGTCGTCTGCTGGCCTGCTGGCCGGACGACAGGTGCCATATGTTGGCTATTAGGCGTTGTCGTCTGGTCAACGGATGATAGAAATGCTATTTTCGTCAATATTATTTGTATACAGCTATTTTTATAAATATGTGTTGAAAAGATATTATATATGGCAAAACTCAAAGTAAGCAACGTGTACGATCGTTGACAAAAAATGGGAAGAATGTACCACTCCTACGTACCAACGTCCACAATAAAATTGGCCGCAGGTGCTCTCGCTACCCGAGTGGTACATCGATGTCAAAAGCTTAGCACCGAAGTCTACAGCAGACCTATTCAGAGACGTGTACGTGGCATTTCTTTCGATCCCTGCTAGATGGAGCAAAATTCTACTGCTCGAGCGATCGTTACGGCTCGTGTAATTGCGACTGATTCCGGCGGGCAATGAATGCTAGCTGGGTGAAACTGTGAAAAGCTGTAGCCCGCGACACGGTGCAAATCTTGAAATTGCAGGCAGCAGTAGTACGAGCCCGGTTCATTCGGACTGTAGTTGTGACTTGTAGTTTTTTTGAATAAATTTCTTAGATCCTATTCTAACCGGTTTAAAGCTCTGGTTTCTCGAAGGTAGAAGTCACTGAGAAACACGTTGGCTTTTTAATTTTGTTTTTTTAGGTTATTTATTTTTTTATTCCTTTAAATTGTCGAAGACGTTATAACTTTTTTCTTATTTTTTTACACCGAAAAAGCTAACAATCGATACAATGCATTTACAGCCAAAAACCAGTAGCCAGAGCTTTAAGTCTGGGCTTTCATCCAGTTAGAACGGGGCCTTTCAGTTTTTGTTTACTATTTTGGCTTTTATTCTTCTTTTTTGCTTTTAACTGTTTTCTTTTTTATTGTTTATAGAGATATAACAGTGTTATTTTATTTTATTTTTATTTTTCTCTAACTAAATAACTTAAAAAACAAACAACCGATAAAGTATAATTTTAATAAAAAAACAAACCACCAAAAATCAGAAGCCGCTAAAAGAACAAGAATGAACGGGCTGAATCAGTCGAGTAGCGCACACATGGCAGTATGATACTCCATGTCTGAACACTCCATACGTATCCGTGTTGGCTAGCTTGCTGGACAAATGAATGCAACAGTGTTGGCATTTACGTAAGATGCGCGCTCGCGAGCCACAACTCGGTGCGCGCGTGCACGCAACCCCCGCCGCGCAACCGTAACCCCGTCGTGTTGGACTAAGAGCGCGCAGCTATGTCGGCATGGCACCCTACCGCCGCAAGCTCGATCGTCGTCGAACCCGGATTTAATCAAGAATCCTATGTTAGATCACTGTACTATTTTTTAATCAATAAATAATGCTTATAGATACATCACTGAATCATTTCATACATAATAGAATCAATTCTATTTATTAATAATACATAACAGATATTCAAATAGATCGCATCGTGTTGAGTTTACATCAGACCGGTCGGGCAAAATAGTTCCATTACAACAGCGTAAGCGGTAAGCAAAAGAGATAGAGCATATCTTGGCATAGGCAAATGACTAAGGTTAAGATTGTGTGAGGTAGATACCACCCGACATAGGTAACATATTTGTACACAATCACTACTAAGTTAACCCGATTATGGTAGGAACCAACTACTAAAAAAACGGTCTAAGCTACTCCATTTTCTACATGGTCAGCTCGTAGGACTTCGTAGTAAGCGTAGTCATCTTGGTCCTCAGATTCTAAGCGATTTGTGAGCGAGGATGAGCACAAGCTACAGTGCTTCGCAAGTCAACACACAGAATGCAATATTTATACATGCAAGGTTCAACAAGGTAGGCTTGTGTTCTTTTATTTACTTAAGGCAACATTTGAAAACTACAATAATTAGAAATTCCTATAACTTAGCAATTTAACCAAAACACATTTTATTAAAGAGAGTAAAAGTGTACAATATTTATAACGGTGCAGGTTCCATCCACCTGTTACATGATTCCATCCACCATATGCTGGTTTTTTATCACTAGAATTACGTCCACTCAATTATCAATACTAGGTTACATCCACTCAGGAAAAACCAAATTTAGGGTTATATCCACCCGATGAGTTTTCATCCCACATACGAAGGTTTTTTTGAAATAGAAACTAGCTCTAGTTTACTGTTTGGCCAGTAGCCACAACAGTTGACGCCGTCCATAGGGACGATAGAGAGCAAGCCGTGTTCTTTGAGAGGTGATGGTGCCCAAGAAAGCATCGTTGACAATGAAAAGAAAGCGGAGCATGACGGTGGCGGTCGCGAATGCTAGGGCCTCAGTTGGTGGGTCGTCTACGCCAACACTGGGGGCCAGCGTTGAGGGCGACGACGGTGTGGCGAATGCCGGCGTCGACATTAGCGCAGGTATGGTCAGCCACCACGAGGATCGCCGCAGCGTAGCGATCGGCCCCGTCGATGGTGCAACGGCCGACCTCGTCAGCGGCGCCCGGGTCAGCGGGAGCGTTGGTACCGACGTTCGCACCAGCATGCCCAGTGACCCAGGGTTCAACGTAGGGGTGACAAGTGGTCCTGACGGTCGCGTTGGTCTCATCGTCGACCGTGGAGCCAATCGCACCGACGCGCCGAACAGCTCTAGCGAGCAGGTCGTAATCGCTAGCAACCTCACAGCGCATACCGCCGCTCAAGCAGGTGCGGCCGCCCCAACGATAGAGAGCACTCTGATGACGATCCTCGGAACATTGCAGCGCGAGCTAGCAGACCTCCAAGGGGCCATGCGGGAGATGCAAGAGGCTCGAAGCCAGCAAACGCTGCCGGCAGTGGTGGTGGAGGTCACACCCGACCGAACGGACAGCCACGATGCCCCCACCTCCGGTCGCGGCACGCTCCGTTGCGTAGATCCGGAGTCCCCACTCTTCACTGGCCTATAGCAGTCAGCGTGGCCGGAAGACTTCAGGTTCCCAACCGTCGAGCCGTACAAAGGCAATACATACCCTAGGGAATTCGTTCAGGTGTACGAGACGACCATCGAGGCCGCCGGCGGGGATGACTCCACCAAAGCGAAGGAGCTGTCGCTCACTCTGCAGGGAGTAGCGCTCTCGTGGTTCTTCACCATAGAGCCAAACTCTATACATGCGTGGGAGCAGATCCGCGACCGGTTATACAACAACTTCCAGGGTAACTACGTCGAGCAGATCGACGCGGAGCAACTCTTCACCATTAGATAGAAGCCATCAAAAAGCCTCGAGAATACTTCAACCACTTCGCTAAGGTTCGCTACCAAGTCAAAGACGTCAACGAGATGACGATCATCAACACGGCGATCTGAGGTCTCCGTCCGAGGCCGTTGGCCGAATACAATGCGCGCAAACTGATAAAGACAGTTGCCAAACTCTTCTACAAGATGGAGGAGTATGCAAGAGCAGAAGAAGATGCGCAGCGGCACAGGGGTGACGCCTCCAACACCAAGCAAGCGCAGGACCTGCCGAAGGACACCTCTAGTCACAAGCAACGCAAAGCCCAAAGGGCTAGATATGTTTTCGACATTGAAGGCGGGTCCGACGATAGCACCCCTATTGGCCAAGGATGGGGTCGTAGAGGTCGGGGGCGCGGACGAGGCCAGGGCCGCAAAGATAGAGCGCGTGGTGAGGGGGAGCGCCAACAGCACGGGCTTTGGTACGAAGTGCATGGCCGCGGCGACCACCTCACTCGAACATGCCCCACCATCGCCACGCTCCGCCAGAGCGTCACCAGGGATAGAGCCTTGGAAGCGAGGACCCTAGCTATGGTTCACGTGCAACAGCCCTCAGAGGACCGTCTACGGATACAGTCCACCGAGGGAGGGTAACACCGCATCATAAACATCATATCTGGAGGTTCATCACTAGAATTTTCATATGCGCGATAGCAGAAGGCTTACGCTCATCGATTGCATCATGTGGCGGCGTACCCTGCCCAGGTGTCGCCGACCTAGGCACAAAACGGCATCACCTTCACAATCGTCGACGCAGACGAAGTTGACTTTCCTCGCCATGATCCTTTGGTGATCCAGGCCGCCATCGCAGGATGCAACGTTATGCGTGTTCTGGTCTGACGGGGGTAGCTCCGCCAATATTTTATTCACAGGGGCCTTCGACCAAATAGGAATCCCCCACAGTAGGCTAGGGCCTCTGGGTCTCGCTCTAGGGTTTCGGGGGTCAACCACTGAAAGCCCTAGGCCAGATACGATTACAGGTGTCCTTCGGGAAAGGCGATCACGCGAGAAGCGAGGACGTCACCTTCGACGTCGTCGATCTTCCCTACCTGTACAACGCTATCCTGGGACGACCGACCCTCAACGCCTTTGGGGTGATCCTGCATCACAACTTCCTCTGCATGAAACTTCTAGGTCCGCAGGGCACCGTTACCGTGTTTGGAGAACAAGACCTCGCCCACCAGATAGAACTCGGTGCGCGAGGTCCCCTCTGAAAGGTACACGCCATCAGAGACACCCTCGGCGCAGGCACGCCCTCCACCTCGGGGTGGACGCCCAAGCCCAAGCCTGACGGCGGAGTCAAGAAAGTCTCCCTGCATACCGCGGACCAACAAGTCTCCATTGGCGGGAGCCTCCCTTTAGAGGTCGAGCAAGACCTGCTCCGCGTCCCTCGTGACAACGTGGATGTCTTCGCGTGGTCGCCAGCCGACATCAAGGGAGTGGACCGTGCCATTATCGAGCATAGCCTCGCGGTTCGCCCCGACGCTAAGCCAGTCAGGCAAAAGCTCTAGCGCATGTCCCTCGAGCGCCAGCAAGCGGACAAAGTGGAGGTCGCGAAGCTACTCCAGTCCGGAGTCATCCATGAGGTGCATCACCCGTAGTGGCTCGCGAATACGGTGCTGGTCAAAAAAGCCAGTGGAGCATGGCATATGTGCGTCGACTTCACCGCGCTCAACAAGGCATGTCCAAAGGACCACCGTCATTTCTAAAGCTTCATAAAGAAAATTGTCAATATGTAGATACGTTCAAATAGAGCATTTTATGTGCATGAGTGCTCCTCGGTGGAAAAGCATGTACCATCTTTATCGTTTGATCTACGCAAGAGGATATCTGAGGTGTCTTAATGTGCCAACCATACCCTATCATGTGTGGAAAGGAAATTCTTTACGAGAGGGCCTTCATCCCCTCTTCCTAAGGCCCTTTCCAATTACTGCCACTTGTAGTCATAGATCTCAGAGCGTCCTTCCCCCAACTTCCCCTCCCCTTTCCACCATTGCCATTGCAAACTGAGAGAGAGACCAAGCAAGCCAAGAGGAGGAGAAGGTGGAAGTGGAAGCAGGGAGGCGATGGACTTGTGCCTTAGGGTGTAAGTGGGACGTTTGGCGGTTTGGCTACGTTGCTTGCATCGGCTGTAGATTTTTATGCGGGCTAATGTGGCAACCCGCCAAACATTTAAGTGGGACATGCGACACCGGCCATTCCTAGTGTATTTGGTGCTTAGATAACCAGCGGAGGTTCTAGTGGCTCAGTTTGTGTTATTGGGGAGAACTGCCTTAAAAGCACTGAAGAGGTTGTCGACGTAAGCTCATATGCTAAGATTGCAGTCATAGTCAGGTAAGTAGCTTTCCCAAATGCATCCCTTTTTCTATGACAAACTTCTCTAAATCATAGGGGTTACACTCTAGCACATATGCTAAGCTCATAAGTGAGCAACGAGCCAATGATGCAATTCTTTCTGGATTCAACACTTGGTGCTACTCTACCAATTCGTTGTGGTGGTTTGACACATATAATATATGTTATTAGTTCAGCTGGTGTGGGCAATAATAAGCACTTTGTAGGGCACATTCTTTATAGATTCGACAGCTTCATTCCACTCCGTCGATTCATTGGGTTGCTTTCACATGTATGTTAGAATCATCTGGCCTAACGAAGTTGTCACGGTTCCATGCAGCCACACCCACATGCATGAAGGAGCAGCCAACCGGTAACATTGGCAAGGATGACGGCCTCGAAGGGTAATCGCACGTTAGCCCCTGCAGCGACACGTTTGGCGGCCAAGATGACTCGTCTGCTAGTCGAAGCCTTCCTAGCATCGTCGCATTGGTGCTTCTCAATTGGAACGGGAATAAGGCGAGGATATGGGACGTATATGGGCGATGTGGGCTATGTTGGCAGCTGCTTAAGTCCACTTAAGTGAGAAATTGGCCCGCGGGAGGCCATTTAGTGTTTTTTATGGAGCGGTTTAAGTGGGTATACGGACAGCCCGCGTCTACTTACACCCCTACCTGTGATCGTTCGTATGGATGCTGGTCAGCAACCTCGTGCTCAAAATGCCGATGGCGCCAGTTTCGAGTTGTTGTTGTTGGAGTTTAACATTTTGAGTTGGAAGCCACAGTTCTTGAGTTGAGAGTCGATTTGTTTGATTTTAAAGTCGAAATTTTACCACCGGGAGCTCTTTTATTGGTCAAATTGACACTCGAAGGGCCAAACGGCCTGTAGAGGGTGGCGCAAGTTAGGCCGACAGCGGTGAGCCGTGGGAGGGCAGGGTGGCAACGGTGCATGACGTGTGCGTGCTAGTTAGAAAACCAACAGACGGCCATGTATTAGGTACACTTCAATAAACGTTGTAAACACACGTATGTTGAAAATCTTGTATGATCTTTGTTATGCTAGTGAGCAACTTCTCCCATATTACAAGGGGGTTTATAGAAGACTTCTCCGAGACCACATCACATAATTCTGGATAAAAGGTTTGACTCAATACTACTCCATATGAATCAGCTGACTACAACTTTGATTAATGAGAACATGATATAAGGGACATCGTTAACATTGGCCCCATCAGCTGTGCAAAATCCACTTAGAGCATCCACAGTGCTCCACTTAGGATGGTGGCCTCGCCGGTCCATGTCAGAGCCAAGCCACGGTGGAGGGGAGAAGGAGGAACGATGGTGGTTTGTAGTGTGTTAGATGCGCCTACAGAAGCTGCGGTGGTTTAGGGGATAGAGAAGATGATCCATGGAGAGAGGGGGAGAGAAAAGGGCATCGCACATCGTTGCTTTGCCCAAATCACGCGTGGTGGCTGCATGAGTACAAACGAGAAGACGCACCGGACGACGAAGTGACCGATGTCGGTGAAGAGGTCGCCGACGTCGTCCAGCCGTAGTCGTCCGGTGGTCGAACAGGAAGACGGCACTGTTGTCGTCCAATGGTCGAGCGGCCATGGTTATCCGGTGGTCGAATGGGAAGACGACGCCTTGGTCATCCAGCGGTCGAGCGGCCCTGGTCGTCCGGCGGTCGAACGGAAAGATGACGCCATGGTTGTCCGGCGGTTGAATAGGAAGATGACGCCGTGGTCATCCGGCGGTCGAGCAGCCGTGGTCGTTTGGTGGTCAAACGGGAAGACGATGTCGTGGTCGTCCGGCGGTCGAATAGGAAGACGACGCCGTGGTCGTCTGGTGGTCCAACAACCGTGGTCGAGAGGCTGTGATCGTCCAGCTGTGGCCGTTTGGCAGTCGAACGGGAAGACGACGCCGTGGTCGTCCAGCGGTCGAACGGGAAGATGACGCCGTGGTCGTTCGGCAGTCAAGCGGCAACAACGGTGTTGGATGGGCGACACCGCGGTGTTGGAGCCGTGTGCTACCAGATTCGGGCTGGGATGAGTTCGTCGGCTGCTGGATCCAGTTGGACGAGGACGACGGCGAGGTTTGACCAAATCCAACCGGATCCAGCTAGAGCCTGAAGGTGGCGAGGGCGGTGCTGGGAAAGAAGATGTTGGGCGCAAGGGCGGCGACGCCGAGACTTGCGAAGGGCGGCGGAGCGGCGACAACGGTGTTGGATAGGCGACGAAGCGGTTTTGAATCGCCGGCTGTCGGATCCAGTCGGACGAGGGCGACGGCGAGGTCCGACCGGATCTAGCCGAGGAGCAATGACAAGGGGGAGAGAAGAGTGCACTGTGGATGCTTTGAGTACGGAATGTGAATGCGGGAAGGGGGACCGAGTAAAAAAAACATAGAAAACTGTATTTGAAGCTACCCCTCAAGCACTATGCACTGTGAGAGAATTTTTTTTTATATGATAGTTTACGCTGATGTGATCATATTCTCTTTACCAGGCTACTACCCTATAGTAGCCTCTACTGTAAATGCCCTTAGAGCCCCACGCGCCCGCGGCTCACTGCCCGTAATGATTTCCCAAGAATATCCATGGTTCTTACTCTGGACAGGAGTCAGAAAACTTCCGTTTCCGACGACAGTTTAACCGAGCTACTACTTGTTGCTATCCACAGGAAGAAGGACGTTATCTGCGCGGTGAACAGGCAATCTCTTAAAAACGGCACCCAACTGGGGCTCCAACAGAACCGTCTTGTTCTTTTCAACTTCTGACTTCTAACTTATATTATAGTAATTAGATTTTTACTAGTCGATTGAAGTAGATACTACACCGACTTCAGTTATATGGATCAAAATCGTATATAACTGTCTCTCTTCGTATTATTTCTCATAAATAAAGTAAATTTAAAAGTTATAAGCGATAGCAAAAAATGCGCCCGATCCGCTCCGGTCTCCAAATCCTTTTGGTCTGCCCGTTTCAGCTCATGGCCATTACTGGCACATTAGGAGCTCGCTCGCTCGCAAAACAAGCCAAATTAAAGAAATTCGTCGCTTTTTATGCACTAACGTGTCGATATTGCTGGTCTCCTCTTTTTTGCTTTTGTTGCAGCAATAGCAGCGGTGTCTTGTTTTCAGAATAAAAGCATATTTATTCCTTTGCAGAAAAAAAAGCTGTCGCATTTCTGTTTCAATGACGAGAAAATGCTGGCCTTTTGTAGTACTGTGGAATGTCAATTAACTTTCCTTTCGAATACTAATGATGATCGATAATCCACTAATTAGGATTGATACTGCGATTATGGCCATAATTCTCTTTATAGTTGACTAGACATTTTAAAGTTTGTACCCAATGAACTACTCATAATGAATTGTCTGAAAGACATATGGCTTTTATTGGTTGTTAACAGTGTGTTTTCATGGTGAGATTTTAATTGAGCTAGTGCGGCAAATCGACAAGTTTGCACTTGTAACGACAACATGTAGAGAAGTAACTCGAGCGAAGAACATCAAGTGCAAACAGCAAACTCATACAAATCTGCGGGAACGTAAAAAAGCAAATAGACGATCCAGAGGCTACGATGCAACTTTTCACAGAAAAAAGAGTTCCTGAAATAACTTAACTACATTAGTGCCTACTCTAGCACAGTGAAAAACAGCAATCCCATTTTAATTTTGGACAGCCTAGCGCTAGTAGCAGGCCAGTAGTTCTCGTACCCTATAGAGAGGGAGGGAGACCCCAGCTGAACGGCATTCTGAAATTTGACAAATTAAGGGATATGACAAGAACCTGGAATAGTCACCAAGGGTACGTCGACATGGACATGCATAAAATTGTAGTACCTTCTAGTAACCCCTTCGATCCACCCTTGAATGAAAATGAAAAGCAAAAAATAAAAGAGAGAGAGAGAAAAGGATGTAACATTACCGAGAAATATCCATAAAAAATTATCAGTCACAGCTAAAAACTATCCGTAAAAAACTATCTGCAAAAAATTATCCGTAGAAGCCAATATAAATAGCTCATACACCTCCTAGCATTACGTAGGTCCGTAGAGACAGGCCCCAGGGCTTCGTCGTTCTCTAATCGGGAATTAATCTCAGTAACTGTGGGACGGGGACGGCAGGGCGCATGTAGTAAAGGCACGAGAGGCAGAGACGGACGGGCGGGCGGGCGTGAGCTATGGCACCTGTTGCTCCCGGCACCGGCCGCGGCGGTCGCTGTTGCGGCGTCGCATCGCATCACGTGCCCCGTGTTTTCCTCGTGGTCCCTGCACGCGCGCCATTACTCCGAGCCGATGGCAACGGCGTGGATTGATGAAGCGATCGACCGGCCGGCCGGGAAATTCCAGCGATATATCAAGCCTGATAAAATGCACCTAGAAAGAACAGGCGATCGACCACCTGATTTTAAGCACTGCATGGCCGTTACATGTGTAAATCGATCACTAAGCTAGGTCGGTACACGTGTGTAGCACCTCCAAACGATCGAACAGTTTATACATTTTACGTGTGGGTTCTGACTTCTGAGCTTTGACTCTCACATATGTAGTAGTATTCACTCCCATATCGCGATGTAAGTTTAGATCCCACCGTACGATGGTATACCAAGATATTGTACCTCTGTTACGACACATTATGGAAGAATACATGTTGGTTGGTACGTGCGACTAGCAACAAGACGGTCAGACGTACGTACGTGTGCAGCCCGCCAGTGAGCATGACGTAGGATGCGGAGATGCGGCAGTAGTCGATCGTATAGTGCATGCAGGATCGGAACAGTGCATTAGTCGCAACTCGCAAGTAGTTGCCATGTGCCTCGCTCAACACCGGGTGCATGTAGGGTCTGTCCTTTTTAGCTGTGACTTATAGCTTTTGATTAAAATTTTTGAATTTTAGTTGTTTACGGTACAGATTACGGAGAGACCGATACTTACTTACGATTTTGGCTGGTACAGATATTAAGCTTTTAATATGTACTACGTTTAACTTATAGATCTCGTCTTGAGAAAATACTCCATTTAAAAGTTAGATACCATAACAAAAATCAAAAACCACCTGATTTCTTGCCTGCCAAACAGACCCGTAATCGTACGGGCCATGGCTGCTGCAGCCTGCTGCATCTGAATGCGCCCTAGGCCCCTGGTCGAGCACTCGAGTTTTGTCTTTTTAAGGTAAGGCTACTCGAGTTGAGCCCCAGGGGTGGGCCGGGTTGCGTTGGAGCGGTGGACTGCCTAGCACGTGAGCGTGACCGAACTTGAGCCAATCGCTGTGTAGGCTAGTTCGCTCACTACCAGTAAATCGTCCTATCTCGAAGAGTAATTGAGGGCCTTTTTCTATTGGTAAAAGACAGCTTTTGGTTAGCTACGAATAACATTGCGATCGTTTACGACAAGGTAGGCAAATACATAGCAAGGGTCTGTTTATTTCACGGAAATTTCGCAAGGATTCTATAGAAAGTGACTCGGTTCTTAAAAGATCATAGAAAAATTCCCCGTCTTAGAACTTGACCTATTGCTTAACGACAAAGGTTAAGTTGAATATAAGGTTTTACAAAGAATTTATAATTCTTTGAAAATTTAGGTTGCTGTCAAGCTCAGGCAGTAGTACTGGCCGGGCAATGGCGATAGTACCGGCCTGATGATGGCAGTAGTACCAGGCTTGAGTAGTGGTACTACCGCAGGTGCGGTGCGACCAGACTCTAAATGGCGGTAGCTATTTTTCACAGAGTGTCATTTTCTGGTTTAGCTAGGTCCGGTAGTATTGGTGTAAAAACGTGCTACTACCAAAGGAACGGTATGATTGGTGGTACTACCGCAGGTGCATGGCGGTATGACTAGGGTGATTGTACCGGACTTGGCAAGTGGTCATACCACTCTCCTGTTACCAGGAACAGGGTAATGGCCGGTTGTACCGGGCATTATTTGATGGTACGACTGGCATGGGAAGTGCAGTCGTACCGGATGAGGGCAGTTGGTTTTGAAAATTAAGACTTGTGGGAGATTTAATCATAGGATGATCTTGAAACTCCTATCATGGTTGTACTGTATTGTATGTTGCATGTTTATACTAACGTGGGTCAAGTTATAAAGAACTTGTACCCGAAAAATAATTTTTTAATCTTTGGATGTGCAGGAAAACTTAGAGACGACTGTGGTCAATGACGGGCGACTGAAACTAGATCAAGGTGGATTGAGGTCCAAGTGGTCATGAGGGTTGTATGGGATGATTGAGCTCAAGCATGGTACATGGTGGAGTCAAGGAATGCGTTCAAGGGAAGGTTTGAGTAACGAGTTGGATCAAGTGGCTTCATTGGTCCAAGTGAGACGTGGTTCGGTAGGAGCCGAAATGGGAGAGACTTGTTGATGGGAGGGAAGCCATTTATTACCCTACATGTGACATGCATGGTGGCCTACACAACAAGATGAAGACAGAATCAAGGAAATGTGCCCGAAAGTTTTGTCAAGGGCATTGCGGGAAAATACTAAATACCGAACTTGAGGCCTACACCAAAACCGTGGCGCCGGGAGACACAAGGGGAGTAGTTTAGGGTTAGGCTAGGGTTGTATGTGTTGAGTATATCAAACACTCAGGTGTGAGTGGATTGATTCTTGTAAGTGCTTTGAAAACCATACGTATAAGTGAAAAACCCCGATTGTTGATGATCAAGTCGTCGATCTTACAAAAAGTGAGAAAGTAAGCTAGATTCCTTGGAATGATTCAGTGAAACAAAAGGGGTGATCTTTATTGCTATGAACTGGTTACTAAAGGGCTTACAAAGAGGGATTTAACTGGCCATAATCTATAATCTTCCCACTACCTGGAAGATTTTGATTGCCTTGACTTGTTCTCCTAAGAGTCGTCCCGTTGTTTTGGGTTAGTTCTTTTGTTGTGTCTCTCATCAACCTTTAAATACTATTGAAGGAGCGTTAGTTATCCATCTGGGAAGATGTCTAGTGTAATCATTACAACCAATCGGATGAATGGTTGCTATCAGAGAGAGATATCCGATGATAACCGATCTTAGGTTGTTGTTAGTGGGACATAATCATGAGAAAAACTGCATGTTGGTTCTTGCCAAAGATACAAGGTCAAAACGTCATGCTGTTTGGGATGGATAAAGCACATATTTTATCCATCGCACGGGAGGAGTCCCATGGAAGTGGGCCTTTATACCAGTTCACGAACTCCTTAAGTGGTCTACTGGTCGAGCAAAGTGCACAATAATCCTCCGATCAGAGTACTCGGGGAATAGCTTTGAAAAGCTTATGACCACAGGGGTCTTATGGCTTTAATTAAGCCTTAAATCCATTTTAAGGGATTATTCAATCCTCATCAGCTATCCCTTGAACTTTAAGTGAATTTATAACATGAATTTTCTGATTAAATTTTAATTTGGAAAATACTCTTTGAATAATAAGAGTGAGGAGGCAATTCTCATACACTTAATATTGAGAAAAGTAACTAAAAAACTGAAAGGTTTTCTGCCCATTGGGCTTCATATGGAGCAACTACTTTGTAGTTGGAAAAAACCCTTATAAAAACCTAGCACGATACCTATCGGCTTCATGCCTTCCTGAACAAACCTTTTATCTTCTTTAATTTCCTCCGGCCCTTCGCTTTTGCGCCGTTCGACTGTAGCTTTGAACCCTTTTAATCCCCGCTTAGATTTTCAACCACTCTTGCCAAAATGTCAAATTTGATCCCTGATTGGCTGATGTCTGAGCTTGGATCAAAGAAACTGAAGGCCATGGAAGAGGCGGGGATAATCCCCTACAAAGTTTTGATTTCGTGGAGGTTAGCTATCAGAGAAAACTTTCCAAGCAAAAACGACAGTGATATACCGATTTTCTGGGCATACGTGAAGTGTGAATCTAGGCTACTTCTGCACCATTCATGTCGAATGTTCTAGAGTTCTACGGGATCGAGTTGGTGAATTGGCCCCCCAATTCGATTACCAACCTTAGCATTTTTATCCATCTTTGTGAAGTGTATTTGGGGATTTCAGCAAGGTTAGAGCTCCTTATATACTACTACAAGATGATAGGGAGAGCTCAGAAAGCGACGACATCACCCGGGAGCTATTCTTTGTGACTCCACGATGGGAAGGCAAGGGAGTACATCCCAATGTTTTTCAAGTCCTCATTGTCACATCACCGTTGTTTATTTCAAAATTATTAGTGAAAAAATTATAATTAATTTAATTTAAAATAAAATCAAGTGTTATTTGGTTGCCTGAATTCTGAAGATTTTATTTGCCTATTTTTAGCTTTTAAAAATGATTTTTCTTAAAAGTAATGAAAATATTATTAAATAAAGTGTATTTTGAATTTTTGTAAAAATCCTATTTCAAATTAATTATTTTAAAGCATTTTCCTTTTATCTGGATTTTCTATGATTTTTTTGTAATTTAAAAATCAATTTGGAAGCTAAAATGTATTTTTGTCAAAATTTAAAGAGCAACTTTAAGTTGAAAATATTTGTCCTAAGTCCAAAATATATTCAGGAATTTGTATGATTTGTTCTGAATTTTGCAGGCTTTATTTGCTATTTCTAAGCTTTTTTTAGATTCTGGTAGTTCTAAAAAATTAAAAAGGATTTAAAATCCCTCTCCTTCTCCCGGGCCGACATGTGCGCGGCTCGAATTAATCTCATCTCCGCGCGAACGAATCTCGGCCGTTTGCTCTCACTTAACTCCCTCTCTCCCCGCGCCAACGGTCGGATCTTGCTCGACGGCCACTTGTTACCCATCCATCCCAACTGCTCGCCACCCTCTCTCTCCTTCCCTACCCTCTCACCAATCGATGGGCCCGCCCGTCATCACCTTCCTCCCCTTTCTTCTTCCTCCGCCATCCGCCATTGATGCTTCTCCCTCAAGCTTTAAGTTCGGTCGTTCCATTGGCTGAGGCAAATGCTACCATTGAAAGCCCTCATCACTCCCACACTCATTCCGATGGTTTCCCTGCCTTAAACCCGCCTTAAATCCAAATATGAAAACAATTCCCAAAAATCCTAGTTTTTCTTTTCTTTAGTTTCAAACTTCCAGAAGTCCATATGTCTTCATCCTATCTCCAATTGAACCCGTTCAAATTTTTAAATTTAGATAAAATTAAGATCTGTCCAAATATTCCTTGTTTTCAATTATTTGGAGTTATTTGAATTTTATTTGAGTTTGCTGGGTTATTTTCACGTGTAGACTGCGACGATTCCAAAGATTTCTTTGAGATAATTCTCACAAATTCGTGGAGAAGATAAGTTACACACCTTGATCATGTTGATCCCAGTTTGAAAATAAAATTATGTAGTTTAAATTATTCTATATGTATATTTTTATTCAACGCATTTCAATTCAGTTTTAAACTTAGTTGTTGCCTACTTGTTAATACCTCCTTTGACATTGATTCCCAGATACCTTGACACCCTAGTACACTAGTATTTACTGGAACATTTTATTGCAAATGCATAGACATGCGTATAAATAATTCTAGGCTTGGGATACCTTTTCGCACAAGGCCATGCTCTTTCAATTAATAAAGTTTGTCATTGTGCTTGGTATGTATCCCTGTTACTACTTTGTGCACTAGCTGATCCTGGGCTCGTGCGATTTACACAGAGGATCCAGGAGTTGTTGCTCTAGGGTCTGACACTCATGGTCATCATGGAAGAAGTTTTGGTTCTATATGACGCTTAGCAAAGAAGACAACCGCTCCTCCACTTGTCGGATTGTAGTAGAGAATCTAAGATGGAGGTCTTTCTCGAAGGAGTGAAAGATAAAGCGATGGGTTAAGGCCATAATTTATCTCAAGGACAAGAGACTGACTTCATGGCACGTGGTGAGGGATTTCTCCATGCGCCAAATCAGCCCTCTGAAATCGCATAATCATATCATGTTATGGTATGAGGGCGTGAAAGATTTGACTTTGGACTCCTCGTAAGGTAAACATCGAGAATTTAGACCTTAAGATTCTCCTTCTGTTTTGATTCTGTAGCTCTATCTCCCTCTGAAGTGAGGGAGAAGTTACAAGCGATCTACGAGAGGGAGCCCGAGCAGAAAGAATGAGTACCTTTGATCCTCTCCAAAGGACATGATCAAGAGATTTAAGGTAACATAATAATTTTTTCATCTAGATTTCATTTTTCGATTGGTGTATCATAATATTCTTGTTAATGTGCAGATGGTTAGGTCTGAGGGTGATGAGTTGGCTGAGAGCTCGGAGGAAGCTACTCCGAGCCCAAAGAAGTGAGGCAGTGTGAAGAAGTCATATGGAGAATCGGGATCACATCTGCTCCTTTGGTTACTCCTTCGACTAATCCCCGACTACTCATCCGGTTGCTCCTCTGCCTGCTCCTTTGACTACACAAGTCCCCAAGAAGTAGGCAGAGACTTCCTCGAAGGTAGGCTTTTACTATGACTCTGAGAGTTTTTCTTACAAGAATACCCCTACTGTTGTATGAAGAATAGAGAAATTGCACTGACGGGAGTGTATTTCTTGGATGAAGGGTTTTGCCACTGAACTCATCTCGATTGATGACAAGGTATAAGAAAAGGAAGAGCCACTGATTGCGGATGTTATGACCATGGCACAAATGGCAAAATTAGATCTGCCAGTCGTGGGCTTTGAGATGGCCATTACCGACCGGACCAACTATCCAGTGGCTACCCCAAAGGCTTCGACCATACCAGCGGAGACAACATCTCCGGTGGTCGAGGAAGTCCAACCTTCTATGTAGGCGATTGGAGAAGTTGTCTCCAACCGCCTAACGGAGGAACCGACTAAGGATGAGTGCATCTAGTTGAGAGACTCAAAGGTCCAACCAGCCCTACCAGTGTTACATTGGTGAAGTCGGTCGAAAAGAAGAAGAGAAAGGCGAGTTCTTTGGATTATGCTCCAGGGTGCTTCAATTTCAAAACAAAGAAAACCAAGTATGACCTAGTTGTAAGGAATTGCTTAAATTCATACCTTTTGATTTCTTAGCATTTTGAAATCCTTATTTCTTTCTTGTTTTTCTCCTTGCTTTGTAGCGCCTCCATTACTCTGATCAGTTTTCCTCTGAGTAATCCTCGTGAAGAGGTGTTGAAGGAGAAAGTGGTCATAACAACCCCTAGCCAATTAGGGAATCAACAGAGCCTGCTGAGACAAAAGATTCTTTGGTGGCTCTGATACTATCAAAGGATGATGAAGCGAAGTTAAATCCCAGTAAACTCTTGTTTCTACTAGGAAGAAGGTGGTCGATGAGGAGGAAGTAGGCATGCTTCCTCCATTCTTTGGAGCATTAGAGGTTGATAGTTCCTCACTAGTCAAGAAGTCTCAACATCCAAGGGATATCCCCAATTGGGACTACATCTTCAATAACCAAAGACTTGAAGAGCTTTCGTGGAGGAAGGTCTTAGATCTGGAGTTGAAGACTGGTCCCGGAGCACTCTACTCCACATATGCAAGTAAAGCGGTTTTGGTAAGTTCTCAAGATCACTTAAGATGCATTTTCTTGCTCTTTTTGAAACTTTTCTAAGTTTCTTTTTCTCCTCTTTTCTTTTAGCACATGGTGGAGGGAGTTGCTCTGTTTAGAGAGATGACTAGGCGATCATTATCCCTGGAGAAAGAAAGGGCTACCCACTGTCGCCAACGAATAGTAATGATCTTTCTTCTCATTACAATCTTGTCGTAAAGTTGTTTGATTAACTTTTTTCATATTTCTACAGGTCGGGCAACATTGTTAAGGTGCTTGAGGATGCCCTCAAGAAGGAGAGGAAGTTATTTGGGTCTATTTTGATAGAGAATAAATAACTTCTCTAAACTCTTGAGGAGAAAAGCTTGCAACTGAGAAGTAAGTTTCTTCTTATCATTTCTTTTATTGCTTCTTAACCTTTGCTTTTTCTTGCTTCTTTCTTTGTCGTGGTCAACAGAATTAGAAGATTATGAGAAAGAGGCCAAGGCAAAGGGCGCTCTCATTCTGAAGCTTGAAGAAATGGCCAGAGACTAGTCGATCGAAGACTAGTTGACTAGGTTTAGTGATAGCATCTTTCAACATAATGAAGCTATTAAAGCTTATGAGTAGAAGAACCATGGTAACTATTCATTGGTTCGACTAGTCTTAATTTGCACATAAGTTGTTTTAATTAACTTTGAGTTACTCATCAGAGAAAGCTATGAAAGTTCAAGAACTGGAAAGAGCTCTTGGTTCTGAGGAAGGGAAGAAGGAGATTAAAGAGGCTCTTGAAGACATAATCATTCTCTTCAACAACATGCTTACCGAGATAGGCTCAGAAGCACTTGCTCCCTCCTCGGAGGAGGTGATTGAGAAGGTAAGTTGTCTTGGTCGACAACTTAAAAACCTTCAAGATCTGCTAGCCACCTCTCGGAGTAATCACGAGCAGACCATGAGGGACGCCATCGCTGATGGAGTTGCTTTGCATTAACAGAGCTTAAAGCTTCCAATCTTTCTATCGACCTTCAAGCACTCAGAGTGGAATTTAACTGCTCGGAGGAAGAAACTACCAAGTTCTTTTAAGAGGTAAATCCCGTCAAGAACTAGATAGTAGAGAAGAGAAGGTCGGGTCTCCATCAAACGGCATTCGGGTGGTTCTGAGGAGTAGTCAGTTAGTATGTAAAGTAAAATGGTTGATGTAAAAATTTACCTTTATCAGAAATAAAGTTTATGTTATTTTTTAAATTTGTGAAGAGTACTTGTATCTTTCCTAGCCCTGACTGCTTGTTTAGTAGTAGGGCTTACTAAGAACTAGTAGACCAAGTAAAAGATGTAGTTTATTCTGATATGTGGACTAAGTATATCAATGCGCTCTAATTATGTCATAGAAAGGATCGAGTAGTTACTAGGAAATCATTTTGGACAAAGCCAATAAAAGATTTTGACTAGTCCACTACTGTAGAAAAGGTCATCACAGACGGTTATAGGTCATCACAAATGATTTCGTGAGTTGTCTGAGTTTATAGGTCAACAATGACATGAGGTCATCACCGACGGTTTTTGAATCGTTTGTGATGCAGACTATCACAGACTATTATTAACTCAGAACTATCTGTGATAGTTGACTACACAGATAGTTTGTAAACCATCTGTGATAGTTGATGTATCACAGACGGTTTGTAGATGAAACCATCTGTGATATTCTTTTGTATTGCTAAATCTATTTCTGTTGGTTGGCTAGCCTTAGAAAATGCTAGCCATGCCCTCTGAAATAAACAGAAACACCACCAATACATGTATACATCTAGTTCACATTCATTTCAGAAACAAGAACATCCATTTCATAAATCATTAACTGAAATGAAATAAATTAATCATTCATGAACAAATACACACATGCAACATTAAGTTCAATCTTATCCCAATCAAGTTCAATCTACATTGTGGAACTCCCCAGCTTAGTTTATGACTTGAGACAACAAGAAGTATGCAAACTGTCCTCGAATTTTTTGGAGCTTGGCTTATTCCAGCGCAGTTGTAGCGCGATGGTCTCAACCTGTCACTACGAAGATCAAAGTCATGCATACATATCAATTGATAATTATGAAATAATTATTACAAGATTGACAAACCTGAGGATCATTGGTCACCGCAGAACTGAGGAGTAGTCCTATGTTGTGGTAAACATAGTATCTACAAGTGTTGCCCGGTGGCAGCTGGTGGCACTACAAAAATAGAATTGGTTAGTTTGAGAGGCATTACTATGAAGTGCTATATATCATTAATGTGTACTAATGAATACCAAGAAATTTAGATCATGTCGCAGGGCGCTGATCCCTCCCTTGGATCTCCGTGCAGTAGCAACGTACGTGGCGAACGGCCTACGTGATTCCAAAAAGTTAGACTTAGCCATTGCTAAGGAACGAAAGACATCTTTAGGGAATCAAGATATATTACCCTATTCTATTTTGGAATAATTACAATTAGAATCTAGTGAAACCTACACAGGTATATCGCCATGGTTGTTAAACCAAATTTAGTGTTGCTTATAAAGTACAAATCAACAAGTACAGTCACTAGTGCGGTACTTACCCCTAGTTGTAGGGTGTAACATCCCAAAATTCGGATTTTCAAAAATATGGAACTTTTAAAACTTTTTCTTGCATTTTGCTGTCATTCAAATTTCTTCTGAATATTTATTTGAAATCTTTTTAAGTTTTGTGGCATGCAAATTAATAATCAAGAATAATCCCAAGTGCAAATAATGATCATGTAAATAATAAAAATAGAAAATGACATTACAAATTATGAATTCAAAATACCAAAATCTTGAATTCAAATTCAAGTCAATAAAATAAAATCAAAAAAATATATCTCTAAATGATTAAACCAAAAATTTCTTCCTATAATTTAATTAGCATACAAAACCTAGTTGGTGAACCTCCCTGAATCGACCAACTTGTACCCACACAAGCCAGTTTTCTAAAACATCAATTTCACGTCGGGTTCTCTGGACAGAGTACTAAAAATACTATAACTTTCAGCACGAGTGTCCGAATCATGATTTCTTGAGCTTTATGGAAATCTGAGATAATTATTTACAACTTTCATAATATTGAGCTCCTCTGATTCTCCTGTTTTCTAATCGCCCAACCCACTTTACCAAAACCTGACAGAAAATTCACAATCTGCAGAACAGCCCCACTAAAAAATTCTTAACATCCACTACAGAGGTCCAACGATGCGTTCTAGTACTTCAAGGAAATATGGCGACGTCCTCTACAAAACTCTAGGAGACGTCCAGAGCTGAAACCCCACTAAACTAGCCCAAAATGGCCGTCTAACGAAATCTGTCCTGGCAGACCAGAATACCGACATTGCTACAACAATTAAAATATGCATCCAATTGGGGGAAAGCAGAGGTTACTCTTGACGAACCGCTGAAGATCATGATGAACACCACATGATATCTTTTTCCCTTCCTTTTCCCATTTTTCTCCGTCCTCTTCTTCTTCATCCGGGTCAAAAACACCTCCCAGCGATCGATCTCCTTCCTGCGCTCGACCGGCAGTAACGGGGATCTTCTTCACCAACAACAAGGGGCTTCAATGGAGGAGGATGTGCTGCTGGACCAGGTGGAGGCGCAAGGGGGCGAGGGGGTGGCGCAAGGGGAAGAGGAGGGGGGAATAGGGGGTGGCAGCTAGGGTTTGGGGAGAGGGGCGCCTCCCCCCTTTTGGTCGATCTCCACTTGGGCCAAGCCCAGGCCCAGGTTGCCGAGATTTTTTAGAAATCCCCCATCTAAAAGTTCTTGTTTAATTCTTTTCTATAAGGTCACTCCCTCCAATTAATCGATTAACTCTCGAATCGCTTTTTGGGGTATTACAAGTATTTCCCTAGTACTTATGGTTTTCGAGTACTCATTGAGCTAGTGGTCGTATTGAGTTGTCTAGAGCTGATTTGTGGAAACCGATGGAATGTATGGTCATGGACCACCTGGTTGATGGTCGTGGATGGTTTTCTTCTTGTACATGGATAGACAAGGGTGGTGTGAGTGTGTTTGCTGATGACAGCTAAGTTGTGGAGAACTTGTGCTGAGAGAAAGTTTCTTTGGTATTTGCATGTGCAGGTGAGTATGGAGACGATTATGATCAATGACGAGGAGGACCGGGACTAAGAAGGGGTAATCTGAGGTCTAGGCAGTCAGGATCTCACGCGAGGTGGTTAAGCTCATGATGGTGCACGTGGAGATTGAAGGTGGATGATGCGTGGAGGAGTGGAGACGGCTACGGTCGATGACGAAGAGGACCGGGACTAGGAGGAGGTAATCTGAGGTCCAGGCGGTCGAGATGTCACACGAGGTGATCGGGCTCACACTAGAGCATGTGATGTTGCGTTGAGAAGCTATAGGAGGTGTGGTCCTGGAGGCTTCGACACGGGAGTTGGTGTTGTGTGATGGAGATACATGAGGTGTGTCCTGGAAGTTTCGTCACATGGTGAGACTGGAGACGTTATGGAAGAAGTCCGTAACGGGAAGGTTTAGAGATATGGTAAAATCTGTGTTAGGAAGGGTTTCGGGTCCCTTCATTTGAGGAAGAGATAGAGTTGTGTGTTCGTGTTCGAGGCGGATATGGCTTGGACGTTAGCCTATAAAAGTAGAGAAAGACTAAGGGCTAACGTGTGGGTTTGGAGAGGGCTTTTGTCGAGAGAGCTTTTAAGGGTGCTTGAGGACACTTTGTAACCACATCTATGATATAGAAATAGTAGATCAGATCTATTCTAGGAAAAGTTTGCTGACATCGGTGATGTGTTTTCTAAGCATCGTTTTTCTTCTGTCTCCGGCGTGTACTCGTTCGAGCGATCGAAGCGTTCGAGGGCTGAAGTCTTCGAGTGGAGGGAGATTACGACCACATGCATCAGCGATCAAAGCAAGCGGTTGTAGCGAGCGATTAAAGGGAATGGTTGGACTATCGAAGCATTCATGGAGCACGTGCGAGCAAACCAACATCTTGCGGTCATAATCTACATCCAATAAATTTGATTGTTTTTCTTCTACTCTTAGATTTGGTTTCAAGTGTCAAAAAGCAGAGGCAATCATTCATCCCCCTCTGATTGTGTCATACGATCCTACAGCATGATACATCATTATAAATTTTTTTTTGTGTGTAGGGGGTGTGGGGGGACGGAGATGAAACGGCAGGAGGATTGCCACAATTCATTAAAGCGAGGCAAGAGGTTTGACAAAGAGTTCATTTACAAAAGGTTCAGGGTACTAGGGAGAGGTCACAACACGAAAGAAAACGGCTAAAATTAAATAGCCGTCTATAGGAAATTTGCTAGTCTCTTTTTGCCTACTAGGATCCAAGCCCTTCCCACCTCCTTATTCTTAGCAACAATGGTTGTCGAAGTTGTAGCTACCAAGCGAAACCTGTATTATAGAGGTGTATTTGACCCAAATTACAAAATCGATAAACATGTTTGGCTGGTTTGAAACCTCAGGGATCAAAATCATTGTTTTGCCAAATTTGAGGAACCAATTTGGTCATTAACCCAAAGTTGATGCAAGCAAAGCTCCTTGGTTATTGTGGGGGAAAGGACATCGACTAGGACCGATCTCAACCACCCGTTATGACCATCTCAGCAAATCCATTGCGTCGACCAAGTCCACACAACCAACGCTAGCTACATGTTACAAGTTGGAACAACGTGCCCAGGTAAACCTATAGTTGCTGTGAAACTTGCAATCAATTTTGCAAGGGCGGAACGATTGGAAACCATAGGCATTACATGCACGTACATAGCTTTCCCCTCCCTCTACAACGTGCTCCACTATGCCCCTGATAATGCCGATGAAAGGTTCACACTTTTGGCATTGTAGCACTTTTTTCAAATTGGGTCTTCAGACATCTGTTTTTGCAAAAATAGCCAATCTTGAGCTCTATAGGCGCGACAGGTGACACCAGCCACAAGAGCTCAGCAAGTGGCCTATCATGCAACAGTGGCATGGGGTGCTCGGTAAGGAGGTTGGCAAGGGAGAGTAGGGGGAATCTTGAGTGGCCGACTGCGATGACGCAATGCGACACCCCTGTAGCATTCGACTGGGGACTTCATGGCCATCCATGCCTGCGTGCACCCACATGGGGATGTCGGTCACGAATGCCTTTCTATGCGCATAAAATTGGTGGCCTTGTTCTCTGCCCTCTCATCCGAAGCCGCACACCTTGGTTTCTTTCCTACCAAGAGAAAGAGTGGCTAGGGAAAAGAAAGAAAGGGAGATTAAAAGATGAGTTTGTAATAATTTTTTGGGGTGGTTTTATTGTGATTTATAAGATTTTGTAGTTGGAAGGATTGTAGAGTGGGTGAAGACCTTCAGGAAAAGGTATGCTTCATTCGCATGCGGGCAATGCGCTTAATATGTTATTAGTGTTTCATTAACGTAATAGTGGTATGGTTGTGTGGAATGCACTTGGTAACTATATTTAGTTGATGGATGTATTTTGTAATTAGCCATGTTTAGGACGTATTAGTGGCGATAATGATTATTTTTTGTAAATAGCTGAGGAAATATGTATTGTTATTTTTAGTGTTTCCAGCGCGTTCGCAATTTAGAAAATATGTATACAAGTCTGTACATATATATTTATTGCTCTTGTGCGATTAAAATTATCAAAAATGATGCCAGGATTATAGAAGTACAAAATATTAGTTGTAGTATATGTATATACGTGTGTACCTGATTACATACATTTGAGCACATGGCCGTAGGCATAATTGGTAACTCAGCTATATTGGTGTGCATGATTATTTCCTATTATGTTAGGTTGTATTTAGTATCATCAGACACCGACACATTCTTTTCTATATTGCAGGGAAAGGTCATTGGTGACAGTCACGCGTGTGGTACATCGCTAGACCCATCTTGGGATGGGCAGCATTGTTGTCGAGCGTGGTCGAGCTATGATGGACTACCCCCCTTAGTTCCCTAGAGACCTCAGGAGGACTGGCCTCTCGACGAATGGTATATTCTAGTTTTGTAGTGGGTTAGGTTGCTGCCCATAGTAAGGATGATGCACATTGGTCACTCGTTCACGTTGGACTCTCCGCTTCTATCGGCACTCATTGACTAGTGGAGGCAGGAGACCCACACGTTTCACTTTTGGTGGGGGAGATCACCATCAGCCTACAGGATGTTGTTTACCTTACTAGCCCTGGTAGACGCCGAGCTTGTTGAGGTCCTACTATACAGCTGGGGTTCGACTGTACTGTGCACGACCTACAGGTGTTTGTGCGATGGCTCGCAGCATGCTACTGGTGAGACAAACCTCGTCGTCTACTATATCTTGTTACAATTGTGATCGTGGGAGCACTTCCCTACTGGTCGACCGTACTTTTGGGTGTAGGTGCACTCGTACCAGATGGAGACACGGTTCTACGATTATGGTGATAACGAGACCCAATGGATGGACCCACCATGGGTACTTGTTAGACTGCTAGCGAGCTAGGATAGAACAGGGAGAGACCATGGCTGCTCAGAGTTCCACAATGTGTTCTAGACCAGAGTCATCTAAACGGTGTGGACCAGAGAATTCAGCTCTAAGACAGCCCTTTCGGCTTGTCAAAGCAATGTGAGTAGGACTGGGACTACTGGCTTATGACCTGCCACCTCATCTTCTACCATATGATGGAGCCCAATGCCCCTAATGAGTCATGAGATAGTTCGGACTTCACCGGCAGGTGCCACCAACACCAGGTCGACCACTACCCCCCAATCATGTTCACCTGTAAGTAAAATTATTTGTTTGCTCATTTCATATAGTTCGTTGCTAAGTCATGTACAATTCATTTCTTCTTTATTTCCACACTCAACAACCAGTTAAGTGCCACGCCTTTTTTGCAAGCAAATGAAGAAGAGATGGAAGAACGATGACTGGAGGGTGACATAGGTGTCTGGACCACAGCCTAGGAGCAGTCAGTGAGGATGTAGGTCAAGCAAGAGCGATGGCCGTACAACCCAGACATGTACCAAATATAATTACGGTGCTACGTGTCGTGCACCCGTTGTAGACTAATAGGCCCCCTCCGCATCCCCATTAGAGGCCACGCACGCTGACAGGTTGGCACTAGGCCCGGATAGACACCATGGGGCACAACATGATGCGACAGTAAATGATTTCAAGTTTGTCTTTACGTTGTACTGATCATGCATAGAGGACTGACCTATTTCGTCCTTCACTGCAGTACAACCGGTTTTGCCATATCATGTGTGAGGGTGGTGCCGCACTATGTGTAGACATTCGAGCACCGTCGAATGGCTCCTAGAGTCTATCTGCAACATGTACGAGGATGCCAAAAATGCATTGGGGACCATCAGCTATGGCCATCCTAGCGATGTGTTCATCCCAGGGGCAATGAGCTGCAGCTTAGTTCGCACATCCTAGCTGCTTGACGTACCACCCTTGCCTCAGGCATTCCTCGTCCATCCAGCGCATTGCTCAGGTTTGCCAATTTCATATTTTCATACAATCAGCACGATACCTTAGCTCCCTTGTTATTAATACATGTCATCTTCGTGCAGGCCGTTCGTGCTGACACCACTCTTCTTCCGTCTTCGTCATGGAGGAAGCCCTACACTGGACCTCCCTTGCTGGGGGTGATGGAGCACAGCACGTCCATTCTAGACACAAAGACAGCCCAAGGCACATGCTTCCCCCAAACAGCTATGTTGACTCGCCTGTCCATGACTGCGAGTTGCAATACGTCACGTACGCACCTACAGACTACCCGTACCTCCGAGAGCATGATCACTGGTACAATCAAACGTATGACAGCAACATAGCCCACCAATACAATGCGGAATACATAGCAATGGACTACCTTGGACCAGAGTACCCTAGAGGTTCATTGTCCGCGCAACACATGAGAACGGTCCTCATAGTTACGAGTTTTCTTGTCATTCCATGATTACCCATCCTCCCTCTAATCAAACAGTGTGATCGTGCAGGTCCTGAGGTAAGTGTTCTGAGAGTGGGCTATGTGTTCATTCTTGACCAAGCGCATGGTCCAGGTTTATCTATTCAGAATAGGATTTTGCACTACAGTTGTACATTCTGTCATCCTAACAAAATGTGTTTTCCTCCACAGGATGCCAGTAGTTACATGGATGACTGTGTGTAGCAGATGTTCATTGCTCAAGAGATTTGGCTCAATCAGTTGTCCAGAGCCCTAGTTCCCTCTCGACCGCTGCAGTATGAGTTGCACAATGTATGACACTCCCCGGACAGGCTAACTTTCCTTGAGAACCAGCTTCAATGAACAAGGAAGCGACAAGCGGACCTCCCTTGACTCGGTATTGCACTCAGTCATAGCACTTTGCATCAAGCATGTCAAAATATTGTTCCACTGACCATTTGTTTTCACTTGTAGTGTCGAACGTAACTACATACACATTAATGCTTTGTCTCTATTGTACCACTACGATCTAGAATTTGTCAATCGTGTCATGTAATTTTATAGTATGTAGGTTTTCCGAGTGAATTGACAGCACGCAGCCACTTTTCTCATATACTTCACAAGACATGATAGCTTCTCTTAGTGAGTTGATAGCATCACCAACTTTTCTCGTTGAGTTGAAAGTATGCACCAGCTTTCCCTAGTATTGTGACTATACGTACTAGCTTTTCTTATTGAGTTGATAAGACATGCTAGCTCATCTCAATGAGTACAAAGCATGCAATAGCTTTCCTCATGGAGTAGACAGTATATGTCAGTTTCCCCTAGTGATTTCACAACACGAAATAGCTTTTCTAACTAAGTTGACAACGCGTACCATTTTTCTCGCTGAGCCGACAGCATGCAACACCTTTTCTCAGTGATATGACAGCAAGAACTAGCTTTTCGTAGAGAATGGACAACATGTATCAACTTTTCTTGGTGAATTGACAACGATGTGACCTTCCCTATGCCCATAGCATTCACTCTCGTGGACGTGAGTGCACTACCATTCAGCAAAATTTACTCCCAAATAGTATGCAAAGACCACCTATACAGTCCAGGTGGACTCCACAACCAAACCAAACACTCCACCCAAGCTTATCTCCAAAAATAGGAGAAGAGGCTAGGGATAATAGAGCATAGGTGGAGCATGTCACTACGCTGCAGTTAGGGATGTCAAACTATGGAGAGCTACTTCGCAAGAGAAAGTGGGAGGCCAAGAAGAAGGGATCCTACCCTGATAATTCTCACAAAGATGCACCAGTCCCACCAAAGTTTCCACGGTAACAGTGCGACTATGGTAATCCAACATATATCATTCAGTCCACACACCAAGCCCCACTACCTGGGTGCACTACACGTGTGACAACATTCTTGTAAGCGAATGTTACATATTGACAAATAACAATGCATGTTTCATTTCACACATCGCTAACCTTCTCCATGCATGACGGCACACCACAGAGCGTTGCTACTTCTTCCGATGGATCAATAGCCCAGAGATGTATGATAGGGCATTCATCAAACAAAAATATGTGTTCAACTACTCAGTGGCGTGGGAGAACTTCACACACTGGAAACCTTACACCCTGGACGATAAGAGAAATGCCAGGATGGCAGAGGACAAGGAAAAGGCACCGA
This sequence comes from Bonia amplexicaulis, assembly GCA_036346245.1. NCBI lineage: Eukaryota > Viridiplantae > Streptophyta > Magnoliopsida > Poales > Poaceae > Bonia > Bonia amplexicaulis. The sequence continues at coordinate 10,803,596 of CM070758.1, read as the reverse complement.
TGGTCCCCGATGCCCCTGCTGAACAGTAGGTTAATTTGAGCTATGACAAGCCTATAGAAGTTGTGGAAGCCGAGTACTAGGTGCAGATCATGAAGGCTAAGGCCCACAAATGAGATAATGGAAAGGCATCAATGGATCCAAATATATACGACAAATGACTACAAGTATAACTTCCAAATGGTGCGCATATATCTTAGCAGTATTTTGGATTGATAGTTCATGCATGTTGCTATTTATATTGTACGAGTTGTGAGGCAAACATATGCACATAACCAAACCCCACACACCATGCAATTTGCACCTTCATTGCGAGGTGTTATGTCAAACTAGACATGGTTCATTACAATAATTTTTTGCAATAACATATCTATACTACTTAAAAGAGGGTGTTGTTGATGGTGGCTCATTAGTACCAAACATTCTACCACCATTCACAAAAATAATGTACCAAACAAACAATTCGACCACCACACGAATTCTTTAACAGAAAAACGAGTTACCAGGTGCGCGGCAAAGTGGACAGCGCCAAGGCATGTGAGGCGACTATGGATGCGGAGCCAACGACATGGACCGGGTAGGCAAATCTTGACAAAGTCAAGCCGACATGCTCGGATAATATGATTTTTTTCATGCGTATGAAAGCACGTGTATTCCCCTAATTAGAAAAAAAGCTAAATGGGTCACACAGGGTCTGGGCGCTACCGGGTTGGTGCTATCGAGCCACAGGAGCTTGGTAGGCTGGTGCGCCCCACCGGCTCTCGCACGCACACCGTGATGCTGAGCTCACCTCTCCTGTCGTGCCGCCTATAGTACTATCAAGCTTTGGTGGCGCAACAGGTGCTGAGCTCGGGGAGGGGCTATTTTTGCAAAAACAGGAGTAAGACGGCCAAATTTGAAACAAATATGTGCTATAGTGCAAAAAGTGTGAACATCTCCCGATGAAAGATCAACAGTGACCCCGGAAGCTTCCTTCCTGGTTGAACAGGCCCAAGAGACCAGACAAAGCCTACCAAGCCCATTCACACTTCAGTTACTACTCACTCTCCCACCCTTTTTGGCCTGGCACGTTGTTTGTTTTGTCTATATCACTTACACGCTGCATTACAGACTCACAATGCACTATGCATGCGTGTGTGTCACTGTAGGACTGATGCCGATGATCAGAGGGGGTGAATGATTTCTAAACCTTTTTTCTCTTAAGGTATTCAAAATCTTCATTCAAGTGACTATGATATTCACCTAGTTCATATCACATCAACTAGGCTAAGTAAAACAAAATTAGAGACAAGAGCCAATAAAATTAGCAGCCTATTGCACAGGGAAGGTATGACCACTGGCCTATGATCGGTCTGACTAGTAGGCCGGTCTGATCTTAGATATGGGGCTAGTATAACCGGTCCTCTATTTCCAGACTAGAAAAACCCTCTGGTCAAAAGCTGAAATCTCAGTAACTTGCTTAATTCTCATCCAAACACTTTCAAGTTTTGCATGATACTTGTTCAAGACAATAGGAACCTAAACCAACAAAGAATCACAAGGTTTTCTCACTTGAGTTCACCAAATTGAAGATAAGGATGAGTTCTTGAATTTTGTTCCATTGTCACTATTAATGACCCTAAGGGCTCCTAGAAGATCAACTGACAATCTAAGGACTAACTGACTAAAATGGCCAAATGCCTCATCCTTCAACGCTAGGAAGTAAACCCAAGAGTATCTGGAGAAATCATCAATAATGACTAGTATATACTACTTCCCTCCTGTTGACTGAACTCTAGAAGGATTTACAGTGTCCATGTGCAAGAGCTGTCTTGGGTCATCTGTCATGATCATGGTAAGAGGTGGATGCAAAATAACAACCATCTTACCATATCTATAGGGAGAGCAAACTAAATTCTTCCCACCCTTGAGTTTAGGTAATACCCTAATCAGCTCCACGCACCGACCTATGTCAAGTGATCAAAACCAATATGTCTAAGCCTATAGTGCCAAAAAACTATATCTCTAGACTAAAGCAATAAGACACATAAGCCCAAAAGAGGAAGACTCAACAAAATCAGCACTAAATACTCTTCCAAGATGAGAAATCACAAAGATAGGATCCTAGACTGGTCTAAAACTCTATAAGCACTCCTCCTAAAGCTCACGTAGAGACAATCATCAATTAATTATGAGACTGAAAGAAAATTATACTTGAGTTTTCTTACCAGGGCTAAATCCTTGAGTATGAAGTTATCGTTGACACGGACTGTGCCCTTAGACATCACGGTCCCGATAGAAGCATCCCCGATCATGATAACTTGTCATCAGATGCTTGGGTAAGGGAGGAAAACTATCTTGATTTTTCTATCATGTGTAGAGAACATTCGGAGTCCACTAGCCACATGTTCTCCTTCCTCCTCTACCAGTACCGAGACACACAAAGAGTGAAAGCAGAACTAGTGGAAGCATAAGCTGAAGCTGATGCAAAACGAGGCAAAGCATGGACACCATGAGAACACACCCCCATACAAGCTCTACCCAGACACCCTCTAAACTCTTGCCTGATGAGGACATGAACCCTATGGATACAACCATATTTGCTATGCTTGTTGTTCCAATTACAAGAGCCCCTACGTATCACTTAAATTATCAAGTGAGCTCGTTTCAAAGAGATTTTACTTTGTTTGATAAAGAACTTATGATATTACATAATGAGAGTCGTTGCGTTTTTTATCATGTACCAAGATTTATGATCAAGATCATGCAATATGTGAGGCTACACATATGTTAAAACCGAGGACGGTTTTTTGTCAAGAAGGGGAGGATGATTTGACCACGCCACAAACACATACGACCATAGCACCCAATATCAAGATTGAACTAAAGGTGAATTCGTTCCTTCAGCTTCAACATATTTTAAATGAGAATATGATGCTATCTAATGATGAAAATATATATTTTTATAGTACCACATCACTTTTGGACCAATGGAAGAAAAAGTTCAAGTTGGACAGGTTTTGGAATCCAATTCGGCCTCCAGATCAATTCGGACTTAGCCTAATAGGCTCAACTTTAAATGTGCATAACTTTCACATACGGAGTCCGTTTGAGCTCCACGAGTACTTGTTGGAAAGAATTTCTCGTCCTATTTCCAATGGATCTAGTCTCAACTTCAAATTCCTCCTGTGCAAACCATAATCATCAAAATATAGTGTTATATCACCTATTTGGGCCAAATTGGGCCTTGTAATGCTTGGGCCCAAGGGGGAGGCGCTCCCCCTCTAGGCCCATACTGTTCACAGCTACACTATTCACATGAACAGTATTGTAAATAGTACCACCTCTTATTTGTAAGTTTTGTGCGGCTCCCCCCCATAATTAAGGAGGCTGCACCCTTCTAGTTTTCTTGAATTTCGTTTGCTTAGTTTTTCATTGTGAAAACTATTGTTCTTCGCTTGTGTTGACTAGACCAACCGTAAAGAACCTCTACGAAATCCCACCTTTTGAACTCAATATAAATATTTGCAATTTCAGATTGCTTGTTATCTTATTCTTGAGTGTTCTTCGGTTGCATGCAGGAATAAACCTTCGTGGTCAGGTCAACCGTGTTCTTGGTACGGTTGATAACAACTTGGAGTATGGTTTAGCAATTGCTTGGTGTTCTGATTGTGGCCGGTTAGAAGCCTGCATCGTCAAAGTCGTTCTTCTCCAAATCGAAATTATCATCCTATCGAAAGATCGGGACCCCATTGCCTCATCAGGTGGTATTAGATCTTCAGTTTACCGGTAGGAATTTTTTGTATCCATAGTTATTAGATTGGTTTTTGTTATTTCCTATAGTCCAGAAATATTGCCCCACAAAAAGAGTTAATTCTCGCTGTCCAAACCCCGTTGTGTCTTTCAATCTATTAGTTTTGGTTTGCTAAATTAAATTTGTGTCCGTTTTAGCATTGTCTAGTTACTGGTCATATCCTTGATTCCATAAAAATCCAAACAAGAAAAATTTTCCGAACTCCAAACCCTAATTCCAACTCAGCTGATTTTTCCTTTCTCTGCAGCCGCCACTAAAAAAAGCCATAACTTTTGATTCCCTGATCCTTTATGAGTGAGACCACCTCCATTAGATTCATAACTTCATTATCCACCTTCATCAAAAAATTTCACATCATTAACACAAGCCAGTTAAAAGATATCTGTAGTGAAGTTTGACCAAAATTTCTGAATTGAATCTGCAACAGTCGGCAATTGTGAATTTTGTGCGAATTGTTCAGTCGATTTTCAGAACTTGGCCCCAAAACAAAAGTTGTAGAAAAATCCGTTATAAAGCGGAGAAAAAAAGAATCATTGAAAAACAGGCAATGGAGAAGAAGTTACGGCCAAAATACCGACGTGCTATCTTGTGCAAAGAAATCTTCAGTTTTCAGTTTTGGGTCAATCCTTGTGTTCTTCAATTCCAGATTGCGTTCGATTGAATTATATTGTATTTACCACTCCTATACATTACCATACAATTATTTTATCCTTCTGCCATCCTTGGTTTATTAGCAATATAGGCTAAGAGCTAGATACGAACTATAATTTAATTCTGTGCAATTTCTGAAATTAAATGATTGTTCTCCATTGCTACATATCAAGCCTTCCAAGCTACACCTTATACTAACTGAGCAGATCAGATTGAACCGTCCCTTGCAATCACTTTACTCATCACCTAAGTTAGATTTATCACAAACCAGCCACCGGTTGCACCACCTGTTTGCTTCGGTAAGAACTTGTAAGAATTTGGTACGAGTTTGAGAGATGCGTTACTTGATTTGAGTCTCCATATCCTAGTAGTTGATAGGAACATATACTTGTGATTTGTTTCCTTGTTTTCTACTAACCATGTCAGGTTCATGGGATGATTACGAGATAGATCCACATCTTCTTCGAGCCATTGACCGGGAGCTCAAAAAAATTCGCAAGGAAGATGCACACTTGAGACAAGCTTCTTCATCACGGGAGGTATATGATGGTGATAGTATGTCCGGTAAAACTAAAACCACTTTGCCACCCTTTACTGGTAAATTTGATCCTGATGCCTATATTGACTGGGAGATAGCTTTAGACAAAAAATTTGAATATTATGATTGGTCTGATAGGCAAAAGATTAGAGCTGTCATTAGTGTGTTTATTGATGATGCAAGACTTTGGTGGAAGTATTTTGGTAGGCATGGTAGAGTGCCTCAAACATGGAATGCATTAAAAAAACTTATCAGAGGTGAATTCGTTCCTAAAAATCATGCTAATTATTTGCTAGCTAGATTGCAACGCTTAAAACAACGAAGTAGAACTGTAAAGGAATATTATCATGAATTAAAAACTCGTTTATTACGTTGTGGGTTAGAGAAACATGCCGAAGCTACAGAGAATAGATTCTTATGTGGGCTTAATAAAGAAATTCAGAACCTTCTTATTCACGAAGAATATAATTCTCTCCCTCATTTGTTTATACTTGCTTGTAAGGTTGAAAGTCAGATTAAGGAGAAATTGAAAGTGTTTGATGATAAGAAACATAAGAACAAACCCGTGTTTGTGCCTTTTTCTATGACTAACAACTTGCAAGTAGTTGAGAACCATGCCGAAGAGGAGCATAAGCTGATTGAACCACTGACTCCATTGGTTGAGAATGAAGATGAGGATATGAATGCACTTACATCATCTGAGGAGAGCCAAAAAGGTAAAGAACATGGTGCTATCATCACTCACGGTGAGTATGCTTTTGAGGGACTACAATTATCCACTGTTTATGCTATTTTAGAGCAAAACTTAGTGGAAAATGATTTTGACACGCACATGTTTCAAGTAGATAATTCAGACTGCATTGACTTGAGTGCACCATATCATAACATAAATAAATTGCCTGCTGTTTTGAGTGATTCATGTGATGAATTAATTGTATATAATGATCATGTGGCTTTGGCTATAAAGAAGTTTTGACTAGAATTTCTCCTGCTAATTTGTTATGTTACATCATGTTGGATATACCTATGAAATTGTCACATGCTATGGAGAAAGTTTCTGAACTCGTATGTTCAAAATCCTTATTTAGTGCCTACACCCCTGGGTATAAGTTTAAGTTGATTGGAGATTATGGTGTAGAAAATTATTTTTTTGTATATCGAATATGCATCACATGGATGAATTGAAGCTTGTTGTATGAGAGGAAAATAAAATTTAGCACTCATCCAATACTTATGTGTTCATCTTTTTTTGCACCATCTAGTATGAACAATCTGAATAAAGGTAATAAATTATGGAAGAACTTACAAATCTCTTCACCCTTGCAAGATGAATTTGCTATTACTCGTTTTAAATGTGATTATATGTATGAACTATGCTTAATTCCAAAAGTTGTAGCTCTGCCCATATGTGCCATCACTTCAAGTTTACAACTTCCGAGATTTAAATTGCATAAGTGCTTCACTTATTTTTGCAAATCTAGTTGCAATAATTGTTGTGTGAGAAATTTTGATTGACTCATTAACATATATAAATACTCTTGGGTTAACAATATGATGAGTTTTTATGATCGCTGCTGTTTTATAATATTAATTGTGCAACAACGAAGAATTGCTAAAACGGATGACATATACATATACCATGCATACACATTGGTTTTTTTGTTATCATACTTTCAGCTTATCAAAAGCCAAGGATGGCTTTGTTTTCAACAAGAGGAGGATAATGAGGACATGAACCATATGCATATAATCATATTTGTTATGCTTGTTATTTCAATTACAAGAGCCCCTACATATCACTTAAATTATCAGGTGAGCTCATTTCAAAGAGGTTTTACTTTGTTTGATAAAGAATTTATAATATTACATAATGAGAGTTCATTGCGTTTTTTATCATGTACCAAGATTTATGATCAAGATCATGCAATATATGAGGCTACATATATGTTAAAACCGAGGATGGTTTTTTGTTAAGAAGGGAAGGATGATGTGACTACGCCACAAACACATACGACCATAGTGCTCAATATCAAGAACCGAATCTAGTTCACAAGAACACCAAAAACCCTAAAACTCAAATTACTTCTTACTCGTAAGGATCTATGGCATGAGGTCCTCCAAATCTAATCTCACATGTCCTAGCAAAGTAACTTAAGTAAAAGATAAGGCTATAACTCTCATGAACCCAAAATCACTAATCTAGTTGAAGATATAGCAAAACCAAACAAAAACGCAAACAAGAACATGATTGGGACAAAGGTTTGATCTAATTCAATAGAGGATGGGGTTTGCATACTTATGATAATTTCAAGAAGCAGTCAAAGCACCACTCTTTTCTCTCTCACATAACCATGGAAGGAGACAAGGTGGTAGAACAAAAAACCTAAAACGTAGAATCCTTGGACCTACCACCTCCTCTCCTCCCTTCTTATAGCCAGTGACAACCCTAATGGATCCAACCATTAAGCCTATAGGAAAACTCATCAACTTCACTAACACAGATTTTACACACTCACGCACACTTCTCAAAGTGTTTACAAGACTCAACCCGCTAACCTTTTAGGAATTGATCCACTTCGTAATTTCAGCTCTCCTTGACCTAAACCACTTCTGCTTTACGTCTCCTCACGCAGCGGTTTTGATCAAAGCACCAACCCGGTATTTTGCCAACTACCAAAATACGCTTGACAAAGCTTCTGGGCACCTTCACATATTTTGACATATAGCACGTAGTATCCAATGGCTAGCCGTCACATCTTCGTGCATTCGGTCTCCTCCGAACCATCTCTATGTGCATTGGCCTTATTACTTAGCGCACCACATGCATCAACTCGCCTTTCACGGTCCTTGTCTTTTCTATGCTTCCCACTTGAGCCACGTAGTATTACTCGAACTTACATGTCCACTCGGACCTCAACTCTCCAACACAGTTCTCCAAGGCACCTGCACATCTAAAGTCCAAACAACCATCTTGAGTACAAGTTCCATGAACTTACTCATATTAGTTAAAACGATGCATCATGCAACATAACACAACCAACACATGACACCTATGCTATGCACACACTTAATCACCACTGATCCTAACTTGATTAAAACAATTCAACAATAGCCTGTCTGACCGCCATTACAAGGCCGGTCTGACCACCGACACCATGTTGGTCAGACTGCCCTAGTTTGACCACTTAACTTCACCAGAAAATACTCTCTCTGGAATTTTGGTTAAACTTTGTCTAGTTTTAGCTCCAGTTTTCAATTTCAGTAGCTCTAAGTGTAAACTTATCCCTAAACAAGCCTACACAAGGGTTTGGTGTTCAATTGACATCACAAACTGAAAAGAGAATTTTCAGAAACTTTTGCAAAATCTAAATTTAACTTAAAAGTATTAACTGTTCATCACAAAAATATGTTAGATCTTGTATATGATCGCTCAGTCACTGTGTCATGTCTCTCTCCGGTGTAGAGCAGAAGAGAGGAGATGAGAGTTTGGTGAGTGGTCACCGCTTCACTTTATCTTGGCCGATTCCTGGGTGGTCAAACGCTGGGGCACAGCTGTGTGATCTCGCGAGGCGCTTATATATACCCCCGGAGACGCACCGCCGACACCCATTACCTCACCATCTCATCTTGGACCCTTGTCTCGTTCAGTTCGGTTCTCACCTCACCACCCCAAGAAAACTGAACAGGAGAGGAGAGAACCCTGAACTTCCGATTTGAAATTCTGAATCCTTCTTCTTTGCACCACCACACCACTCTCACGAGAAGCCAAGAATTCGGAGGCGGAGAGGCGCCAGGAGTTGCGGGAGAAGAGGAGGGGCGGCGGCATGGGGAGGCCGCCGTGCTGCGACAAGGCCGGGGTGAAGAAGGGGCCGTGGACGCCGGAGGAGGACCTCATGCTCGTGTCCTACATCCAGGAGCACGGCCCCGGTAACTGGCGCGCCGTGCCCACCAACACCGGTGCGCGCCTGGTCCCGCGTCTCTCGTTTTGTGTTTACCTTGGGCGATTAATTCTCTCTGATCGACTTCTTGTCGCTGCTGTTCTTGACCATGTGGATGGGTCCTGCAGGGCTGATGCGGTGCAGCAAGAGCTGCCGGCTTCGGTGGACCAACTACCTCCGGCCGGGGATCAAGCGCGGCAACTTCACCGACCAGGAGGAGAAGCTCATCGTCCACCTCCAGGCCCTCCTCGGCAACCGGTAATTAATTTCACTTAATTTTGCTTGTTAATTTGTTTGCTCCAGTCCAGTCCACTTCAGGTTCCTGTGATGAATTGAGCCGTAAATTGAGTTTGTGTTGGTGTTTGCGATTCTTAATTTGGTTAGGTGGGCGGCGATCGCGTCCTACTTGCCGGAGCGGACCGACAACGACATCAAGAACTACTGGAACACGCATCTCAAGAAGAAGCTCAAGAAGATGAGCAGCGGCGAGGACGGCGACGGCGACGGTGCCGGTGAGGTGAAGAGCCGGGTGGCCGCGCCCAAGGGGCAGTGGGAGCGGCGGCTGCAGACGGACATCCACACCGCGCGGCAGGCGCTCCGGGAGGCTCTCTTTCTGGGTCCTCGCCGCCGGCCAAGCCGCAGCAGCCGCTGGCGCCGTCGCAGGCGACGTACGCTTCCAGCGCCGAGAACATCGCGCGGCTGCTGGAGGGCTGGATGCGGCCCGGGGACGGCTGCGGGAAGGCGTCCTCCGGGTCGCGGTCGTCGGCGTCGGTGTTCGGCGAGGGCGCGTCGGCCAGCCACAGCGGCACGGCTCCGACGCCGGAGGGCTCGACGGGGACGAGCAAGACGGAGGACGGCGGCGCGGCAGCCGCGGCGCCGGCGTTCTCGATGCTGGAGAGCTGGTTGCTCGACGACGGCATGGGACATGGGGAGGTGGGGCTCATGGACGTGCCATTGGGGGACCCTAGTGAGTTCTTCTAGAGAGATGAAAAAAAAAGAAAAAAAATAAATGTGACTAAGCTTGAAGAAAGAAGCCAAGCATGCACTTGAATCCTTGTTGATCTAGTTTAGTTAATCTAGTTTAATTTCTTGCTTCTTTTTGGGTTTTGGTGTTAGGGTTTGGTGCACTGATCATGTAAGGCTATACTATTCCATGGTGGGCGACTAGATGCATGGTGATGAGTCAGTCCTGAAACGGAGGTGGCAAACAAAATACATTGTACATATTTTAATAACAATAATGTATATACTAGATGTTATCTATTCTTATTCTGTGTTGGATTTGCTGCAAATTAGATTTAGGCCCGTTCAGAAAGTCTTCTAATTTCGTTTTAAATATGGTTTTTTAACGTGTTTTTTCTTTGTATTATCCGTGTTATATAATGGTTTTCTTTCTTTTTCTTTATGAGGTAATTGATCTTTTGCCACACCTTTCATTGCATTTGATGATTTGCCCCATGATGTCTCATTGACATATGGGTCCAAGGCCCACATGTCAATGAGATAAATGGGGCAAATCATCAAATTCCATGTTTATGTATGGGGCAAATGCTTCAATCTCCCTTTCTTTATATGTCCTAACTAAAAGCTAACATCTGCTATAGTGTCCATTTCAACCAAAAATCATCTGTAAAAGCCGTTTTGAGTATGCTGATTTCACTATTTCCTAGCTTGGTTGTGATTTAATTTGCAAAGCATGCATATATAGTGCTATTATAATTCTTCTAAATGTATGCTCTGTACTCCTAGTAAATTTTATAGTAGGATACTAACAACGGAGGAAGTCTTGAACGGAAGAGTCGTACATGCATATTGATTTAGTGTGGTCTCGCTTCGATTTGATGCACTTATTCATGAGAATCGTATTGTGAGGCATCTAATGCTTGCTCTAGTACTGAGTACTTGATGTGTATCTCAACTAACCTCGTCCCTAATGTTATGATTTTTCACTCTTAGTCTTAGTTATGGAGTAATCTCACATCCATCAAGTTTGCGAGTACTCCCGCTCTGTTTCACAATACACGCATAAGGTGGTGATCATTTTGGCTTATTTTTTGTGGCTTATAGCTAAAAAGCACTGTAGCTGGCTGAAAAAACATTGTAGCTGACAGAGGCTTATTTAACATAATTAAATTTAAAAAAATTAAAAAATATGTTAGCCCATCACAAACAACGCAAACGAATAGGGCAAAAAAACCGGCAAAAAAGCTCAAAAAAAGCTAAAAGTTCAAAAAAAGACGAAATTATGAATAGTAAAAAATAAACCAAAAGCCAAAAACTGAAGTCAAAACGAACAGTGCCTAAAACGAATTACGCACAAAGACTAATATAAGAGCTATCTACAAAAACAAGGTTGTACGACTTAGTTCGGCAGCATTATCTAATAAATTGACATGGAAACGAGCAATAATGTTGTCTTTTTTATGAAAAACAAAATATGCATCTCCTCTGTCCTCTCCTTTTCTTCAATAGTAAGGTTTGCGTACGCCCTGGACTTAGTACGTTAGCAGACTTGTAAATGAGTAAAATTTATTAGGCGATGTACAATAGTGTGATGGTAGCTATCTATAAATTTTATTATGTAGAACATAAGATGATGTGGAGAGAGAGAAGAGAGTATAGAGAATTAGATCGTCTATTATGCAGTAGTCGACTGTAACACGATAAACAAGACATATTGTGTCATAAAGAAGCTATCTATAAAAATATACAAAAAGACAACCTATTATATGGATCATCTTTATTACCGTCTATAGATAACATAAAAGATATTATAGATAACAGGTATCTATACCATTGTACATATTTTTAGAGCCTAGACACCTATTTTGGAGAAAATGACTGCACGACAAATCCAATAAATACGGCTTAAATCGTACGTGTAGAGACATGCATCCACATACGGTGTAGAAAGGGATTCGAGTTAATGGGGCAATATATGTTTGTTCACGTTGCGGAGTGCCCTTGGCTCTCACTAATGGAATGGTAGGAGCCTGGATCGATAGCCTGAGGCTGCAACTGGCCTTGCCTCGCCGCTATGACTAATAAGACACTTAACCTAAATTTTCCTTGGTGATGGCGACCATTGGGGGACACGGCCTGACATTGCATTTAAGGCCCATTGCCTCTGCAGTTAACATTTGATGGTATTTGATCGATACAGGAGCACATCCTGCTGTGTATACTCCCTAGGTCACAAAAAAAATGGTTTTAGATATGAACACAGCTCTTAAACTATTTGACCACTAATTTTTATTTTAATAGATTTATAAAATATAATTTATGAAAGTTTTTTGAGACAAATCTATAAATACTATTTATATGTGTTTAATCTAAATATTAAAAAATACGATAAACAAAGTTTAAAAAATTAACTGCAGTACCTAAAATCACATTGTTTTGCGGCTGGAGAAGTTTGAATGCGTTAGGGCTAAGGTAGCTAGCTGGATCGATCTTTTTGTGAACCCAAGCGCTGTGTTTGTCGTGTCCGAGGGTCGTTAAGCAAGTTTCTAGATCCTTCCATAGTCATGTCATAGTTGTCAGGTTTATGTTAGGCTTAAGTACAATTTTTCAGTTTTAAAAACCATGGCTTCTCAAGACATGAAAGATGAGGGAAACTTTTTGTGACTTGAGTTTATGAATTTACATGTAGAGTAGATGTGTTTCATCTACCTCATCAAGTAATTGCTCCCGGTGTTTTTCTCATTCGGCCTCTTTAGAATTCACATTCTGAATCTTTATAATCGATCAGTGATCGACCATGTGTTGCTTAATCGTCAATACTGATCGTATTTATGGTAGAGAGGTCACAGATTCGACTCACATCAAAGTAAGGTGCGGATTTACAGCTGGCATTTAACCGTATACTACTCAACTCTTCCGAAAGAATCCGCAGCTTTGTCCCACTCGTTTCGATTTCAGTTTCTGGCTTCTAACTTATTTTTCATTATTCATAAATTTCATCTTTTTCTAATTTTTGGATTTTTTGAGCTTTTTTGCCAGTTCTTTTTTTCCATATTCGTTTGCGTTGTCCGTGATAAGCTATCATATTTTTCTATTTTAAATTTTTTAAAATTTAATTATTCTAAATAAGCCACCTTCAGCTACAATAAAATTTCAACCGATACAGTGCAATTTTAGCCATAAACCACAGCTTTTCAGCCCAACCAAGCGGGGATGCCAGCGGGATGAACAAAAAAAATGAACAATATGAGCGGATTTAACCGTATACTACTCAAAACTATTCCAAAATGAACGAAAAAAATATAGGTTTATTTTTTTTTGGCTACGGGTAATGGTTTTTAAATCTAACACGAGTGCTTATGCGAATGAACCGAATACCGATAAACCAATATGCCACTTCAAAAAGGCTATTTCGATAAGTCGCTTTGAAATAACGACAGAAAAATCATTCCGTTTATTTGTTTGAAGGAAATTATAAACTATAAGTTAAAATGAACGGATCCATACAAAGAGTCACTGTAAATGCAGATTAAGGCCCCGTTTGGGAGGGGGGCTAAACTTTAGCCCCATTTTAGCCGATTTTAGCCTCTTCATGCCAAACAGAGGGCTAATGATGGACTAAAATTAGCCCCTAAATCCATTAGCCCTCCAAGAGGTGCTAAAGGGGCTAAATGGTCCCGTCTCTCTTTCCTGGTTGCCCTCGCGAAAAAGAGAAAAAAGAGAGGAGAGGAGGCTACATGCAAGCGCGGACCAGCATGCAATGCAGAGGTAAAATTGACATTTTCAACAATAGGTGCTAAACTTTAGTCCCATTCCCAAACACCCTAAGGGCTAAACTTTAGCCCCTTTATTTGAGTGGGCTAAACTTTAGCTCAGGGCTAAAGTTTAGCCCCTTCCTCCCAAACAAGGCCTAAATTGCCGCTAGCTTCTGCCATGCATGGTGCGAGACAGTGGTACTGGACTGGCAGTCCCATGGACACATATAAAGGGGCCAGGGGTGAGATGAGATCAAAGACAAAGAGCAATGAAACAAGGGCTGCTACGTCACCCCGCCCTTGGAAATATGCAGGCAAGCCTTAACTGCACACACTTGCAGACTTTTAAAGTTGCCTTTGACCTTTTCCTTTCCCTTGCTCAGGCATGGCATGCACAGATGCACTGTGGATGTGGAGTACTGCCATTCATATGCATTCAGTGCAATGCTCCTTTCTTTTCTTTCCCCAGAGCTGTAAAAAACCATGAGAGGCCCCAGCCCTCTCATGCATGCCATGACCTGCAAGATTACTACTCCTAGGTAGCTATAACTGAAACAATGTGTTCTTTCTTCTTCTTCCAACCTTTGCAGCTGCTTTAGGCCTGTGAGTGCGCCTGTGAGTGCTGTGTGTGGGAGAGCCGCTTTTGCACTGGCTGGCTGGGCTTACTGATTCTAGAAGGTAAGTGGTCTAATTTCTTTTTACAATTCGTCAGGACAGCTGCCTAGGTATGGAAAATGTCTTAATTAAGAGGTGCTATACTTTGGCCAGGTACTATGATCAGCTTGCTTCCAAAAAGACAAAGGGCATGTTTGGCAATGGCTACGGGTTATGACTTTTGGCTGAAATTTTTGAATTTTAGCTATTTACGGTACAGATTACGGAGAGAGATACCTACTTGCAATTTTGGATGGTATAGATGTTGGGCTTTTAACGTGTATATCGTTTAACTTGTAGACCCCGTCTTGAGAAAATACTCCGTTTGAAAGTTAGGTACTGAACAAAAGTCAAAAGCCGCCAGCTTCGGAGGAAAAGAACAGACTCAAAACGATGGGCTCTTTTAAGCTGTAGCTTTAGTTTTTGGTCTATGATTTTTAAATTTTAGCTGTTCACTAGAGACAGTATGCAGAGGGAAACAGTCGCATGCGATTTTGACCGGTATAACTGAACTCGTACAGTGTCTACTATAATATACGTGTAGATCCCGTCTTCAAAAATATATCATTTAAAAGTTAATTGCTATAGTAAAAAAATAAGTCAAAATCCGAGCCGTTCTGGACCCACCCAAAATCAATTTTAACAAAAGTCTGAAGAAATATTTGTTGTATTGGTGGGCATAGGAGTAGCATAAAGTGAGAGAGATGAGAAGAACTGAGAGGAGTCTTGAATGCTGGGAAAAAAGAGCACAGGCATAAATGCATGCCTCCCCTACTCCGCAATCCACATGTGAGACGACATATTTGTACAGAAATCAGCTGGTCTCTTTGTATCGCATAGCTGTAAAGCAGGAGAGAGGGATGGATCGTCGAAGAGGTAGGTAGCTCGATCGTAGATGCATGTGCAGCACCGATTCCGGCCAACAAACGATTTTCGAAACTCTTTACTTAAAGGTATCTAAAATCTTTACTCCAATGATTAGATACTCATCAATTTCATATCACACCACCAGGGCAATTCAAATCAAACCTAAGAACAAAAGCAAACAAAATCAACACTCACACCGATAGATTGGTCGGTCTTATCGTAGGTTTAAGACCGGTTCTATTAGTCCTCTGTTTCTAGACATAAAAAAAATCTCTCGGGATAAAAGCTCAAATCTTAAAAACTTCCCGATTCTCTTCCAAATATATCCAGGTCTTGTATGAGACTTGATAAAAGGCAATAGAACCTAAGATGATGAAGAATCAAAAGGTTATTGGACTCGAGTTCATCAAATTGAAGAGAATTGAATCTAGTTCATAAGAACACTAAAACTTTTAAATCTCAAATTACTTCTTGTTCGTGAGGATTTAAGACATAAAGTCTTTCAGATCTATTCTTACATGTCCTAGTAAGATAATTCAAGCAAGAGATTGGGTTAGAACCCACACAATCCAAAATCATAAATCTTGTTTAAAAACAAGCAAAATCAAAGACCACAAACAAGAATACGATTGAGATGAAGATTTAATCTATTTCAGTGGAGGATAAGATTTACATACACATGAATGATGTATAAGATACAACCAAAATACCACCCTTTTCTCTCTCAAATTCTCTCTCACAACTAGGGATGGCATCAGCGCAAGGCACGGGTAGTGCTTGCCCATACCCGTACCCACGATCCCGATTTACGCCTACGGGCATACCCACGAAGGACCATGGGTAAAAAAACCTCGTCCATACCCGTCGCACGCGGGAATACCCGTTTACGGAAGATGCATGCGGTTGGGTGGGGGCGACCGGCTGGTGGATCTGGACGATGAACGCGGGACGAACGTCGGCGGCTGGATCTCGAGGACGGGACGAACGCCGGCGGCTGGATCTCGACTTCTCAAGGACGGGTGCCGGGTGGGGGCGGTGGCTGAACTGCTGAAGACCTGAAGTCGTTCGGCGATAGAGGAAGAGGTGGCTGGACCGCTGGAGAGTGGAGACGGTGAGTCGGGAGTCAGCGAGGAAGGAGGAGACGAGGGTGAGGACTGAGGAATGACCGAAGGAGAGGCCGAGGAGATGAGGATTCAAGGAATGTGGGCGGCGGCTGGGGAGTTGAGTGGAGTCGGGAGACTCGAGTCGGGACCTTTCGGAGGCGTGGATGGCTGGACCTGGACGCGTGGTATTTAGGGTTAGGGCTTTGTTAGATGGCGGGTATACAGGTGAGATGGGTACGGGTAGAGCTTACCCATACCTATGCCCGTTTACTTGATGGACAGAGAGTTCCCCCCATTTTCATACCCGTGGGCAGAAAATACATCACATACCCGGCTCCATTAGGGTATTTACCCACGGGTACACGGGTAAACGGGCACAATTGCCATCTCTACTCACAACTATGGAAGAAGACAAGGCGGTAAAGAAAAACTAAATCGTAGAATCCTTAAATCTCACCACCTCTTCTTATCCCCTCTAAATAGCCAACACGACCCTAATGGGCCCAACCCATTAAGCATACCAGGTTAACCCGTCAACCCTACTAACACGAATTTTACACACTCACACGTGCTTCTCAAAGCATTTACAAGACTTAACCAACTAAATTTTTAACGATTAATCCACTTGTCAATTATAACTCTCCTTGAGCTAAATCATTTCTCCTTTGCGCCTCCGCACCATGGTTTTAATCAAGGTACCAACCCCAGTGTTTGGCCAACTACCAAAATATCCTTGATGAAGATTCCGAATGCCTTCCCTTGACTTTGCCTTCATCTTCACCTCAAAGCATATCTCCATGCTTTAACACGCAGCTCGTAATGCGCAATGATTAGCTGTCACATCTTCACGTTCATGCATTTGGACTCCCGAATCATCTCTACATGCATCGGCCTTGTCACTTAGTGCACCACATGCACCAACTTGCATCTTCACGATCCCTATCTTCTCTGTACTTTTCGCTTGAGCCACGTAGTCTCACCCAAACTTGTATGACCACTTAGACCTCAGCTCCCTTGTCTAGTCCCGTTCATTACCATCGATCGCTACGTCCTTGAAGCCACCTGCACATCTATAGATCAAGCAACTACATCGAACACAAGTTTTATGCACTTGATTCACGTTAGTCAACCATGCAAGATGCAATGCAACACAACCCTCGCAGGGCCGTGCCCCATGGGGGTGCGGACCGTGCGATCGTACAGGGCCCCCTAATTTCTAGGGCCTCAAAAATTCAGCCCAGCAGGAGAAGGTCCATGTATTCGTGTGAGGTCAGAGTGCCAGATAGGGGTGAAAATGGATCGGATACGGACGGATAATATCTCTACCATATTTATTTTCATATTTTTTTTGAATACAGATACGAATACGAATAACTCGAATACGAATACAAATACGAATAATATCGAATACAGATACGGATCGAATACGAATCGAAACAAATACGGTTACGAATATTTACAGGAACATTAAAACCCCTTAAACTATACATCCAAAATTAACAAAAATACATAAATAGTTCATTTTGTCAAAATATTCATGAAATCTAAACAAGCATAGTCTTTTTATCCATAATAAATATACCCAATAGTCGATCATAACATAACTACATAAGTAGCAACAACGTGCAATTCATGGAATACACATGATGACATAATAGCAATTTGAACAAGCATAAGAACATTTCATTCCTCCATTTCATCCACCAAGTCCTCCATGATAGCAATTTAAATAAGCATAAGAATACTAGGCTTACTGTATATGTATCCGTATCCGTATCCGGTTTCGTATATTGGGCTAAAATCCCGGATATCCGGTTTCGTATTATCCGAATTATCCGTATCCGTATCCCTATTCGACGGATACTAGGTTTATTGTATTTGTATCCGTATCCGATAAAAAAAATCCGTATCCATATCCGATCCGAGAACTATCCAAAAAAATCCGATCCGACACAATCCATATCCGTATCCGTCCGGATCCGACGGAAACTATCCGATCCATTTTCACCCCTAGCCCCAGAGCCTAGCTCGAGTCCGCGTGCGCGTCTCCGCGCGACGACTTCGCGTGCGTGGCGCTTCGTATTCTCGGCTCCGAGCCCCGAGGCCCCACGGCGTTTCGTATTCTCTCTTGTATCCATGACTTCGTTAGTTCGTGTTCGTCTCGTCTCGCGAAGCCGCCACCGGCTCGTCCAATGTCCATTCATCTAGGGCCATGCCGTTACTTAGAGTTTTGTACAGGGCCTCCAAATTTCACGGCACGGCCCTGAACCCTCGTAGCTCCTAAGCCATAAACTAACATCAAACAACTCAACTCAACTCACAATGATCTCTAGGCACAGCCATCGGTTTGGCCGCTCATCCCACACGCTGTGTGATCGTATTTTCAATGCCGGTCACACCGGCCAACTCATCCTAGTCCGACCACCATCCATGGCTGGTCTGACCACATGCGACCAACACTAAAGCATGCTTTCTGGAAAAAAAAACAACCGTCAACTAGAAATCGGCCATATCACTTCCCTGGTGTGACCGCTCTCAAAATCCGTTACACTGCACCCGATCGAGATAGTCGTCACCGTCGGTCCGTCCGCTTCCTCCCCATGGTCTGACCACCCCACCAACCGGTCCGATCAGGAACACTGATGGCAAATCTGAATTTTTTATAACTATTATAAAATTCAAATTAACTTAACTAAAGTATCGATGATTTATCACAAAACATATATATTAGACATATTAGCTGGGTTCTTTTTAGCTCAACCTTTGTCTTATTACTTCTTGTTATAATAACTAGTTTTTAAATGATGTATCTTTTTAAGACGGGGTCTACAAGTATATTATAGCAGATATTGTACCAAGTTTAGCTATACCAACTAAAATCACATATGATTATTTTTTCCTATGAATTGTTTTTTACGAATAATTAAAATTTAAAAACCATAAATCATGAGTCAAAACCACGGTTCAAAAGAGAACACAACGTGTTCTCCGTAGGCCCGCGCCTCCGCGTATATGCACTGTGGCTGGCTACTAGTGCGTGCTTGTGTTGACCCGGCCGTCAGCGTCTCTCACCTCTTGGAACCGGGATCCGATAAGCACATTGACGCAACTGCGCCGTCCGGCTGCCCAAGAATCGAGATATGTGCGAGTGGAGTTATGCCGATCCAGAAGCTGGATCATCGCCTGGACTCGACTCTACTCTCATAAATACTGTAAGCAACGAACTGGGCTAAGTCAACCGGCGCATATGCAATTCAAGCACCGATCGAGCTTCGCCGCATTTAATTACAGGTCTGCGAATCAGATAAATTAATGAGCGTACGTGTAGCCTAGGAAGTGCAAGACACTAGCAAACCATGCATGGGTTATCCGTTGCTTGAAGTAAAACCGAGATTATTCGTAGATTTAGATTACTAACAGCACGTTGTTGTGACATGAACCATGGTGCTGAGCCGCTACAAAATCTATGTACTACCAATCGATCCATTTGCATTGCCACAGTGCTGCAGGAGGAGTCAGCCCCCATGCCCATAGCCATTACCTGTGGATCCCCGGCCTGCAATGGAAACAGCTGCCCCTCCTACCTGCCTGCCACCACAGCTGCCTGTCTACGTAGAGTTGATTGCATATGTAGCACTATACCAACTTTTTTTTTTCAAATCTGACTGTCCGACACATGAATTTTTAATTTTGACTCTCTCTACTACCACAAAAGCAACGATAAACGACACATGCCATTTGACAAGCTCCTACATTGTAGCAGATTCGGACACCACAGTACCATCTGCCGAGATAGCAAAGCTCCCTATCGAGCTAGCCAAGCTCGACAGTCATCTTACAGGATGTCCATTAATGCTACTTAATCATGCTTACACTATTTTAGTCGTTAACTTAAGTATACTTACACTAAGCATATATTAGTGGTCTCCTGTCGTGGCTGCCTAGTGTTGCAGGTGCTCTTCCCGAGCTAGCCAAGCTCGGTAGATGCTCCTGCTGAGCTAGCCGAGCTCAGCAGGTGATACCACGGTGCTCTAAATCTGTTGTGACGCAGGAGCTTGACAGGTGATATATGTCATCCGACGCTACTTCTCGTGCGCGGAGAAACTAGATTTGAAAAAAATAGTACAATATCATGTCTGCGATCAACTCGTATACATATCGCCTACCATATCACATCACTCTTCAGAATGTATTTGTTATGGTTACAGACCAAACAGAGAGATAATAGTATAGTGGCAGAGATGTTAGGTGAGCAATGCTTTCTTTGGGTGTTCCCCAGGTCCAGGACAGCTTTATATATATTCACATGGGGAGTATTTTACAATTATATCCTTACATCCAAGTATCTCTCTCAAAGGCATTTATGACATTATACATGTCTCATCGTGAGCTTTACAGCCTTCTAACAGGCCAGCTGGACTTAGGTGGGGGCTACCCTACAACAGGAGTCTCTCATGGTGAAGGGCTTCATAGGCCGAAGCCATGTTGCTGAGCCATTTGGCCCCCTCCGTCCCCACGACCTGTGACCTTCTGTGATCTTGGGCAAAAATGCCATTGCTAGCGCGGCCGAGCTTCGCACCGAGGATGCGGGGTTAAACTGGCTGTCGAAGACCCCCTCCCCCCCCCGCGCGCCACGAGGTCCTTCATCTGCGGAGTCGAAGTTGCTGGCAAGTCCGGGCTTATGTTGCGGATATGTTGTCGAAGCGCGAGGTGGGTCCGAAGCAGAAACGTCGCCGAACTGACTTCCGCGGTCGTCCTGTATTCACGAGGGCTCGCGCCTGAAGGCAATGTCTTGATGTCGGCAAGAATAGTAGTATGGTTACACCACATGGCCACCTGTTGTGGTTACAGACCAAACAGAGAGATAATAGTATGGTAGTAGAGATGTTATGCGAGTAATGCTTTCTTTGGGTGTTCCTCAAGTCTAGAACAGCTTTATATATATTCACATGGGGAGTATTTTACAATTATGTTCTTACACCTAAGTATCCCTCTCAAAGATATTTATGATATTATACATGTCTTATCGTGGACTTTATAATCTGCTAACAGATCGACTGAATTTAGATGAAGGTCATCCATACAACAGTATGTTTGACATGGGCACATGGCTGGCGAGGAAATCTCCTCCACTTCCATCCATCCATCCTATCACCTCACATGCAGTACTAGCACATCTCTTTGTTTAGAATCATGCTGCCGGCGCGCCTACCCAGGCCGACGACGGCAGCGTCGCGACTCGCGAGCATGTCAGAGCTCCGGCTGTACGTACGCACGCACAGTGCAACACATATACGCCACGTGACGTGGGTGATTCATGGAGGGGGGATGGATCACGTGACACGGCTGACATACGCGAGTACGTAGCATGTGCGCCAGCCTGAACACTTGAGAACTCAGAAAGCTTAATCATACGTACAGTTCAGATATGAGAAATACAGTAGTATGAGAAAAGAAAAATGTGACGGCAAGAGGCTGGCAGGTAGGCAAATCCGGTTTTTTTTTTCGAACGGCGGCGTTAATGCCGTCGAGCGAGGTGAATTACTTGGGGGCTTGGCTTGGCTGGCCGGCGCCGCTGTTAGTAGCAGTCGTTGTGGACGAACGCGTGGATGGATGTTGATGGCTGAGCGCGACTGGTTGATGGAGAGGAGGATCAAGCAAGGCTTAACCAGCAAACCATGCAGAAATATTATCGTCCCCGTACACACGATGATGCTGCGATAGAGATTACGATGGTGACCAGTGACGAGGCGCCTAGGTATATATTTGATGTAAGAAAAGGTCGAGATAGAATTTTTTTAGCGTTCTCTTGGCTAAGGCCATTTATTCCAACCAGAGCAAGAGATATGATATATTTAATATAACTGATCGTCGATCACTTACACCCATTGACATCAGGAAGAAGTAATAACCAACTTACCTGACCAGTGACTATACGTATAACTGATCGATAGTTTACCACGTAAAAGTTTAATTGAATACATGTGTGCCTCAAAGGGGACATTATTCTTTTCTGCACTTCTTGTAAATTCATTGTCCATGTTAATAAAGTCATGGGGTGTGTTATTGCCCCTTTTACTATTTTCATAAGTTCGATAACAGTTGGCATCAACTGTGGGGAGCGTCGTCATCCAGAGATCC
The DNA here is from genome assembly GCA_036346245.1 of Bonia amplexicaulis. NCBI lineage: Eukaryota > Viridiplantae > Streptophyta > Magnoliopsida > Poales > Poaceae > Bonia > Bonia amplexicaulis. The sequence goes on along the minus strand of CM070758.1, from coordinate 10,781,196 downwards.
TCGCCGTGATGTTCTCAAGCCCTCGCGTATAGACGACGGGAACTCCTTCGACCTTGCCGACCTCATGGATGAGGACTACATCCCTGAGGAGACATGCAAGTGTGACTTCTACCTCGAGTATGTTCCCGAGGAAGGATATTTGTTGTCCTCAGCCAAACTCGTTGGGACCAAGGCGACGGAGACATCGCCACCGCCCTCAAACAACTCCAAGGATGAGTATGTTCTTGAACCTGTCTCAACTGGAGAGGCAGGTGACAACCCTTCTGATACTATGACGTCTATTGATGATATCGCTAATAGTGTCAATGATAGGATTTCAGCAGAGCCATTTGCAGAACATCTACTCTAGAATCTTTAGTACTACTCGTCCTTCGATGAGGCCGAAATATTCTCACCCTCCATCTGCGGAGTTTCATGAATGTGCTATTCGCCTTCCCCCTACATATTTAATTTCCTCCTATACAAAAATAGCAAGACCTACCCCATTGGTAATTCCATCAATGACACCCTTATAAAAAAACTGTAGCAATTAGTGTAGGCAAGACTCTACCCTAGAGCAGCCGACAGAACATGAACAATGTGTTGTAAATATTGTGGTATAAGCATATTGTCTATTTTAATTCCAATAATAATTATGATAATAGTAATCACCCAAGCATGGCATAAGAATGACATAAACAATATATTGACATAGAAATCCATCATGTCATTGCAAAATGAGTGAATACTTAAAATGAATATCATATATGAATTCAACATTAGCATGGCAATCATTACATTAATGTATTTGCATGCTACTTCTTTTATAAACTTGACATATATGATCAACATATGTAGGGATATAGAATTAAAGAAGTAACATGTCGTTTTCATACACATCCAAATGATCAAGACTAAAACCAAGATATAACAAGTTAATAGTTGTTGATTGCTCTCGAACATGGTTGCTCAAGATCATACATCTTGGCCTTCTCATGTTGATATCGATACTCTTAACAAAAGTTCTAGTAACTAGAATCGAGATTTGAGCTCCTCTTTATATTTTCTCTAACATAACAAAGGCAAAGCAAATTATAACAATGTCTCAATTTCGGTCTTAATTGTTAATATGCAGAGGATCAACAAGTAGTCATCAACAGCCAACAGATTATGATATAAGAACAAACAGAGCCTAGATAGAAAATATAATCTGAGTAAATGAGTCTACTTGATCTACCAAATCCTATTGCAAATAACAATTCTATTCAATCAAGCATAAATGACATGCCATCGTGAGAGAAAATAACTCGGTTGAGCTCAAATCCAATCTAGTTATCTAGACTAATCTCGGTGATGCGATGGTTTCTTCACAGAGCATACAGAACAATGTAACATTTGCAATCTTCAACTAGTGATACTCACGACGGATCACAAATTGCAAAGCATCAATTAACCGATATACTCACGGTGGAGGTGATATTCTAAGTCACCAAGACACCGAATGGAGGCAAGGCACGATAAATTATTTGTCCCGTAAAACCTATCAACCCACTATTGCAAGCGTGAGATGGTTCACGGAGATACAATGCCACTTTTCTCTTCTCACCAAGTCAAGAAGAAAACCGAAGTGCGTGGATGCCGCACAAGATCACAAGATTGCTCGCCGTGAGCAATCAAACACAAAGTAGCCGACGCCACTCATCGCCTCCCTCGCCGGCCTTTGAGCTTGGGTTTCCCACACCCAAATTAGGGTTCTCACTGAAACCGAAACCAAAACCCAATCGAGATAGCGCGAAGCCTCAAATCTCCGCCAACCAAGAACAGGAGGAGAAGCAACTCAAAGGAACAAGATTGGATCGAAGAAGAGATACTGCCTACCGTGGAGCCGTGCGGCCTTAAATAGAGAAGACAAGAGTTGGTCATGGGGTGGTGCGAAGCGGCGGCTCAAGAACCCGGGCCAACCCACGCCTCGCCACCGCCTCCGTCCGTCTCTCTCCGCATGCCGAAATCGCCAGATCCGGCGAGGAGACGAAACGCCGCCGAGACCCGCCGAACGCGCACGAGAATCGCAGACGGACACGCTGGGAGGAGACTTCGCTCCTCCCTTATCTCTTCAGCGGTGACCGCCAGTGGGCCCACTGTAAGTCCTCTTTCTTTGTTTTCCTTTTCTCAATTTGGGAAATTCCAAATATGCCCCTGACTCACAACAATCCCCACCAATTTACCAATTGGTAAAGGATTTTTAATATCTTGTTTAATATACAGCTGTTCGGCGATGGGTACCTTGCGGGTTTGAACCCAAAGTCTAGCGACAAAGACTACGACTCTGCACAGACAAAGGAGGACTTTGCCTTGATCCAATGTCTTGGTGTGAGAGCTTTCGCCAAGTCACATTCTCATCTTGGCGGCTTGCCCTTTCCCTCTCGGGTTGGGACGTTCCGGTCATGTCCCGTATCTAGCTCATGAGTACTTAAAGAAGTATACCCTTATCTTCCTTTGATTGCGACCTCACAATCATACTCACGTAGGTGAACTCTTCTAGGAGTCCCGTAGGACGACTCCATAAGTCATATATAGACCTTGAGTTCATTAAGAGCCTTTGCTCAACCTTCCATACAAAAAGAGCACTGCAGCTAATGGGACCCGTTAGATGTGCTCTCTAATTTCACACAGTTTGTTGTCCTAGAGCCTAGTTCACGGATCTCCGATCTCCTAGGATAGGTTACTACCGATGTGAACCTTCATACGGGTATAAGCCCCATTCCCCGAGATGTCGCAAGGATGACTTTTGAGCCAATCCTTTAGTGAAAGGATCGCTAAGTTCCTTCGCATCGGATGTATTCTACGAAATAACACCCGCCTCTCGGCATGCCGCATCGACTTAAGTCGCCTCTTTATGTGTTTGAGGACTTCATATTGTCCTTTCTACTCTTCGCCTTAACCAGAACGGTTTGGTTATCGCAGTAGATCAATATAGCTGGAATCGGTTTTTCCAAAGACAGCGGTCGAAAGGAGTTCTCGAATCCATTCGCCTTTCACAAACCGAATCTAGTGCAACTAGCTCAGCCTCCATTGTGGACCGTGTAATGATAGTCTGTTTTGAAGACTTCCATGAAACGGCCCCACCTGCTAGAGTGAATACATAACCACTGTAGCCTTCATGTCGTCCGAGTCATCGATCCGCTTGGAATCATCAATCCTTCCAAGACCGCGGATGACCGTAATAATGTATTCCCAATTTAGAGGTTCCTTTAAATATCTCGAGTACTCTCTAGTGCTATCCAATGATCATCTCCTGGATTGGACGATAACGACTCAACTGCAAACAAGATATGAGATGTCCGCCTCGTTGCACTAGTTAAGTACATCGTGATCCTATGATTTGAGAATATCTAAGTTGATCTTTCCCATGCCCAGTGTTCTTATGCAGCTTTGCATTTGGATCATAGGGTGTGGATACTGGCTTGCAGTCCATAAACCCAAATCTAGTTAGGACTTTATCCACATAATGGGATTGTGAAAGAGTAATCCCATTCTCACCCTTAATGAGCTTGATGTTTAGAATAACATCGACTTCACCTGCATCTTTCATATCAAAATTCTGGGAAAGGAAAGACTTCGTATTATTGATCACATCCATGTTGGTCCCAAAAAGCAATATGTCATCTACATAAAGGCATAGAATGACACCTTCGCCTCCACTAAACCGATAGTAGACACATTTATCGGATTCGTTTACACAAAAGCCGACCGACGTCATCGTACTATCAAATTTCTCATGCCATTGCTTAGGAGCTTGCTTTAGACCATACAGGGATTTGATCAATCGACATACTTTCTTTTCTTGCCCTTCAACCACAAATCCTTCAGTCATTGCATATAAATCTCCTCATCCAACTCTCCATTTAGGAAAGCGGTCTTTACATCCATTTGATGTACTAGGAGCTTGTATGCGCACTATTGCTAAAAGCACTGAATTGTGGGTAAACGAGCCACGGAGAGTATGTCTCAAATAGTCTTCTCCTTCCTTTGCGTGAAACCTTTAGCCACTAAACGGGCCTTGTACTTTTCAATAGTACCATCAGTCTACGCTTTTTTTAAAGATCCATTTGCGACCTCTTGGCTTACAACTAGGTGGGAGATCTGAATTTCCCAAGTTCCGTTAGCTATGATGGAATTCATCTCGCTACTGACCGCTTCCTTCCAAGAGTCCACATCCGGAGATGCGATGCTCTCGAAAGTGTTCGTGGCTCATCATCCACGACATAGGTGACAAAGTCTTCACCAAGTGACTTTTCGGTTCTCGTCTCTTACTCCTCCTCAACTCCAAATCAAGTAGTGTTATCCACATTAGGAAGAATAGAGATCATCTAAACCGAATGGTCATTGACTTCCTTTGGTCTCATAGGAAATACTTGCTCAAAGAATGTCGCATCGCGAGATTCCATCACTATATTTGTAGTGATGTCAACTACCTGATTTGACCACTAAGAATCTATAAGTCGCGGCTGTAAAGCATATCCTAGAAAGACACAATCAACGGTCTTAGGACCAATCTTTCTTTTCTTCAGAATGGTACATGAACCTTTGCAAGGCATCCCCAAGTCCAAGAAATGATAGGTTGGGTTTTCCCTTCCATCCTTCATAGGGTGTTTCCTCCCGATTGCGAGGTGGAACCCTATTCGTGATATAGTTAGTCAGAGAACCGCCTCACCCCACCAATAGTCCCAAGATACCGAACTCAAGCATGGCGTTAACCAAGTCACAAAGAGTTCGGTTCTTCCTTTCGGCTATTCCATTTGATTGGGGTGAGTATGGTGGAGTAACCGTGTATTATTCCACTTTCTTCACGTAATTGGGAGAACTCATGTGAAACGATTCACCTCCTCATCCGATCTTAACTGCTTGATTTTCTTTTCTAGTTGATTTTCAACTTCACTTTATAGATTTTAAAGTGTTCAAGTGCTTCATCTTTCGCTTTAAGTAGATAGATGTAACAATACTTAGTTGCATCATCTATGAGAGATAAGAAGTATCGTTTGCCACCTTTAGTTAATATTCCATTCATCTCACAAATATCGAATGGATTAGTTCAAGTGGAGAAGTGCTTCGCCTTGACGCTATGGAAAGGTTTTCGGGTCGCTAGCTTGCACACACACTTCACATTTTGAACCCTTCTCATAATTATAGCTAGAATTAAACTCATTTTACTTAACCGCATAATGGCTTCAAAATTAACATGACACAACCGTGAATGCCAAATATCATGAACTTTATTGCAATGGGAAACATTAAAGATGTTTACATTATTCAAATCAAGAGTTGATAAGCGGAACATGCCTCCGCTATCATAGCCTTTGCCCACAAAATTACCAAACTTGGTCAAGATGACCTTATTGGACTCAAATACAAGCTTTATTCCTTGCCTACACAAAGATTGACCGCTAAGGAGGTTGCGAGTCATCGCAGCACATACAAGACGTCTCTCAGATGAGTGTCTTGCCAAGTGAGCTTGTGCAAACCCGTCCAATCCCATCGATCGCGGCGGGCGCTCCGCTGCCCATTAGGACGGATCCACCACCTTCACCCTGAAATGAAGAGAAACAAGATCGATCAACACATATATGTCTAGTAGCACCTGTATCAATCCACCAATCAATAGATGGATTTGCCATAAAGGCCTGAGGTACATACTCTTCCAAGCTGGAGCTTGCCAGCACGACATTTGCTTCGGCCTTATGGCCTTTGTGCTGACCAGGAGCAGGACCCTTGCCCTTTCGATTGCGACAATGATTGGCCTTATGGCCAGCCTCTCCGCAAACAAAACAGACAATGTCTTCCTTTTTCTTCTTCATTTTCTTTGGTTGGAGCTTGTATTGGGGCTGACTCTTGAATTTGGGTTTCCTGTGGCCTCCAGCTCTTTTGACTTCCACTTGATGAGCTTGGACTTGAGCCTTTCCCATACCGTCACCGATCCGCACGCTCGACATTGATAGCAATGACACTCATTGAGCGTCAGCGCCCTTTATATGTTCTGAGCGGTCACAAAGTCACGCCACGAGGGCGGTAACCGCCAGATGACGCTTACTTGAACTTCTCCGGTAGGACACGTCGATCGACTTAAGTCACGTACATGGAGTTGAAGCTCGTGGAGCTGCTCCATCACCGACCGTCCTTCCACCATCTTATAGTTCAAGTAGTTGGCGTTACAAAGGACTCGTTCCGTTATCTCCTTGAGTACTTCTCATCAAGCTCGTCCCACGCTTGCTTGGCATTCGTGAAGTTGACGAGACGCCAAACAACCGGTTAGACAGATGGCCAAAGAACGGGCTAAGACGCATTGTTGGCATCTTCCCAACGCATCGTTTCGGTATCTCTAGCGAAAAGCGGAGGACTTGAAATGACCCGAAGAGCCTAAGGTCGATCGACCAAAGCTTGGCCCTCGCGCCAACGTTTGAAGTTGACACCGTCAAAGACTTCGAGCTTTACGACGTCGATGAGGAAGCCATTCTTTCAAGAATAGGTTTTGGATTGTTGTAAATATTATGTATAAGCATATTGTCTATTTTAATTCCAATAATAATTATGATAATAGTAATCACCCAAGCATGGCATAAGAATGACATAAACAATATATTGACATAGAAATCCATCATGTCATTGCAAAATGAGTGAATACTTAAAATGAATATCATATATGAATTCAACATTAGCATGGCAATCATTACATTAATGTATTTGCATGCTACTTCTTTTATAAACTTGACATATATGATCAACATATGTAGGGATATAGAATTAAAGAAGTAACATGTGTTTTCATACACATCCAAATGATCAAGACTAAAACCAAAGATATAACAAGTTAATAGTTGTTGGATTGCTCTCGAACATGGTTGCTCAAGATCATACATCTTGGCCTTCTCATGTTGATATCGATACTCTTAACAAAAGTTCTAGTAACTAGAATCAGATTTGAGCTCCTCTTTATATTTTCTAACATAACAAAGGTAAAGCAAATTATAACAATGTCTCAATTTCGTCTTAATTGTTAATATGCGAGGATCAACAAGTAGTCATCAACGACCAATGATTATGATATAAGAACAAACAGAGCCTAGATAGAAAATATAATCTGAGTAAATGAGTCTACTTGATCTACCAAATCCTATTGCAAATAACAATTCTATTCAATCAAGCATAAATGACATGCCATCAGAGAAAACAACTCGCTTGAGCTCAAATCCAATCTAGTTATCTAGACTAATCTCGATGCGATGGTTTCTTCACGAGCATACAGAACAATGTAACATTTGCAATCTTCAACTAGTGATACTCACAGACGGATCACAAATTGCAAAGCATCAATTAAGCGATATACTCACAAAGGAGGTGATATTCTAAGTCACCAAGACACCGAATGGAGGCAAGGCACGATAAATTATTGTCCCGGAAAACCTATCAACCCACTATTGCAAGCGTGGAGATGGTTCACGGAGATACAATGCCACTTTTCTCTTCTCACCAAGTCAAGAAGAAAACCAAGTACTGTGGATGTCACAAGATCACAAGATTGCTCGCCGTGAGCAATCAAACACGCAGTAGCCGACGCCACTCATCGCCTCCCTCGCCGGCCTTTGAGCTTCGGGTTTCCCACACCCAAATTAGGGTTCTCACGAAACCGAAACCAAAACCCAATCGAGATAGCGCCAAGCCTCAAATCTCCGCCAACCAAGAACAGGAGGAGAAGCAACTCAAAGGAACAAGATCGGATCAAGAAGAGATATCGCCACCGTGGAGCCGTGCGGCCTTAAATAGAGAAGACAAGAGTTGGTCATGGGTGGTGCGAGCGGCCGGCTCAAGAACCCGGCCAACCCACGCCTCGCCACCGCCCTCCGCTCGTCCTCTCCGCGATGCCGCCAAATCGCCAGATCCGGCGAGGAGACGAACGGCCGAGACCCGCCGAACGCAAGACGAGAATCGCACGGACACGCTCGGGAGGAGACTTCCTCCTCCCTTATCTCTTCAGCTGGTGACCGCCAGTGGGCCCCTCACAGAAGTCCTCTTTTCTTTGTTTTCCTTTTCTCAATTTGGGAAATTCCAAATATGCCCCTGACTCACAACACAATGTAAGGCCCAGAAACAAGCAGCATATGTGGAGTAGGAGCGGCACAACAATGAGGTACATGTCTCCAAACAAAAGGCAATGGAGGAGGTCCATCGACACTACCATCCTAGCGTGCATGGATGTCTAGGAGACCCAACACCAACGCCAACAGCGATCACCAATAATCACCGGCACGTCTCAAGTCGTCCCGTGAGTGTCAGTAAGAGATTTAAATATTTTACCTTCTCCCTCGCAGGAAGAAAGCCCAATGAATCATGCTCACATATTAGCAAGTGTTATTGCCAATCGTCTGAAAGGGGTAAACAATTAATAGGATCTCTTGGCCGTTCGTTCGTTGGTTGCTGACATCCAAGAGGATGCCGCAAAAGTCCAAAGCTTGTCACAATCTACATGATCTCAAAGTGACTTCAGTAACTGCAGTGATGTTTACCATGCCGCCTGTCAAGAAAACGATCCACCTCGGCAAAACGTATTCGACAGACTAGCTCCAGGTGAACACACTTACCATCGTTTATCAGGAAATAGATGACCACATTCCCCAACTGGTTGTGATAATAGTCCTAACGTTCGATCACGACTTGGACCTTATACAGGATGCATGACATTCTCACCCAGACTCAAAGATGGTACTTGGCTAGAAAAGTTCAAGCCGGATAATTTGAAAAGCTTTGATGGCACATAGAACACCTCTAAATTCCTCCATATTTACATTACCACTTTCCAGGTTGCGAGTAGCGATGAAAAAGGTAATGACAAATTATTTACCTACTATCTTAAAAGGCTCGCACATACATGGCTTTTTAATCGACTAAAGTATTCTATCTATAAAGTATCAATATTGACTATGTTTTATATACAACCTATTATAGACAACTTACAAATAATTCATTATAAAAGATATCTTTAGTATTGTCTATAGACACTATAGAATAATATTATAAATAATAGTTATCTATACTATTATACATACCCTTGCTCCTTAGCACTAATACGCATTCGGATAGAACTGGCCATGGGAGAAATGAAACGGTACGGCCGAGTGGAAATAATGTTGTGCGTACGAGAACCTTGGTCATTAACACGCATTTACACCGAGATGTGCAGATGCTCTATCCACGGATGAGATCATATCGTACGACGTACGTGCACGATTGTGGACAATTCCAATAATGGGACACCGGTATTGAATGAGCTGGCAGTACGTACGAGAATTACCAGGATTTTACGCATAAACATCACGTAGACGATCTGACCAACTACGTACGTCCGTGCGTACATAAAGGTATATTTGACACTGTTTTATATCATATTTACAAACAGTTATATACATAACATACTAACAAAAATATTATTTCTACCGTCTGGATGAACGGACGGCAGCGCCCGCTAGACGACACACGGCGCGGCCTCGACGACCAGCCCTCTCATCGAGAGCGGCAACCCGCCACCGGTGGGCGGATGGCGTGCTTGCTCGCTATCCGTGAGAGGGCGGCCCTAAATTTTTTGTTTGTTTAGTATTTGTTTGAATTTGAAATATATCAAATGAGCTAAAAATTATGAAAATTTATGTACAATCTTCCTATACAATGTACCCGCAGTGTAATATTTAGGTAATTTTATCCATTGCAAATGTTCCTCAAAAATCTATAAAATTTTAATGTTTTACAAGTTTTTACATATAGCAAACGAGCTCTAAAACTTACGAAATTTTATGTGAATCCTTTCCACACAGTCATATTTATTGTATAATTTTTTTACGAATTTTATGTAGTCTGAATTTGCCATGTTAATTCGTGAATTTATGGTTGGTGAATTTAATCGTGAAATTAATTCATGATTAAATTAATCAGAATAAACATGGTAAATTTAAACCATAAAAAATTTCCCAAAACTTACACAATAACTATAACTATGTTGACAGGCTTCATATAAAATTTCATAATTTTAGAGCTCGTTTACTATATATAAAAACTAGTATAAATATCAAAATTTTATTAATTTTTGAGCAACATTCACAATGGATAAAATTACCCAAAAATTAAACTGTCAAGTACGTTGTGTCGGGAGTCTGTACATAAATTTTCATAATGTTTTGAGCTAATTTGGTTTATTTAAAATTTCAAATAAAGAATAAATAAAAACATGTAATTAAGCCGGCTAACTTGCCACATGGTTCATGTGGGGAAACTAGCAGTCTCTAATTTTTTGTTTAATATTTTTTGGAATTTGTAGACATATGAAATGTGATCAAACAATTATGAAACTTTATGTACAGTCTCCCGACATAACGTTATCGACATTGTAAGTTTTAGGTAATTTTATCCATGATGAATATTGCTAAAAAATTCATACAATTTTGATATTTGTATGAGTTTGTATATATAACAAATAAGCTCTAAAAATTAAAAAAATTATGTGAAACCTCCCACACATTTATAGTTATTATGTAAATTATAGGAGTTTTATATGATCCAAATTTGCCATATTTATTCGGATTAATTTAATCATGAATTTACGACCAATGAATTTAATTCATGATTAAATTAACCCGAATAAACATAATAAATTCAGAGCGCATAAAATTCATAAAAAATACACAATAACTATAACTGTGTCGAGAGATTTCATATAAAATTTCGTAACTTTTGCTTCTCGTTTGCTATATTCAAAATTTTATGACTTTTTGAGCAACATTTGCAAGGGATAAAATTACCCAAACATTACACTACGAGGTACATTATGTTGGGAGGCTGTATATAAATTTTCGTAATTGTTTGAGCTCATTGATATATTTAAAAATTCAAAGAAATATTAAACAAAAAATTTTTTGGGGATGGCGCTTGCCTCCGTCTGGTGAGAGAGGCCTCTTGCACCTACCAGACATCTACCACCGGCAGTCGTGCCGCGTGTTGCCTCGTGGGCACTGCCATCCGCCCATCGGACGTCAAAAGCGATATTTTTATCAATACGATACGCATACGACTCTTTTTGTAAATATGATGTAAAACATTGCCAAATATGGTTTTAACTCTGCCGATTGAACACGTACGTCAGAATTAAAGCAATGTATATACACTCCTATTCCGGTATGTACGATGAGATTCAATGTGAATGGTATGTTATTTTGGCTTTGGCTTTTAAGTTTGGTTTATGAATAATAATTTATAGAGAAGTTTATAGGCAGAGAGATGCTAATATGTGATTTTAATCGATATAAATAAAATCACTATAATGTGTACTACAATCGACTTAGTAGATCCTGTCTTGAAAAAATACTCCGTTTGAAAGCTAGATACTGTAGAAAAATTATTTACTATAGAAAAACAGTATTTAAAAGTCTTGTGTAATTGTGTTCTTAAGATCAATCCTGCCGGAATCACGTACAGTATTCTTTGTGAAATTGCTAAGTTCCAAACGAACATTATCTTTGTAAGCTAGCATTCACATTTCCTGAAAGTTTTATAGCGTGATTCTTCTTCTACTACTGTTTTGTTCGTTTCAATCAATCCTATCGCGTCGACGGGGCTGTTCAGCCATGATTAGAGCCGCCTGATGGAGAAGAGGCCGGTAGGCTCTGCTCCCATGCCGACGCCATAACTTGGACGTTAATTTTCAGACGTCCCCCCTGCCTGATCTTCAAAAACATATGCAAAGATTGCATGCAGAGGATAACTACACATACACGAACTATCAAAGTACATCTCATTGATGCATTTTGATGCACGGCCCGTTGCTCCTGACCGCTCATAAGCTATGCACCATAGTATGATATCTATAAATCGTATTATGTATGACACGAGATAATGTAAAAGAAAGAAAAATATTATGTTATAAAAATCTATCTATAGATACAGACAAAAAATAATATATTATATAAGTAATTTTTAGTACTGTTTATAAGTAGTGTAGAGAATATTAGAGATATCAGTTATTACATGCCCTATGCAAAGGCGTACGATGCGACTGCGACGCTCCGGGTCTGCGCGGAGGGCCTTATCAGGCCGACCGCCGATGATGGAGATTTATGAGGGGAATTAAGGGGAGACGTTTGTACGTACGTACGTGCTCGGTGCGTTTACTCGATCGAATCGGGGCGAACAGTGGCTGTAGCCCGTGCGACGCCGTTGCTCGGACGTGACCTTGGAGCCGAAGACGTGCGTGCAACGCACTGTACTTGCGCTGTTCCGTGTGCATGGAGCATGGTTTGGGACGGCGCGGCGATCGATTTTTTCCTTTTTGACAAAAAGGGCCAGTAGAACATTTTTCCTTTTTGACAAAAAGACCAGTAGAATTTTTTATGTTTACTATTTAAAAATGGGAGTGACTAGGTATTATCCGGATGTTTCTTCCTAACTATCATCTAAATTTATGACCATTGTATTAGAGATGAAGGGGCTCCTTGTTTTTGGAGAGGAGATTTTTCAAGGGAGAGGGAGAATTCATGATCATTGGATTTTTAATCCAACGGTCCTAAATCTGGATGATAGTTAAGAAGAAAACATTCGGATGATGTTTAACAAAACCCTTTAAAAATATGAGTCAGTAATCATCATCTATTCTTTACAGAAAAATACCTCTTAAAATTAAAAATAATTAGCCATAATAACATCAACTATCTCCATCTCTCTCCCATGAAACAGAACCAACCGGTCCTATCCGTACCCCCATGTCATCGCCTCTCCCTCCTCCCCGTCCCGTCTCCGCAATTCCCAAAGACCAAACAAAACTTTTCCCCTTTTCTTTTTGTGTTTATTCTTCTCCGCTCCTGCATTCCCCATTTCTCCATATATAGATCCGTCTCCTTATATCCACCATCATTCCCCGCCTCGAGGCATCTGACCTGTGGAGATGGGAGGGGGAGGGGAAGTGGAGGAGGCCACGACATTCGAGGTGGGCATCGTCGTGCCCAAACTCTTCCACGCTGCGGCAGCCAGAGGGACGAGGGAGAGAACTGCGTGGCGCAGCTGTTGCACGAGCTCGAGGCCGCTGGGCTACTAGTCGAGCGTGTCCGTGGCATCCCTGCCGAGTTTCAAGGTCAATGCCGTGTGGCTCCGTCGGTGCCGCATTTTTTTAATTTTGGTGTGTAATGGTACCCTAATCTGAACTTTGGAGGCGATTCGGAGAGAGCCTCAGGATTTATTGTGCTGTGATACCTACGATGCATGCTTCTTACTATTCGAATTATTTCTAATGCATGTCGATTTGCTGTTTTAATTTAGCTGCCTGCGCCCGTGGGGACTCTAGGGAGAGCCACTGCTGAGATGCAGATGAATAAGCTAACTATTATGTTAAAACTTTGATCCAGGAGAAAACATACACATCGCAAATAAACTGAGAGAACACAGAAGAATTTCTAAATTTCTTTATTCTCTTATTTGCTCCCATTTTCTTCTACTTCCTTTCTTCTTCTTATTTTTCTTACAAAACTGGTACAGGCATTCTCAATATATAGGCTAATAATCTTTTACTTGCATATGTATTCGGACTTCAAGTTGGACACAACTTCAACTTGAGTTACACACTAAGATGGACTCTACTACGTCTTGAACTCTAAGTCAAGATTATTTCTAACAATCTCCCTTTAATCTTGACTTGACATACTCTAGTTTTAATCTCAATGCATTATGAACTACTAGTCACGCCTCCACATGAAGCATTCTACATGCAAACTATATGTAGGGACCCAACTCAACTGGTACGGATCCATCCAAATGCAAAGATTCTAAAATATTGAGGCAGTCGGACTCAACTACACTTACTAAACTCATACTTGACACAGAACGGTGACACATCTCCTCGACGTTCCGATTTCTTTTCACCTTACTTGAGTTTGGACGACGTTAGGTAGAGATTAGCTCTTATGGTGGGACCAATCTAGCAGTAGTGGAGAATGGTTAGGCTCCGATCCTTGAGCGGAGGTGGAGGCATGGGCTACGGTGATGGAGTTGATCGCGTTCAATACGACAGTGAAGGTGTGAACATGTGCTAAGACGAGCTCAGCCGATTGCCACAGTGCAATCGAGTGAGTGGCATAGACCGAGCCTGATGACAGCGATTCAATGTGTTAATTTAATATATTTTTTAGTTCATAGAAAAGTATGGGTATTGAACTAGTATACAAAGAAGGAACAGTAGATTAGTAGTAAGTGCTAACGTTGTGACGTGACAAAAGATTATTTGCTTCCGAGATATGCATAGTGGATTTGGTTGCACCGTTTTTTTTTTTCGAAACCAACATTTGGCTGCACCGTGACAAGCAGCAAACGCAGGGGAGTCGAGGGTGAGAGAGCGCGAGCCCTAGAAGGCAAGAATAATGAACGACCACATCAAACCGTGGCACACATATGGCTCTCGTTCATTCTGGCTTCCGTTTCTATGTTGGCCTTTTAATTTCGAATTTTTTAGCTTTTTTTGTCTTTTTTCTTGGATTTTTCGTAGAGATATAATGGTGTTTTGCTTCTTATTTTTCTTTAATTAAATGATTCAAAAAAATTAAGCTACAATGCAATTTCAGACAAAATTAAGAAAGTAGAGGGCTCCTCTCGTTTGGGCTTCAGCTTCTAGCTTCTAGTTTTTTATTTTCGTCCTTTTCTGACTTTTTGATTTTTGGGCTTTTGCTTTTCTTTTTCCATAATCCTTTGCATTATCCTTGTTGGGCTAACCTATTTTCTATTTTAATTTTTAAATTTAATTAATCTAAAAAAGATATCATTACCTATAATATAAAATAAATCAGATACATTATTAAACAGTGAAAAATCATAAATTACCAAAAAGCCCAAACAGGCAGGGCCGACCTATTGTCCGCGCTCCGTGTCGCCCTGCCCCTCGAACGTGAAGAAACAAACAAAACGCTAGCCCGCGGCCGGCACGACAGGCGCGCACGGTTCCGGGCCGCCGGCTCCGTTCCCCGAGGCCCGAGGCCGCAACCCCGCCGGGCCACCCGCGCGTGCGGCCGGCCGCTGCTTCCTCAATGCTACATGGGGCTGCGCCCCCCTGCTTTGCTTTGCGTTTCTAAAACTGGGCCGCAGGAGGCTTCGGTCTGAGGAGTGAGGTCAGCAGCAGGACGGTTAGTCGGCTGTGTTACTTCCTCTTACTGACGCACGCACGCAGCGGGCTGCCTCGGCCGGCCCACTTGAGACCATCTGGCTGGTCTTCACTTCGAGCGAAGGTGATCCGGCATGGCCCCCGACCTAACTATCTCTTGTGAGCTCCTGTCCTGTTTTGCCACTATAGCCAATCTCTGAAACTATTTTGAATCAGTCTCTGAAACAGTGGTCCGTGTGAAAATTATGAACTTGTTGTAACATTCCTCGTCAACATAAATTATTTGTTGGGGGTAGGATCCCCGCACTGCTCTAGGCCTACAACAACTTCGATATGACATCACATATTGGGAAAGCTATCTCGGTGAGACATCACACATTGAGGCCGACCCGGATGGGGTGCGAAGCAACCTCAGCAATCTGGATCATGTGGTAGGATCTATGGGCCAACCCCTTTAGAAATAAGTTACCATTTGTAACTTCACTCATCTCCTCTTACTCTATAAATATGACCCCTTGTAAGTGAGGAGGGGGACCATTGGCGCGGGAGGTGGGTTGTGTTGTGGCGCGCCTGCTGGGCTCCAGACTTTCTGTTGCTGAGTTAGGCCGAGACGGTGAGCTCCATCCAAAAGTATAATGATAAGTCCATCCATATATGTTACAGTAGCGGCTGTTGCTCCCGCGATCAGGGCGTTGTTGTTAGCGCCTTTGGCTACTCTTGTGCTCATGTCCATGGTGGTCATCACGGTGGTCGTCGCGACAGTTGTTGTGCTGATTCTAATGTGATTGGCCGGGCTTAATAGGGTACACGGGCCGATGGCAGTGATGCCACCTCTCGATGGTTGTAACAGAATAGATTTTTATTTTAATTTTAATAATAATAAAATAACAAATAATAATTTATAATAATAATAATAATAATAAATTTGGCTTTCTATAAATATTTATGTTCAAATTTGGAGTTTATTTGGTTCTTATGTGTAATTCTAGAATTTAAATTTAAATTTCTAATTCTCAGTTCAATTCCAAAATTCAAATCTCCATGGTTTAGCTTGAAGAAATTCGAATTGGGCTTAGAAACTTCATCCAAAACTTAGGCTATAAGTTTTAGACCTCTCCCTTTTCGCTCTCCCACTGCATGGGCTTTTCCTTGACCTTCTTCTTCCTTGTTCCTCTACATTGATTTGGCCCTAGCCTCCTTCTTCCCTCCTCGGTTCAAAAGTCTTCCAGTTGTTAAACCTAAGAATGTACAAAGTAGTGACATGAGGTAGTACTCTATTCTCATGAATAACATTAGTAGGAATAAAGAGAAACAAATTCACCTTTTGTTTAATATTAATATTGGGTGCTATGGTCGTATACGTTTGTGGCATGGTCACATCAGGATATGTATTACTTAGCCAAGATCAATTGGAAAAAATGACGGAAAAAACGACCGTGGCAACAGTCATATTCATGGTAGAGAGGGCGGAGGAAGAAGAGCATGTGAAATAAGGTGATTTGGCGGGTGGCATGTCGTTATGTAGTGGCAAAGCTCGGTGATGTGGCTGTCTTCCTGTACCGCCTCTTCGTTTGCTTGATTAAGTACAAATATATCTTCTGCCGCATTTGTCAAACAAGATTGACATATTCCATCCAATCTATTCTTTTTTTCTTTGTTGGCCAAAGTTTGATGCGATGGACATTAGCCCAAGTAAACACGAACAGTGATCCATGAGGATAGGGCAAGCGCGGATTCGGCGGATATTGTTGTTACAGATTCACGGATTCTGGAATCGATCGCCGATCCGTGTACCCTAAAGATAGGGCACGCACGGCTATAGCACACTGGCTGCCTCTGTCCCTGTCTGTAGGATGAAATGTACTTCCCAACGCAAATGCACTCTCGAGGCATGATAAACATTGCAGGTTAAAGATGAGGTGTTTGTCAAGAGAGAACGTTGAGAGTGGAATTAGATTCACAGGGCAATACTGGCTTGTCGGCAATGTCAACCTTATCTCGGCATCATCTCGGCATCGGTATCATCAGGTGGAGGGGAAAGGATGTGGCCAAGGCCAAATCGCCCGTGTCCTCAGCAAGGCAAAAGCTTCGTTAGCTTGTCTCATCTCATCCTCAGTGTCGTAGTCTCTTCGCTTTCAGAAATCTCACATATCTTCAAGAACTGCAGCAATTGGCTTGGGTCACTTCTACGTTGGATCAGAAACCAGCGGAAATGCGATTGGCTTGAGCCACGCTCGTCTTAAAAATATCTACGAGCTTACCATTAACACATATCGAATAGTAACACAAATAATACATAACCGTTGGATCAAGACCACGCCATTGCTCCGTGCCGACACGGCGACACGTCCTACACGAACCACAGATTTTTCGATTCGACGGCCGTGCGCACAGTTCACCGGTGCAGTCACTTCGGCAGGGGTCATCTCATCCCGGATTTTACAGTCTGCCACTGCGTCCATCCATCCACGGCTGCTTCCCTCCGCTTCGTTTCACCGGCTGGCTGAGATATTCTGCTGTCCCCTGGTCTCGTACCTTTTTGACATCACCGCCTCCTGAATCCTGGAACGGCGAGCCACCCATAGGGGCTCCCACATGCCTCGGCCGTTCTCCGCAGTGCCGACTGTTTCAGTTGAATCTCTCGTACCCTTCTCTCCCAATCTTGTCAACTTCTGCGCGTTTTACACATCGAGATGTGTGGCCGCCGCTGCCTGTATCGAGATCGCTCGATCCCTTCCTATTATCTGCAACACCAGCAGTGCGTACTACCGATTAGATCTGCAGGATCTTCTTAGGAAAGAACAGCAAATTATGCCGAATAAAAGTTCTCGTCAGATGAATCTACGTACACGGAGAATAATGTTCCGTCGCAATACAGCCCCGTATACAGTTACATGACAATAATGCTGGAGGGAATGATAAGCTTGTGCCCCACTTAACCGGGACCAGCAGCTAGAGCTGCAGGTGGAAATTTTCTTACAGCGGTGAACAGAGCAGCGCCCCCGTGGCTTTGCTGCAACGTCTGGTTTCAGAGGCAGCCAGGTTTCGTTACGTCTGGGACAGTGCTAGGACGGGACCACGGACGTATCATTGTCATTTGATCACCCTAGGTTTCAGCTCACTCTATCTATCTATCTATCTATCTATCTATCTATCTATCTATCTATATATATATATATATATACACCAAGGTGCCCAGGCACCATGATTTCAAATGCATCAATTCCATCTAAATTCGGATATATTTTTTGAAAATATCAGTTTTAGGGCATATACTCATCTATAACAATTCAAATGAAGCGTATAAGTTTGAAAAAAATATAATCAAATTCAAAGTTTTGAACGAATTTAGATCACATACTTTGCTGATTTATATATATAATCGATATACCTACAATCAAACTATCATGAAAAAGGCAACTACAATTCGAAATTTAGTTCAAACCTGTTTGAACTAGTTAGTAGACTAGTTAAACTTGATATCCAAAAAATTTTAAAAAATTTCGCACATGATACATACATATTTTTTAGACTATGGTGCCCGGGCACCAAGAAGCACTCGTTATTTTACGTGTGTGTGTGTGTATATATATATATATATATATATACCTTTACTTGGGCAGGTACTGCGTAGTACATACTGTTGCCATTACGGATAGGAGATTTGAACAAATGTTGCGCAAATGGCAATTAAAGAAACTTCAATTCGAGTCCCCAACCATAGATCTGCGTGTGGTGATAAGTAGCATCCAATGCACCATGCACTTCATACATGCTAGGCCGGGGTTAATTAAGATGTATTTTCACAAGGAAATGTGAAAGACAGAGAGTACAAATGACTCAAAACTTAATTGCAAAACAAAATGGGCATGCCTAATGTGGCATTGCAAAGCAAGCTTAATTAAATCAGAGGATGTATCATCATGCATGTAATATGTATTAAAAAAATCGAAAGAACAACTATCATCTGTACTTCCGAAGAAATGCAGTAGAAAGATCGGAGATGCACGGTACCTAGTTACATAAGCCAACCACTTGTGAAATTGGAAAGGCGGTTGTTTTATCTTGCCTAATGTGGCATTGTGGTGGCTAATAATCCACTGTCTTAGTATACCGCTTAACCTATGATTTTCGGAGTTCTTGAAAGCATGTTTTTGAGCTATAGCAATTAAATCTTACTAGAATGGATAAATATCGTTGTGACAGCAGACTCCCACCGCGCAGCTCAGCACGGCAGCCGCAGACTCACCCGGAAGCAACTCACATGGCAGCCATCACATTACACATACTCACTATTCTCCTTTTTGCCCAGCCTTACCTCAGCTGGTTATTTAAAGGGTGTTGATATTGGTTTCTATTTCTGGCTTTTGTTTAGATAAACTAGAAGCTAACATGAAGATCTAATTTTTTGAAACTGTTTCTCTGTTTCTCTCTCATCTCGCTCTGAAGATAGGGCATAGTCATGAGTGCATCATATACCTCAGTCATCTCGTTCTTGTCTTGCGCACGCACCTTTCTCTTATTTTTTTCATCGCTAGTTCTTTTTTTTCTTAAAGCCATTTCGTTTAACTTATACTATTTATTTTCAGCTTAGAAATATCGCCCGCAGACAATGCAAACAACCGTTAGGCTGGCTTCACTCTGTCATGCATGCGACCCTGTCCTGTCCTTCCATGTTATCATAGAACTGAAAGAAAAAAAAACGTTGCTTAGGAATCAGAGGAATCTGGCTCCACATCATCGCGTATGACTGTATATGGATGGCGTCCCAAGTAGCCTATATTGCTTCCGGATCTGCCTGGTCTAGGCTTCATGCACCACGGAACTCTTTTTTATCGGTGCTCTTGATATCATCACACCGACATTCACTACACTGTCCTCGCTACCTTATGATCACACACGCATCAAGCTTTGATACCAAATATTAGAATACAACACTAGGAGAAAACTCACATATCGCACTCGATCGGAAACTCACGTGATCACAGAGGAATAACACACTTATTCAAGGTAGAAGAACTCAAAACAAGACCATGGTTTTGGTGCTCGGCTGCTTCTTGTGTATGACAAGAGCTTTTTCACCATATATATATAATACTCAATCAAACATGGTAAGTATATGCATGAAAGGAAAGACGCTCATACTAGGAAGGTAATCCACGTACTAGGAAACTAACTAATTTTGATCCGATGTCGATTGTATTAGGATTCTAACACCTTATTACTTGGCTAGTCAAGATTATTTCCAATACTATGCACAGTAGTATTTGGATTTAACATACGAAAATGATATTAATATATTTATCATAAAAATAATTTCATATTATTATATTTCTGATTATTTTCACTAACATATAATTAGAAAAAAAATAACGGTCAAAGGTATTGTAGTGAAGATCGTGTCAATGTCTAAAACGACAAGTAAAAAACGAAGGTATTACAATATATGCACTACTACAGAGAAAGCTATACTAGACGTCTCATCACAGACGATTCCCCAAAATCCGTTAGTGTTGTAATTATCACAGGCGGTTTTACAAGCATGATCATCTATATTACTAGCGATAACTAGAACCTTTGTGATACATAATTATCACAAACGATTTATAGTTGTAACCGTCTGTTCATTACCACAGACTATTCAAATTAAAAACTATCTATGAAGTCTGCATTTATCACAAACAATTTTTAATATGAACTGTCTATGATAATTCATAGGTACTTCCAAGCACAAACTGTCTATGATAATGAGATACGCCATAGATGGTTTTTAATTCGAACCATCTATGATAATTCACGGATAGTTCTTAATAGGAAATATATGTGATAATTACGTATTGCAAACGGTTTGTGCTTGGAAGTGTCTATGATATGTACTACGTTATTAAATACCCAGCTATCCCGATAGATACGTAGTGAGGTAGGGTTTGAATGCAGCTAGCTTTGGGGCGTTGGTGAAAGCATACCGTCGATTTGCAAGTGTGCTTGTAGATCTATTTATTCCTGGAGATCTAAGATTAGTGTGTGCTTCTAATTATATGCATTATAATCAAAAGAGATGATAGCTAGGTTTAGATCTATATTAAGATCTAGCTTGGTAGTTTGCTCTAATTTAAAAATAGGTCTCACTACTACTAGTCTACTTCAATATATTCTTTTTTGATATATATTGCTTCAAAAATAGTACGTAGCCAGCTACTTTAAATGGACAATTTAAGGTGAATGGCAATTATGTATACGTGTAATGGCTAGCTAGCTATAGGAGCATTAATCTAATTTAACACTAATTTGTTACATGCATAGCATAGACGGATTGAATCAGGATGTATGTTGAGAACTGTGTGAGTGAAGAGTACATTAATGGTATGTCTACTTTTAGAAGAGCTGTCGAGTAGGATATATTGAAGAAGGGGATGAAATTTATGTACTGTACATACATTGATTGCGATAATCTAAAGATGTTTACCAACTCAGCGCAAATCAAAGCACACTTAACTCAAAGGGGTTTCAAAAATGGGTATACGTGTTGGACCAATCACGGTGAAGAGCAGATTATACAGGAAGTTAGTAACATCATTGAGGGAGACAAAAATATATCCGATGTGGACTGTGCTTTCGATGAGAATAGCTCGCACGATGACAATCCGGATCAGATGTGACACGATGCAGAAGGGTATTATAGTAAGAGAGAGTTTGGTAAATTCGATGGCTTGATGGAAGACTCAGATAAACCTTTGTTCTCAGGTTGTAAGCCAAAATACACAAGGTTGTCATCCATACTTGAACTATTAAAATTGAAGACAAACAATAGTTGGTCTGACAAGAGTTTCACAACACTGTTAGGTCTCCTAGCGGACATCCTTCCGGAGAAAAAACGTGTAGCCTAGAATCACCTACTAAGCTAAAAAGATTCTTTGTTCATTGGGATTGGAAGTAGAAAGAATACATGCATATCCAAATAATCGTATCCTCTACCATAAAGAGTATGCAAATATGCATATATGTCTGGTGTGCAAAGCATCCCGATACAAGCATAAGAATCACTCCGATGATAGCAAGGGCACCGAGGTGAAGTAAGGAGCTCCCACTAAGGTGTTGTGATATTTGCTTGTAATTTCCCATTTGAAACAATTATTTGCGAACCGAAATAAGGCAGGATTACTGCATTGGCACTCGGATGAGCGTAAGAAAGATGAAAAGCTAAGACACCATGCTGATTCATCCCAGTGGAGAAACTTCGATAGGAGCTTCAAAGACTTCGATGCGAAATCGAGAAATATAAGGTTTGGGTTGAGTACAGATGGAATGAATCTATTCGGTAATATGAGCAGCCGATATAGCACCTGGCCTATGAATCTATGTATGTACAACATTGCTCCTTGGCTATGTATGAAACGGAAATACATTTTGATGTCACTACTTATCTAAGGGCCGAAGCAACCTAGGAACGATATTGATGTGTACCTAGCACCATGCTGAAAGATCTTGTGATACTATGGAACAAAGGGGTACATGTATGGGATTTAGAAAAATGAGAGAACTTTATTGTGCATGCCATGTTATTCTGTACCATCAATGATTTTTCTACCCTTAGTAACTTGCCGGGGTTGAGTACAAAAGGAGTCAAAGCCTATCCATACTACTTAGATGATACCAAGAGTGTGGTTGAACAACTCACTTAAAATTATGTACATGCGTCACCGTACATTCCTTCCCAAGTATCACCCATACCGCAAGATGAAAAAATAATGTGATGGAAAAAGGAGGATGACTCAGCTCCAATACCTTTTAGCGGGGAAGAGGTCTATGATATGGTTAAGTATATCAACATTGTGCTTGGAAAGGGACATAAAATGAGGACCCATCAGAAGAACATCTGAAAGAAGAGATCAATTTTTTGTAACTTACCTTATTGAGAGCACTTAGAAATTTGGCACTATATCGACGCCATGTACATGGAGAAGAATATATGTGATAGTTTGATTGGTATCTTACTAAATATTCATGAAATAAAGAATAGTATCAATGCACGACGTGACTTGGTTGATATGAACATAAGAACCGAGTTAGCACCAAAAGAGACCGATAAAGGCTGAATGTACCTTCCTCAGCTTACTACGCACTGTCCAAGGCCAAGAGAAATGAACTATGCCAAAGCTTGCATGGTCTGAAAGTTCCATCCAATTACTCCGCTAGTATGAAGAAATTTGTTTCTATGAAAGATTTAAAATTAATCGGTATGAAGTCTCATGATCGTCATGTTATGATGACACAAATGTTTTCTGTTGCAATTAGAAATATTTTGCCGAACAAGGTTCGAGTGGCAATCATGAGGCTATGTTATTTCTTTAACTCAATTGATCAAAATGTCATCGATCTCGATGGATTAGATGATCTGCAAGCCGAGGTGATGATGACTCTATGTCATATTGAGATGTATTTTCCTTCGTTATTTTTAGATATTATGGTCCATCTCATTATTCACCTTGTGAAAGAGATAAATATATGCGGCCCTGTATTCCTACATCATATGTGGCCGTTCAAGAGGTGCATGAGAATTCTCAAGTCGTATGTATAGAATTGATCTCAGTCGGGGGACAGCATCATCGAAAGTTATGCAACCGAAGAGATCATTGAGTTCTGTGTTGACTACATGGCTCGGGTGGAATAAATAGGTGTGCCTCTATCTTGTCAGGAGGAGGCCTCGAGGATATCAGGACCATCGGAAGTAAATCAATCACTCTCGGTTTGGATACATACGCTCAAGCCTATTTCACGGTCTTGCAACACATGACCGTAGTGTCCCTTTACATCAACGAGTACAAAGACATGGTACGCCAAAAGAATCCAAGTCAGTCAAAGGTTTGGATAACGAGATAGCACAACCATTGGTTCAACGAATGGTTAAAGGTGTGATTCATTGGGAGGTCATCAAGTGATAATATGCTGCAATGGTTGGCAAAAGGACCAAAATTTACAATTATGATATAGCAAAGATACGACATAAATTGGTACACATTTTATACAATATCTCAAGATAGGAAGAGCACAGTTCAGAACAATGGTGTCCGCATACACGCGTTTCATGAATAGTTCAATACTGCTAGGAGCTCGAACAGGTTGAGCTCCTATTATGGGTTCGTAGAGGAGATTTGGGAGCTCGACTACATACTTTTCAAGATCTCCCTATTTTGGTGCCATTAGATCCAACTTCCATAGGGTGTGAAGGTCGACAAGTGCGGCGCCATTACTGTAGACCTCGAACGTGTCAGATACAAAGATGAATCATTTGTACTCACTAAGCAACTTGTTCTTTATGTAATGAACCCGGCAAATAAGAATCATCATGTAGTTCATGGAAAAAGAATGATTGTCGAAGTTAAAAATATTGTGGACGATCAATTTTATGGGTTGCCTCCATTCGGAGACGACATCAGGCCCAAGAAAGAACCCAGTAAGGAAGTTATCTATATATGCGTCAATCATCATGAAGGGCTATTTTTTAAGAAAATAACCAAATGGAATTATGAAACTTGGCATGTACATCTATTTCTAAATTATTCATGTTAAGAATACCCTCTAACTTACACTTGCTTACTTTTCTGATGTGTTTGTGTTTCTATTGTACTCCATTCTATAAAAGAATACCTTATCTTTCTTATGATATATTGAAAGACAGATTTATTCATGAATTATTCAGTAGTATGTATTATTGTGTGGTAGCTCAGTACAAAGATATGCTAGTTCTGTTGAAATATCTATCTATTGAAGCATACAATATAGCACATCACAGACGGTTTCATCAAAGAACCATCTAAGATATCCATATAACATCACAGATAGTTTGTGACTAGAACCATCTGTGTATAAATTCAGGCGGTTCTTATAAAGAATAGTCTGTGATATGATCATATCATAGATGGTTGTTTCCTAACACCATCTATGATAGTATTCTCCTATATATATGCACTTAGCACGAAAACTTAACTCACTACACACACTTAGGTTTTCCTTTTCCTAGCACAACACAGCTTCCTCACTCACCACCCAAGCGCCCCCAACCTCGTCCTCCTTTGCATCACCTTGGGTAGTTCTGCCTTGGGTACACAAGGTTTTGCCTTTATCTTGTAATGCTACATCATCTTATCCTCAATCTAATTTCAACTCATATACAACCACCTATTAATTTCCATATCTATTATATATTTAATCGAATCAACAAAATAGGGCAAATCTGTAAATTTGTATCTAGCATATATGATGTCGAATTTATGCAAGATATGTTGACTTTTGACTAGATGAGATATGAAAGCCAAATTTCTCGTTGGTTCATTGATTTCATATCTTAGGCATATCATCATTATTGATGCATTTTACGGTATTAATATGTGTATTGTAGCTTCAGCTCCCTCAACAACTTTACAAACTGCTAACTCTAGATCAAAGGTTTGCAATGTTGACCCCTAAGGTTGGAAACGATCCTACAGGGACTAGTGAGGAGAAGATCATAATAGGTGCTTCTCCCCATGTTCTCGTTGTGGATGATACCCTTCTTGATCACCTTATTGTTTCTAGGGTCTTAAAACGCTCCAACATTCGAGGTGTGATGGCTTATAAATTTCCTCTTTTCTTGTACAAGCAAATCTTTCATATAATAGCGATTTAAGATGCATATAATGAGAACTTGTTCTTACCTAAAGTTATGAGTAGATAACTACATACTAAAAGTTGTAAGGAAGCATATTGGGTTTCATCAAGTTTTCTTTGTGGTTTGAATCAGCCAAAACTTGAATTAAAGTAAGTAAACTATTTATGTAACAAACTATATGTAATAAAAAAATTATGTCCTACTATCCATTCTTTTCCGATGTTGCTACTTAAGTGTTTCCGTGCTTGATGTATGCAGTGACTGCAAACTTAAGTGAGATGGCGTCCGCACAGTTTTCATCACCGTCATCGATGTCGCTGAACGCATCTAGCTCTTTGATGAACAAGGAACGGAAGTGACATGGTAGAGGAATATCGAAAAGGCCTGAGGATCGAATAACCATTATAGAGGTCACTCCCGTTGGGGTCCTTTGCATCCCAAGAAAGCAGTAGTAGCATTTCAGACCACCCGCGGGATAGTTGCAAGGGAACGGGTCCCCATCACCGCACCAAGCTAGAAGTCTCTGACACGAAAAGAGAAAGAGCAACTACGGGTTGAAATTTCAAGTTTCTTTGAGATCTCAGCAGAAGTCCAGGGACTCATGCAATGGTAGGCGTTCCTCACGATGAAAAAAGCGTGAAAAACCTTCAAGAGTAGGCTTATCATGGAGCATGTGAACATAGAACAGACGCCCTTCATGAAGTATCCTTTCGTGTTGTTGGATACATGGGACACGTTTGTGTGGATGAAGACAACGGCCAACTTTTAGGAGCAAAGTACGACGTACAAGGCTATCCAGACACAAAACACTCACCCCCATAAACTCAGCACCACTAAGTACGCAGACGAAATCCTGCAATGAAGGAGGGAGGACGAGGAGGCAATCCGATCAAAGGCCTCCCCACCATTTGCCGGGATCACAGACGAGCGTGCCTGAAACTAGTTAAGAGTGAGGTCATCAACCACTTCTTTGGACGCCATCTCTTTCATAAACCTGGCAGACGAGGAAGTGTCCTAACGTCTAGTAAGATATATCGAACTACCTAATTGTTAATAAATCCATAATTTCATAGGATCTAAAATAACATGATGGTCTCTTGCAGCAAACATTAAGTATCAAATCTTACCAAAGCTCCTTCAAAGCAGTCAGGGAGAGGGATATGCTATCCACGGCCCTAGGAAACAAGAAGCACCTAGGTCGCACGCGAAGTGTTGGGGTTTATGTACCTTGGAGGCAAGGATTCCCACATGAATCCAAGGCGTATAGGAGTAGGAAGAGATCCAAGTCCGTGCGCGAAGAACTATTGAAAGAGGAGATTCATGCAAAATTTCGAGAACAGATGACATCATTGGAGGAAAAAATTGTATCGAGTCCTCAATCAGTCACAAGCCGTCCCCATTATTTTGGGAGCCAGTCCCCCTCAATGTCGGAGTAGCTATATGTCCATGCTACTTTCTGAACATAGCGACATCCAATTACATATCAACAACATTCAAGTAATGTACATCTCTAGGATGCTACATAGATAGACCTGTTGGACACCTTAGCTAATCGTGTATCGTTACGTAGGAGCCCACATCGTGCAAGCTTAGAGTTAGACTTGTTGGCTCCATTATCATTGAAGCTAGGCAGGGAATGGCATATCCATACCCACCAGGGACGTTAGTGCACGGTGCAGGTTCAGATGGACATGGTACACGATGTTTTCAGGATCGTCCCACTTGAGAAGCCCCCAAACAATGAGATTATAACACTAGATGCCGTCCACACATTCATCTAGTGGCCCAAGAGAGACATCGCCCCGGACCCTTCCATGTCGGCATCTACCCAGCATGAATAGCTGGCCTATCCATACGATAATCTACGGCCCCTCTGGCCCTCCCTTCAATGTCATCACATGCACCTGATCCACATCGATAGGCTGCCATATTGGCTCCCATGAAGACCACACCGAGCATAGATCAATAATGTACCTATTGGTCTCCCGTGAAGAATACATACCGTCGTGTCAGTAAGACCAAATCGAAGAAAATCAAGGAGCCTCAAGAACGCTGGATATTCTTGCTAGGAAAGCCGTTGGTCCTGAATAAGCTCATAGTCAGCCTTGGATTGGGTGTCGCTTTTTTGCATGCGTGGTATATGGGAAAGACCATCCATACGAGGACATAATGCCCTACGGGTTGAACCGTCATGGTGGGCTTCGACGACTTGTTTGACCTCTTCAACCTCGATGCTCTCAATGCCTCACTTTTAAGATGCTAGACACAGTAAGCGTATACAATTAATTATGATCTATATTCATGTAATACCGATAAATGACATAACTCCTTGCTTATATATAGACACATGATGCTATAAGACAAACAAAGAAAAGAACCGGTAGGTTTCCTCTACCCACACTTGATCTCTGAGTGACACATCAATGAAAATGCATCCTACGTCGAGGATTACGTCACAATAGGACTGCTTGCTCACAATGACAAGGAGTACATTCTTGTACCCTATAACTAGCGGTAAGTGCTTCACTCATTGTTGTACTCATTGATTTGTACTTCATATGCAACACGAATTTAGATTTAAGGACTGGATTCTAATTGTCATTGTACCAAAATAGAACAAGGTAATATACATTGATTCTCTAATCAAGAGCAAACATGACTTCACACCTGTGCAATAATTAATCGACAGGTAAACTCATTTCATCCATAAATAACTCTATGTACCCTTCATTTGCAATAGCTGAGGCTAACTTTTCGAATCGTGTAGGTCGTTCGCCACGTATATTGCCAAAGTAGAGAGACACGTGAAAGGGAACACCACACTATGATATGTGACGTGATTTTTGGTACCCGCTAGTACACAATAATTCTATATCATACTTTGTAATTAATGATGCCTCTCAAGCTGAACAAACCTATGTATGTAATTCTATTTTTGCAATGCCACCAGCAGCTATAGGACAATATGTGTAGATTCTATATTTGCCGTCATATACAAGAAATCATGGGTGGTAGGCCCAAGGATCCACAGATTTGTCAATCTCACAATAATTATTTTCTACTTATCAATATATATATATATATATATATATATATATATATATATATATATATATGAGTGCTTACGACTTTACTATTACTAGCAACAGGGCATCAACATCTCTTTAAGTATAGTCCAAATGAATGAACTCTCCGAAATTCGAGGACAGCCCACCACCTTCTTAATGGTGGAGATCATTAACCCAAAAGGAGAATTTCACACGCCCGAGGCTGAATAAAATTTTTAATGACAAATAATGTTTTCTTACTATATCTGTAAACATGTTATAAAAACATTATGACAATTCATCTATAATCAATCTGTAAATTTTTTTATCTGTGATATATCTATATATTTGTGTATTTGCTTGTATTTGTTATCTGCATATTGTTTAGATGGCATGGCTAGCATTTCCTGATACTAGCTGAAAAACAGAAAAAAAATTCTACATATAGAGCGAACTATCACAGATGATTTTATGGCATAAACCGTTTGTGAACATCTACTATCACAGATGGTTGGCAAACAAAACCGTCTATGATGAGGATTTTAGAACCGTTTGTGATAGCCCTATGTCTGGTAGTGATGGGCCAAGAATTAAAGACAGAAATACGCATGTATAGTATAAGAGGTGTATACTAGTAATGTTTGGCTGTGTGCTGGAATTGGCTGGACCATCAATTCAGCCAGCCCAAACATTGGGTCATCTCCTAATCTACAGGCAAGAATGAAAGGCTTATGCATGTGAGAGCTTTATGCACCCATGTATGTCAAGCAAATGCCATTGGCATTAGCTAGGTGGCCGCGCCAATGCAAGGCGGCTATAAATATTTGAGCACTGTGATCTACCTAGCTAGGGCTATCGATTTCTTCCTGCAGTACTCATCAATCCAAGATATATGTACACACACACACACTCCATCCATCTAGCTAGCTAGCTATTACTCCTCTTGCATCCTTCAATCTTTCAGAGGCAAAGAGAAGAGGAGAGGGAGGACAGGTGATGATGAAGAGGCTGGTGATCCTGAGGCGGTGCCAGCCGCAGCCGCCGCCGGCTGCCATGGCGTTCGGCAGGTGCTGCGGCGGCGTGCGGTACGGGGAATGCCGGCGGAACCACGCGGCGAGCATGGGCGGGTACGCGGTGGACGGGTGCCTGGAGTTTTTGGCCGAGGGCGAGGAGGGCACCAGCGGCGCGCTCCGCTGCGCCGCGTGCGGCTGCCACCGCAGCTTCCACCACCGGGTGGTGGTGCAGCACTCCTGCTGCGACGACGCAGCCGGCGGGTGGGACTGCACGCCGGAGTCCACGGCGTCCAACACCACGGCCAACTAGTAAGTCAGCTCGGAAGAAAGATCACGCCGGCCGGCCATATCATGATTCACGCATCGATCTCATCAGGTGTTCAAGTGATCCATCCATGCAACTCCTATCCTGATCTCATATGCTTAATTTATTTGTTACTAGTTATCATCTAGTTCTTCTCGGACTAGCTAGCTAGTTCGTGCCTCGTGCTTGCTTTCTTTCTCCTAGTATATTGTACGTATCATCCATTCACACGCTCTCTGTGTCGATCTGTATGCTCCCTTTTTGCATGAGATTTTATTGTGTTTCCGTGCTTTCTCGCCGAGATCTGCAGGAGATCGAAGCTTAATTTGTCTAGCTAAAGGGGGTGATCATTTGGGCTTATTTTTGATGGCTTATGGCTGAAAAACACTGTAGCTGGTTGAAAATACACTGTAGCTGACAAGGCTTATTTAACATAATTAAATTTAAAAAAAAATTAAAAAATATAAAAATATGTTAGTCCATCACAGACAACGCAAACGAATACGGGAAAAAAAGAACGGGCAAAAAAGCTCAAAAAAAAGCCAAAAGTTCAGAAAAAGACGAATTTATGAATAATGAAAAATAAGCCAGAAGCTGAAGCCGAAACCATCACAGCCAAACACTACATCTTTCTACTCTTTATCTTCTGCCTAATTGCCAGCATTTTGACGCATGCCTTCCAAATTCCCAAAGGGAAACCAATAAATCTCAGTAGCCAAAAACCTGTTTCTTTTGATGTTTTCAGATGGATCCATGCAAACTAATGGAGTAAGTTTCCATGAACAGCTTTAGTTTGGTGCATGAATTAGAACAGCCGATCTTACACTTTGCAGTACAGATTTAATCCACTGGCGCGTACTACTACCTGCTGTACTATAGCTAAGCTTTTCTTTCTGTGCTCGCTTGTAAAATTTTCGGAGCCAATAAATAGGGGAGAGCTAGCTAGGTTTAATTCATGGTGCGGTTTGTGGACACGAAATTTTTTATTTTTGACATTTATGTGGAAGGAAAAGTTAGATGGCGTGTACAAGTTCTTGGACCTCATGCCCTCTCTCGACAGGAGCATAAAAGAGTAGCACGACAACAATAATAACATTAATTCGCAGAGAATCATGCACGTTATAAATGGCCTATTCGCACCGTTTTTACCTTGTGACTTTAGTCTCGTGTGCATTCTTCTCTTTATCATTTTATTTCCTCCGTCTAAAGACGTATTTTTTCTTAGCATATAGAATAAGTAGATATTGAAAATGACTAAAGTATCCTTAATTATTATCTCTAAATACTATATTTAATTTATGCATGCAGAGAATATAAAGTAAAACGAGATATTTATTAGATGTATAGAGAAAATCTCATATTAATTTTGTATTGAAATATGAAATATGCTCTATATTTATAGATAACTTGGATGAGGAGAGTAATCTGCAGCAATGATTGGAAAGGAAGCATGCACACACGAAAGCTTGTGTTGGTTAAACGTCTTTTTTCTTTCAAAGTTGCATTGCGTCCATCTCTGAGATCTGTTTGGGACGAAGGAATTTTACATAATTTTTTTAAAAAATGATTGAATTCTTGTTAGAATCAGAAAAAAAAATCATGTGTTCCAAACAGCCACAATTTTCCAAAACAGAGATATTTTTGTGTGCCCTTTTTTGCTTTGGCATTTTGTTTATTTTCAATTTGGTGGGGGGGGGGAGTCAACTTAGATTACGAGGAGTAATGCAATCTTGTTCTGGCATGTACTATTAATATATGATTTTATATGGAAATCGTGGTTTTTTAGCGTGCAAATATGAATGCACAACATTGAAAATATTGGTGAGTAGTTGAGTACAGTACTCCAAAACTCTCCTGATAGATCAGGAAGCACAACTTTACAAGCAAATTAAAGGCCTAATTCGTAACAGTGCAATACTTCAATAGAACTAACTATATTGCTTCAAAATTTATGCAATTAATTTCAACTTTCGGAGAGCATAGAACTAGTACACTAGGGGTGCAATTAGTTCGGATATTTCCCGACCGACCGCTCGACCGAGTTAGTTCGGATGGTATTTCAAAAAAATAATCGGTAACTGGATAGTTTTACCGGATATGGTATCGGAATCGGATAGTGATTGTCGGAATCGGAATCGGAATCGGGAGAGTAATTTCCGACGGGTAGGAGAATATCCAGATATATAATCGTTAATATCCGGTGCTAGTTATTTGGTAATACCCGAATTGGCAAAGGATTTAAATTTTTATTTTGGGTTTTGATTTTCAGAAAAGCCCAGAAATTAAAATAAAACTAGAAAATAGCAGGAAACTCCAAATGAATCCCAGAAATTCTCATAAATTCAGAAAAAAAAGTAAGGAACCTAAATAAAATAAATTCAACTTGTTTTAGGCACAATTACTCAACTAAATTAATAACTTGCTCTCTAGGCTTTAATTAAAGGATTTAAGAAAAAGGAAATTAATTTCTAGAGAAAATCCAATTAAACCAATTAAATAAAAAAATAAGTAAAAACCAAAATTTTGGGATGCCACAGTAATACTCCTCGGGAAGTGGTTCCATATGACTATTCTGTTCATTATTGTTGGTATGTATACAAGTTGCTTTCTGTACTCAACTTTCAAATGCATGATAATTCTATATTATATCTAATTATTTATCCTGATATGCATAATCTATATTTAATTATTTAGCATCTTTGTTTTCGCATGTTATCCGATGAAATATAGTTACCGTATCGAATCCGCTCCGTTTCATTCTGTATTCGTGACCGACACTATCTACGTTCGTATTCGTATTCGGTATTATCCGTGTCCGACTCCGACTCCGAAAAAAAATGTGGTATAGGATACAGGATGAGCAATTATCGACCGTATCCACTCTGATTGCACCCTACAGTACACGGTAGCTTTACATTCAGCGTGTACAATTAGGATCTTTTAATTGTGCTGCTTATTTCACAATATATGTCTATTCCGCTTTAAGAAGCAAGAGCTCAATTACTAAATTGATCTTCCCTAATAATTTAATTAGGGGTAGCCTGTCCAACTTCATTTCCTTTTGTCTTTTAAAATTGTACTTAATCGCGGTACCAAAGATTATATGTTCTGATTTCCAGTAGCTAGGAAGATTCGGGTTGACCAACATGTAAATTAATATCTTGATTGCTAACTAGAGGTCATGAGATTTTTCTTAAAAAATAATGAAAAACGAGGATATGAGTTTAAACACAACACAATATAGGACTTACGCCCATAATCTATATACCAAGATTTGGCATTTGAACTTTGGTCTCTAGTATCGGTGCAACGTGACGCCTTACGGACTAATACCACTTAGACTGCCGATGGTTAACCAATATATCTCTCACGAAGAAAACCTAAATCCTTCTCATAAGAGTGGTTTTAGTATATAATATATCTCGCGGTTTTTCCTCTTGACATCTTTTGATCAATCCTGTCCAACCCAACCACGTTCCCAGTTATCTTGTTGCTCTATACTTCCCTTCACGTTTATACTAGACAGTGGCGGATCCAGGATTTTTAGGATGTGTGTTCGAATTTTGGAGCTAAGTTGCTCGAATACATTGATACCGCAGCGCACCGTCCCCACCCCCCTAAAAAAACACCAATACAACGATACATGTACGTAGATATAATAAAAATACATAAATTAATGATTTCTTATGAGGAAATGGGCGACATAAAGTGAGCATAATTATATGAATCAAACAACAAATTATAGAGATAAATGAGAGTTGTATATCTTGTTGATCTTGCCTTTTTTTTACTATTTCCTCATCAGCAAGAACTGTCCATCTAAGAGGAAATTGTATATTCCTTCTATGGAGCAAAATAGACCAAGAAAGTAAATAAGTGGAGTAGGGTGGAGCACACCTAGATCTGAAGAAAGGACAATGACAATAAGTTGGAGGTGCTACTCACTTCCCAATGCCATGCTCCCTCCCGGCTACCGCGCTGCTCCCTTCCTGTCACCCGCTCCCTACCTCTGTGTTCGTTGTACCACTGTCCGCTTGCCTACGACAGCTCACCTGCGCTGCCACACGCGCACCTTACACCACGCGCCGCATCACGCATGATTGTCGTCACATCATGGCACCACGTCTGCGTCCGCTGGTCGTCACTCGCCTCTAGCTTGCACCTCCGCCCGCTTGCCACTCGAAGGCTAAAGCCGCCTCCCACAGACAGTCACAAGATCAGAAATAGAACAAATGTTAGGATTTTGTTTATATCTTTACCTCTTTGGGCGTGAGGAGGGCTGAGGTGGAAAGAAAAATGGATCTAATGTATTAAATGAGCTGCACGCGAGATATGGGGAGTGCAGGCTGAATTTATTTGCAGGCATAAAATATAGTTTTAACACAACTAATAGTATATACATCTAATATACCTATTATATACCTGGTATTTTATAAAAAAAAATTTGGGTGTTCAGCTGAACACCCATGCCCAACGTTAGATCCGCCCATGATACTAGAGGTGGCAACTTCCTCAGAGAGGCGGGCCCCATGAAGAATTTTCCCATCAGAGACGGGGACGCTCTCCCCTAGAGGAACGAGGGCCCCGCTAGGCTAGCGGAGCGGGGACGGGGTCGCCTCCACACCCTCGGCCCACGGGGATCCGGTAAAAAGTAAAATATATTTTCAAATAATATATTATAGCTTTTAAATATAGAAAATTGTATTACTTTTTATATATTTGGACTAAAACTTGAATCTATATATTAGAATATATATTTTAAAATTATATTATGTAAAAAAAGTATACCTACATAATTATAAATTAATAAACAAAGTCATATTATTATTTTTTAAAAGATATTTTAACCTATTTTTTAATCCCCACGGGAATCCCGTGGGGTCGGGTCTCCGCGGGGATGGGGGCGGGGGGCCATGTCCCTGATGGGATACGAGTAGGCTACATTAGCGCAGATTAATATTTTTGTACAGCGTACACCAGGAAGTCATGCGAGTAAGAGATCATGGATCATTATCACTAGACGCGCAGTGTAGTAGAAGTATGGTTGAAGCAGCCGATTCAACGAAGAATGCATCGGTGTAGCGATAGTAGTCGAACGTCCTCCATCCAAACGTCTCCTCCTCGTGATCGTCCCGATCAACGCCACAATCATAGCAGCTCCTCTATCGACGTCCACACATCCAAGGATGGAGCACCGTGCGTCGATGTGCTAGCACCAGCGTGCACGACAAGGGATACGAGAGGTGGTGGCTAGGGTTTCGACGGATGTGTTTTCGGGATACCTCCCTCAGCCCCCGCATCTCTCCTTATATATCCTCCAATCGGATTTCGCCCATAAGTCATTAGCGGTCCCTAGCGAACATAATGACTCCCAAACATACATAAAGATCGTATCGAACGAATCTATATAGTGCTCATATACTGAGTCATTTGCCTCACAATACCAAATTGAACTCAAGATGATAAATGTGTCATCCTATGATAGCTCGATCATTCACTTAAACCTGTGGTGGATTACTCAGCTGTGATTGACTCCTCAACTACATTCGGCATGGCCATGCATTCCTAAATCCAACCACATCGAGGGGCCCAGAGATATCTTATTTCTTTGTATGTTTTATAGTAAATCCGAAAGCTACCTTTCTGTCCACCCAGTCACGAAGTTATGTTTGGCAACTCTAAGTAAACTATTACACATGTAAGAAACTATGACGATCTCAGATCTAAGGATGTCGCGGACACTATCTATTAGACCAACTAATGACACTTAAGAATATAACAATTCTCGCATTGTCTCATGGTAAGTCAATTTAACACCATGTTCTCTTACACGTGTCCATATTATTGATTTGATATTCACATATCCATGATCTGTGAAATATGATTATCAATCAATACATGTGCTGATCTATAAATCATAATTATCCCACATAATGATATAAGATGATGGATAATTTTGAATAATATTAAAACATGAATAAAGAGTTCCACGAACAAGTTATATACTTGTTGATCAATATGAAAGAAATTTCTTCAAGGGACAAAATAACATATTATTTAAAATATCATAAACATAAAAGTGATATAATCATCTCTATAATCACCTACATTGTATATCACTAACAATCTCCCACTGGCACTAGAGTCAACCATGTAAGTATCTAATACCCACAGCATTTGTGTGTGCCTCATGCTTTGGCTGCAGGAGATGCTTGGTCAATGAATCAGCAATATTTAAATTTGTATGCACTTTACATATCTTCACATCACCACTATCAACAATTTCACGAATGGCATGAAAATGCCGAAGTATGTGCTTGTATTTTTATGCGATCTAGGCTCCTTAGCTTGCGCAATGGGTCTACTATTATCACAATAGAGATCCATTAGACTAGAAGTACTAGAGACCACACCCAACTCAGAGATGAACTTCTTTATCCAAAGTTCCAAACAGCCTCCTTTGCAACTTTAGAAGCCGCAATATACCCAGCCTTCATTGTAGAATCAACAAACGTCTCTTGCTTGGAACTTTTCTAACTCACTACCTCTCTATTAAGATAAAACATAAACTAGTCTAACAAAATAATCTTTATCTGTTTGGATGCTAGTATCAGTGTAGCTATTTATGACTAGCTCTTACTCACCTCCATAAACAAGGAACACAGCCCTAGTTCTTCTTAAGTATTTTAAGATATTCTTTACAGCTATCTAGTGATCTTCATCTGGATCTGACTGATATCTGCTTATAACACTTAGAACATATGACACATTAGATCATGTACTAAGAATGGCATATATAACAGACCCAATGTCAGAAGCATATAGAATCTTACTTATCCGGTCTCGCTCATCAGGTGTCAATGGACACTGGATCTTGCTAAGATTAATACCATATGGCATAGGCAAGAAACCATTTTTAGAATCTTGCATGTTGAACCGCTTCAACACCTTATCAATATGCATATCTTAGCATAATCTAATTAGCCTTTAGTTCTATCTCTATACATTTTATACCCAAGATATACACTACCTCTCCTAAGTCTTTTATAGAGAAACAATTTCTTAATGAAGACTTGACAGATTCAAGCATAGAAATATCATTGTTGATCAAAAATATGTCATTCGCATACAAAACCTAGGAAAACAAGTGAGCTCCCACTAATCTTTTTATAAACACAAGGCTCTTCTTTATTCTTGATGAAGCCAAACCCGTTGACTACTTCATCAAAATGAAAGTTCCAACTCCGAGATGCTTGCTTCAATCTATAGATGGATCTCTGAAGCTTGCATATCTATCTAGCATTTTACGGATTGACAAAACCTTTAGGTTGTATCATGTACACATCGTCACTTAGCTTTTCATTTAGGAAAGCGGTTTTGACATCCATTTGCCATATCTCATAATCAAAATATTGTAACAATAGCTAGAATAATCCACACAGACTTAAGCATGGCGACGGGCGAGAAAGTTTCATCAAAGTCAACACCTTGAACTTGTTTGAAACCTTTCGTCACCAATCGTGCCTTATGGATATGAACATTTCCATCCATGTCTATCTTTTTCTCAAAAACCCATTTGCAATCAATGGTTTTACACCATCGGGTGGATCAACCATATTTCAAACTTGATTGTCATACATGATTGTATTTCGGTATGGTTCCAAGCCATTTCTCAGAATCTAGGTCCTCATATGTTTTAGGCTAATCATTGTCTAACAATAAAATATCATGTCGATACCTCATAGACAATTGACACGGCCTTTTAGACCTATGTGGGGCCGGTGTCTCTTCCACAGGTTCTAAAACATCTTGTATATCATGTGGAGGTTCAGTATGAGCTGAAATATTTTTTGATGGTTCCTGAATTTCTTCAAGTTGCACCGTGCTCCCACTAACTCCTTTTGAAAGAAACTTTTTCTCCAAAAAACACCATTTCGGGCAACAAACCATATTGGCTTATCTTGGACCGAACC
Organism: Bonia amplexicaulis; assembly: GCA_036346245.1. Classification (NCBI taxonomy): domain Eukaryota; kingdom Viridiplantae; phylum Streptophyta; class Magnoliopsida; order Poales; family Poaceae; genus Bonia; species Bonia amplexicaulis. The sequence continues at coordinate 10,743,057 of CM070758.1, read as the reverse complement.
ATGTATAACAAGATCCGGTTATCTCATATGGTGTCTTCATTCGGACACCCTATTCCATTGAGCATACCCCAAAAAATAATGGCGTCGGTTGGCTCATCATCGAGAACTAGCTTTGGAATAATTTTACATTACTTTGGATGATCACCAAACTCATGGCTCAAATATTCACCAAGATCGATTAGGGTTTTAATTGTCTTGTCAAGTCTAAAATTTCTTGAACTTTTCAAGGGATTCAGACTTATGTCTCATTAAGTAGATGTAATCATATCTATTAAAATTATAGGTAAAAGTTATGAAGTACTAAAAACCACCTCTAACCATTGAGCTCATTGGTCCACATACATCCGAGTGTACTAGGGCCAATAGGTCATTTGCCATCTCATCTAGACCAATGAAAGATGCCTTAGTCATTTAACTAAGTATAAAAGAATCGCATGTTTGAAATGATACGAAATCAAATGTGTTTAGAAAATCATCTTTGTGGAGCTTCACCATGTGCTTCTCATTTATGCGATCCAAACAACAATGTCAAATATATGTGGGATTCAAATAATTAGGCCGAAGCCTCTTAGCATTGATGTTATAGATAGGGACATCCTTAAGATTTAAAACATATAATCCATTCACCAATGAAACATGACCATTAAGCATATCATTCAAATATATTGAATAACAATTGTTCTTTATTTTGAACTTATAACCTTTTGCTCCCAAACGTGAAGCAAACATAATGTTTTTTTCTCTAGGCAGGAACATAATAACAATTTTTCAATTCTAAAACTAATTTTGAGGGTAAAGATAATGGCAAAATACCAATAGTCATCGCAACAACTCTTGCTCAATTACCCACGCGAAGATCAACCTCGCCTCTTGCTAAACATCTACTCCTTATCAGCCGCTGCATCGAATTGTAAATATGAGCAACCAATCCAGTATCAAATACCCAAGAACCAATATGAGAAGTAGTAAGATTTATTTCTATAATATTTATACCTAACTTAGAAGTTTTACTTCCCTTGTTGTTTTCCAGTTTTGCAAAGTACTTCTGTAGTTCCTCTTCCAATATCTAGTCCCTTAGCATTAGTAGCAAATAGTGTCAGGTACATCGTCAATCTTGAGCTTGTGAAACTTAGATGTGACACTCGAAATCTCATTTTGAGTTTTGCCCGTGCCTTTTATTTTGCCCAAAACCTTAGAATTCTTATTTTTGAAGTTGGTAATCTTCTGAACATCATCATATGATTAGAGATATTCTTAATGCTCTCCTCTGCTGACTTGAGCATCCTATGTAATTCGGTCATTGACTTCTCATGAGATTCATATGAAAGTTCAAAATGACTAGGTCAAAACTCGGGGGGAGCGATTGGAGAATCACATCAGTAGCAAACTCTTGGTTAAAGGAAAACCAAGCTTTTCTAAACTCTCAATATAACCAATCATTTTGATTACATGAGGGCTGATCATACTTCCTTTAGCTAGCTTGTACGCAAACAATAACATAGAGGTGTTATACCTTTCAACCTTTGTCTGGTTCTTAAACATGCCTTTAAGACCCACAATCATATTGTATGCATTAGAGTTCATGTGGAAAGTTCTCATATTGCTTACAAGCTCTTTTCGAGAGGGTCATGGTGGCAAGTATGGTTGTCACGGCAACTAATATCCAGTGAGTCATTGTAATGTTTCTTATACTCATTCTTTTGAGCACGAGTAGCATCTTCTTCCGATTCCTCTAGAATGGTCATCTTGATATGGAATCTCTAGAATATATTCCTTCCTTTTTCTTGAGAACAATAATCAAGTTGCGATACCAATCAATAAAGTTTGTTCGCCTTTAATTTTCTTTCTCAAGAATAGATCGCGAGTTAAAACATAAGGGAGGCGTGGAGGAAGTAGATGGTGGCATTGTCTACAACATCCTCCCGGCGTCTCCTCCCGGCAAAAGTATATGACAACAATGTTGAGAACTATTCTCAAGTTTTGATGTGAAATTTGTTCCATTAATTTTTCTTTCTCAATTTAGATCGTAAGTTAAAACTACTCCCAGGAAGTATATGGTTTACAACATAAAAAGTATATAAAAAATTAATACTATATTTATATAAAATCTTTCATTAAACAATTTAACAAAAGATACCCCCACTATATGTATAAAAGCCATCACTGCTAGAAAATTAGTGACATATGTAAGCAACTCCTTGTTAATTACATCACATATAACTCTTGTTTGTTAAGTGACATTCATATGTTCCGGCCTCAACATTATGCCCCTAGGCCTAAAACTATTTTAATAGCCTAGTCAAGTTAAACCAATATTATGTACGAAGTATCCAACACTTAACCTACCTTATTAAGATAATTAATGGAACCTTACTTTGTTAGATCTACCAGTTAACGATCAAAATCTTCATAGGTACAACAATTGAAAGGGCATCAAGTTTTACTCAATTTTTCTAGAGTAATACTATTCTATCAGGTTAAAAACACCTAAGATGATAATAATATGTATAATAGTATAATAGAAATATAAAAGCATTCACAGTTAATCATATTAAACTGTGAGATAGTATGACCCTTAGCATGATAATCTCCATCAATACACTTCCTTTTCATCGAGCCATCAATGTTTAAGGTCACCTTATTCATCTACTTAGTTATTATTCCTAACAGCTAACAATAAATTACATATGAAAATATTAAGCACAACAAGTCAACATGCAAACCGTTATACAATAATATGTAGCCCATGGCTATAAATCAGCATGACGCGTAAACCATGAAAAACTCATACATGCATTACATACACAACGTGCCATACTATTCAAATTAACCCCCTTCCAAAATGAGTTATGCATAGAATCGAATTCTATCGCACAATATAAACACATAATACTTATAACACACAGTACGATTATCTAGCAGAGTGGTCCCTCACAAATATAAGGGCAGCACCCTTGAAAAAAATTTTGAGGCATAAATCCTATTCACGAAATTGCCTTTGAAAATTTTATCGGATTAATCACATTAACCCAATTTTGAACAATTCTGATTGGACCAATTTTCATTGATCGGTGCGGGAGGTTTCTAGAAAGAATAGCAACCCGATTTACTTGCTCTACACGGTTGCGCATCGTGGTTTACCCTGATGGTGGAATCACAACCATAGAGGTATTGTGCAATGCTACTGTGAACAAGCACAACTAATCATACGGTGCTATTAATTCACACCTCCCATGAACCTATCTACCACTGCCGAAGCCAATTGATCTCATCAATCAGTATCTGAACCAATCCATCAATACAAACTTATCTAAGCTATTATACCAGACCAGTAATAGATCCAATCTACTGCTACCACATATCAACTATATGTGGCCAATCTAGATCAAAAACTACACATGATGGTTTTGATACCACTGTTGGGATACGGGTAGGCTACATAGCGCATATTAAAATTTTCTACTTCGTAAACTAGAAAGTTATGTGAGTAAGAGATCATAGATCGTTACCGCTAGATGCCAGCGGTCGGCGTGAAGTATGGTTGGAGCAACCGATTCAACGAGCTACCTTTTGGTCCTGTTTTTTTATACGACTGATGGTTTTTAGCTGTGGCTGATAGCCTTTGATTGTATTTTTTTGAGATAGTGGTGGACGACGGAGGCACTGACGTGAACGATGTATACATCGGTAGGCTTAGGATTCTATTTGGAAAAGCAAATTTGAGAAGCTATTTAAAGAAACCGTCAGATTTATTTCGGCTTTCGGAGAAATTGAACATAAAAGCCACACAAAAACCCAAAATAACAAGGTCTTTTATGTACGGTGCACGTTTGTTCGGCCCGCACGCCGGCCATAAGATACACGATAAATTCGACGGATCGGATGCAGCTAGCTGCAGGAAAGAGCAGTGTTGGTTGATTACTAAGAACTTGTCGCTCTCCTGACCGATGTGGACTCGCGACCGTCACGTGCGAAAACACACCTCATGTATGATCGAAATAGACGACAAACACCTTGTCATCATGTCCTTATTATTCCTTGGCGGATATCGTGAACAGTTTGTCCCTCCTGTCCACCCCACCAACGTCCGGCGTACGCTCCGCTCCCGTCGGTCGGTCCATCCAGCCATTCGTCCATCGGCTCACAAGCTCGGGGGTCATACTGTGTTAGCCGGAGATTTGTAGGCGAACTTTCAAAACCCGACGCGTCTAGGCCATTGAATTGAGGTAAAACAGAGAGACTAATAGATGGGTTCTTTTCAACTGTGAGTTATAGTCTATAGTTATAGCTAATGACTTTTGATTTTAACACGAACACTTATACGAACAAACCGAATATCAATAAATCATTTCAAAAAGACATTCATTCGCCTCACTGAGTGTTAGTATAGGCACGTACGTACCATGGGTGAAAAGTTGAAAACACGCGAAGTCTTTTCTATAAAAGATGGGCCCTGGAGGCGGACAAGGTGGGCTTTTGGGGTCTGTAAGTAGGCCGACAGGTGGAATTGGCAGGCCGGTTGGGTGAGATTTTGTTATCTTTTTCAGGTTAAGGACCAGCCGAGGCATTGCACAGTTATGGGTTGTACCGGCCGGATAAGGCCCAGATGTACCCTCAATAAACGATGACCCATGTCTTAAGGTGTACGGGCTGTTTTTGAAACTACTGGGCCAAACCCAAGTACCCAACCAAGAAATAACCAACAAAAAAGTTCACCTTCTCTCTCTCCTCTTAAAATAAAGTTCACCTTCTTTCTCTCACAAAAAAGTTTATCACCCCTAAATACAGTTTATCTCACAATCAAGGATCCATTTAGAATACGGGAATTTTTTGGATTCCTACTTGAACTGAATGTTTCCTGCGAAATTTCCGCAAAATTCCAAGCTAGAGCAATTTGAAATAGTTGTTTCTTTTTATGCAACTCTATCTGCATGCAACTCAATCTTGCTCACACCAGAAGGCTCGAGGAATAAAAAGGAGGTTCTGAGGGATGACATGAGATGTTTGCTAAGAACAAGTCGATGGAGTCATAGTCCATCTAATCTCTGATCCATACCACTGATCCATGACTTGCAAACAGTAGCAAGCAACACAGCATGCATGCTTGGCTGTTAACCAAGCCCTGCAAATCTGTGTCACTAATCCATGGCCGCGGAGCAAGTTTGTAAAGCCATTTCCCCCCAATTGACCAATGGGAAAAGACAAATGGAAGTAACCAATGCCAACCCAATCATGTCACTGATTTTGCCTACCGCCACTGTGTCGGACCAGTCTATTACCAACTTGTTAATAATGGTTGGTTATCATATCTTGGAATAAAGAGAGAAAATGGTGAAAAAGTTATACCCTGTGACACTTTCGGCTAACTTCGATTGGGTATTCAGAGATAAGATCCCCATCTCCTTGGCCATCACCCTATGTTTCACACACACACACACATTACCTTTCTCAATTATGAGATGCATCATCTTTAGTCTAGACCTGGTGTATGGAAATCATCCACCCTGGGAATCCAAGATAAACATAACATTATATTGCTATGAAGCAAGCATAGTGATATCAGTACTACTTGCCATGCCCAATTGAAGGATCTGTTCCAGTTGTGTTTTATATTTTACTATTGCTAACTTTCAAACGGATTATTTTCTCAAGACGGGTCTACAAGTTAAACGATCTACACATTAAAAGCCCAACATCTGTACTCAACCAAAATTACAAATAGTCCCTTTGTAATATGTAGTATGACTAAAATTTAAAATTTCGTAAAATCCATGTTAAAAAGGCTTAGTTCAGCAAGTGAACAGGGGTCATGCAACTTTCCCTGAATCTGACAGTTTATCTTATGGACATGGTCTACCAAGGCATGAGAATCACTATAAATTAGGCCTCAGCTTTCTATTATCCACAGGGAATCTTTTGTGGAGGGCATGAAAGCTATTATTTTAAAGAAGAGATATCGAGTGCCACCCATGCTGTCAATTACACACAGAAGTATCAGTGATGTTTGTGCTCCACTTGGTGCCCAGGAAATGGACTGTTCGGAAGCTTGTTTGCACATAATTATCTGGGCAGGGCATAATTTTCTCCTCCCAACTTTCATCAGGATTCGCTTTTTACTCGATGGCATTGTCAGGTGCACACAATGAATGGAATCATGCTGATTTTGTGCCAATGCCAGTCATATCTCGAAAGCTTTTTTTCCCCTCGGCGCAAGGTGGATGCTGATGATGCATGCGGTCACTGTGAGGTACTAATCAGTCGCGATTGATGATTGTACTATCATCTAGGATCTCTCTGTAAATCACTAGATTGTGCTACGAGCAAAGTGCTTCTTGTTCTACAGAACTATTTTATACGTCTATTTTGTGTATAGCAAAATACACTCTCATATCATAACTTGGTTTCTTTTTCCCAAGTTAAACTTTTTATTAGGAACGGAGGAATTTTTTAAAAAAATTTGTTCGAGTTCATATTTTGGAAGGCAGGAATTTCAGAAGAATTACATAAGAAATAGTTCAATTGCTGTAGGAATCTACAAAGTTTATGCATTTCGAACAGAGCGTACCCTTAAAAACCACCCCCACCATATTCTTGCCTGTACATGACCACATCTACTGTCTAGGAGCAAATTTAACGGACGTATGCAGATGGAGCAGTACATGATACTTCTTTAAGAATCGTGTACTAGATTTTTCACAAGTATGCCATTCTGTTAGAATTATTATAGCTGGAATCTATGTAACTAAAAATAACGATTATGTGAATGGATAAGACTTACTTCTCCCATACTTTGTATTAACTTAGAAGTGATACTCGAATCTGTTGTAAATATTGCGGTATAAACATGTATTTAGATTAAATTCCAGCAAATTTAATAAAGAAAAAGCATGATATAAAAAACATATAGATGACTTGATCAACATATAACCATGTGAACTATTTAAGTCACTGAAACATACGTCCATCAAATATACCATGTAAGAGTCTAAAATCAGCATATACACATGTAAACAATTTAAGTCATTACACCTGAATGCTCATCTCAATAAAAGCATAACATGTATAACCAAATTTAGCATGTTAATAAGAGTTTGAATGTTATATATTGCTCTCAGAATGCTAATTGCATAAGATTTTAATCTTGGCCGTCTCCACACTGATTTTCTTACGAAATCGGATATATATGGCAATATTAGATCAGATCTTGAGCTCAACAAAGACTTGCTATTTTAAACAGACACTAAATCATCAAGCCTACCTTGACATATAAAGCATCATCATCATCAATCTATTAGCCAACAGAAAGAACTCACAGATTGAGACTATATACTCGAATCAGTAATCAATTACAGAGACTGAATACTAATCACGGTGAACCAAAAATAGACACTACGAAAGATAGCAAGTATCACAAGATGATTCAACTATTCAGAGAATGAAGATTGTAAGTAATCTAACAGCTTAAGATCAGTCTAAACTCAGAGTCATATATATATTCAGTGTTAATATTAATTCCTCGTCGAGCAATTAACCCACAAAACGCCTTTTGCAATTTTCAATCAGTAGTGATTCACAGATATATGAAATAGATCTTGAAATTGCAAAGAACAAGCAGCCGATATACTCACAACGCCGGTGATACTCAAAATCACCGAGTAGCAAACGGAGAAGGCAAGGCACGCAGGCTGCGTTGTCCCAGAAAACCAAGTGCCTCGCTTTGCCGAACAAGGAGGCGATGGCAATTGGAGATACAATGCCACACTCCCACCTCGAGTCGCCGAAGTGGAAGTCGAGGGTCAGGTGATCGCCGCACAAGATTGACGAGTGCTCCAGCCAAGAACACCTGCGAACACCGAAGATCGAGCCTTGGTTCTTCACTGCAAGCCATAGATCCACCCGAAACAGCCTTCAACGAGAAATCCCCAAACCTCCTCACTGTCAGATCTCAGACGAGAAGGCACAAGGAAATCGCACGGGGAAATTACAGAGAAGGCAATTCAACCTCCAAGGTCACCGGCGCCGGTGACGAGCACGGCAGATCGGTGCCCCAAAACTAGATCAAGGACTAGCCAAGAGAAGAGGATCAAAGAAACAAGGAACTCACTGCTTTGGGGATTATCCAAAAGGAGAGGAGATGTCGCCATTTATAGGGGAGTGGGGTGGAGGTCAGCGGGCTACAGCCACAGCTGGCGCCAAAGCGTCCGTGCCGGTGGCGCCTCCATCGCCGCCACCGCTTGACTCGGCCGCCCGGGGCAAAGCGGTCAGAGCCGAAGCCTCCTAGTCGCCGCATGCGAGAGATAAGGCAAAAGCCTTATCTCTTCTCCCACCATCCCACCGACAGGTGGGATCACTTCTTTTTTTTTTACAAATTGGGAAATTTTCAAAATACTCTAGGTGGGTGGGTTCGCAACCTTGTGCGCCCATCATTACGCCCATCTAAATAATTAGATTTTTCAGAGTAGATAGTAGTACTAGTACAAACCAATGCTTAAAAGGAATTCGAAAAGCAGTACCATCGATTTACAAGTGCCCTGAAGTCCTTCATAACCGCATACATATTCCAGATTCCTACCTGCTATAACGGGACCATCCATTCTTAACCCTTTGAAAAGGAGTCAGGACATTTACCACAAGAAGAACATCATTTGAGCCTTTACCATCACTGCATAAAAGAAGACTTAGTAAAGCTGAAAAAGAAAAGTTAGGCTTGTCTCCAATTCTCCATTGTGTCAAAGTCAAAATGTTTAGCAGCCATAACTTGCCAATTAGGTTCTGCTTACTTGTATGTGAGAAAATGAGACTACGAGAAGTGCACTGCCAGCTCTTAGCATTGAAATATTGAATAGGCGGGCACCATTGTTGTTGTTTCTGAATATTGGCACTGAGAGGTTTACTCTGCATCTCTTTGCTTCTCTGTCTAAAGTGCGGCCTTTGGCAATGGTAGTATCATGTAAGGTACCAACAAAGCTCGTCCTATTATTTGACAGAAAGAAAAACATTAGATGCAAAAGTCGGGCCTTTTTTCCGAAAAGAAACTTTTTTTCTGCCCTCTCGAGGCTTTGGGGATTTTGCAGCACCCATGGAAGAAGCTGATGGCACCAAAAGAAATAATACATGGGAAAAGCAGTTCATGATTGGATCATACGAACCATAGGCTCATAGACTGTGTTAGACATTGGCCAGGATTTGCTTTTCCTTTTTAAGCCTAGTGGAAAAGCAGCCAGATTGGTGCTAATGCCTAATAGATTAATTTGATATACATCACAATCGCCGGATGCTCCCAAGCTAGGTTCAAAGCTCTGTATCCATGAGAGGCGATATGGGGCATTACTAGTTCATGCCAGAATCTGTAAATAGCGTTGTTGTGTTTGAGTTTGCCAATGACCCAGAGACAAACCAAATGAGGAGATTATAGGTGCTCTTCAGAGCAATCATCACTACGTGGACTATTTGCCTTTTAGAGTATATAAGACATAAGGAATTCTTTGTGACATGACAAAAAGTTTTCTTTTTAATCTTTTTTTAGTATAGGAAGGAAAAAAAAAAAAAGATGGATTGGGTTGAACCTCATAGTCATGAAAAATTCGGTAAATCCCATTTTAGAACACAGAAATTCAATTAAAAACGGTATCCATACTCATGCTAACTCAGGCCTTAGAAATCAGAGCATAGAAAGAAGCCGGATTGGCTACTTAAATAAAAGGATTTCGAAGCTAAAAAACTTGCTAATTCGACAAGGATTGTATTATTTAATTATTTCTCTATTTTTTATTACTTAATTTAAGAATTTCCAAAGAATTTATTCTAATGGATTTTATTCTTTTTCTTCGGATTTAAAATAAAAAATAAAAGAATAAGTACAAGAATTAAGTTAAGTCAATCAAAAAAGAAATGAGGTTCATGGCCAAGGAAAAAGATGTTAGAATCAGAGTTATTTTGTAATGTATAACTACATAAGAACTGGTGCTATACCAGTTGAACTTCCAAACAGCTAAACATAGTGATGATGTGTTCGTATTTAAAGTCCAGATTGCAACTCTTAGGCAAAACTCTGTAATAATTCTTAGTAATATGCCCCACCTGTCAAGGCATCCCATATTTCAGGCAACAGACGAATCTCACTCAAAACGGGCATAACAGTTTTTATGGAGCTCGTCTACTCCTACCTTGCAACAAACTACATTAAATTCATTTGCATGGCCTTATCCTCCATCTAGCCGCTAGGCAACGGTCAGATGTGCGCCAAAAGATTTTCTACTCTAGCTGACCGAAAAAACACTATAACGGATGAAGGTTTAGTTGATATAATTAAATTTAAAAAAATTAAAATAGAAAAAACATGTTAGCCCATCACGTATAATGCAAACCAATACGAGAAAAAAAGAACCGACAAAAAACTCAAAAAAAGCTAAAAGTTTAGAAAAAGATGAAATTTATGAATAGTACAAAATAAGCTAGAGACTCAAGCCGAAACGAGCGGAGGCCAAAATGAAAAATACAAGATAGCCATTATTTGTAAGAATTCAAAATGAAAATTCTCTCGCCCACAACCTTTTTTAAAAACAAAATTATTTGCGGTACAAAATGGGTTATATATCAAGAGATACTGATGCCAGAGGTTGTGCGGTGGAATTTAGGGGGTGTTTGGCAGGCCACAAACCGGCCGGCTTTTGGCAGTCGTTACAGTACCTAACTTTTAAACGGAGTATTTTTTTAAGACGGGGTCTACAAGTTAAACGTGGTACACGTTAAAAGCTTAACATCTGTACCAGCCAAAATCGCAAGTGAGTATCGATCTCTCCGTAATGTGTCACAAAATGTACCAAAATTTAAAATTTCAGCCAAAAGTCATAAACCCTAGCAAAAAAAGAACAGGCCCTTAGAGCCTTCATAGCCACAAACACAAAATAGGTATTCTAATTGGTGGATGCAGGGGAAAGCTAAGATAAAAATAGAGGAAGAACTCATAGGCCAAAGCTTTCTAGCTGTGACACACATGGTCAATGTTGTCACGGCCTACGTTGGCATCGTCGGCCTCACGCACAAGCTCACAATCTGCATGCTGCCGCGTGGCGGACGCAAGACAATATTTTATCCATGATAAGCCTAAATATAGTGGTGTCCATTGGTGTGTCTTGGGCAAGACCAAGACGGGCCCGGGCTGCAAGACGGCTGCTTAGGCACGGCAGTTAAGGCCTGTAATAAGCAGTGCGGTCTTGCCTTACTCACTGTGACGTGGTCTTGAGCAGCGAGCACGGCCGATTGGCGTCTTGTGGGGCGAGCGCAGTTAAGGCTAAGCGTGTGCTGCCGCCCAGCCTTGCTTAGCCCGAAAAAGAAAAAAATAAGAAAATTGAAAAAATAAGAAAATTGTAAAATATAGAAAAATCGAAAAAAATCAGAAAAATATATAAAATGTAGACATTGTTAATCATAAAAATAAATATTTGCAATGACATAATGAGCTTTATTAATTTATTAAATTACATGGGATGGTCGCCTCATTAAAAACTTTACCAAGTAAAACTCAATTTGAGAAAACCTTGGTAAAGAAAAAGAGTCACACCTATAAAGCTCATTAGTGGCCCGATGTGAAGAAAATATTGAAAATTCTATTCATTGCTATCTAAATACAAATTCTCAAAAGATTCTTCTAAATCTTTATTATCTGCAGATGTTGAAGTCTTGATTCACTTGTTCCCGGTCTTTGACGGTCAAGTACTTGACCATCTCGTTGGAGAGACTTGTTCGTCGCTCCTCAATTATTCTTCCGGAAGGCCGAATGCCGACTCAGGAGGCCAGAGGCAGAATATCAACACATCCGTGCTAATATGGATAGCATCGATATGATACCTTCCGGGTTTGCCACCATGAGAGGATGTTCAACTCGCCGAAGCTCACGCTATCACCGTTGAGATAGCTTGATAGGTCTCCGGTGCTTTGTCGTCTTCCTCCGATTGTTGTGTACCGCACTGCACGAGAATCCTAGACGAAGAACCAAAAATCTTGCCCCATTGCATAGTCCCCTAGAGGTGCTAGGGACTACGGGGTCTTTCAAACGCATGCACTCCAAACTTATTTTCATATTTATCATATACCTCATATAATTTATCATACTGATAGTATAGTATGTACGATAGTCTAAACCTAGGTAGCATCACTTAAAAGTTGTAAAACATTTATAAATCCTTGGAGTTTGGCCCTAGGATCCAAAATAAAGGCGAATGCATATAAAATAGAATTTCCTTCCAATATTTTAAAACTTAGTTTTCATGGCAACTCTGACATCCCGTAGTATAGGATCATTTTCAAAAGCTTTTAGGTGAGTGGCAATTTCAAGAATGTTGTGAACAATTAGAGGAGATGTAGGGTAGTATACTCGGAAAGACAAAGTGTAGCTTTATGAAAAAGTTCTAGAAAGGAAAATATTTTTGACCAACAACCCAATCGTCCTCGATAAGTTCGGGGTCTCTAACTTGGGTTCTCTTGGAGGAGCTACGAGATTGATGGCTTTGGGTGTGAAGGAATACGAGATAATGTGCTCTTATATGGCAACATATGTTTAAGCATAAGGTAAGTAGAGTTCCATCTAACAGCATGTCTAAACCAAATTTTCTAGGACGAACGTTCATTGCTACGCAAAAACTCTTATATCTGACTATTCGTTGGTTAGAACAATTAATAAATGAAATTGCATCCCTAAAAGAATCAATACAAGCATTTAATCTTTTAAACCAGATTTAACAATGAGATTAATAATATGACAAGCACAACGTTGATGCAAGGTAAAAGATTGTGCATAAGAATTAAACATAGGAGTAAGAATTTCCATAGCTCTAGTGTTTGCAAATGCATTATCTAAAGTTATAGAAAAATTTTATCAGTGAGGCCAAAATCTTCTACAACTCTAATAATACTTTCTGCAATATTTTCAAAGATTATGTGAAACATTAATTAATTTAAATCCTATAATTCTTTTTTCCATTATCCGATCATCATTAACATAATGAGCAACAACACTAATATAATCTTCTCTAGCCCTACCACTCCATATGTCGGATGTCAAAGCGATAGAGAATGTACATGTATGAAACATTTCTTTCAATTTTCACGACAATTGTTATAATATTTAATTAAATCTCTAGTTGTTGTTTGCCTAGATACGTAACTAAATCTAGGGTTATGAGCATTTCTAATATATTTTCAAAAGCATCGACTCACCAAAATTTAAAGGTAAATCTTGAGAAGCAATCAATCTACAAAGAGATTCCCGAGCTACCTGGGTTGTACTCCCACGCGTCGCACCGAGCCGTCGGGTTGTATTGCGGTGTGTCGACGCATTTGTATTCCTTGCCTTCTTTGCGACTTGCGCATGTCGTTGTAGGTGACCCGTCCCACCAAGATTTTGCGTCGGTTCATTACCACAAATTTACAAACGACATACCTCATCGAATTTCCATCATCGTGGTCTTGATCTTCTTGTCAAATCATTCCAAGCTGCCGATGTCTTGGCTCTTGTTCTTTTGCACCGTGCTGCGTTGTGGATGCACTTGTTGAGCCAGCGAAGATGGATGGATATGCTCCACCGGGCCTCCTCTCCGGTTTGTTGTATGTCCTCCGCGGATGGATATGCTTGTTGAAACAGTTGCATATCCTCCGTAGGAGGCCGAATCGGAGAGATTTATGAATAGTGCAAAATAAGCGGTAAGCTCAAGCCGAAACGAGCGGGGCCAAAATGAAAAATACAAGATAGCCATTATTTGTAAGAATTCAAAATGAAAATTCTCTCGCCCACAACCTTTTTTAAAACAAAATTATTTGCGGTACAAAATGGGTTATATATCAAGAGATACTGATGCCAGAGGCTGTGCGGTGGAATTTAGAGCCTTCATAGCCACAAAACAAAATAGGTATTCTAATTGGTGGATGCTGCGGAAAGCTAAGATAAAAATAGAGAAAGAACTCATAGGCCAAAGCTTCCTAGCTGTGACACACATGGTCAATGTTGTCACGGCCTACGTTGGCATCGTCGGCCTCACGCACAAGCTCACAGTCTGTACCTGCCGGCAGTGGCGGACGCAAGACAATATTTTATCCATGATAAGCCTAAATATGTCTAATTCATCACAAACGAGTCGATTTATGCACCATGCATACAAAGTTCACTTCATAGTAGTTTTAGACTAAAATCAATCCTGAAATTAGATAGACAAATAAAGCAAATTCATTCTCTCCATTTGACTTACTGTCTGTTCTTGATCAAATAGTCCTTCCATTCAGACATTCATCCTTAAATAATCAAATTTAGTATATAGAGATGTTATTTCGCGATAAAACTGACATACAAAATTTCAAACAATGCCATTCTCTCAAATTAACATATAACTCTGTTCCTCTCATTCTCTCTCATAAAATATGACCTCGTACATGAGATTGAAATTAGAACTACACAAACTAGCTGAGATGGAAGGTTACCGGTGAAGGAGAGTGGCTCGAGCCCGCTCAGGCCCCACCTGGTGGCTAGGACGCTACACCCCTGGTTAGATGGTTAGCCCAGGACATTGTTCGGAACACCGAGATTTTTTCTAAAGTTTACTAAAACTGAATTGCTCCGTGCTCCAAACGGTGCCTAAATTTTGAACAGATGAACCGCGAAGTGCACAAATCCATTCATGAAGCCCAAGATTTGCAATGATCGGAAACAAAGAGGAGAGGATTGAGTTTGAAGATTTTGAATTGACGGAAAGAGAAGGGAGACTGTGCCGGTACTAGGCCACGTCGACAAAGGCGCTGAAAGTAGGTTGTCTTTATTTGGGCCGGAGGGAATCTCTTTAATCGCGTGGCCGGGCTGAGCTGATTACCGGCGGTGGTCAGCACTCAGCAGCTGACGGACAGCTCCAAACCGAATCCCAGAATCCAACGAGGAAAAGGCCGGTCGCAGGCTGCGGCAGAGAAGACGTTGCTTGCGCAGGTCGCTCAAATCTTTTGCTTATCTCGCCCTGCACGTCTGTCTCAAACAATTAATGTTCGCTGCCAAACGAGCTGCTCAGGTTATCCAGATTGGAGGGAGAGAGATGTGGAATACAAGAGAGGAAGCATGTTCTTTTTAGCTGCGGTTTATAGCTTTTAGTTAAAATTTTTGAATTTTGGCTGTTTACGGTATAGATTACGGATAGATCGATACTCACTTGCAATTTTGACTGGTACAGATGGTAAGCTTTTAACGTGTACTACGTTTAACTTGTAGACCCCGTCTTGAGAAAATACTCCGTTTAAAAGTTAGGTACTGTAGCGGCTGCGAAAAACCGATCGGCTTGTGCCCTGCCAAACACCCCCGAAGAACAGAAATTGTGAGTCTAGATTATTTCACCAATGAAACGATAGCAAGGCAGAGATTGAATATTCCACTGCTTTATAGAAATCTATAGTTCATTTTAAAAAAAATTAGCAAACTGGTCCGCCCAATTACGCTTTTAGTCTCCTTTATTCAATCAATGGTTAGAGTCTGTTTCTTACATGAATTTCTTTCGAACTTTTATAAATCGGTGGATAGTAATATCTAACTGTTATCTTCTGTTACCTATAAATCAAACGACTATTAAAATAGGGGTGGCCTAGCATGAATGAGATTTGCCCCCTAAATTTTTGTGATGGAAAATCTACTGATATTATTATCATGTGACAAATTCAAATGCTTTTATGTATATAAGTATATTAGACAAAGTTTAAAGAGTTTGATAGCACACATTGTAAAAATCATTTGGTAATTTAGTAATAGAGAGATGAGCTTTTAAATTAGTTTAGCCCAATTATTTGAGAGCATGTCTTAGATGTGGCTTATTCCTCCTCATTGCAGCTTGAGCTTCTGGTTTCTATCTTATTTTTTACTATTTCTAAATTTTGTTCTTTTCTGACTTTCTGGCTTTTTTGAACTTTTTTGCCTGTTCTTTTTTCTCGTATACATTTGCATTATCATACTGATAGGCTAATCTGTTTTTTCTATTTTTAATTTTTTGTAAATTTAATTATGTCAATAAGTCACCATCAGTTACAATATAATTTTAATCAGTTACAGTATAATTTTAGCTATAAATCAATTTATTTTAATCTAATCGGGCGTCACCTTAAGACCATGTTTGGAGATCGTGAATTTTGTAGGAATTAACAATGCAAGAATTGCACTGATTCCGGTGCTCGAAACAGACTGAATTGTTGGACTCGTACTTTAGCCTGGCTTTGTATCGTCTTTATCAACTGGACTCGATGGGAGAAAAAAATCAAACAGTTTACTGGTACATCTCATTTTTGTTTCTGTGAAAATTTTTAGCATATTTTTTTCTTAACAGTCATAATTATATAATAAATAGATAGATATTTTAGGAATCCTAACTTCCAATTTCCAATCAGGACCAAGGCCTCAACGGGAATTACTCTGCGCAAATTGTACTGTTTACCATAAAATTTCTAAATGCATGCATTTCCAAACAATATATCACTTTTTGGCTGAGCTTTTAACTGTAGCTTGTGACTTTTGGGTTATTTGTACGAGAGATTAAAGAATAACAGAAACTCACGTGTAATTTTTGCCAATATAAATAAAGTTGGTATAGTATGTACTACAGTTAACTAATAAATTATATCTTAAAAAGATAATCTATTTAGAAACTAATTGATATAAAAAATCAAAAACATAAATCAAAACCTAAGAAAGAACCGAGCAATCACATGCAAGGCACTAGAGCCGAAAACCGGTTAACGAAACGTTTGACCAGACCAGCGGCCAGTGGGAGTAATATTTTTCTGTTTATTTATTTTTTGCCCAGAGAATGCATGTCGCCACTTGGAACTCAAGATGTGCTCATTACGGAAACCTTTGTGATTAGTTAATGATACGTTTGCTTCGCTTAATCTTAAGGAGTTAAGGTGATCAAATTGGGAAAGGGAGAATCTTAGCATCATGCTTATCATAGGAGTTAAATAATGGTAAAGGTGAAGAGCGTGTGAGCATCGATTCCTTGCATATTTCAGAGGTACTGACTGCTATACTATGACAACCATAAAACTGTTGGTGCCCCGTGCCATTACTTCGGGTAATAATATTTAGGCAACATATTATTATTCATTTGATTGATAAAATACCGCTTCAACGAATAATAAATCTTATCAAAGTTACGTAGCAGAACAATAAGTAGAAAATGTACTCTCATGCAGTAGTTAGCCACGCAGGGCTATGGTCTCAATTATAATTTATTTAAAACAAAGTAGATATGGATATTTGCATCCTATCTCTCGATAACTTGGTTTCACCAGATGTCTACTCATCCCAAATGTTGTATAGGGTGTCAGCCTCGCCCTGGTCTTCGGCGTAATCACCTTTGTCCCATGTGGTCTCATTAGCGTCTACGTATTCCCATATCTCACTCAGAGTGTTCTCCTGTCGGACTGGGGTCTAACAAATTAAAGTAATAGCAATGGTGAGTACTAGTATACTCAGCAAGTATTAATAGCATGAATGCACTGTATGACTTTTCTCTTTCTTTTTTTATCACATGTTCTAATTCATCTCTTTTCTGGAAACTAGTTTATTAAATTATGTTGTAGATTTTTATTAATGAAATGACTACTATTCACTCGGAGAGAAGAAAAACCCCTAGTGGTCTCCGTAGCCTCCAATCCAAGAGATCGGCATGAATTCATAATTTTATTTTGCACTGCTCAGGATTGTGCCACAACCAGACCTACTTTGAACACTCTCGAAACTAGGTACCCCGTATTTCCTTTGATGTGATACCAAGTTCAGAGTGCATAACGTTTTCCCATGTTACATTATTAAATCTCCACCCAAATATTCTCCATCGATGACCTGGGGCGGTTCCTCACCCTCACTCGGTACCCACCGACCTCATATAGATGTTGATTGGGCCGGTTATCCCTTCATCCAGTACTCCACCTGCACTAATATATACGCCTTGGATCCCTCACTTCCGGACTCTCCATCGGTCCTAAGTTCCCCCACTAGATTATATTACTTACCCGTTGTTGACAGGATAGTAATGTAACAAGGTAGCATTTTCTGCCCGTCGACATTGGGAATATGGCTGACACTTGAGTACGGCCCTTTTTTCGAATGAGAGTTTGTTGATCCTTATGTTCTAGCCATATGTAAAATTTACCAATCACTTAGTGAATTTTGCATCTTTCCTGATGTTATTTTTCCCGATCTGCTAGCCCTACTCGTATGGGTCCTCTGAGTAAGCGTGTATTTTTATTGGCTCTCTTGTAGACCCTGCTCTCGCTGCTCTACACCTGTGTACTAATGTCAACTGCCATAACTACTATTCCCTAACCTATGCACCAAACATCCCAAAACATCAAACATGCCTCTCCACATCGAATCCTCATGCCCTCAATTCCAACTCATACCTACACACACACACAACACCCCACGGCCACAGACTAAACACAAACACACACGCGCACGCGCACGCACACATAACTCATCGCTGCCACACACACATCACAACGTACTCACGCCACTCGACCGCATACACGCCTCGCCTCCATTCTCTCCCTCTCCTCAAATCCAATCACCGCCTCCTCCCTTGGGGTGCTCAGGAGCACCGCTGCCCTCTAGCTTGCCTCCGGTGGCTCCCTCCTCATCGGATCTGCTCATGCTGCTCCTCTCCTTGAGCCCCTCTCTGGCTCCTAGATTCATCCCCTTTTTTGATCTAACATCGTCGCCTCTTGGGGGTGCTCAGGCATGCCGCCGCCCTCCGAC
The DNA here is from genome assembly GCA_036346245.1 of Bonia amplexicaulis. NCBI lineage: Eukaryota > Viridiplantae > Streptophyta > Magnoliopsida > Poales > Poaceae > Bonia > Bonia amplexicaulis. Next base: position 10,724,282 of record CM070758.1, on the reverse strand, counting down.
TCGCCTCCGGCGGCTCTCCCTTGCTACATCTCCCGGCGCCTCCCCTCCGCTTCGCCTAATCACCTCCCTTGGTTGGGGGTAGGGTTTGGTTTGGGGTTTTTGTGCGGCGAGTACATTAGCCTCGTTTTGACTTAGATGAGTCCTCGTGGTGCTTCCTCGGCTCCTATAGTCTCCTTGGCTTTAGAAAATACTCCGTTTGAAAGTTAGGTATTGTAATAAAAGCCAAAAACTGTTTTTAGAAGCTGTTAAAGAACAGGCCATATATTACGATCTATATCACCTATCTCTTGTAGGATCGTAGAATCGTACAATCCTATGATGCATGTCACGATACTGATAAACTTATCTGCAAGGGCATCATGTCAGGAGCAGGTTATTATTTGTTAGGGGTTTAGGATCACATGAACCCCACTAGCCCAGCAGCCAAATCCTTTGGGGAATTGCAAACTCATCAAGTCCACAGGATAAAGCGAGATCATGAGATGCATCTCTGTGTGATGAGTAGCTGCCCCTTGAAGAGGCATCACCAAATAAAATATTAAAAGTAGTCATTTGTTATTTTAGGAGTGCTACATGGTTTACACAACATAAAAAAGATCTTGTTAAGATCTTTCTTTATGGAACACAAAACGGGAATTTTTATAGAATTCATGCAAGAATTATACCTTTTTATATAAATTAATGTAGAGTTCCTACATTCTAGAGTCCAAACAGCCGAGACCATGCAAACTAGTAATCATACCTATATTACAGCCGGGGGAACTCCGGCCTCCCCCCGCGCCACGTCACCTTTTTTCCAAAAAAAGTCTTTGGATTTTTCGAAATCATGTGAAGGTCCTCCGTTGTCGCAAAAAGATCCCCACTAGATTTTTTTTCGAAAACCCCCTCCGCTTCACCGAAATTACATCCTTTACAGGATAGCACCCCGTGTTTTGTAAAATTACGTACGAGTCCTTATTTAGTTACGTACATGCCCTTACTGGTCCTCGGTTTTTTGCGAAAAAGACCTCCGGTTTTCTTGAAATTACACACGGGTCCTCGTTTTTTTTAGAAAAACTTTCCCGTGAATTGCCGTCTCTTTTATTTCGGTACACGCGGTAGCAGCGTGGTGTGACGTCGCGCTCATGCTGCTAGTGATGATAATTGATTGTACAACAATGATCTGTTCTGTACCACGATAAGAAACAAGAAGGAAAACAACTAGGATCATTGTCCGTATCACACCCGTCATTAGAAGAATTAAACCTTTCTATCTAAGCCCTGCTCATTTAGATTTGGGCTTCTGACTTCTACCTTATTTTTCACTATTTCTAAATTTTGTATTTTTCTGCCTTTTTAGATTATTTTGAGTTTTTTTGTCAGTTCTTTTTTCTCGTATTCGTTTGTATTATACGTGATGGGTTAACCCGTTTTTTCTATTTTTATTTTTTTAATTTAATTATGCCAAATAAACCACTATCAGCTATAGTATAATTTTAGCTAGCTACAGTAAAAATTTAGCTATAAACCTTTAAAATTCAGCCTAACTTAGCGCCACCTAAGGTTCTAAGCCATAACCATGGCCATTACCAATTGGCCAATTTGAACAGTAACACTGCTACAATGATCCCACGAGTTACAAAATAACGTAGGTGTGCCGCTGATATGTGACCTATAGCCTAACTGTCATCCGAAAACGGATCCGAAAATACGAAGGCTTATATATTATATCACGAGAGTAGCTGCATGATTTGGCCAATCAGCTAGCCACGGCTAGCTTAGCTAGACTAGGACAGGAGCGGAGCCTGCTGCCTTTTCAGTGTCAATGCGCTCGGCCGGCCAGCTTTTTCACGAACCCAGCGCGACAAAGCAAGCAGAGCAGCACCTTCCTCCTCTTCCTCATTAACCCGTCCCATCACCCACAGTACCAGTACCTCGCTAGCCTTATGCACTACTACTGTTCTACAAAGCACAGTGCCCTTTCCAGTTGTGTTTCATTGCTGCCTTGCTTAAAGCTGGCTTCCTTGCGCTAAACATTCTTAACAGAGGCTAACACAGGCTTGTCTGCCTGCTTAATTAAATGCCAAGTTATCTGAATCTATCTTACTGATCCATCAGCCCTAATGGACACACGCCGTGGTGTACGAATTGATGGTTACTGGTCAGGTTTATCTGAGGCGTTTTGGTGGTAAGTGAAGATGGGGAAGACGAGGGAGGGATCATACTTAGGGGCCTAACTGAATTAAGCATTAACTGACCGCCCACACGATATGGAGCTAGACAATATCGTTAGGAGTACTAGATAAGTGCAGAATTCTGCTTGAGGCATGTACCCTTACTGCATTACATGGAGCTTGGCTGTTTGGAAATTGGAACGCATAATTTTATTTTAATTTAATTTTTGATCGGGAGGAACGCACAGATTTCAGAGGACGCAGTGTAATTTTAGCGTGAATCCTGTAAAGTTCTCGCTGTAACTTCAAACCAGTAAAAGTTTAAAGAAGCTAGTAGAGATGAACTGTCCTATGAGCCTCTCCAAACGGTCGACTAGTTTTGCAGCGAAAGTACTACTTGTGTGTTGTCTGAGGAATGGTTTTCCAAGTTCAGGGATCGGTTCATTTAGGTTGTAGTTTATTTTTTTTGTTTAATTTTTTTAATTCAGATTGTTTACGAGAGAGGGTACATAAAGAGATATCTGTGTGTGCTTTTAATTGATATAGATGAAGTCGAGACAATGTCTAGTATAATCAATTTGTAGACCCCGTCTTAAAAAACACCTAATTTAAAAACAAATTACTGTAGAAAGCTAAGCCATAAACCCAAAAAAAAGCCAAGATTGCCATTGAAACGAGAGCTACTGGTCAGACAAGCCGACTAGGCAAGACAACCACTGGAAACCCTGATCACTCCCCATAGACAGGATTTACTAATTTATCAGCTGACTCTAAACTTGTCGACGTACTACGGTTCTGCTTGTATTGGCTTCTGCTTTTAGCTTATGTTTAACTATGTCCGTATTAGCTTCTATTTAGAAAAGACAAAAGCCAATACAAATACACAGCTTCTCAAAGTGACTTCTCTACTCTTGCTATCATCTCGCTCTGGAGATAAGATAAAGGGTTATATGTACGTCACATACTCTACTTCTCTTACTCCCGCGCACGTATCAGTCCTTCACTTTTTACACTGCTCATCTTTTTCTAAAAATTATTTCTTTCAGCTACTACTTATTTATTTTTACCAAAAATTATATCTAAGATATAGTTAAAAATCATGACAATAGACACAATACGAACGCAGGAGTTAAGACAATCCAATTTGACTTGGAACACCGCAAATCCAACACCAAACAGTCGTTGCACAGAGATAACAGCAGCACGGGCAAAACCAAACAGTGATCAGGCAGAGAGAGAACGAGACCTGCATATTTTATATTTATATATTCAAGAACAGCATAGAGATCCTAGAAGACTACCCCACCTCGGACTCGGACTATCACATCCATCCACAGGTCCCTCGAGAACAATGCTACTACTCACTGTACTTAGGAGTACTAATCCTGAATCATTCGTTCATTAACAGCTGCATCTCATCATCAGATCCCAAAAAGCCATATTTTAACAATCTAACCTTTCTTGGACCTCCCCATTAACAACACCATTCCTTCTTGGCAGCATAGCTTAGCTTGACTGACGAGTCATTAGGGTTGGTTGGTTACTTCGACACAAAAGGCTACGAAAAGAAAGAGGTTTTAATTGACACTGGTCCTTTAAGACGACTGCGGCGAGCCGGAGCCGCCACTCGCCGTCGCCGGTTGGACGAGAGGGTTGTCCGCGGCGGAGATGGAGGAGCCGTTGATGTTCAAATCAGCGTGGGCCGGCGGGGCCGAGGCGGCGGTGGGTGCTGGTGGAGGGTAGGGGTGGGTGGAAGGGTGGCGGAGAGTGGCGCCGGCGGAGGCGCTGCGGCGGGCGCTGTGCCCGCCGAGGAAGTTGTGCTTGTTGTTGTGCATCCACACCTTGAAGACGCCCTTGCCGACGCCGATCTCGCGGCAGCACTCGTCGACCACCACCTCGTCGCGCTTCTGCAGCCGCCACCCTAGCCGCTCCGACAGCGCCTGCATCCGCTGCTTCTGCTCCGGGCTGAACTTCGTGCGGAACCGCTTCCGCGCCGCCGATGCCGATGGCGGCGCGCCCGGCACCGGGGCGGGGGGCCTCGAGGCCATCACCACCGGGGCGGAGCCCGGGGCTCCGGAGCTAAGCGAGAGTAGCATGTGCGGCGCCGACGAGCTGAACCCGGGCGGCGCCACCGCCGTGGCCGGCCTCGGCGAGGCGGGGCCGCCGTCGTCGTAGTCCGAACCCTCGTCAGAATCCTCCGAGTCGTCCTCCCCGGCAGACGGCAGCCTGTCCTCCGGCGTCTCCTCGCCGCGCTGCGGGTGGCCGCCATGCATGAGGTGCGGCGCAGAAACCGCCGCCACAGCCACCGCGGGCGGCGGCGGCGGCAGCGCGAGTCGAGGCGGGGAGGGCGGCGCCTCCTGGAGCCGGCGGTGGAAGTTGCGGTGGCAGCCGCACGCGGCGCACTTGAGCGAGGTGGGGTCGGAGGGCTTGGCCGCCGGCGACGGCATGAATTCCCCACAGCCGTCCACGGCGTGCCCGCCCAGGCTAGCCGCGTGGTTCTTAAGGCACTCCCGGTACACCGACTCGCCAACCGGCGCCTGCCTCAGCTTCTTGGTCTCCGCCGCCGCCACCGCCGCGACGCCGTTCGGGAACAGCACCGGCCTGTACTTCACATCCACCACCGCCTCCATCGCCTCCCTCCTCCTCTCAGGCCGGCCAACTCAGTGCCTGCCACCGTTCTTGCTCCAATGCCCACAGCAAGAATATTATTAGCGCGAGCTTAAGCCGCGCCGGGAGGAGGAGAGGAAAACGGTAAGTGAGGGGACGGCGAGGAGATAAGCATAAAAAGGTCAAGCAGTGAGAGCAGTCAGGCTGAGGCAGCGAGCAAGCGACCGAGACAGAGAGAGAAATGGAGAGTTCATTGTGGGTCACGCATGTATGATACAAGATATTTATATATAAATACTTAAAAAGAGATATTTATATATAAATACTTAAAAAGAGAGAATATAGTCATATCATCAAGTATCTATGTAAAAGTTATTTACTCTGATGCAAACATTTCTTCCGTGAGTGCTTAGATGCTATATTATCTATTAATAGATATAGTTATACACATAAGCACCTATTAAGCACCGATGTTTATTTAATCATCTATGCTTCAAAATAAGCACATTATCTATTCTATGTGGCAAAAAAATTAGTTTTTCATTGCTAAGCATCTCTTTAAGAGCCTATATTGTACATGCTCTCAGTGGATCGTGTGGTTTAGTTTTTATCTTTCATCTTTAAAATCGACTAAAACACATCTCTAACTCTTAAAATCGTTTGCAATCTAAACATCTCGCTAACGAAAGGCGGTTTCAACGGACTTTGACCCAGGTGGCATGTCATATTAGATATCAGCTAGCCAAAATGAGGTGACACACCTTTATTTTTATATTAAAAACCAATCTCTATATCCATCTCTATATTAGACCCACCTTATGTTGACCTAATTAGATCCAATATGGTGTGCCATATGAGTCAAACTGGATTAAGAGTCTGTTTATTAGAGCTTCTGGCTTCTATTTTTTAATTTCGTTTTTTCCTGAATTTTTGGTTTTTTAGCCTTTTTCGCTATTTTTTTCTCCCTTATTCCTTTCCATTTCTGTAATGATACAACCTTTTTATTTATTTTTTAATTTAATTACATTGAAAAATTATCAACAGCTATAATATAAAATAAGCTATAAGCTAAGGTTTATAAACCTAATCGAGCACCACCTAAAACCTTATTTTGTTAGTGGGAATGATGGGTTGTAAATAATTTTGAGAGTTGAAGGATGTGTTTCATCCGGCTTTATCCCCGCTCGTTTTAGTTTTAGCTTCTGGCTTTTGGTTTATTTTTCAATATTTATAAATTTCATCTTTTCCTGAATTTTTTCTTTTTTTGAGTTTTTTTGCCGGTTCTATTTTTTTTCCGTATTCGTTTACGTTGTCCGTGATAAGCTAGCATATTTTTTTATTTTTAAATTTTTTTAAATTTAATTATGTTAAATAAGTCATCTTTAACTACAGTAAAATTTTAATCATTACAGTGTAATTTAACGATAAGCCACAACAGTCCATCCGAGCAGAGTTAGACAAGTGAAGAACTGAGCAACTTTTCCCTACGTAAATTGATACTAGCCACGTAAGCGCGGCGCCACGCCGCGCCAGCCACCGTGTGGACTGAAGTAAAAGAGACGAAAATCCGCGGGCGGTTCTCCAAAAAAAATCGAGGACATACGCGTAATTTCGGAGGAATTAAAGGGTTTTTTCGTAAAAAAACAGGGACCCGCAAGGACTTATACGTAACTAAATAAGGATCTATATGTAATTTTGGAAACCGCGGGTTGCTATCGGTGAAGTGGAGGGTGGTTTCTAGAAAAAAATATGACAGGGACCCATTTGCAAGAAACAGGGATCTATTTGCGATGACGAAGGATCTCTACGTGATTTCGTAAAGTACAGGGACTTTTTCGCAAAAAAGCCAAAAAAGGCGCCCGTCTCAGCTGCCGGGGAGTCTTCCTCCTATAATATACGGAGTATATGCGGATAATTAGCGTGTGACTGCGCTATCACTAGTGACAGGGCGGTATCAGCAGTGATGTAAGGTGTCCCGGGGGGTACAGGTGTGCACTGGCGCAGGCCACGTTTTGATCTGTGAGGCATCGTTGAGGGAGTAGTAGGAGTAGGGTAGGTTACCTAACAGGGTCAGAGAGGATTGGGAAAGTCAAGAGCAGTCCAGTAACATAAATAAAGAGCGCAAGGCTTTTCGGTTTTTACGGAAGCTTTCGAATGAAATGACTTTTAAAAAAAATTATAAATTAATTATAGCATATATTATATCGACTTTATTTATATTAGTTAAAATTACACGTGAATTTCTGTTATTTGTACTCTTTTTTTATAAATAGTCAAAATCCAAAAACTATAAACCAAAGTAAAAAAAGAACAGCCGTTACTCACTAGGACGAGATTTAAGGCAGTTGGCAGGAGATGCATCACAGCTGTTGGATGCTGCTGTGCCAATGCATTCATTTTGGAATTCCAGTGGAATCAGAATTGGCTTATAATTCCATTTTTTTTGTGTGTGTGGGTCAGAGAGGTGAAATTTGGAATGAAACCGTTAAAATTAGATCAGATAGCTTAATAGTCGTGTGAGGATATTGACAATGATGCCACAAAAAATATAATGCATGCCAACACCGTTAATGTTTAGCTATCTATGGCGATGTCGTCTCTTCCCAAGGGTGGTCCTCTGTCGATCTTCATGGACGTCCCCTCCGAGAAGGGTCAAGTGGAGGCTCATCGTAGATGATGAAAGAGGAGACGATGGAAAGCAGAACCATAGGAGGCACGGATCTATGGGCCTCTTTTTTTCCTTTGAATATGACGGCTTTTGGATTTTCTTCTGACATTTTGAACTCTTTAAGTAAACCATCATAACAGAACCAAAAAGACCTCTTAACTTTCAAATTCATCTACAACGCAGTATTTTCTTTCTATACAAGATTGTATCTACAAATTAAATGATGTACACATTAAAAGCCCAACATCTCTTTTTTCAATCGATCGGAATGCACGAAGCCATTAGAGTTCATCTTTTGCATAATCCTAAATGTGGATCTTACAATTAAGTGGAAAATACTCACCATCAATTAGTTGTAACAATGTGCCAAAACAGTACTAACAATAGGATCCAATCGACGAATTAAGAACATTGATATATTGATATTTATGAATCATTAGTAGCCCCAAAAACCATACAACAAACATCAATTTTCCATTACACATATCAAGCGAACCATATATGTATTCGCCAAATACATAAGTTACCAACTTGTGGGTTAAAATCGCAAGTGAGTATCTCTCTCGTAATCTGTACCATGAACAGCTAAAATTTGAAAATATTAACTAAAATCTATAAGTCGCAGTCGTTGGCAAACAACCCTATATGTCGGGAGTGATGACCAGAACAACCGCTTCTTTGATGATTGTCAGATTCTCGCTGAAAAGGAGGCATGGAGGCGAAGGGGTTTGATTTGAGTGTTTGTGATGTGAGTGAGAGGCCCTTTTTAGCTTGTTGTCTATGATTTATAATTTTTTAAAATAAATTAATAAAGTGTTTATTATACCATTTTTTAAAATGAGTTATTGGGATAATTGGTTTATTGGGATAATTTTTTAAACAAAATTTTAATATTTAATTTATTTGCTCAAATATTTATATTAAAATTAAAAATCATCGAACATAGTAAAGAAGAACCCACTAAGACGGAATGGCTGAACAATTAAATCCCACCGATTTAGAGGGACTGGACCCTGCATGGCGTTAGAAAGATAGAGCGGAAAATCTGTCTACCTTTTTCATCGTCGCATTGATCTGCACCGAAATTAATGCTGTTTTAAGACGTAGCAAGAAATATTTTGGCAGAAGCAGGATAGGCTGGATAGCTCCTTCAAAAGTCGCAGGAAGAGAGACCAGTACGCGCCAAAGTCAACGAATCCTTGAATCCAATTTTGAAGCATGTTACTACTTAATAAGCGTGTACGACACGAACCAAGGTTCTTTATATTGGGTGAAAATAAATCGGATATTTTCTAATGGATTCGGATAATTTTTGAATATGAAATATTTTGGCTTAGATTTTTCTTAGATAGTTTCGTATTGAAAACGAATACGAATTATTCTTTCAGAAACGAATACGAATACAGTAACGCACTATCCGTCGAATACAAATACAGACTCAGATTATCCTGTGATTACAAGTCCGGATATCTGGCCCACTAGTTGTTAGCCCATAAGCCATAGCTCACTTGCCATAAGCCCATGCGGGCATGCGCCCATGTGGTGCTGTGCGCAACTCAGCGATGTGAAGGCGCGACGTCGTGGCTTGGCCAACAGCGAGGTGGCGACGGAGGAATTGACAATGGCGGTGGTTCGTGGTGGACAAGTGAGAAGGCCTCGATTCCGGCGAACTGTTGTGGGAATCTAAAAATTAGTTGAGGGGAAAAAATAGGAAGGTGGTGGAACACATTTTGACGTGAGAAGACATTGAAGAAACTCACCGGAGTTGGAGATCGACGGTGGTGGGTGACGACGGTCTCGCGGAAGAAGGCGGCAGCTCCCTCCGCCCGACTCTGCTGCTGCTCAGTATCGCCTCGCCCTCGCCTCCTGTCTGGCTCGGCCTCGCCGCCCCCTCCCGCGTCGCCTCCGGCCTCCACTGCCGTAGCCGGGCATGCCACGGCGTCGAATGTGACTCAGTGGGATGTGGAGGGGGAGCTGCGTGGTGGCGGCGGTGGTGCTTGGAGAAGACAACGCGGGGAGCGGTGTTGGAGGCTAGGTAGCTCGTAGGGTGGCCGAAAGGTGCAGGGGGCGGCAGGGTGACTAAAGGAAGAGAGTCGGCGGCACGGGAGAGGCACAGTGATTGGGGCCAAGCCCATGGTGCAAGTGGCCAGAGGCGCCATGGGGATTTGGCCGGTGGAGCAAGGCAAATGGGAAGACAAGAACGACCGAATGGGGGAGAAGCTAGAAGAGGAAAGAAGAAGAGATAAGGAAGAAGAGAAGAAAAAAAAGTGGCCAGGACCAGGAGGGCTTCGGCCAGTGGGAAAAAAAGAAAAAGAGAAGAGAGAGAATGAGCGTGCGCCTAATAAAATCTTTCATTCGCCAACATTGAACCCTAAGTCTTTCGTTAAATACTAACTTACTAAATAAAATCGAGTAGATCTCTCAACAGACTCTGGCTTTAGATGCTATTATGCATTCAAATGTCAGTATTGGTCTATGATGAATGCTTTTCAGTGCATGTGTGTTAGTACTTATGCTATATTTTTATGCTTGTTCAATTTGCTACCGTGTGTACTCTATGAATTGCACCATATTTGTACTTATGCTATGTACTGATAGACTATCGAGTATATTTCTATTGTGAATGAAAAATACTTATGCTTTGTTTAAATTTCATGAATGTTTTGACAAGATAAACTATTTATGTGTTTTCAGTGATTTTGGATATACAGTTTAAGGGATTTTCATGTTCCGATAAATATTCGTGACCGTACTCGTTTCGATTCGTATTCGCTCCACATCTGTATTCGATATTATTAGTATTTATATTCATATCGGAGACATCCGTATTCATATCCGTATCTAAAATAAAAATAAAAATAAAAATAATAAAAATATTATCTGTCCATATTATATTAGATCGTTTACTTCCGTATTTTCTAACAACCGACGTCCCACCGCGACCTGCTCAAGGACGCCGTGCTTAGTGCTTACCGCCGGCGGAAGGCGAAGTACTAGCACCTACACGACCAGCTACATGGGAAACGCGATGGGAATTAAACCCTGGGGCACCAGCGCCATGTGATCAGCGCAGCGACCAGCCTGATGGCCTTGCGCGCGTGGGATTTGGTACGGACGACTTGGACCAGTCAAGTAGTTTAATTATGCATAGAGCCTACAGTTAACGACTTGGACCCTGCCCCGAACAGGCTCGGTTCCTGTTTTTTTTTTTGTCTTTTACAAGTGATTTAAAATATGTCAGCTTTTTTACTTTTAATTTTGGTTTTCCCCCTTTATTTCTCTTTATTATCCGTGACGAATGTTTTTTTATTTTTAAAAATTTTAATTTAATCACTTAGAAAAATCTAACGGTGCTATATTGCACTTTCAGCTAAAAATTAACAACCACAGCTAAAAGGAACAGCTTAAGGGCTTGTTCTTTTGGTCATGACTTATGACTTTTTGGTGAAATTTTAAATTTTAGTACATTTGCAGTGCAGATTACGGAGAGATCGATACTCACTTGCGATTTTGGCTAGTACATATGTTAAGCTTTTAACGTGTACTTCGTTTAATTTGTAGACCCCGTCTTAAAAAAATATCCCGTTTAAAAGTTAGGTATTGTAGCGGCTGCCAAAAACCGACCGACTTGTGGCCTGTCAAACACCCCCTAAAGCCATTTGGAGCAGCCCCTTACCTACGATTGGTTTGGTGTTAAAATAACCAAGTTAGCTAACTTTAATTTAACTAGATTAGTTTAATTTAAATTTTATGTTTGGTAATAAATTTTGCTAATTTAAATTACTGTTTACCTAGATTAGGTGGATTAGCTGGGTTAGCATTAGAAAAATAAAATTTAGAAGGATTAGTTATGTTGGATTAACTTATTTTACCAAATAATTTGGTAGGTTAACTTAATCATAAATTAAAAGAGTTAAAACGTTTTAACTAGGATAAGCTAATCCTCTCTCATCCAATAATGTTTGACGGAACAAACCCTTAACCCATATCTTAGCCCGAACCAAACGGCCTTAAGGTTGTGTGTTTTGGCCGTGCGCACGGGGAGGGGACGGGGGTTGGTGTGTGTTGCGCTGCCGCGGACATTCTCGCGTGGGACATGCCGACCGCGGAGGGGAAGCCGGTGACGGCTGTGGGGCCTAGGGTCGGCCGTGTACAGGTGTACCGCTGCGTCCCGGGCGGCGGGCAGCGCGGCGACACCGTATCAATGTAGCGACAGTAACTCCGTATTGGGCTGTCCTGTGCGTGCAATTTCCACCTTTTTTAGGTTCATGGGCAAGTGTTATCCCGCTCCACGTATGGGCTAAACCGTACGCGGCCCATGTACTGTTCTGCGCCTCCGTACGAGTCTACCGGGCCCAATTTCCGTTTGTTTCGTTCCTATATTGGGTGGGCCGTGATCGAGTTTTGTACCTCTGCAAACTACCAAAAAAAAGCAAACTGAAAATATTTGGAAGTTAGAACTAATGCAACTCAAGCCGATTAGAATTCCTTCAAATTTGATGTGCGTGAGCTGGTGAGAAAAGGTGAGCTATATACTTCAGCAGGCACCATGTGAAATACAGATGAGCAAGAGAGACAACCAAGTATTGGCTAATTAAGCATCTTCCCCTCCAATAAAAACATGAACGGTCTCTTTGATTTACAGGATTCGAAAAACGCAAGAATAATAAAACACATAAATAGGATACAAATGCATGTTCAAAACAAATGAATGGAAAACACAGAAATTTTGTACACTTGGGTGTTTGGAACACAGGAAATTGAGAAAAAAGAGGTTGGAGTAGATGCTAATTTTCGTATAAAACTCCTTTGAAACCACAGGGTATGAATAGTGTTCCTATGGATCTCCATTATTGCAATCCTATGAATCAAAGGGGTGAATAGTCCCCGATCCAAAGGAATCTATAATCCTATATGTTTCCTTTGAAAATCCTGTGACTCAGAGGCCCGAAAGCTTAGATAGCAATATATATGGTGCACTGTAGCTGATGGGTTGAAATAAGCTGGTTTATTCTTTGAAATTGTCTCAGTAGTGACCGAAATTACATCAGAATCGATGGTGGCTTATCTGGCGTAACTAAATTTAAAAAAATTAAAAATAGAAAAAAAAGGTTAGTCCATCACGAACAATGTAAACGAATACGGGAAAAAAAGAATCGGCAAAAAAACTAAAAAAGTCAAAAGGCCAGGAAAAGATGAAATTTAAGAATAATAAAAAATAAGCTAGAAGTCAAAAATTCAAGCCGAAACTAGCGGGGCCAGGAGCCTCCTTGGGTCTATTGTTAGTAGCAGGTTGTGTGTGCCAGCCAGTCTAGGTTCAAATCCTCCCTTCTTTAGGGTATATTTGGAACACAAGAATAAAAAATAAATATAGGAATAAGAAAAACACATAATTTAATAGGAATAGGAAAACACATAATTTGATAGGAATGCAAGTGCAAAAGGGAGGATTGCAATATACGGGAAAATTGCAGGAATGACCATTTGGATAGTAGATTGGAAAACACAGAAAAATTGCCTTGATCCTACGCAAATGACTGAAAAAAGAGGTTGGAGCGAATATTTTTTCCCTATAAAAATTCCAATGAAATGGAAGCTACAGTAATCCTATGAAATTTTATGGGCTAATTCCTGCGTTCCAAAAGGGGAGATATGATCGAATTCGATAGGAATTGAATTCCTATTGAATTCCTATCGAAGTCATATAAAATCTTTCAATCCAAAAAGATCCTGGTGTAAGTTTTATCCTCTTCATTAGGGGTGCAATCGAAGCGGATGCGGATGGTCGCCGCCTGCCTCACGCCCGCAGTGCCGCGCATAGTGATTGTTATCGCGTCGCCCTGGTCAGCACCCCCGGTTGAACCGCCGTCGCTCACAGTTTCCCTGCCCCGTCGCATCCGCCTCGGCTCACGCGCTACTAACTCTGTTGCTATGCGGGCATCACCAGGCAATCACACCCATGCCCTGAGCCGCGGTCTCGTCGCGAGCGCTGTAGCAACGCCGCCGCCACAACACTGCGTGGATCGCTAACTACCCTCCTGTCGCCTGCCGCTTTTCCATGGCTATAAAAGCCCGCTCTCGCGTCTGATAGCTTCACCACACTCTGCTCCCTCTCATCCTCGAAGCAATTAGTCTCCCGTGCCCCACAGATCGCCGGCGATATTTTCTTCCCCAAATCCGACCGATGAGCAATCCGTCGATTGGCGCCGCCATAGTCCGCTTCCTCCCCACCGGAGAACCCTCGGAGGACCGCGACGTCGTTCCCCTCCTCGGCCGGACCTCTCGTCGCCTCTTCTTTGCCCACACCATGCGCCTCCTCCACCCATCGCCGTCGCACGCCGCCAGCTCACCTCCGCCGTTCCCGAGCTGTGCCGACTCCCAAGGTAGACTCTTGAGCTCGCTTAGATGCTCCCCTCTCACTTAATTGCGCTCTGGTACCGTGCGTCACCGTAGCCACCATTCCCATGTTCTGCCGCCGCCCACGGTCGTCAGCCAACGCCTGGTCAAATTGGCCGGCCAGACTCCGTCTTCGGGTAAGCGTGGGCGTGAGCAACCCATTTAGGGGGTGCTCAGCTCCGACCGCCGGCGGTGAGCTCACCGATGTTGCAATCTTTACGACTACTCCAGGAACTTTACGACCACATTCACTTCTTCACTACTATGGTCGTAACACCCTACGACCACATTCACTTCTTTACGGTCGTGGTTGTAGCACTTTACGACCACGCTGTCCTGTTGAGTGGCCGTGGTCATAATGCTTTACAATCACGTCTGAGATCCTTCACTTGCCATGGTCGAAAGTCATTTACGACCACGTAGTCGAATTTGCGACCACGTAGTTGTTTATGACCATGCAGTCGAATTTATGACCACGTAGTCGAGCCCACGACCACGAAGTCGAATTTACGACTATGCAGTCATTTACGACTACGGTCGAGCTTACGACTATGCAGTCGTTTACGACCACACAGTCGGACTTACAACTATGCAGTCGTTTATGATCACACAGTCGGGCTTACGACTATGCAGTCGTTTATGACCACACAGTCAGGGTTATGACCATGTAGTCGTTTATGACCACACAGTCCGACTTACGACTATGAAGTCGTGTACGACCACTCAATGCTAATACGCCAATCCACCCAATGTCTTTTACGACCACTCATAATCATTTACGACTACTCCATAGTCATTTACAACCACTCAAAGTCATTTACGACCACTCGGGGCTACGACCACGTTGTCATCAGTAACCGGTCCCACCTGTCAGATTGTAAATTATTTTTCGAATTTATTCAAACTGGGAACCTCAAAAGGGCATAACTTATTCATCTTAACTCCAAATTGAGTGAAACAAATTTCTAAATTCATATAAATTCAATATCTATCCAATGAAATCAAAACCACAATTTTTGAAACTCATTTGATTTTTGGTGAGAATTTGTTCGGTTTATTGATTTTTATCCAAATTTTCGCACAACGTAAAAATAGCGTACGAGGCCCAGGAGGAAGAAGCTGAAGCTGAAGTGACTTTCGACGATCAAGACCAAGCCAACTGTGACCAAGGTAAGTCAATACTTTGATCATGTTGAACCTACATTTTTTGCAAATTACTTTTGTTTAACCTATCAAATTGCATGCTATTATTTCATATGCAAATATATGTTTGTTTTAAGATTCTAATTATATGCCATTATTTGACTTGTTAGTATTATACCTCCTTTGGAATATTGAGTATTTGAACCTTGTCACCCTAGCAAAATTATAATGGTAAAACTTTCGAAAACAAGTCCGTAAATATACGTCGTTGCTTAGTACTGCTTATACAATCGGGGCATTAAAATGCCCTAAGCATTACCTTCAATTGTGAGAAACTGGTTTAGAAAGTCATGGTGGAAATGACTGGTATATTTTGATATGATTATTTCATACTCCCAAAAACCTCAAATTGCTTATCTATCTGGGCGGATGATTCGGAGGTATGGTGCAGCAGTGCACGAGAGTGTGGTTAGTGGTAGAACCACCCAGATAACCCTAAGTACCGAATCTTGTCATGACCTTCTGTGTAATACAAGTACAACCACAAGTCTGTAAAGTACAACTTGGCTTAGTAGATTTATTGGACCCAGAAAGTCATCTTATTGGTGAGGTAGTGCAAGTGGCAGTCTGTGTGACGACTTGAACGGAACACTTGTTGAGGATATGTAGATCTGAATATCATTGGGATAATGAAAGACATAAAAGAAGCAGGTTCTTACCTGGAGTCAAAATTTGAAATGAAAGATTTGGGTAAAACCAAATACTGCTTAGGCCTGCAGCTTGAGCATGTCCTTGAAGGAATATTAGTACATCAGTCGGCCTACGCCCAGAAGGTGTTAGAAAGGTTTGGCTTTGAGAAGGCATACCCATCGAAATTACCGATGATCGGGAGGTCTTTACAGCAAGAAAAGGATCCATACCGACCTAGGGAATAGGGTGAGGAAGTCCTGGGACCGGAATTCCCATACTTAAGTGCAGTAGAATCACTTATGTATTTATCAAACTGCTCTAGACCGAACATCGCATTTGTCGTAAACCTGTTAGCAAGGCATAGTGAAGAACCTACCAAAAAGCATTGTCACGGGATAAAGGACATCTTCCGATACCTCCAAGTAAGCAAGGACCTTGCATTGTTCTACAGAAAGAATCAAGATTTGAACTTGATTGGCTATGCAGATGTTGGGTACCTGTCGGACCCGCATAGCGCAAGGTCACAAATAGGCTATGTATTCATATGTGGTGGAACTGCAATTTCATGGAAATCGTCTAAGCAAAGTCTTGTAACGACTTCGACGAACCACTCAGAAATTATAGCACTATATGAAGCCGCACGAGAATATGCTTGGCTCCAACGAATGATTCACCACATCCAGTAGTCATGTGGGATGAATATTGTGTAAGCTCCCACAATTATCTATGAAGATAATGCAGCTTGCGTTGCACAAGTGCAGACGGGCTATGTGAAGTGTCATCTCACAAATCATATCAACCCCAAGTTCTTCTATGCTCATGAATTGCAAAAGATGACAAGATTAAGGTATTGCATACTAAGTCATGTGAGAATCTGACAAATTTATTCATTTAGTCACTCCCAGCATCTAGCTTTGAAAGATGCGTGAGAGGAATTGGAACGATGAGACTTAGAGAAGTGCAGAATTCAGGGGGATAATTTTCTCAAGCCCGTTATTAAACCTTGATCATGAAAATTGAGTACCCAAAGGATAAATCCTAAAGATTGAACGAAATTAGGTGGATTATACTCTTTTTCCCTTGGCGAGTTTTCCTAAAGTTTTTCGCCAAGATTTTTAATGAGGCAATTCATGCAACGCAGCATAACATGTATTGTGTACTCTTTCTCCAAATTTTCCCACTGGATTTTTATGGTTTGACGAGGCATGAACGTGTCGGATGAGTGCCCAAGGGGGAGTGTTAGGAAACCTGGCCTGGCTTGAAGCCTTGGCCCATGGTGGGCACCTCGCCAGTAGACTACAAATAGGGAGCATGTTGGCAATTTTGTATAAGCAATCAAAAATAAAGCAATAAAGAAAGACCAGGAGTTCTCTCTACCTCTCTGTGTTTCAATCTACTATTTTCTGTCTTCTGTGATTGATCTTGTTTTGCATAAGCAGAGAAATTGATCGGACTGGTCGCCAGCGACGGTTCCTAAACAGTTTTGTTCGGCTTTAAGCCAGGTTGCTTTATGCATGAGTTTATGATCAGATCGATCACCGAAACTGAGTTGTGCATGAGTCTTTTGTGCTGGCCACACCATGCTAGGGTGCCAATATAAGGCTAGGCCATAGCTTGTAATTGGAGGAGATTATTATGAGAAGAAATATATAAAAGTCATGAGTTTTTCATGGTGCATACCAAGTGTATTGAGAGATTTTCGCATGTCAAGGCTGGACATGAGTGCGGAATTGAATCTATACGATTCATCTTCTGGAATTCGTGAGCAAGTTCACTTCTCACGGTTTGGGAGGCTCTTCGGCCAGATTGCTTCTAATCGGCCTAGCGGATTAGTGTTTTGTGACCACCTATCCAATCTACTAGGTGCACGAAGAAAGGGTTCGCTGTTGTTCGGCTCTTTATCAACCAGGGGCTAGCCGTGTAGAAGAAGACAAGATCTCGCTGAACGTACCATGAAGATCAGCCACCCTATGTATCAAGTAGTTACCAGTTGATCCATATCACTAGATTTAAAGCTTGCTTCACTTTTAAGCTTACTCTTTTAGGTATGATATCTCTTTGTGCTATTTATAGATCGGTTTGGTTATGATAGAGATGCCGGTCATTAATCCAATTTGCTTAATTATGCTAAAACTTTTTTTGACTTGCTTTATGGTATATGACTTTGTATGATATAGGGAGCTCTACTAAAAAAATAGTTCAATGCAAAGTGACTTGATAATCTATAAAACTTTTGGATATTTACTCTCATTGCTCCTTTGTAGAATTATCCTCTCTTTGGAGATCTTGATGATTTCATTGCCAAAGAGGGAAAAATTAGAGGGGGGGATTTTCTAAGAGTTTGGAGAGGAGAAAAAATTGCTCTCTGGTGTTGAGGGGGAGTTTTCTGCTCTGTCTGCTGTGGTCTGTGCTCTTTCGGCTATGGTCTGCAGCTTTGAATTATTCTTTCACAAATTTTCTCATTCGAAATTTTGAGGTGTTGTCAATGTATTCAACAAAGGGGAGATTGTTAGACCATGTGGTGGATGTGCATTTAGTGATGATGAATAATTGATATTTGAGTATCATTGGAATTTGCGTTTGTAAAAGTTCTGGTCGATGCACTCGTGTTGCTGGAAATTTTCAGCACGACAAATCAACCACGTCAGTCGATCACGACATTTCGACCATGGAAAATCGACCACGGCATATTGACCATGGTGGTCGATCACGACATTTTGACCACGACATATCAACCACGGCAGAACAACTATGGTTGGCGATTGGCAGGCTTTGACCACGGTATTTTGACCATGACATTTTGATCACAGCAGAACGATCATGACAGGTAATCGTAGGCTTTGACCTCAAACAGTGAACCGGTCATAAGCAACAGTCAACCGGTCGTAAGCACAAGTGAACTGGTCTTAGATATGGTGAATCGGTCGATGGTTGAAAGCTCATATGCTATAGTATTTGGTCAGTGGTCATAGCTACAACAGTTTTTGATGGTCGTAGTTACAATGCTTTTGTTGATGGTCGTTGGTACAATGCTTTTGTCGATAGTCATAGCTACAGTGTTTTATCCATGGTCGTAGTTATAGTACTTTTTGATGTCGTAGCTATAGTGCTTTCTCGTAGTCGTAGACTTCACAGTCCGTTATCATAGTCGTAGACTTGGCAGACTGTTGTCATAGTCATAGGCTTAGCTTTGCGATTGATTGCCATAGGCTTCATGGTTGGTACTCGTAGGCTTTGAGTACTTCAATTCTAGTGATCTTCGAGTACCTCGAGTACTCGTGTTTGATGGGCCAGCGGTCTGTCCGGCCAGTGCATAGCTGTCAGATTGGTCCTACCGAGAAGTTAGAGCTAAAGTACCAGGTGTGTACTCGATAGTCATTGCTATAGTACCGAGTTGGTACTCGGTAGTCATTACTACAATACCTAGTGATGGTAGCTGTAGACTTTGTGATCGGTAGTCGTAAACCTAATAATCTGGTGCCTTAGACGTTGTAATCGGTACTTGATGGTTTTGTGTTGTTTGATGGTCGATAGAGGTGGTCGAACAGAGCGATCAACGAGCAGTCAAAGTTGAGCGATCGTTCGAGCAAGCTAGTGATCGAGCGGTCAAAAGCGTCATTGTCAGGAGACTCCAAAAAGTGGCGACAATCATTCACCCCCCTCTGATTGCAGTATTTGATCCTACATAAACAAAAGCATGATACAACTTGCAAGAGACAGCAGCAAAGCAATAACTGTAGTTTAATTATCTTGATTGCTGAATTTGTAGTTGCCTTAGTATTTCCCTCATGTTTTGGAAAGCTAAGTTAGAACATGAACCCATGAAGTTGTATGCATATCACACACATCTCATCATACAAAGACACTGCTTGATTACTGCAGGACCTCATCATTCTTTTCCATTAAAGCTTTTTTACAGCTATATCTATTGCGAAATCCAAAATAATTAAGAACAGAAATGAAATAGAAAGAAGCAAAGAACAGACAGGTTGACAAACAAGTAGAAAGCAGCAAAAACCTTTAGCATCTCCACATCAACTGTTGCAAGCCTTCATGTCTTGCCGATGCTCCTCTGTCGTGCAAATCTTATCCTCTCTTTTATCTGAAGCATCAACACCTGTTGTGTATCGGATCAGAACCCTTCCGAACTCTTCTTTCACTCATCCTGTATGGGTCAACCGATGGAGGAGGAACTGGGTAGCCCTTGTTGTTGAGGTTGGCAACATTACTTTCAGCAAGCATCCGCGGCTTCTTCTCAGGTACTTCATCCTCTTGCCTCCCGAGAATGCTTTTCAAGCTGTACACCTCTGTTGATGAGCTAACAACGACAAGCATAAAAGAATGGTTCGAAGCAAATTTGAAACACCAAAAAAAATTCAAATTTTTAATTTCTTTTTGGATTTTGCTTGAATCCCCAAATCCCTCCTAATTTGGCATTATTCTTTGAACTTGTGTTTTCCTTCTTTGCCTCCCATCTCCTTCACTCGCTGATGAGTCTAGGAAATCCGCCTTTCCACCGCCTTCCTGTTCTCTCCCTCCACACGGCCGCACGTCGTTGCCCCAAATTACGGACGTGCTTCTCCCAGCCTTCACACCCATTTGCCAGCTCCTAACGTCACGGCCCCACTATCCAGCCACACACCCTCTGCCAATATCATCCCTTCATCCCTCGCGCTGTGCGCTGATTCGACCCGAGCGCTCTCTCCCGCCGTAGCTTAGCTTCCCTGGCCGACGTGTGCGTTTCTGATGTACCACCCGCCATCACTTCCCACCTAACCTTGTAGAGACAGCAATGCCACCAGGGCTATCTCACTTGTGCGCTCCTCCCTAGCTGAGCCTCTGCTCTCTCTCCCTTCCACGCGCTAGCTTTGCCCGAACCATGCCACTGCTCCCACCACCTTACTTCGCATCTAAAGCCCAATCCCTTCTACAGAGAGCTTCGTGCCACTCCCCACTCCACAACCCAACCATCCAATTAAAGAATTTCCCACCGCAGCTCCCTCCCTAACCTCCCCTGAGCCCGGCGAGCACTAAAGGCAATCATCTTCCTCCCTCCATTAAAATTCAATTGCATTCGGCCGAAGCACCCCCTTTACATCCTGATTACACTTGTGAACTCATTTGGACAAGAGCATGTCCGTCGACAACCCTCCTGTGGATGCCTCTACCCAAACCCTCACCACCATCATGAACCATATACCCTAGAAATGCTCAAATCGCTCCTCACCTCGTCGGGAAGTTACCGAAGTAGCTCCAAGCTTCAGTGAAACCCGCCACCTTCTCTCCTACCACCGGCCATTATCACCCATACCCACTCCATCCAAGACCCAAAAATGGAAGCCCCATCTCAATTTGAACCCTCCCGTACCGGTGAGGACCGTCGGAGTTCATCGCTGGCACCAAATCGTGGCGGGGATTACTCCCCTGTTTCCCACCACTGAGACCGGCCGGAGGTAGACGATGACCTCCCGGGCACGACGTGGCCCTTCCACGGCCGTCCGCGCACCACATGCCAAGATCGCCCGCGCGTTGTAGTGAGGTCAGATCTGTTACCCGCGTTGCTGGGCCGAAATGGCGGCCCACCTGGTCGTTTAAATTGGATTTAAATATGCATAAACTAATTTAAATTCTGCATGTGTACTTTTATTCAAATTCAGTTTAAATCGGATTTAAATTCTAGTTATACCTATGTCCTTTGTATATGGCCAAATATTGACATTGAATGTTAACATACTTTGCCACCCTAGATAAAAATATAGGTAGTAATTAGTATTAATTGGAAATTTTATGTAATTGCTTAGCTATGCTTAAAATGATTTTAGGTGGGAATATTTGTTTCATAAACTGATGGTTTCAAAAATCTATTCTTAACTTTGGTGACTCAAGAAAGTATATGGAATTTTGATCAAATAAAATTATAGAATCTGGTTTAGTCTTAGGCTAATGGTTAGGTGGTGGGTGCAGACATGCATTGTTGTTCAGTGACAATGTTGATTGTCAGGCACAAGGGGTTTGTGGTTTCAACCTAAGTCAAGGAAAGAATCAGTCTGCGAGCTACTCTTACAAAGTCACACCGTACTACCACAAGTCTGGTATGGGACAAACTTAGCTAAGTAATCTGTGAAGTTCCAACTTTGGTTTCGCTATAGGATAAATGTGAGCGTGGCGTAGGCTGCGAGAAATCTCACATGGCACAAGAGGGGGTCCCAACATGTGAATTCATGTTATGGTGAAATCTTAGTGGCGGCGTGATCAATTGGGCAGCTGAACATTGTAATGGGCTTGTCATGAACTCTCAGTCACACACCTAAGGTAGTGTGCTAATCGCGTGGCAAAACGAGAGGACATATCTTATGGGTAAAGTTATACACCTCTGCAGAGTAACAAACTATTCTGGATAGCCGGGTCCATGGTCAAGGACATGTCGAGTATGGTTTTTCACATATTAGGCTTTGATTTTATAAAATCTGGTTCATAACAAATGTGGAATCTTTGAAAATATTGGTCCGGGTGGGATACCCGTGGTTAGGTTAGTACTAATTCGGTGCCTACACTAATGATAGTTTTTAATTAAAATGTTGTTTTCATATATATTGTGTTAAATTCCACTTTTAGTACTTAATTTACAGTATTTACTTCAATTCTGCCATTTCGCACAAATTCACTTATTATGCCTTCCTTGGACAATATCCATGCATGCATCATATCTGTTAAATCTCCTGGTGTAACTTTTGGAGTTCTTTATGTACTCACCTTGCTTAATCTGTTGCCAGAAAATGACGTCTTCGACTGTGGTGAGGAATGCGACGAATAGGCCACATTTACAGTCATTCGCCTGTGGGCAGGCAGGATGGCTGCTCCTTTATTATTTATCTTCTGCCGATTTATTTTATGTTTGGCTTTGAGCCGTGTTATTGTAAACCTTGGCCATAAAGCTGTACTCTTTGCTTATAATAAAGATGGTCATTATGCATGATATATATATCCCTGTAAATACTGTGTGCACTAGCTTTTCTAGACTAGTGCGATTTACCAGAGGGTTTCGGAGGAGTTGTTCCGGGATCTGACAGAGAGCCAATGCTGGTCGAGATGCCCCTTCCAGGGAGAGCCCTCCTAGGGATCCCTCCACCCAAACCCTCGCCACCATCATGAACCCTATACCCTAGAGATGCTCAAATCGCTCCCCACCTCGCTAGGAAGTCGTCGGAGTAGCTCGAAGCTTCAATGAAACCCACCACCTTCGCTCCTACCACCGGCCATTATCCACCATCCTCACTCCTTCCAAGACCCAGAAATGGAACCCCCATCTCAATTTGAACCCTCCCGTACTGGCGAGGACTGTCGGAGTTCGTTGTCAGCACCAAATCGTGGTAGGGATTACTCCCCTATTTTCCCATCATAGAGACCGACCGGAGGTAGACGACGACCTCCCGAGTGCGATGTGGCCCTTCCACGGCCGTCCGCGCACCACGGGCCAATGGCCAAGATCACCCGTGCATTGAAGCCGAGCCAGATCGACCGCCTGCCATTTAAAATAAAACGTGCATGCACCGCACTGTGTAACTGGGCCAGCCCGTCACTGTAGCACATTGTTCACACACTGTTCACCGAAACCCTAAATGTCAAAAATACCCTA
Organism: Bonia amplexicaulis; assembly: GCA_036346245.1. Lineage (NCBI taxonomy): Eukaryota > Viridiplantae > Streptophyta > Magnoliopsida > Poales > Poaceae > Bonia > Bonia amplexicaulis. The sequence continues at coordinate 10,700,989 of CM070758.1, read as the reverse complement.
TTTTGACCATTTTGACGCCACAAACCCATTTCTAATCTCCGTTTCACCAATCTCAGCTCAAATAAAATCCAAACCAACTCTATTTGATTTTATTGCATTTTACTCCTTTATATTTTATTTATTTTCCTAGCTTGATTAGTTTCAAGCACGAAACCCTGATTATTTTATGTGTCTGCGCTATTCCCCTTGCATTTGAAGCATTCTATTTCCTTGGTTCTTCTCGTAGAAGCTATGGATGAAGAACTTGTGGCTGGGACAGCAGCGGTCTTCTTTGAATCAGTAGACATATGTGCTGAAGAATCGGGACACCTTGCTGATTGCTCCTAGCTGGGTGACGTTGTGCTGTGTCCCGAACTGTTTATAGGCTTCTTGATCTGTGTACTGGAAGGTTCCATCGTATGGAGGAGCTGGAATAGTTGCAGTTCATCCTGGTGTAGCTTTGCCTCTGATCATGCACCTGCTTTTCAGCCTTACAAGCAAAATGGAACAGCTCATTCAAAGAACTGTAATGATAAAAATCAAGTATATTCTGAATCTCCTTATTCAGCCCACCAAGAAACCTGGCCATCTTCACATTTTCTTGCTCCTCTATATTAGCACAAATCATGCCAATTTGCAGTTCTTGATAGTATTCCTCGATAGACTTACTACTTTGATTCAATCTTTATAACTTATCAATCACATCACGCTCAAAATAAGATAGAACAAATCTAGATCTCATTACCCTTTTCAACTCATCCCAAGTGCGATGTGCATCATCTCTTCATTTAAATTGACTTCACCAAATAGAAGCATAATTTGTAAACTCACTAGTAGCAGCACATACTCTTCTATTTTCAGGAAAGTCATGACAACATAATTTTTGTTCTGCTAGTAGTTCCCAATCAAGATATGCTGCATGATTATATTTACCATCAAAGGAAGGAACAACAAATTTAATCTTACCCAAACTATCATCTCTTCTCTCCTCATGACGATGAGGCGCATGTCCTCCATTACCGCCCATTCCTCGACGATTATGCCCAAGACGCTGCCGATCACGGTCAAAATCAAGGTCTTCTCCATTGTCAGCCATATAGTTGCCATTCACCTCCTCATGGGTAGGGGTGGAAACGGATCGGATATGGTCGAATAGTATCAAATACGAATACGAATTCATATTTTTAAAACAAATACGAATACGAATTCGAATATTCTCAAATACGAATACGGATATTTTCGAATACGGATTTTCTCGGATACGAATATCGGATAAAACGGATTCCTAGCGATTTTGCCGATTGGAGAAGGGCAGCAGCAGGATTGTGATTTTCTCCAACTCGATCTTGAGGGCCTCGCGGTGGTGGGTGCTGTCTTGGGGAAGTATGCTCAACTCACTCAAGTCGTACTTGATCAGAAAGCATCCGCTCAAAAGTGCCGGCAAATGCATCTATCAAAGCTTGAGATCGAGGTGATAGTGGCACTGCTTGGGGTTTGTCCACACCATCACCTTCATCCACACCATGAAACGAACCATCACGAGATCCATCACGAGAACTTCTTGTCCCTGCCATGGTTAGAAGAAAACAAAAAGAATTCTTAACAAACTAAATACTTATATGGACTACTCTCAACTTTCACAAATCTTATCAACAGAAGCTCTTACCCTTCTCAAAGATTGCTCATGTGCTGCTGGTTCATGGTAACTTTCAAACGAAGTTAGTAACGTGATTGCAAGGTACCAGAACACGTGATCAATGGCAAATTTTTGGAGTTCTAGGCAGGGATAAAAATTTGTATCAAAGGAGTAAGCAATCAGTAATTTTAGAAATTTCACAAATTGAATAACAGTTTGTAACTAGCTTTTAGCCGAAGTTGCTGATCAAACAAGGATGATATAGGCTATGGTCAAGTGCATATGAGTGTACGCAAATAATATGATCAATATATGCAATTCTAGAACATGAAGGATCAAATATAGCTAGCTGAATTTCAAATCAACACACAACTGTACAACAAACCGGTAATTGGTCTACAATTTTTTATGGCTCTTTTTTTGTCTAACCTCAATCTCTCTTTCTTTTTTGGCTCAACAAAGATAGTGATCAACAACTAGACTCGACCAGTACGGACAAAAAATCAATTAAGCAAACTGAAACTAACAGATTGAAGCAACAACGGGCTTGGAATTGGATATTTTGTAGAGCTAATTTTCTGGACTTTAGGTAAACAAAAATTAATCAAACAAAAACTAGGGGATAGATGAATTCCTACCGGCAACATAGGCTCTGATACCACCTGATATGCACACGCCTCGATTTAAGATGCGTGCACGCAAGTTGGCCCGATCTTCTGTCGTAGGAGAAATCCAATAACTTGAGTTGCAACGTTGACGAAGGGAAGGCTAACCATGATCCGATCGTGACCAGCAACCTCGCAATCGCTACACCGCTCCTCGATTGGTTACCAACCGTGTCAAACACAATTGGCTTGTTCATGAAGAACGACTCCAACAAATCCAAGAGAAGACGCAAGAGCAACAGTGGAAGAATTTCACTCGAAGATGAAATATTGATGAGACCCAATTGTTTTACAGTAGCTAGTAGCAATAATGCAAACAAGAATCAAGTCTTCCCACAGTAGAAACATCAGGGGGTTTTATACTAGGAACAACCCTCCTAGCTAGTTGTGAAAGTTCTTGAGAAAAGACTTGAAGATAAGCCAGTCCAAAGGTCATCCAACAACCTGTTCACGCGTCCTTTTGTCTTCTGCACAGTCCCTACTAAAACAACCATAACTCCTTATTGGGAATTCTAAATGACGATCCATTTGTTGGAGGTGATAGCAGACTTAATTATCTTTCCATCAATATGTATTATGCATGCTGAAACGCTACAGGTTGGCCTCCATGATGCTGGAAATTGGATGTATTTGTCAGCAATCGATGAACTCAACCACTCACAATCAAGCCGGGCCTTAGCCGAATCTTGATCAACAACTTCTCTGAAAATTCCTTCATATGTAGTAATAAGTAAACAATATTTATTAGGTAATATTATTTGTTCTGTAATTAAATAATTAATTTACCCAAGAAACGAATTCACCTGTTGTCCAAGGCGACGTGCACGCTCGTGTTATTGGACCTTGTATACTAGCCAACTCTTGAATGTTAGTAGACTCAACTACAGGTGTGTGTGCCACTGGAAGTGTATGTGTGTCAGTGATGTCATCATCAAGGATAGCAAGATTAGGGGGTTTATTGTTAGAATTAATCTTATTGTGTTGTTGATTGTAGTCGGTGTCGAGTACTCGGTGAGTTCGAGAACTGTGTAGTCGGTATTGAGTACTCAGTGTGTTCGAGTACTGTGTTGTTGTGTGTAAAGTACTCGGTGTATTCGAGTACGATGTAGTCGGAGTATCCGAGTACTGTAGCGGTCGGTGTGTCGGAGTGTTACAGTGGTCATAGCTACAGTGGTCGTACAGCCATGGTTAAAGCACTCGAAGAAGGACTCGAAGAATATTAGGTCTATGTGTGGTCGAGACCTGGTCAGATAGCAGTATGTCTGCACGTACCAGTCGTATCCACTAAACTGTATGATTTGGTTAGTGGAGCCAGTCGTTCGGGTAGTGCGCAGAGAGCGAGTCGTGAGGATCGTGGCCGAAAGACTCGGACATTTTTGTTAGCGTGAGTTGTGTGTATTTTGAGACTATAAATATAAAGGAAAAATAGAAAAATTGTACGACATTACGTAGCGAAAAAACTCTTGTATATCTTAGTTGATTCATAGTGTTCGTGTGTAATACAACCACCATGTGTGTGCGTTTTTTATCTGTGCCTGGGCCAACACTGCCATCAGACCAAAACAGCCTCGAGGCTCGCGAGGAGACGCGCTCGCCGGCGTGACGGCGTCCCTCCAATGCTCCGCGCTCATCAACGGTTAGTTAGCTGGATCAGTTATTCAATCAGAAGAAGTTTGCTTGGTTACATAGCTAGCTAGTTCGGGTTTGCTAGGGATGCTAATCGTGAGCTCTCCGACTCTGTTCAATGGAATTTGTGCACAAGTGACTAGGTGAAAATGCAGCTGCCGCAGCATCATCATCACAAGCGTAAGCGCTCCGCCGCACAAGAAGCCGTGCCGACGCTGCTCGCGCTCACCGTGTACAGCATCGTCACCGTGCTCCGCATCCCTAGCTCCTCTTTCTCACTTGCTTGACAGTGGAGCTTGACGGCCAACGGGACGACCGCGGCGTGGCCGACGACATCGCGGCCGCTGCGACGGCGTGCAGGTTTGGGAGCTCGCACTGAGCATGCGGGGAAGTAGAGTAAACTGTGAGGAAAGAAGAGGGGCATTCTGGCCTTTTTCACATGTGATTTTTCCCTTAAAAATAAATAAGAATATCACGATGCAGTGAGAGTGGTAAATCTAAGCTATTTTTTGTTTTAGAAATATTAAATTATCGAGATAAAGGGTGCGTTCTTTTTGGCTGTGACTTATGAATTCTAGCCCTAATGCGAGCGCAACCAAAAGTCGGTAAACCACTTCTAAAAGGCTATCCCGATAAACCATTTCAAAACGACAGCGGAAAAAATTTTCTATTTATTTGTTCAAAAAAACCATAGATTATAAAGCCCTGGCTTTTGACTTTTTGTGAGATTTTTTCCTGTACCAGTTAGTTTTTTTATTAATTAAAAAATAAAAAATTAAGAAATATCGTTATATCTTTTAATATAATATAAATAAATATGAGAAAAAAGCTAAAAAAACAAAGGCCTAAATTTTGAAGTAAAAAAAGAAGTCATTTGGAGCATAAGCTATGCTGCCCAAGTTTCGAGCCCGGGCCCGCGCGTGGGCCCAGACGTCTGGCCGGGCCGAACCCTATAAGAGTGGGGCTCCACTTTCGCCCCACCCTCTCCTCCTCCCTCGACAGCCAACTCGAAACTCGCTTTTCAAAATAAAATAGCGGACAATATAGGTAGGCTAGTCCGTTTGCGATTTTTATGTTTTGAGCAGTGCGATCATGGTGCATTGTTATAGTACGGTTAATTTCGGAAAAATTTTGTAGCGATGAGTGAACCTTGAATGACACGTACGTACAGAGGTAAACTGTAGTGCGGTGTAATGGTTGATCCGTTTTTGTTTTTCACACATATAATATTTTTATGAATTTTCACATAAATTACACATGAATATGCCTAATATTTATAATTACAAAAATTTGCACAACTAAGTAAACTCTTATCCACACAAAATAAAATATTTAAATCTCATTACAAGCACACAAACGGGCAAACACACGTAGCGACTAATCTAAAATACACTTGTGCATGCATTGTAGACATGCGGGTTCACGACCGACCGGATGAACATGGCTAAATCAGACCGTATAAAATTCTTAAAAAATTACATAATATCTATTAATGCATCGGGAGACTTCACATAAAATTTCGTAATTTGTGGAGCTCGTTTGCTATATGTAAAAACTAATAAAAGTATCAAAATTGTATGAATTTTTGAGAGACATTCATCATGGGTAAATTTCCCCAAAAATTCCACCGCATGGAACATTGTATTGGGAGGCTGTACGTAAATTTTTGTAATTTTTTGAGCTCATTTGATATGTTTAAAAATTCAAACACACACTTAATAGAAAAAATTAGATGGGTATAGATGAATAGTCACGAACACTGTTCATGTACTAATCGTGCGGTCCCCGACCGCACGACTAGTACATGAACAGTGTTCGGTCGGGAACCGCACGATTTGCCACGTGTCGCCTCGAAAAAAATCATGCGGTCAGGAGGAGGCTAGAAATGGAATTTCTACTGTTTGGGGGCTAGATTTGGAATTCTGATAATAAACAGACGTCTGGCCGGGCCGAACCCTATAAGAGTGGGGCTCCACTTTCGCCCCACCCTCTCCCTCCTCCCTCGACAGCCAACTCAAAACTCGCAACCGAGAAGCGAAGGGAACTCGGCGAGCGCAGCGCAGGGGTGAGGAACCCGAGGGAGAGGCACTCCTCCGAATCCGCGAGGGGAGAAGGCGAGCAATAGGAGCAAGGCGGGCACCATGAGGCGCTCCTCCAAGAAGTCGTTGTCGTCGTCCGCCACCGCCGGTAACGTTCCCTCCCCTCGGATCCCTCCCTCCCTCTCCCCCCGTCTTGCTTGCTTCTTGATTGGTCCCGTCGCGCGGCTGGGCTCGGGGGTCCGGTCGCTGCCTGCGAGATTTGATGAAGATCCAATCTTGAGTTGGTTCATCGGGGGCTGGTGGCTTCTTCTGGGTTTGTGTCGTGTGATGGCGTACTGGTTCGTACGGCTCCTTGGTGGTTGGTATGTAGGGTTTGGATCGCTTGTTACGGGATTGGAAGGGACGGGGCAGATTGGGGGTTTGGCAATTTGGCGTGATGGTAAGGGAAGCTGCTGAATCTTTGACTGAATTTGATGCAGAATTGGCACTGGATTCGCTATTATGTTAGCAGATTTATGTTATTAGTAAAGTAGATGGCAATTGTCAGGTTTGATCCTGTGCCGACCTATGCCAAACGGGTCTGTAAACAAAGCTAAAGAGCAGGTGTGTACTAGTATCTTGTTCTAGGATTCTGGCTCCAGTTTGCGATGTCTGCGGCGATCTGTTGTCTTACGATCGAACTACTGAGACCTTAAATTCGCTACACATCCTGTCTAAATCTATAATTCTTTCTGAACTATAGAAAGCATGTTAGTCGTTTGCTAACGTTATGGTGACTAATGTTAAAAAGAATTTCGTAATTGTCTCCTACTCCTTGTTACTATCTGGCAGTCAATTGTTTTAAAAAAAACTATCTGGAAGTCCTCTGCTTAACAAGTTTCTGGGGGGAAAATATGATCCTCTTTACATAATTAAGATTTTCTTAGTTTACTAGGTTTGTATGACATAGCAATGGTTTACAAAACCCTACAAATACAGTACCTTCAAGAATGTTGAAGGTTATAGTGAGCAAAGCTAAGTTACTACCAATTGTTTTAGAAGTGTGTCTGCCATATATTAGTTTTGATACTCTGTTTTGTGTTGCTCCATCTCCCAAGTGAGTACTTCACTTCTCTTTCATGCTGCTTCATCTCCCAGCTGACTAGTTCGTTTTTCCTCATTTGAGTTTGTTTGCTCTGATGTATTTGTGGTACATTTTTGTAATGTTGAAGTATATGTCAGAAAGCCTAACTTAACAGGCTGAGAAGCTTAACTTGAAGTTGTGTGTGTGTAACTAGAAGTTCCTTAAGTAACTCTTAAATAATTGCCATTGTCTCAAATTGTGTCTTACTTGGTATTGGTATGCATTTTCTAGGTTAAGATGATTTTTTGTTTCTATCTTAGCTTTACATTTATTGTTGCAATATCTGTTTCTTCAAATGCGTTGGAGTAGGAGCTCTCATTCTCCTTTTGAGGGTATGTATATCTGAATGTGTACTAAGCAAACGATTATATTTAGGTGAGGAACAAGTAAATGAAAAACAAAACAGAAAAAGAAAAGGACTCAGTACAAACCTGACCAGCAGGAAAGCTCAACGTGGTGAGATGCACTGGTTCCTTTTCTTTCTGAATTACTTGTCTAATTGTGTGCACTTATCCATCTTGGGTGTAAGAGTGTCCGTGTGTGCATGCGTACATGTCCACGTTTTTTGGGGGATTCAAAATAATGTTTTGTCAGGCTAACCTTTACACACTGTTTAATAATGTGTTTTGAACTTTGAATGAATCCCACAAATGCACAGATAAGCATGTGACAATTCTATACACCCTGACCTGTTCTTTGGCAGGAATTGATCATTTGATAAGTGAGACCTTACGACATTTGTCTTGTTATTCAGCTAATTAGTTTATGTCAAGCCATACCTGTCTTTCCCTAATTTCTTTTTCTTTCATAAGCTATTTATTAGAATTAACAAATGCATGCACAGTTTTTGCTTATATACTAAATTTTGTCATAAATGTTATGTGCTATCTATATAAAATCAAGAGACCATGTATATCTGCATTGAACCAGAGGTTATTTAGGTCTATTTGTTGTAACATATTGTCATTATTATTTCCAGGTCCCACTAAAGCGGTTTCCAAGGAAATAGAACGGATTGACCAACTTTTCTATACTTATGCTGACAGCTTATCCGGCATGATCGAGTAAGTTCTTTCTCAACTCTCCAGCTTCTCAACACTTGCGCCACATTATTTTTGCTGCTCATGATTACCCTTCTTTCATACGGGTGATGAGGATTGGCCTTCTTACTCTAGTGGATTAGCACCCATGACCATTGTAAATTTTAATGATTGCTATTGCTTTAAATTTTAATGATTGCTATTGCTTACATAAGATCATTCATAAAGCTTTTTATTGTAGTTGATACTTGATAGGTACTATTGAATGCACTATAGTTATATGTAAATGATTTAACTTAATGATGTTATTTTGTCACCTTTGGTAGAGACATTAGGCTTATATTGTATTACCTTTTCCCCTATTGCTTGCTCCAATGAAACTGCTTTTAGACATCAGTCTTACATCAATAGCACAATCGATGAGTTATTATTTTTTTCTGCTGGAACAGTCCAGAAGGCATTGAAACACTCTGTTCTCATCTCGAAGTTTCCCATACTGATGTTCGGATTCTGATGTTAGCATGGTATGTCACTGTTCTCTAAAATTTGTTAATTGCTGATTCCTTTAACTGAAATATCTAATAAAGGCCATATATCTTGTACCAGGAAAATGGGGTGCGAAAAACAAGGTTATTTTACTTTGGTATGCATTACTTCTAGACTTCAAATTGTTCATCGGTATAGGATCATACTGCCCTTTTGAGTTTTACTGACAGTACTCCGTTGACAGGATGAATGGAGAACTGGGTTGAAAGCTCTGCGAGCTGGTAGTATCAGCAAACTGAAGAAAGCATTTCCCGAACTGGTCCAAGAAGTGAGTGTTTTGTTCCATCCAACTATATAATGCACTATGAAATGTATTTGAAAGGTGTCGTAGTTTGTTAAGAGAGACATAATTTGAGTGACACAGGCTTAAAGTATATCACCAGGAAATACAATCTTGCGAATACCTCACCAGACATTCCACCTTATGATTGGAATGGAATAATGAGCTACCATTAACTGATGATAATTTCAGTTCTACTGTAACTGACTTGCTGATAATGTAATCTTCTTTACAAATCCAGGTTACAAGGTCCTCTAATTTCCAGGATTTCTATCTATATGCATTTCGTTATTGCCTGACAGGTAACGTTGCTTGCTATTATTACTACACACTATACTGGTTTTTGTTTCTTGCAAAACTTATATCTTGGTTATGTTTTCTCAGAGGATAAGAAGAAGTGCATAGAAATACCAGTTGCTTGTGAGTTGCTGAATCTAGTATTAGGCTTGCAGTTTCGCACCCAGGTTGACAAACTTACTAATTACCTGAAGGTGATGCTTGATTGACTTTTTGGGTTATTGATCTGTAGGACATTTGGTTGACGATTGACATACTTTTTTAACGTTGACGATTGACATACTTTTTTAACTATGTGTTTCAGTACCAAAATGAGTACAAGGTGATAAACATGGACCAGTGGATGGGATTTCTTCGGTTCTGTAATGAGGTCGTGTTTCAAACATCTCCCTATTTTGCAGCATCTTTTTCCGATTTTTTTGTTTCTTTTCTCCAGAGTAGCAAAACACTATAATGTCCTTTACTAAATTTACCATTTCATTTCCCCTGCTATTGACGCTTTGAATTAACCTTTTTTTAATGCAGATAAACTTCCCATCACTTGACAATTACGATGTGGACCTTGCTTGGCCTTTAATTTTAGACAATTTTGTTGAATGGCTACGAGCAAATAAAAATTAGTTCTCTTCTATTCAAACGGTGGTGAAGAAGTCATCCAAAATGTAATATTCAAGAATGTAGGTGAACTACCTTTTCTTGTTTCTATCCGCAATTTACAAAGATCAATATTTCTTCCTTTTCATCCATTTGTGTACTTTGACAGAAGTACTACAAGTAGCCCCAAGATAACTCATGAAATTGCATGAAATCCCATCCAGTGAATGGAGTGTTTGCACTGCAAAGTTGTATGCCATTTTGGGGTGCATGAATTGAGATATGTGGTAGCTAGTAAAACAACTCCAGTATTTGCAAGAATGATGGATTATTTTCCTTTTGCAAGTAGTTGCTTGCAATTTACCATATCCATGCCGATTTTCATTGTTGTCCTGTTATATTTTCAGCACCTTGGGGGCTTTTTGAGGATGGAGATTCAGCTTGTTTCTGACTGCTGCGTTTGGAGTTTGGTTTCAGAAATCATCATCATCAATTGCCTTCTTGTACTTTGCTTTTTGCATTTTTGATACTAGAAACAGTTTGCAGAGATATCTAGAAATTTTGCGTCAACATGTTCTGTAATTTGTTGGCTCTATATTGCTATGATTACATTCAATGGGTTCTTAGAGAATGCAAATTTTCTGGAAGGCACTGCTTCAATGAGCCTGTTGGCATGTGTAGCTGTGAAGTTTGTTCCCTCCTGGAGTGTGGTTTTCTTATTCCTTTATTGGGCCATAGTTCATTGTGTATAACTAAACTGGTAAAGCCATGCTGCTCACCAGCAGTAACAAAGTCAAATATCTCGTGCAGTTCTGTCGAAGGAGTATTAGCATCCATGTCAGAACACCATGCACAGGAGCAAAAGGTACATTTAGAAAGGAAGCTTTAAAGATGCATTTTTTTCGTACTTACTTTCCACGTTGCTTGTGCTTGACAGATTATTAACTACTTGGGTCTAAGATAGAAATGAAAGTTCTATGCGGCAAAGAATCCAAGCTGAATCTGCAGCTCCATTACTCCTTTCTCCGGGGATGGACACCCAGAAAGCAGAAGAGGGCCACAGCCGGATCACAACTTTGGCCCGACACACTATACTTTGGTCAAGCCATGACAATCGCTGAACAAGAAAGCTACTCTCTTGGGCATGCAGGCATGAAATATTGAGATCAATCAATGAAGGGCGTTTCCATGTAGCAATCCATCAAGAGAGACCATCCTACATCCTGGCCCTTGGCTGGTCCCTGCCCTCTGGACCATGAAAAGAATTCTCTCTCACATGGCATTCTCTCTCACTGTGCTAGACTGCTTGGTTAGGTGATTGTGTGCTCGCATCATGCTGCATTGCTGCCTGCCTCTACACTTCCTCTCACATCTTACCCAGCATTATAGCGGGGATTCCTGCCCCGCGAAGCCACGATCCCCACATGTGTACGCCGCGTGGCGGGGGATTCGATGCGGTAGGGAGGTGATTACCTCCGGTTTTTCCGAATAAAGAGGGCAATTGGTAGGAAACATACCGCTAGATGGCTCTTGTCGGATCTGAATTTAACCAATCCGAAATTTTCTATGAGATTACTGTACTATTCTTTAAATCAGTAGATAGTGCTTACACATATATCACTGGATTATTTCATATATGACCTAAACCCTACCATTCATTAATAATACAGATTATAGTTTAAATAGACCACATCGAATCAAGTTTACAATAAGACTGATTATTCCAAATCTATATATTACATAAATACAGAAGCGAAAGTAAAAGGGATACCATATTTCGTCACAGCCAAGCGACTAGGGGTAAGTAAGTTGTGTGGGATGGATATTAACCAAGGGTTTGATAATATTGGTGCACACTGCCAACTTAGTCAGGATGACTTGGGTAAGACCTATATTACTAGAGGCTATCATAACCTCCTCCATTTTCTTCACCATCAGTTCCTAGGGCATCATAGTACGTGTAATATCCTTGGTCCACAGGTTTTGAGGAATTTTATGAGTGATGGTGAGCATAAGCACCAGTGCTTCACGAGGCAACACATAGAATGCAATAGTATACATTCAAGATTCAACAAAAGTAGGGTCGGGTTCAATATTTGAAACAAAAATAATTAAAAATTCATATGACTTATCATTTTTACTAAACTATATTTTATGAAAAAGAGTAAAAGTGTGCAATTTTTATAACGGTGCAGGTTTCATCCACCTGTTACATGGTTTCATACATCATATACTAGTTTTTGTTACTAAGGTTACAACCATCTATTATCATCACTAGGCTACAATCACCTGACGAGTTTTTCATCCCACCTACAAAGCTTTTAGAAAAAAGATACTAACTCGAGTAACTTTTCATGCCCACTCTTAACCATGGGTACGGCTGTTCAAATAATTTATACTATGCAGATATTGTACACTTCACCATAAGAGATAATCAACTTGTTATGTTTCACATATTTTCTTGGACATATAAATCAGGAAGATCTCCATAAGTCCATTACAATGCATCACCCAGTGTAAGTTACACCCGCTAAGATTTCATCTGAGTGAGGTTATATTCACCGCATTTAGACCCCCTCTTGCGCCACACGATAGCTGTCGAGACCCGAATATGCAAATTCGGACCTCTCTGTGTATGCCGTACTACTCTAGGATTACGGTAGTGCATAGAGTGTAAACATAGATGAAATTCGACCATACACTCTATTAATAAAGGAAAAGATAAAAAATATTATTAATTATTAGAGTTGCGACCTTATGGCCAAGCTTACAATTAATAACCTTAAGGGCTTAAGAAACTAGCAGCGGAAAACAAAAGAAAAGCGTAGTAGCCATTCAATATGCACACATGCAATCGACTGGTGAGCGAAGTCCTAATCCGCAAAGTCGTCGAAGTATCCTCCTTCAGGTACCTTCTGCTGATATGGTTCCTCTTCTTCAACTGAGCAACAATAGGCATAAAGTCGTGCAAGTCGTTTGTAACAAAGAATGCAACATAGTGTACAAGACTTACTAGGTGGGGCGGCGCGGTACTGGTGAGGTACAATGGCGCATAGAGATAGCTGGGCAGGCACTATGGTGCAGGCGGTGCGCAGCGGACGTGGCGGGTGGCGCGGCCAGTACGCGCACTACGCGGTCAGCACGCGCGTCGAGCATGGGCTAGCTTGAGCTAGGTTAAAGGCTAGCTGGGCTAGGCCAAAGTCCAGTGGGCTAAGGGATAGGGAAGGATGGGCTCGGTCAAGCCCAAGGGAGATTTGAGGTTTTGAAAATTTTGAAATTCCCTTTGAAATTGAGTTAAACTTTTGAATTTAAAATTCAAATTGGAATTTTATTCAAGCAAAATTCTAACTCCCAAAAATGGGATGCTACACTCCTGGTGCCCAGTGGCGGATCTACGGGGTATGCCGGGTGGGCCTCGGCATACCACAATGGCACGTGACGCACCGCTCGATCCGATTCCTCAGCAGCAGCCAGACGGTTCCGATAATCCGATTCTCGGCCTCGCCGAGGCGGTTCGTCTTCGTCGCTCGCCGCCTCGCTTTGCCGTGGCGCGATTCGATCCGGCGAGACCGTTCGCCACTTCGCCTCGCGCCGGTGCCGCACCGCGCGCGTGAGTCGCGTGACGCCGTGACGACTTCACGCCCGCTCGCTCGATCCTCATCGTGACGCGCCGCTTCGCTCGTTCTACTGCTTCTTGCATTCACTTGGAAGCAGGATAGGTACTTTCAATTGAAGTACCACAGCAGAAACTAGAGGTGTGTATTCTGTACATAGAGAAGTTGTTCTAATCACCTCCAAAATGTTTCCTTTGATTTCGTTTTTGAGAAGTTGTTTTATCAATTTGATCTTCTCATGTGTAAAAAAATACGAGATTTAAAAAAATCCTTTCTCCATTATTCTGTAGGATGACTATAGTCTATAGTTCTTCACCTTATTTACATGTGCATGTCTTCTTTGTGTGTCTTGTACCAAAGCCAAAACAAACAATTAACATTGTTAGCAAAGTATTTGTAACAAAAGCAGAAATTTTTATCTTGTTAAGTGGACTTGGAAGGAACATCTATTTACTGAAACTTTGAAGGCTGCCCATTTATGAATTATAAGACCACTAATGTATTCAGAATAGATGATATTTTGGCTGTTACTCAGCATTAAGTTGATCAAATGATTTTAACTCACCTGCTTTTGAACTTAAAAGATTATTTGCGACTTCCATAGTTTCTATGTTAAGGAGATCTGCATCAGATAGGCCAACATAACTGAAGTTACTTTTCATTTGTTCAGTGTTTGCATCAGTAAAAATGAATCCATTGTATAATATCAATATCATTCTACAATGATAACAACGTGCAATTTATACTTGATTTGGCCTTTCATATGGCGTGCATAGTTGCATTACTTCTATAACAGAAACATATGGCCAAGAAAAGTTCTGGCATTCAAATTTCAAAATGACATATAATATTCTTTATTCTCTTGTAGGGCCGGAGCAATTGTTTTTTTGGAATTATTCAGTTATGAAGAGAAGCGGAGACATTGCATCTCTTTTTCAGAAACATGCAGCCAAGAAGGCGGCGGCTGCTACTTCAAATCATGCCCCATCTCCGGTTGAAACTGTGGCGGAAAAGCAAACTCAAGAGCAAGAGGAAGTAATTGATAAAATTGTGAATCATATGTTCCCGCCCCCGCCACCGCCGCCGGTTTATGACATCAATCGCCTTCCGCATGATCCAGGTGATAGACAGCCCATTGAAAGTTATTCTGTTAATGATCAAAATGCAATTCGAAGAGCATATATTATTAAAGGTTCATTCCAACCTTATACACATAATTTTTCAAAAAGAAAGATTGGAGATAGAGATCGAGACTTTCATGTCCTTTAGAAAGCGTAGGCCAAAAAAGTCAGATAAGTAGTATTGTAAGTCTCTTTTATGTATATTTGAGACTATTAGTATGGTGATTAAACTATTTATATTCTAATTTGTGCAAGTTTTCAACTTAATCCTTGAATTTAAGATTTATCATATTATTTAGTGCATGTATACCGAATTACGGTGCAAAATTTATAATTATTTACCGAATTGGCAAATGATTTTACCGAATTACATATAAAAATTTTGGTACGGTATACCCTTTGGTAAAATTCTTGATCCGCCACTGCTGGTGCCAAGCCATGCTCCACACGGGCAAGTGGTCACTGCTCAAGGAAGTTGCCGAGCATGTCCCTGGACAGCCGAGGCTGGGCGCTGCGGACATGGACACGGCCACTGAATTGATCGGCCGTTCCATCGGGATGCTGCGAGCTAGGTACCAGGTACGCACGTACGTACGACGCGAACACAAGGTGGTTTTGGCTTGGACCCGCCCTGGACAGCTGCTGCTTCGCCAAAGGCTAGCTAGGATCGTCACGACGCAGCGCGCGGCCAACTCCGGCGTTTAAGCCCGTGCCGGTCGCCTGCCGGCATCGGGGAGGGCGTCGATTAGTCGTGCCGCGTCTTGTTTTTGGTTGCGTCCTTGGGGGAAGGTTGGGGACAGGCAGCCTCCCCAACTCCGAGCTGTTGCCCACTGCATATGCGAGAGCGCTGTTCGATCGGCTCGACGGTGGATTCCTGTCGCTGCAAAATGCCATGGTTAGCGCCAGCTACCGCTGTCGGCCACCGACTCACGGCGGCCGTCGGTGACGGTCACCGCTTGGTAGCTCGATCAAGAGCTTGCCAAAGGCCCACGATGCCCTACCGGCTCTACTTCGGGATTGTTCTTTTCGGTTGCGGTTTTTGGCTTTTAACTGAGATTTTTGAATTTTGATTGTTTACAGTACAGATTACGGAGAGACATATATTTACTTACGATTTTGGCTGGTATAAATGTTGAACTTTTAACGTGTAGATTGTTTAACTTGTAGACCCCATCTTAAGAAAATACTCCGTTTGAAAGTTATGTACTGTAGCAAAAACTAAAAGCCACTGACTTGTGAGGTAAAGAACAAGCCCTTCATCTCAGTACCCCTTCCTATCACAAACAAGTGTCATATTGGACACAGGCACATTCTTCTAATGCAATTTTGACTGCCAATTTTCATTACAAGTTTTTTCAAGAAAAATCTATCCATACCATTTTATGGTAAACAATATTCACAGATATGTTGTTGGTCAAAATTTAAAATATTCGATTCGTTTCAAGAAAAAAAAAGGTATGATTGCACTGTCTCTGCATGACACTTTTTTCTTCGCACCAAAAAGTACTCACGTACGCGCGACCGTGCGAGTGACACTGCCGGGAATAGTTTTTTAGTAGGATCTTCGAACAGGCCTTTCTCTGGATCTTGGAACAGGTCTTTCTTTTTGGCCGTCAAAGTTGTCAAAAGGTTAGGTACGGTCGTCTCGTCGCTCGATCAACCGTTCAACCTCGGCACCAACTTTGACCGCCAGGTCTCGCGGTTCCTTTCTCCCTCCTGTCCCCTACCGGTCCGGTCCCGGCCACCGTTTCCACGCACTAAAAGATTCGGCTTTGCTAGCTCTGTCCCACCTGCAGATCTGTGCTAGCAACAAAATCACTATTTTAAAATTCGGGTTTGGTAGCTCTCGGTGTCGATTTTTTCCCGTTTATAAATTTTTTTAACAAATAAATAGAGCAGTTTCTTTATCGTGTTTTTAAACAGCTTATTAGCATTCAATTCGTTCACATAAATACCCACAATAAGATCAAAAACTATCAATTATAGCAAAAAAGAACGCACCTCTCGTGTTTCGGATTTGTCCTCTCCCATCAGGCAAATTTCTAGCCAGCCGACTAGCTCTAGATTCCATCAGATCCACACCAAATTACGTTATGTGAGTTCGACAGCGAGGGCAGGAAGGCGGAGCGGTGTGGTAACAGATGCAAGGTTGAATGAATCTCAATGCAATTGGGCGGTTGAAATACACCTCATTTTTTTTTTTGTGAAAAAACATGCACATGATGCCTAAGGAGACTACTTAAAATTGAAGTGATGAATTATCATGGTTTGTAGGTGGTGCGGTGAGGATGGTGAAAAATATATGACTTAGAATAAGATTGAGGGTATTAGTCTCTTTGCTAGCAAGTTTTTAGGGTTTTCACGAGTAATTTTATAGCTTTTCACCTGATCAACAATTGGTCGATGTGCTAATCATAGAGCTTAAGGTAACAAGAACACCGTTACGGTGAGAGATTCTCAGCCTCGAAGCAAACAAAAACCTCAAGAGCTTGAGCCAACTAGCCAGTCCACACTGTCTATTCTCCTAAAAGAGGTGTGTATATGTAAAGCCGGATCAAGTTCGGGAGAAAAAGCTACGTAGAGTTAGAGATCACATGCCAAGTGACCCCTCCCACCATATAAAAAGGTTGGGAGGAAAAAAGACTTTTACAGCTATACAGCAGAGTTGCAGGTTCACTCTAGTCTCCTCTCCTATATCTAATTAAATCAACCTTGTCTAAAAATTTTCTAAGAACTTTATTCAAAATAGGAAAATTTAGATGGAGGAATATAGAGAAACAGTTAACACTATATGCTCAGGTTCTTACAGTAGCAAACTATAGGAAATGGTTTCATTAGACGTCTGATTTCATTTCAACCGTGACGCACGCTGAGAAAACCGAGTGCCATACCGGCTATCACACTAAAGCTGCTCTAACAGCTGGGTCCGGGTCCAATAAGTAACTGACACCCAGGCCCCACGTACGCCGACTCTCTCGCCGCCAGGTGGGCCCGGTACACCTCCTCCCTGAGCCGATAAATTTATCTCGACGCGAAGCGCACCCGCACGGCCGCGCCTTGGATCCGCGCCGCGAGCCCGCAACTGAGCGAAAGCGCACACTGCACGCACGCATCTCCACTCGCCTCGCCTCGTAGCGTCCGACGCGCCGCGGGCGAGCGATGCCGGGCGCGATCGCCGCGTGCTTCCGGTGCGCGCCGGCGGCGCCGCCGCTCGCGTCCGGGTCGACCACGGCGGGGCCCAGCGTGGCGACCTCCGTCTACGAGACGCACCTCGGCCTCGTGGCGCTCTCCTGGTCGCGCACCTCGCTCCGCGCCGTCCTCCGCCTGTCGTCCCCGCCCACCCCGCCTCCTCGTCCGCGTCCGGGGCCGGATACTTCGACGAGGACCCCGACGAGGAGACCTCGCCTTCCGGGTCCGCCCTGGCTCCTCTGGCTGCGGCGCGGGTCCAGGCGGTTCCGCGCCGGCGACCGCCGCGTCGACCTGGCGTGGGACCTCACCCGCGCGCGATTCCCAGTCTCCGGGTCCCCGGAACCCTCCTCGGGTTCTTCGTCGCCGTCGTCGTCGACGGCGAGATGGTCCTCGCCGCGGGGGATCTGTCCGACGCGGCCTACCGCAAGACCCGGGCCAGGCGCCCGCTCGGCCCGCGCCCCGTGCTCCTCTCCCGGCGCGAACACGTCGCCATGCGCGACGCCGGCCGCGTCCGCGGCCACAGGACCTGGGTGAACGTCCGGGGCAAGGAGCGGGAGATCTCCGTGGATCTCGTGTCCCGCGGCCGCGGCAGGGACAGGGGCAGCAGGGAGAAGGACAGGGCGGACGTCGGCATGTCCGTCTCCATCGACGGCGAGCGCTTGCTCCACGTCCGGCGGCTGCGCTGGAAGTTCCGCGGCAGCGAGCCGGTCGACCTAGGCGGCGGCGACCGGGTTCAGGTCTCCTGGGACCTCCACAACTGGCTCTTTCCCCCGCGCGACCCGCCCCCCGCGGAAGCCGCGGCGCATGCGCACGCGGTGTTCGTCTTCCGGTTTGAGCTCGACGGCGGCGGCGAGAAGCGCGAGGCGGAGGAGGGGAAGGATCTCCTCGACAAGGCCGTGAGGAGAAATACGGGCATTTGGAGAGGCTACTTTGGGGGGTGGGGGCAAAGGGACTGGAGCGAGACCGGCAGCAACGGAGACAGGAAGAAGGGGAGAGGGCGGAGGCTGGCCAAGGCGAGCTCCTCGTCGTCAGCGTCCGTGGCGTCGTCGACGGCGTCGTGGGCCAGCGGCTCGACGGTCATGGACTGGGCCAGCCCTGAGGAGGCCGAGATGCAGCGCGGCGACGGCTTCTCTCTCCTGATCTACGCGTGGAAGAGCTAGTGGCGCCGGCGCCGGCATTGTTCGGGTTGGTGCCTTGGTGGTATCGATTCTCTTCAAAAAAAAAATTCTCGTCGGATTGTTGTAAGTTGCAATGTTCTTGTGCAGTTCGAGCCTTTTGAGGCTTGAGTGATCGAATTGATCTTGAATTATAGTAGCGATAGCTAAGTGAAATGAGCAGCTCGTGATGGAATCTTCCATTCTTCGCATTCGACAAAGAAGGAACAAAATTTGCATTTCTTGATTAGGATTTAGGAATCACATTAGGGACTTTTGAATACCAAGTTTAGAGCAAGTCCATCTGAATAATCAGCATCTACTACTAGTAGCTTATTCTGAATCTCTTTTTGTCGCCTGCCCGAAAGCCAATCTATCAATCAATCAGTCAATTTAGCTGTTGCTGCATGAGCGGTCACTCTAGTCCTTAGGCCCTGCTCAATATAGCTTATGACTTAAAGCTTAAGCTTAATAATAGGCGTTAGATCATAAAAACCGGTTGTTATGATCGTGACATTCGCATGATGGTCTCCAGTTCGTGATTGGTGGCGTAGTTATCATTAGCAGTATTGCTTAAGCATTATTGTTATTTAGCTAATTAGCTCAGGCCAGTTGTTAAGGCTTGCACTGCAGTTGGGTTTGCTGCAACTGCAGCGCTCAGCAGAATTCTCGGTCTACAGTGACTGGGAGCATCGTGTACTCAGAGTTCTCTTTCAATTTGCTTTTCTTTTGGACTAGTACAAGTCTAGAACTGGCACGACTAATTCTGGTCATGCCCAATTGGCTAATCGAGCGATCAAACAACGCGTTTGCTACAGTATGCCGTTCTGGAATGGAGTACCTCCGTTTACCCCGGAATAGTGGCTGGCTACTGGCTAGTCTAGAACAACCATGCCATCAATGTCACTCAAGGTTGGTCATTTAGGTCTCGCTCATTTCAATTTATTCTGACTTATTTTTTTACTGTTTTTAAAATTTTATTTTATTTTATTTTTTAGCTTTATTGAGCTTTTCTGCTGTATACATTTACATTGTCTGTTATAGGCTAATATATTTTTTATTTTTAAATGTTTTTAAATTTAGTTACATTAAATAGATCATTATCAGCTATAGTATAATTACAATTATAAACCAACTTATTTTAACAACTTAATCAATTAGTTACTAGCTAGCAGCTCATTAACTTCTTCAGGTTCAGCTCCCTTCCCGTACTAGGCAAGCATTTTTTCGCCATCCACCCGCAGGAATCGAAGAATCAACCTGGGTTTGCGAGTGTACGCTGAAGCGTGAGCAGGATCCCAGATGTGAATGGTGTATGCCGTTTATGATTTTTTTTTATCTAGGTATTTATATGAATGAATTGAATACTGATGAGTTAATAAGTTATTTTAAAATTTTATTTTGATAAATCGTTTTAAAACAGTGATAAAGTTCCATTTAATCGTCTGAGGAAAGTCAGAAGCCGAAAAATAAAAAGAACTCAGCAAATATAACTATGGAAAATTGCTGGAGCGGCGAGACGGAGGCGGCCGCCCTGCCGTGCCGCGGCCGCGGGGGCCTGTGCGCGCGGTGCGCGTGCCCCCACGGGCAGGGCGCGTCTCGTCTGTCCTTGTCGCGGCAGCACGGAGCGGGCGCCTGGGGAATCTGGGCGGCCTCATGCTGCCGTTGCGTTGCGGGGTGAGGCGGGCATGGCAAGCACATGTGGGGTGGGGGGGCCAATGCTGGCGTCCGCCAGCTTTGGAATCTCCGTATAAAACGGCAGTGGCAGCGGCGTTTCGCTCGTTTTTGCCTCGTTTTGTAGCAAAACTTTTGCTGGGGGAAAAAAGAGCTCGACGGTTTCCGCTCTCGCGTCATCATCGGCCGAGACGCGACGTCGCGCGATGGGTTTGTTGGCTTGGTTTGCTCGATGCAGCAGGTAAGAGGTGTTGGGAAATCTAGGCCTAGATTTGAAATTTTGATTTATGGTGGGTATTTTATTAGACTATATAGAAAAATTATTGATTATTTTGTACACACATGTGAAAGAGAAATCAATAAAGAAAGATCAGAAATTCTCTCCCTCTATCTCTTTGTTCCAATCTACTATTTGTATTATTTTATGATTGATCTGTCTCTTTGCATAAGAGAAGAATCGATCGGATTGGACTCGCCAGCGACTGTTCCTCAACACATTATCAGCACGAATCGCTCTAGATCCGTTTCAGAAACCTTGATGTGAGCAGAATGGAAATATTTAGATCAAAGCCAGAAATTCTTTACTGAGTCAGGTGTACAAATAACAAATGTATTGGAGTGATAGTCAAGGTAGCAGAACACAGTTTAAATTATAATAACATTGAAGCGATATTGTACAAACATCAATGGCATGTATGTATACCACTTATCCAAACTTACAACACTATAACGCCTTGATTTGACAAGACTACTTTGACAACCAGTAGATGAAAATAAGAGATGCACAAACAGAGGCAACCAGTGAAAGAATAATGGTGTCCATCGATTTCTTTCTTCTGATTGATGAAAGAATGTGATTAATCTGTCATAGTAGGGGAAGACAATTTCGTCAGATGTCCATAAGATGTTGAAATGAATTTATTGGTAACAACCAAAAAGGAGATGGCATATACCGTAGGGAGCCGACTGCTAACGTTACTTATTTTTGTAGTAATGCCACCAAATGTTGATCGTTGTGACATAAGTGTGCCTAGGGTAGCTTGAGCTTGTGATATCACATTATCCATCTGTAACACACTAACACCATGTCAATGTAATCATTGTCTCCAAATGAGAATGATCTAAATTGCTAAAATTGTAGTGACAGCAACTAAATCCTGGACTACAAAGTTTAGATTGTTAATTGAACTTCTCATGCATGCACCTGTGGGATAAGGAACTTTTATAGAAGGGTCCACGTGGCAGATCTGACATTATTAAGGTATGGAATAACTCGAGCAAGAATATAATTGGAACTCTAGACTTTTAGTCAAAATACACCAAACAGAAGCACGATACATGCGTGAGTTATGCTGTGTTCATAGTTCAAAAGAACACTACTTAACATATTCTGTCATAATTGACGTGAGCAATCCCTAATAAGCGGATCGGCTCCCATGTGGCAGGGTATGGTGGTCTCACGCCACATTTGATGATCTCATAAAAACTGACATCCATAAAGTTTTTTCAATGCCTGACATAGCTTCCACTATGCAGTGGAAATAATGTGACACAATTTCAGACTTTCTATCCTCCAATATGCTCTTTTTACTTGTCAGAAACCCCCTTAACAATAACTGGCTGTCAGCACTCCCATAAGAAAGCTTGGAATATTTCAGATGTTTATGCACTGAATGCTAATAAATTGAAAGCAAGTTCTGTTTAACATAGATAAAAATTCAAGATGTTTTTATACAAGGCGCAAATAAAACTGCAGCTGGTTTAAGTATAATAAAATGAAGTCAAATGCAAGCAATGGTTCAACTACTAGTAGTCTAGGATATAGACAACAGAGATATCGTCTAGACTTGGGGTCAAGATTTCTCTCATACGTTGGAAAAAATAAGTTAACCCAAAAATGTGAATCAGACAAAAATGGTGGACACAAGAAATAGACGGGCCCAAAAAAGACCTCTAGATTGTTGCAAATTTCTTCCGTTTCATCCTAAGTAACTCCAATCATCTAGCCAGCTTCAAGTTCAAAGGCTTGGGAGCTAATTTTCAAACCATAACTGCAACTTCACCTATCATTTAATCCCCCTCATTCTGGCCCTTAGTTTGTATCCTGAAGGGCAGCATTCCTTCTTATATGTCAGTCAATCAGGGCTTGCCTGCTGTTCAGTTGAAAAAACTTACTGATTTACTAGAAATGTAACAAACAGACGCTGAAACAATAGTCATACCTGTCCAGTACTCCTGCTAATTGCTGCTTGTTCTTTGAGTAGAGCTTGATCAGAAGAGTCTGCAGTCTCTTCAGCATCAAACTTTGCTCTGTCAAAATCTCTCAAGTCAAGGAGAGAAGCATGTTGTTGCTTCGCTCTTAGGCTTGATCGGAGGCGATAGAATTCCTGCAGGAGATTAATGCGAAATTAGGACATTGGGACAAACAATAATTGCTATCCCATATTTGATCATTCATAGATTATTGCTCCACCACCAGAGCCCTGCTATATTTTTCAGGTTGTAAGAGGCAATTGTAACCTGTGTAAGATCTTGCAAAATCTCCATATGACGAGTCAATGTATGAGAAAGGACTTCTGAGCCTCCTGACGATACCCAGGTCTGCATTTGAGAATTTACTTGCTGAAGTTGCTTCAACGATCTTTCTATATCAGACTCGATGTCATTCTCTGAACCATCGGATTGCACGGAAACCAATTTACGGTATGCATTCATTTGGTCATCTAACTGAGCTTCCAGCCTCCTTGCCTTTAAGGAAACAAAAGGTACTTCAAACACCGTGGATAGTTAAGTGGACAATTACAGCAAGAACGCATAAGTGAAATCAAAATCTGCTAGTTTTTGCAAATGAAATAATAGTAAGCACTAAGCGTGAGGATGTATCAAACAGAAACTCCCCCTTAAACTGAGTGGATGAATACTCATGATTTGAGCCATTGGATCGCATGAGGGGATTGGATTACACTCAATCTTGGGAAGCTAGTGTTGCCAGCATCCTAAGGGAAGGCTGGAAGCTAGCAACACAATTGCTTCAAGGTGCAGATCTGACGAATGTGATTCATTCCATTTCCATTCGGAAAGCCAGGATTGCAAGTTTGCATTCTCTTATTTTAAGAGTGACTCGTACCAGATAAGACCCTCAGTGTAATCTCCGGGGAAAAAAAAGAAGGGCATGGGTCATTAATTTGTGCATAAACATCCGGTCTAGAGTCTGAACACCAAAATGGTGCTCATCCTGCCTTTGATCAACCATGCCAACAAGAACCAAAGCTCAGCTGTTCCGAGGCTTTCGTACAGACATGATACATACCACGATAAACACAAAAACCATACAAAGATGCCATACCTTCATAGGCCACAGTAACTAGTTGCGAATGCACTTGACAATGCCAAACAAATACTGAGGTGCATACCATAAACACACTCGACATAATTGACACTCTTAGAAACTGGGTCAACGTTACAGCAGTGTTTTCACCCCGATCATCTAGATCACAACAGCTTAAGTCTCTAGCCTCTCTAGAAGTAGAAAGGCGCAAATTTCCGTAGTATGACCTCTGTAGCGGGCAATTCGTGGCCCGGTAAACCGGTTAAATCTGTAATACCGACCCTGCAGAGAGTATAACTCCGAGGCCAAACCCCAGAGGCCAAAGCGAATCACGCAACCCCGGAGACCATCCAGATGTCCACGGAGCGGCGATCGAATGGCGCAGGAGAAGCTACGGACGGAATTAGGCGGAGAGAGAGGCGGGGGTTGGGGGAGTTGGCGGGTCACCTGCTTGCGGAGGGCGTCCCACGAAGACGCCTCCATGGCGGCCTCCTCGTGGCCGCCGCCGCGGGGCTCCGGCTCGTGGAGCGGCGCGTGAGATGAGAGATCTCGGTGGGGGCCGCGTCGCGCCTCTCGGGGCGCGCGCGCGAGCGTAGCGGATCGGGGGGGACGGGACGGAGGGTTGTTGGAGCACGAGCCGACGTGGGGATGAGTAGAACGGCAGGGAGGACGACGGTCTATGCGGTGCGGCTATGCCTCGACGGGTTGGGCGGAGTGGAGTATTCGGGTGCCGCTGGGCCGAGTCCGTGCGCCGCCGATACGGTCGGTCATTGCCCACGTGGATCGTGCTGGATTTCCACCTCATGGCTACCACCTATTTCTCGAAAGAGAAAATAAATGTGCAGTTAAAAGGTATATTTTTTCGGCCATGGTTTATAGCTTATAAATCTATTATTTTTAGTTTATAGCCTTTTTCAGAACAAATAAATGTGATTGCTTCTCCACCGCCTTTCGAAGTAGCGTATTAGAATTCGATTCATTCGCACAAACGTTCATACTAATGCCAAAAGTCAAAAGCCGCAACCATAGCTATAAGTCACAACAAAAAGAATGCACCCTATAGGTGTAGTTTTTGGTCTTAGCGCGAGCGCTTACTGATAAGCTTCTTTTGAAAAATCTGTTCTAATAAATTGTTTTGAAAATGTGACGGTGAAACTGTCTTATTTGTTTATTTAAGATAAGATATAAACCTATAGTCATCAGCATAAGTTGAAAAAAACAGAGTCACAGTCCTTTGGAGAGCTCCAGAGCATAGTAGACAACATACCATTAGTTCCAATTCTTCAAATAAACAGCACAAGAACCTAGGAAGACCTCTTTGGTGTGAGCTAGTTGATGTTTGTTGGTGGCTCTCACCAATATTTATGACAAATCCACTTGAGGTTGAGGATGGAGAGTCTGAAGAACACATTTATGATTCTTTTTTACTGTAGCTTATGACTTATGTGTTATGATTCTTTAAAATTTTCTACCGTATAAACTAGAAAGCTATGCGAGTAAGAGATCATTAATCGTTACCACTAGACGTGCAGTGCAGCAAAAGAAGAGTTGAACCAGCCATGATTAACGTAGAGCGCGTTGATGTAGTGAAAGTAATCGATCTTCACGAGCCAACTATCTCCTCGTGGTCATCCTGATCAGCGTCGCAGTTGCAGCAGCGCTTTTACCAAAGTCCACGAGTCCAGGATGGAACATCGTGTGCCGACGTGCCAATACCAACACACACAACATGGTCTATTAGAGGTGGCGATTAGGGCTTCGGTAGGTGTGTCTCTATCGCATGCAACCCATAGCCCATGCACTCCTTCATATAGAGGCTGATTGGATCTACATCCAATACGAGTAGAGATCGTATCCTATTCAGAAAACTTCTGACCGAATCCTTATCCAATACGAATAGAGTTTGTATCCCACTAGAAAACTATCATCTAGACCCTTACTGTTCCAACCCGTTAAGTGTGTGACTCTGTAGGTTCATGTATACTTGGTTGTAATTCGAAAACACTTTTTCAATCATTGGTCGGTAGCGATCCCTAGCAAGACATATCGACCTCCAAATATACACAAAGATCAATTTTGATAAATCTTATGCAATATGATCTGTAACCAGATCATAATCACTAACGATTAGATCATAACTCCTTACGATCAGATCACATATAGCCATGACCAGTCCATATCCCTATACGACCAAATCACAAACCAGTCTGTAATATATCCGATTAGGTCACGATCAGTTCGTATACTCATACTACTAGTTCGCCTTACGATATCCGATTGAATTCCAGGTGAGAAACATGCCATTCGTGGAATGTTCAATTTTTTTCTTGATCTAGTGATGGATACACTACTACAAAAGAGGCTAAACTGGACGCTTACATCATATACGGTTTCTAGGAACCGTCTGTGCTGTAAGTATCACAGACGGTTTATACAAATAACTATCTGTGGTATTTTCACATACGGTTATTTATACGAACCGTCTGTGATAATACAATATATCACAGATGGTTCTTATCAAGAACCGTATGTGAATTATCACAGGCAATTCTTGATAAGAACCATCTGTAATAATGGCAAACATCATAGACGGTTTTTTATTTAAACTGTCTGTGATACTTTACATACGGTTTGTATTAAAAATGTCTGTGATATGTTTCCCGCCTCGTAATCCCCTAAAATTTCATAATCTCTCATTTGGGTCCGAGTAGAATTCAGTTTTGAGACACTTTTAGTAAAATGGGCATATCTTTTGCATACGGTGTCCGTTTTCGACGTTCTTATACTCGTTGGAAAGCTAACGATGAGCCCGATTCAAAAAAATGACTAGCTTCTTTAAGACCCTCAAAATCGGCCATCTTTAACCCCAAATTTGAGTTTTAAATTTTCAGTTTCTGTTTTTGCCAAAAAAATTTATCTTCCCTTTGGAATTTGGGTTTCGCCTTAACTGCAAAGTTGTAGATCTCGTCAAAACCTTTCAAATGAGTATATATAAACTATATAAAATTTTGCTATTTCATCTTTGGATATTATCTATTTATATTGTACTGATATATTGTCTTTGTGACGCCATTATCGCCGACTGTTTTTGTTATGAACCGTCTGTGATATCTCTTATTATCATAGACGGTTTTTGTTATGAACCGTCTGTGATGTCTCTATCATAGACGGTTTATAATCCAAACCGTCCATGATGTCCTGCCACATCACCGATCCGTGGTATATCCCCTAGGATCCCGATCTCACCCGTCCATTCTCTCCGCATCGAACGGCAGGCACCGTTGTCCTCCCTACCTCTCGCCCCTTATTAACCCCCTCTCCCAACTTGAAAAACCAATACCATTAGTACTACTCCAACTCATTTCTGCACGGCAAGGGTGGGAAGGGATTCAGCAAAGGTGACTGAAATTTCGCTTGAAGCAAGATAGAAAAGAAGAGGGCAATGACAAATCTGCACTATTCTAAGTCACCGGCATGACATAGAAGCTGTTGATTTTATCATAGAAACTGAAAATGGTGTTCATTGCCTTTTTGTTTCTGCTACTTAAAAATTTTCCCGCACCACTTGTTTTATATTATAGTTTTAATGAATGATGTGTAAGTCTAGCTTGCATTAGTCTGAAGTTTTTTGTAGTGTAAGTATTTTTCTAAATTTGTAGCCGTGAAGCTTATCTCTATAAAATTGTAAGTGTCCTCTTGTATATGTAGTGCAATATGTAACCTACTCGATATCTTGTAATGTTGTAATGGTGGATTGTAATCTTAAAAAAAAAGAATGTGTTGTTGTATTTGCTTGTTTTCAAATGATATAGTTAACATTTCCTTAGGCTAGCCGAAAAATAGAAAAAAATAGGCATAGAATGAACTATCACAGACGGTTTTGTGGTATAAACCGTCTGTGAAGAATTATCACAGACGGCTCGAACTAGAAACCGTCTGTTATGGGGAAGTATCACAGACGATTGGTAGTTAGAACCGTCTGTGATGTGTGAGTATCACAGATGGTTGGTAGCTAGAACTGTCTATGATAGTGCTCTTCACAAACAGTTCTAGTTATAAACCGTCTGTGATGTATTTATCACAGACGACTCACAAATCGTCTGTGATAACATCTGATTATCACTGACGTATAAATTCAGACGGTTCAAAAACCGTGTGTGATGACAGTTTTGAACCGTTTATGATGACTCTTTTTGTAGTAGTGATAACTTTATTGGGTCGACTCTTGGGCATGCGCTTTCTTTATCCGACCACATCGAGAAGCCTATAGATATCTCTCATATTATTTAGGAGGGGGCAAATTCCATATGCAATCAATCACTTCCCTCTGCATATTTTATAGTATACTCGAAAACTAACTTTATAGCTACCTAGTTACGGTGTAACGTTTGACAACCCCTAAGTGCATTATTACACATATAAGAAACTATGCTGATTTCAGACATAGGGATTATACATCATAATTACTTGGGATCAACTGATGATACATAAGACATAGCAATCTCAACAGTGTCCACATTATTGATTTGATATACCCATATCTATGACCAGTGAAATATAGTCATCAATTAATACATCTGTTGGTCTACAAGTCACTAGTGTTCCGACCGGTGGCATCCGATTAGGGATTCTTTTAGAATGATATCATATAACAAATAAAGAGCTTTACCAACAAGTAATACTTGGTAACTGTTATAAATAATGATTCATTCAAGGAATATAACAACATTTATTCAAAAAATCATAAACATAGAAGTGATATAATCATCTTCATGATTACCTCTAGGACATGTCACTAGCGATTTGTCACTTGCACTAGAGTCAATCATGCAATACTTTGGCCGCGGGAGAGGTTTGGTCAACGGATCAGAAATGTTTAAATCTGTGTGCACTTTGCATATCTTTACATCACCTCTATCAACAATCTTGTGAATGGGGTGACAACGTCGAAGTATATGTTTGAATTTTTGATGTGAACTAGGCTACATGGCTTGCACAATAGCTTCATTGTTATCACAATAGAGATACTTTAGACTAGAAGAACTATACACCACACCTAGTTCAGAGATGAACTTTCTTATCCAAATAGCCTCTTTGCAGCTTTAGAAGCTGCGGTATAGTTAGTTTCTATTGTAGAATCAACAACCATGTCTTGTTTTAAACCTTTTCAACTTGCTACCCCTCTATTGAGACAAAATACAAATCCAGATTACGATAAAAAACCATCTTTGTCAATTTAGAAGCTAGCATCAGTGTAACCATTTACGACCAGCTCTCCCTCACCTCTATAAGCAAGGAACACATCCTTTGTCTTTCTCAAGTATTTCATGATATTATTTACAGATATCCAATAACTTTTCACCTAGATCTGACTAATATCTGCTCGTTACACTTAGATTATATGACACATCTAGTCATATACAAAGCATGTCATACATGATAGACACAATGACAACCACCAATTAAAAATCTCAACACTCCCGATCGATCACTGCAATAAATAAATATATTTATACAATATATAAAAATTGCACTACTTTTTTATCCAATAGTTCTAAGTTCTAACTAGCATGATGGTTTGCGCATTTGCGTGGCCAGATATATTAATATTTCGAGGCATCAAAGATACAACTGAGATGGTTTAGAATATATTTGTTTTGATAATATTCAGGATATATATGCCTTTTAAGATGAACATTTGAAATGATAATAATGGGATGTCCTTTGGTCTACATAATGTATGATTCCACCTCTCTATGATGTGCACATTGGTTCTTATAGTTTTTTCCTTCCAAACTGGATCATTCTATACCGGAATTGCTTGCACAATTGCCTCAACATAATTTATTGAGTCAACGAATTTAAAACAATTTTTTGGAATAAAACGAAAAGAGTAGTATGTTCTGCGTACGTAGAAACAACCAAAGATGTGCCTGCTTTCTCGAACTAATCTACTTCCTAACCTTAATCAGTGCGCTCTATTTTCAAAGTTTTGAGCGTTGGTATGAACCTTGCGGTACGCTTGTTCTTGCCCGGTCACCTTGCATTTTTGGGGTTAGACTCCTGCATACTATGTTGAACCCAAGTTCTAAGTCCATCGATCAGCTTATTAGTTATTGCGTACGTTCACATATTCATGGTTTACCCTATTACTCTCCCTTGCTGATTACCTTTGGTCGTGTCATCGATCATCAACTTCTGCCTAGATCGAGTCGATCTCTGCCCATTTTATTAAGTCGAAGCTGTGGTGTTCTAGGATAGAAAATGCTGAACCGATGTAGCCATTGTTCGCCATATGGATACGCACATTGCTGGGTTTCTTACAATGCTATGTTTGCTGGAATTTCAACTCTACGTTAAAAAGCAACCAAAAGCTTACGGTCTCTAAATATGTAAGATTTCTCGAGCTTTTGAGGAATTTAAAGCTGATTTTGTACTATGATTTAAAAAGTAAAAGCTCCTCTCTATCGTCTAGACGGATTGTTTATCAATCTAAGAGTAGGGTTGGATCGATCATTTGTACTTTAGTCGCTTAATTTGATAGAGGTGTAAAACATGTATACTCACTTATTATGCGCTCATCTCTGAATTCTCTCTGCTTCTGAGATGGTGTGATTAACGGCTAAAGCATATCATACTGTAAAATTTCCCTAGATGGAACCTTAGCCTGCTATTGAACATGTTCTTTTAGACTGTCACTTACTAGTCTAAGAAATAGTGATTACTAAGAGATGGCAAAAAACTAAAATCCGCTGAAAAGCAAAAAGAACAGGGCCATTAGGAGTTAGACCATGACCAAACGTGGTCTCATATTTTTTTGCTCTAGTACGAGTGCTTCTGTGAACGAATCGAATGCCGATAGACCGATAAGTCGCTTTAAAAGGCTATCTCGATAAGTCATTTCGAAACGGTGATGGAGAAGCCATTATGTTTGTTTGTTTGAGAGAAACCATAAGTCGAAAAGAAGGTGGCCATAGGAAATGTTTTTTTTTGAGCTACAGCTGATGATTTTTGTTCACATTTTTCAAGATGTTGGTGGGCGACAGAGATACCGACGTAAACAACGAACATGGTTTTAAACTTAGAAGCTATTTGGAGAAGCGGTTTTAAAAAATCACTTGTAAAATCGTTTTTTTATTTTAGCTTATAAAGAAACCGAAACTAAAAACTAAAAAATAATAGAGCCATAATTTTCTTCCGACGGGGAAGCGGGACCCGGCACGACGACAATACAAACGAATACAGTCCAACCCCACCATTCTGCGTTGTCATCAATCCGGCCCCACTGAACGACTGGTTCCTAACGTATAGTCCACGATTCTCCACGCATCCTGTACCACCTTTTATTGCCCCATCTCTATCCCCTCCTCGCATCGAACGATCCCTACCGGTTCCTCCCCTAAACGCACGCCACCTTGGTCCTTGCTTCGGTGCTTCCTCCCCTCCCCAAGAAACCCACGCCGCCCCCGCCGAAGAAGCTAAGAAGCTCTCGACGACGGCGCGACGATGAGGGTGGTGCGGAACCTCGACCTGGGGCGGTACATGGGGCGGTGGTATGAGATCGGGTGCTTCCCATCCAGGTTCCAGCCCAAGACCGGCACCAACACACGCGCCACCTACTCGCTCAACCCGGACGGCACCGTGAAGGTGCTGAACGAGACGTGGACGGACGGCCGCCGCGGCCACATCGAGGGCACCGCCTGGCGCGCCGACCCCGCCAGCGACGAGGCCAAGCTCAAGGTCAGGTTCTACGTGCCCCCTTTCCTCCCCATCTTCCCCGTCACCGGCGACTACTGGGTGCTCCACATCGACGACGGCTACCAGTACGCGCTCATCGGCCAGCCCTCCAGGAGCTACCTCTGGGTACGCCAGCTTCTCCAAATTCTGATCTCTCTTTGAATTGTTGCCCATCGACAACCAATCAATCTCTGTGCTTCGCATCTCTGCATGCTCTGTGTGTGTAGATCTTGTGCAGGCAGCCGCACATGGACGAGGACGTGTACAACCAGCTAGTGGAGAGGGCGAAGGAGGAAGGGTACGACGTGACCAAGCTCCGCAAGACGGCGCACCCGGACCCGCCGCCCGAGAGCGAGGAGAGCCCCAGCGACGGTGGGACGTGGTGGATCAAGTCCATCTTTGGCAAGTAGACGCTATGCCAAGCACAAACATCGCACGACGACATGAGGCGACGGGCCGTAAGGGAGACATTTTGGTGTTACCGTTTACCGTGGACGGTAGTACTGCTTCGGTTCAAGCTCGCTTGTTCGTTGCTGCAGGGAAGAATGAGAAGTTGTGAACCTGTGTTGTATCTGTTTTGCTTGGTGCATAGTTCGTTTGAGTTGAACATGTAAAGACTTTTTATCAATTGTAAAATAGCGATACTCGTTTTATTCTGTCGAAACGCGATGATCTCGCTCCAGACGACCGGCGCGGCGGACCGCGGACGTGTACTCCGACGAGCGTCTTGTTGTTGGTCATGCACCGACGCACGGGGCGCACTGTTTGTGTGCGGGTGTTTCACTGGGCTACCGTGGCCTGGCCGCGCAGCTACGTGGATGCACGGCACGGGACACGGTGGATAAGAGGTGATTTTTTTTAGATTTATGGTTTGATTTTATACAATAGCTAGTTTAAAATGAGACTATAAGTTAATTATAGTAGATACGGTATTAAGTTCTGACTTTATCTATATCTATTAAAATTAGACATGAATATATCTCTCCATATTCTCTCTTGCGAACAATCAGAATTTAAAACATTAAATCATAAACTATAAATCACAGTTTAAAAGAATCCATCTTATGTGCCGCGGTGTGGGATGTGGAGGTGTGGCAGATGGTGAGTGCTGCTACACGCCCATGCTGTGGCGACGGGCTGATGATGACGGCTAGGGGCCGCGTGTGCGACAGTAGCCATGTCATAGGCGAGGGCGGAATCACATCCTCTGCCTTGGCGTTGTGAAAGGCAGAGGCGCACAGTACGGTGCTTAGGGCTAATCTAGACCGTTGGATCTAAAATTAACAGCTCGGATCAACCGATACAATATACGTACTTAACACATACTTCCTTCGTTCTTTCTTACTTAACGTTTTAGAATTCGTACCATCAACTTTTTTAAAGTGTGACCATTGATAGACCCAAGACTATCTAGATTGACTATACAGAAGTTATATCATTAGATTTATAATTAAAAATAGTTTTACAATATTATAATTTTATCACTATATCTTAGTGTAAAGTTATAAAAGCAACTGTTAAAGTTATATCTTAAAAATCATAAAAACTTAAAAACGTCAAGTAAAAAAACGACGAGATACTTTAGATGCTACGGGATAAACATGCCCACATCCTGGCATGTAGCCTGGCATGTAGCTCGGCATTGTCTGGACAGGCCGGGGCTAGGTATAAGCTGATTAATTTAGGTCCCATTTGGACGAAGCACCTTTGTAAAACCTGTCACTCGCTTTCAATAAAAGCTGGGTGATTTTCCTGTGTCAAAAAAGAGAGACCGTATTTGAAAATGAAGCGATTCTGTAGAAAAGGAAAGAGCCTTGATTTGGGATGTCTTACGAAATTCATCCTACTTCCACCAAGGCTAGAACAGAAACTGAGCCACATCAGGCCCATGAGCCCCTGCACTGAACGCTCTCACGCAGACTAACTAACCCCTCTGGCGGCCCAACTAGTCTCGCCCGCGTAGCGGCCCAACTCCCTGCGGCCCACCCCGCCGACCCCTGACTTGCGTTTGGCAATTCCGACCGCAACGTCGATCGCGCGGCGCCGCCCTGCTCCCTCGCCCTCGCCGCCACCCTCCACCGCGCGCCCGCGCCGCCCTACTCGCCGCCTCCCTCCACCGCGCCTCTCCCTGCTCGGCGTCTCTTCTCCTCGGCCGTACCGTCCCCTCCGGCGCCGACGTCTCCCCCCGGTTCTCCGAGCAGACCGCACCGCCTCATTACTTTCGCCATCGCCGGTTCTCCGACGTGTCCCCTTCTAGGTAAGTAGCCAGTAGCATACGTGATCCTTGGTCGTTCTCAGTTGCTGGTTCCGCCATCGGTTCAGGCGCCAATGGCCGCCACACGCGCCGCCGCCGCGTCGGCGAAGCAGGTGACGAGGCAGAACTTCACGGAGGCTGTGCGAGAGTTGGAGACTCACCTGAAGGCGTGCGACTACGTGGCCGTGACGGCGCTGAAGACGGGCGCCCCCACGGGTTGGCTGCGCGCGCTGCCGGTGGACACCCCGGAGACGGCGTACCTGAAGGCCAAGCTCGCCGCGGAGTCCTTCCAGCCCCTCCACATCGCCATCTGCCCCTTCAGCTTGCACGCCACCTCCCGGTCCTCCACCCTCGTTGCCTACCCGTAAGCAGCTCTCTCATTCCTCATCCTCAACAAGAAGCATTGGCAATTACGAATCGTTGTGTAGCATTTTGTCGAACACCTTGTGCACGTGGGAACAAATGGTAAGATGGTTTAGCTATTTCGGCCGCGCAATCGGAGGTGGTGCATCAGCCTCTGTTTTGTGGGCGCAGTGTGGCTTTTCATCGAACACCTAGTTGGCGTAAACGAAATGTTGCTGCTCATTTGAACAGTGTGAAACGAAGCTGATTGTAGCTTGCAGAATGCACTCAACAGCCCATATAAATGGGAAACTTACATTTTGTCAACATTTTCTCAAGTTTAGCTAGGCATTATGTCACGATAAGTTGTTTCTATATGTTATGTCTGGAAGAAGATTAGTTAGGTAGGAATGCAAGGGGGGAAGCAAAGCGAGTTTGTAGCACAACTAACTAGCATGAAAATTTAGGTTGTCTGTCATGTTCTTTTGTTTAATTTGATGCTAGCATGACATTTTCTAACTTTCTATGTGTGAAGTTGAATCTTTGGGAGAAAATATTTTAGTGCAGAAGGCTGCAGATAGTCAAAGAGATATATAACTTTTAAGTATGAAATTAATTAAAGATGTGTTGCATATCAAGAAAAAATGGCTACTTATGCACATCGCAAGCACATTGAACAGTGTATTTCGAAGTTCGAACAAATAACCTGATGCCGGGATGGAGAAGGTGGCAATTCAAAGAGAACTATAAATCTTAGCGATAAAGTGATCTCTAGCTTGCCAGTTGAAGCTCTTCTCAGCTCTCTATTAGAACAATAATTTGATCACATTAAAGTCTGTTGCTTGCGCTACTACCAAATAATATTTTTTGGCTAATATTCTGTTATGCATGAGAATTGAGACCACCACACTTTGCACCGCTTACTAATGCTTTTGTAGCAGTTAAATTTTCATTTATTATTGTCCATGGACTATGGATTCATCCAAGTTTATTGTTGATAAATGTTCATGTAGTTATATACTTGGGGTTCATGAAAAAATTTAGATAGTCGATTAAGGTTTCTTCCACTTGAGAACCGTTTTGTCCTCTGTTTCTTTACTCCAGTCTATTGTGTTATGTTATTCCCTGATTATTGGTGATGCTTCTGTGGGTGTTTTGGATGTACAGGTACAATTTCCATTTGTTTCCCAGAGATGAGCTATTGCTAGGAATGCCTTCTTACAGTTTCTCCTGTCAATCATCATATTTGTCATCTATGGCTCATAATGGTTTTGATTTCAATATGTGCATTTATGATGGTGAGTGGTATACCATGCACCCAATGAATAGCAAGTTGAGTTATTTGATAAAGATGGCCTAATTTTCTGGTTAATATATTGGCAGGTATATCTTATCTATCAAGGGTGCAAGAATCCTTGGCAAGGCAAAAGATCTTTAGCCCTCATCTTCGCCAGCTGTCATCATCACCAAGTACATCTGTTGCTGATTCAGTTTTTATGAGTAGAATTAAGTCCATAATTCAACATTGGCGAAAAGGGTACGCAGAACCAAGTAAAACAGCTGATGGTAGGTCACTTCAGATAAATATCAAGGCTCCACTCTGGCCTATCACTTAGGCCTTGCTTGGATGGGCCACATGAAATTTAGTTCAACTTCCACATGGATGGGCCGGGATACTGGGCCATCCTGCTTCATCCAAACAATGCCTTAGATGGCTCCTAACATGGCTTCTTACTGTGCAGGTTCTTTAGTTAGTTCCCTTAGGAAACTAATTTTGGGTGGTGAATCATATGGCTCAAGGCCAAGTATGAGCATTGATGTATGCAGTGATCGCCAAGTTCAATTGGTTTTGGAGGTCTGGTTTTACAACTTACATTTGATGGTTTGTCCACAAAAGTAAAAGGCATTTTGTTAAGTATCGGTATACATTAATAATGAATATATATATATATATATATATATATATATATATATATATATATATATATATATATATATATATATATATTCGATGTTGTTATATCTCACTTTATCCTAATGATGTTGTTAGAGTGTACTCTAATAATGGTTATAAGATACTCTAAAGTGAGTTCTACGAAAACTTCCATCAAAATCCATTTTTTATAGTATAATTTGTATATATACTCCTTTTATATATGAAAAAAGGTATATAGCAAAAATAAAGGACTCTGATAAAATTTTTTCAACTAAATCACATAAGAGTATTTTATAATTAGTATTGAAGAGTACCGAAAGTGATAAATAAATATAACATGTTTGTTTAACTGGTATATTGAAAGTAGGAGTATGTACTTCCGGAGTACGAAAAAGCTTTATATATATATATATATATATATATATATATATATATATATATATATATATATATATATATATATATATGAATATGCTTTCTCATGTTCTTTGGGTTTTCTACTGTGGTTTTGGCTATGACTGCCAATGTCTGAAAAGAGTCAATGAATTCAAAATAGATGTCATTCGCTTAGTGTGAAGACAAAATTGCAATCTGATATGCATATGTAAACATAGAAAATTGTAACTGATACAAATTGGAACCTCCAAATGCCACTCCTCAATTCTCTCTTATATGTAAAGTCAAATAGTAACTTCCAGTGTACTGGTGCAATCTTTGATTGTTTTGAGCTATACTGCAGACAGTAAATCATATCTCTGATGACCTTGTACCTCTTGTTGTTCCGGACAAAGCTGGAGTGGCTAGGGCAGTGCGTGTGATCTTTACTAGTTCTACAGAGGATAAGAATCTTCTCCTGGTTTGTATCTCTAGAAATTGGCATCATTATGTACATTGTAAAACAAATTGAAATTGTCAACTTATCCAGGATCCATTTTTTTTTAAAAAACTCATTTTCAGATGGATATCCAAAAATTGGAAGATGAACATAATTTGAAGTTTCGTGGATTTAGAGAAGTTATTGATCTTCTATCATCTTCACATAAACCAATCATATCTTACAATTGCTTGAATGGTAGGTTGATGCATCACTAAACTGCACAATGTTGTGACCTATTAACCTTTCATGTCTTGCATCATATGTCTTCCTTTTTACTCTCAGACCTTACAATGATACACTCCAAATTTGTTGCGCCTCTTCCGCCAAACTTGCATGAGTTTATGTGTTCCTTGAGGATGGTATTCTCTAATGTTGTTGATATCAGCCACATGTGGAGAGAAATTGGCCCTTTGAGAAAAGCAAAGAATATACAAGCTGCTCTGAGTTATTTACGAAGACAGTACTTTTTGCCGATGGAAGTAGAAATACCACAGCAAGGTATAGTTCAAGCTGACATATTTGTTGCCTACTTCTTCGTAATCCTTCCTTATTAGCATTTTGTGTTGAACTCTCAATCTCTCTTTCTTTCTTTTGTACAGATGTTACCAACATCATCACCAAAAATGGGGGAAATATTCTGAAGATGATAAAATTGTTTGGTAAACTAAGTAGTTTACTTAAAATCAGTCCTAAGTGTCAATCTCAATCTGGTGAGCAGTGTTACACAGTTGAAGAATATTGTAACATCTTTTATCCCAGTTGTATAGCTGAAGAATCTGATGATGTTGACTTCGCTAATGAGTCAAATACCACCAGGACAATGACCACCGATAATGTTGTTTTCTTGTGGGGCTTTAGGGAGACATCTGTCAAAGAACTGAGATCTAGACTTACAAGCTTACATCATCTCTTCTCAAAGGATTTTGAGCTCAAATTGTTGGATAAGACATGCTCAGCTTTGATATTCGGTAGTTCTGATGCTGCAATGGAATTACTAAGGGAAATAAGCTCAGAAAGTCCCTCACTAAATGATTTCTTTTCAGAAGGTCTGAAAGCTGCAGGTTTCGATGTATACAGGAAGGTTTGCAGGTTAGGGCTTTGGGATTCAGGTTTAGCTGAGGCCCTGGAGGGTGTTTCATCTGAAGCAGCTACTTCAACGCTTTCTGGGCAGGGTACCTCTGGGATATACTGGAATAGTTCATTGATGCTAGATCTAAAAGAGTATCTGGAGTGCTAAAACATCATATAACCCTTATATTTTGTTTTACGTCATCTCAGATTAGTGAGAACACCTCACACGATTGTTGTCAGAGCAGACAAGTGAAATCATGAAGGGGAAGCTTGCTTACAGGACATTTGATATTTGCTCTAGATGAAACTTTATTTTCGATTTCTTGCAGACATCGCCATCTGCATATTTGACTTGAGCTACTACGCCTTATCTACCAGTCAGCATTTCCTGGAATTTTTTGTGAGGTTAGCCTCTCACGTCGCGATGAGAACATGACTTACATGACCAGCATGGCGCTTGACAAATCATAAACGGATGAGGGTGTTTCTACTTGTGATTCAATCCTGTGGAACAGCGATATGGTTTTCAGCCCAAATTGTTGGTCTAGCCTTAAAACTGCAGGTACTTCCAATTATAAGATGATTAGCACTCCATGATATGACATGACTAGACTTCGTAATGCCAAAATGAACCAATGAACTGACATAGGCGTTGTTTTTTTGTGGTTTTTGACTTTAGCTTCTCTAAAAATCGAAATAGGATGGTTTTTTCAAGCGGTTTCTTAGAATCGCTTCTCCAAACGATTTCTGAGCTCAAAACCATATGTATTGTCCGTGTCGACGTCTTCGTCATCCGTCATCATCTTAAAAAGTAAAAATAAAAGTTATCAGCGCAGCCACAGATCAAAAGAACAGGACTAAAGGCTTCTCTTGTTTTCTGCAGCTTGCGTAGCAAATTAGCAACGGTGGATGATTTTCTGAAGATCATACTTGTACAATCAGTTGATTACCTATTTAAATCGGTTAATGCTTCACTTGATGCATGACATGCAGGACTGGACAGTATGGGTCTTCTTCTAAATGGATAGTGTGATAAGCTCGTTAGAGCGTTTGCCGTGTTGCACTCTTGCTCGCTTGTGAACACGAGCCCCAAAGTCGGCCACAGCATTGTGAACACGAGCTTTCGTGCTCCTGCCTAACCAGATGGATCTCCCGGTCTCTAGACCAACACATTGTGAACACTTGCAATACTAAAGTCTCATTTGATGTGCTAGTCGAAAATTCGTGGAGGCATTCGCATGGCGAAAGTATGCTTTAAGCATGCCTAAGATGACGTGCAGTTTGCAATGTTACTCGTCTCGTTCCTGTCATTGTCTTGCCATGTCATGGGTGAATTCTTTTAAACCGTATGTTATAATTTTCAGCTTAAATATTTATATTATGTCTGTTCATAAGAAAGTATACGAAGAGAGATACTTGTGTGTGATTATTATCGATATAAATAAAGTTAAAATAATATCTACTATAATTGATTTGTAGATTTTATCTTAAAAAATATTTTGTTTAAAAGTTATTTATTATAAAAAAAACTATAAACCCAAAAGAACGCAGTCTATTTCATGGCAATACACATTTAGCTAACGGAATGCTTTTCTGTGGTTAATGCTATACTAGTAACTGGTAGCTAATCGCCCTACCTCTCGTAGAAATAGAGCGAGAAATCAATGTTGTCACAGAAATGGAGCAAGAATTCCGAAATTTGGACGCTTTTGCACCGTTGGTCTCATGAATTCTCAAGTAGCTCCCACCGGAAAGAAATTCGATCGGCCCCCGCCGACCGCACGATTCACCGGAGGTCGACACGTGGCGGTCGTGCGGCGGCATGAAGATGACGCAGCCGAGTCGTGCGGTCACCGACCGCACGACTCGCCGAAAATTATCAGAGATCGAGTGGTGCGGTCGCCGACCGCACCACTCCATTAATCGTCTTGCCGCCCGACCGCACTCGCTTGCTACTGCGCTAGGGTTAGGTTTGCACCGATCGTTGTTTTTCATGATTTAAGCGATTTTTTGTATTATTAGATAGTTAAATAAATCTTTTGTAATGATAAATATTATGCATATACATGTAATCCATTTGATGTGGAGTGCATTTTCTTTGGTAGTGTAAATTTTTTTGCAATTACTGAAAAAAAGAATTTAGGTTGGTAGAATCTGACAATTTTGTGAAAAGTAACGATTAGTGTATCTGTTATTTTCGTACAATGTCGATCGTGAAAATATGTTAAACTAGCAATAACACTTTTCAAGATGTTATGTTGTTTTATTGGAAGAAATTTAAAGAAAATTTTTTGAGGACAACTATGATATGAACAATTAGACGAAAGGAAGGAAAGTGATATTTAACACGAGGAATCGTTGAATACGAAAACACGAGATAATAAGCTTAGTGAATAGAAATGAGCTTCACAATACACGGGGAGTTACATGACGCGTACATTTTATTACATGCATAACATATAGCATGATATGCGACTAATGTACCCAACCGTCAGACGACCCACTTGTGTGGACCGGGGCCACTTTCCTTCCTTGCCCGCCGACGTCGAACTCCTCCGCGCCTCTTTTGCTCGAGCCGCTATTTCCCTCTTCTGTCGCGCTCCTCTCGCGAGCCTCCCGCCTCCTCCGCGTGCACGCATCGAGATGGGCTTGCGATTCGCGTTGTATACGCAGGTGTGCTCGTGGTGCGGCGCTCCTCCAGCAGCAGACTCTTTGTCCCGGTTGACATTCCACTCCTCAAGTCGAGGGTCCATTGGTCGCCAGGTGGATCTCAAGATCGATCCATTTGCGGTAGGTACATAGGGCTCCGGAGACCGCAAAACGAGGGAGAGAATGTTAGTACGTGATGTGAAGGAGGAGATGTTGGGAAAATGGTGCATGTGTTCGTTCTGGGTTGTCGATAGGATGAGGTGTCATAACGGCGGTTGGGGTATTCATCGAGGCAGTTTGCAACCCGAACGCATACCGTGGTGATCGTTCCTTGATTTGACGAACTTGCACGTGTCCCGCACCAACAAAGGGGTGTCTCCCTCGGTGGGAGTTGCGCGACGCTCGCTGGGGACGTCCGGATTGGGTTGTTGCTCTGCCGCTCATTGCGGGAGTCGACCCTTTAGCACGGGCTTGTTCTACCCGCCGCAATAGCCCTTATTTTCTCATCGCGAGCGGCAATGATCGTGCTAGGTTACGGTGTCCTCCCATTCCTTCACCATCTTGTCCCATTGCTTCTTCCGGTTTTTTGTCCATCCGGTGAGGTGAAGGAAGCGTTGTAGTGTGGTGTTTGGAAGTGCGGTGTGGGCGAAATGGAATGCACACCAATTTATAGGGTCCATTATCACCGAGGGTGGCCTCTTTTCTTGGCATTGAGTAAAGCTAGCATCTTTTGACATATCAGTGAGTAAAGCTAGCCTATTTTGTCATTTCACTTAGCAAAGCTAAAGCTGGCCCGTGTTATCATGTCACTGATGAAAGCTGCCCCGTGTTGTCATGTCATCGCAAGGTCGCAGTCTTTTGTCATGTCACCGACCAAAGCCGCACTCTTTGTCATGTCATCGCGCAAAGCCGGCATCCGTTGTCGTGTCACCGATGAAATCTACCCGTCTTTGTCATGTTAGTGCGCAAGGTGCGATCTTTGTCATCTCACCGAGCAAAGCCGCCTGTGTTATCATGTCACCGATGAAAGCCGCCCGTGTTGTCATGCAATCTGCGCAAGGCTGCAGCTTTGTCATCTCACCGAGCAAAGCTGCCCGGTGTTATCATGTCACTGCTAAAAGCTGCACTCTTTTGTCGTGTCACTACGAATAGCTACCCTATTTTTTTCCATGTGACTGGGCAAAGCTGGGCTCTTCGTCATTTTTCGTCACTGGAGGAAGTTCTCTCGTTTTGTATTTATAGCACGGTTGGGGTCCAAAGACATTGTACGCAGAGAACCACAGTAAATTGAACACACAAGCTCCATTTCTTCGTCTTGAAAATTTCATTTCTAAGTCGACGGCCGGTCGGTCTAGTGTATTTGTGATTTTTGTACAATGCTGATCGTGAAAAATATGTTAAACTAGCAAAAACACTTTTCGATGATGTTATGTTGTTTTACGGGAAGAAATTTGATTAACATGTAGGAATCGTTGAATCGTTTTTTGAGGACAACTGTGATATGAACAATTGGACGAAAGGAAGGAAAGTGATATTTAACACGTAGGAATCATTGAATGCGAAAACACGAGATAATAATAGGATTGCATAGACCGTATATAGCGTGGGTCTATTACATTTTGTCTCTTGGGTGTAGCGTAGTTGTTTTCCTTTCTATTGGGCCCTGAGGATGGCTCCGCTGTCTCATTCATCCTGTCACTCTTGTTCTTGAGAGCTGCCTCACGAGCTTGCAACGCATCCTCCTTGGCCTTCAGACGGTTTTGTGCCACCATCACGCGGCGCTCTTGCTCAAGACGCATCTGGCGTGCCACCTCGCGAGCCTGAGTCATCTTGACAAAGTATTGTCCTTTGTTTTCCACCTCCACCGCCCGGTTATTTGGCCATGCCACGACACCGATCAACTCATTCGACGAACGTGCAAGCCTATGTGTGCCGTGGTAGATGTCATGGATCAAGTTGAAAACGATAACGAGAAACAAATGATTTAGTTGTCGTCGTTACCACGAAGTCGTCATCCAGGTCTGGACACTTGAAGAACCTACGGCCGTATTTGGCTCGTTGGACTCGATCCGTCCAGACTCCCAACATCGTTCTGAAGCCGCAATGGCACTTCGGGCGCTCATGCCACTCCGGCACTCCAAATGGGTCGGAACTCCAGGAAGACATTGTTGTGTAGTAGTATTGTGATGGCTTGAGGAGGAGCTGTGGTATGGAAGACATAGGAGGCCTTTATGTAGGCATGTGAGCTGGTGCAGTGGGCATAGTCCATGGAGAGGTGTCGTCTGAATATTTTCGCTTTTGTCATGATTCCGTTCGAGAATAAATGTTCCTATGTAGGCTTTTCAGAGCATGTAGTCTCGTAATAAATTCATAGTTCGTAGCCTTTTAAGTCTTTTGCAGGAAACAGCTCGTAG
Organism: Bonia amplexicaulis; assembly: GCA_036346245.1. Classification (NCBI taxonomy): domain Eukaryota; kingdom Viridiplantae; phylum Streptophyta; class Magnoliopsida; order Poales; family Poaceae; genus Bonia; species Bonia amplexicaulis. The sequence goes on along the minus strand of CM070758.1, from coordinate 10,657,804 downwards.
GCTTTTCCAGGATTCCAGAGCTGCAATAAATGTTCGTATGTAGGCTTTTCAGAGCCTGTAGTCTCGTAATAAATTCATAGTTCGTAGCCTTTTCAGTCTTTTGTCATGTTATCGCAAAAGTGGCCTCTTTGTCACGCCATCGAGCAAAGCCGGCCTCTTTGTCATGTCATCGCAAAGGCGGCCTCTTTGTCATGTCATCGCGCAAGGCTGCCATCTCAGATGTGGTCATTGCAGTAATTCATTCCCGTTCGGTATAAATAGCCAGGTTGGGGTCCCATTGCATTGTACGTAGAGAACCACAGAAATCACACAACGGCACGCATTGCGTGGTGAAAATATCATGTCGGAAGTGGATGGGCGAGTCGAATTTGGGTCACCGAAGGAAGACCTTCCCTTACAAAGGAGGGAGATCTTCGATGCACAGTACCGCTTGGTACCAAGGCGGCGTGCTCAACCATCGTGGCCGAAATGTAGACACAATGAGTACTGTTGTCGTGCAGGTCCTGGATGCCCCGTCCGATGGCGGGCGACGTTTCTTCCGATGCCCACGCTCTGAGGTAGAAAGTAGTAATACTACATTTTTTGGTAGTGCTTATGGAGCCTTCATGTTTACCGTTCTTTCGCGCAGATGGCAAAATGCGACTTCTCCCGCTGGATTGACCCTCCTCATGAACGGTATATTGTCTACTATGTGGATACATTATGGCAGCGAATATTGGAGTTGGAGGCCCGAATCGAGACTCTCACTGAGGATAACAACGACCTCCGCCAACGATGCAACGTGAGAGGGCAACGAGGAGGTCGTCAACATAGGAAGCTCTTATGATCCCACATGTTGCTGCGAACCCTAGTTGCATATGTGCGTGCCACTTCCACGACGGCCACCACGTCCCGAGACGGCCCCGAGCAATACTCCATGTGGGTGCCACGAGGCTCGTTTGACATATAGGCAACGAGATGTATGGTTGTACCTTGAAACAGTATGAACACTTTCTACGATATGGAGTAGACAGAGTGATTAAGTTAGCAATATGTCGTCTTTAATTTATTGCCTATAGTTGACATATTTTGCGTATGTGCAATGTATGTGTTGTTTCTTGTTGGCGGTCGTGACCTGCTCAGATGATCGTGAGCTCCATGACTTTAGGGCCCCCGAGCCTATAAGAGGAGCCATTCCTCACCTAGCCCCGCATTGTTCTCCTCACCTCTTGAATTACTTCTTCCGATTGTGTGTACATTTCATTCGTGCTAACCCCCTTGCACCGATATGAGTCGATTCGAGACCTCGCCATCGGCACCACGGTGATTTGCCCAAAATGCAACACGGTTGTTGCACGTAAGACTTCACACACACTGCGAATCCGGGCGCCACTACTACAAGTGCCCGCTTCACTCGGTGAGTATGATTGTTTGGGGTTCGTTGAAATCGTAAAAGCAAGTTACAAATTATTCTTGTCATGAAATCGCAGAAGCCCCGGTGGTTGCCGATTTTGGGTGTGGGAGGATGAAATGGGACTAGGACCGATGTTGTTCTAATGACGAGTTGTCGTGGTGGTTGCAACCCCGTCGAGTCATGCATCGTTTTGACAGATGGAGTGGAAGATTAATTCTCGTTATGTGTTAGTCTCTTTCTGGTGTTTATTGTTATCCTCAAGTTGTAGTTGTGCATGTTGTTCTCCTCTATGTTCGTAGTGATTTTTGTTATCGTGTCTTCTTCTTGTGGACGGATGGTGTATGTTTGCGTAATGCAAGGTGTTACGTTAACTGCATATTTGTTGTGAGTACGCTGTCATATTGGAATGGAGGCTAAATTATGCAAGGTGAAAAGAACAGTATATTACAAACACAACAAAAGTACATTACAAACACAAAACTCATTGTCCACCTCATCTTCGCCTCCTCGGCGTCGATTCGATCCTCCGAGAACGTGAACCGCTAGGAGAGTGTGGTGCATCTCGAAGGTCGTCTGCGAGGCTCGCATCGGAGGCGGTGGTGGGTACAACTCCGTGGAGAGTTGCGATGAAGGGCCGAAAATAGAGCTCACCAATCGGAGGAGGTGTCTACGTCTGCCGAGGATCAAGCAATTGAATTAGGCAATGAAAAGTATGAAATATTTGTAATGAGTAGTAATATCGTAAGGCATTTACCTGGGGAGTCTGAAACGTAGATGGCCCTCCGTAAACATCGTGTCCATGTTGCTCCGTGAATGTCTGCAATTTTTTTCCGAGGCGATTAGATGGCATTGAAATACACATGTTATGTGCAGTACGTTAGTACATACCTGTGCATACGGCTGTCCGAATGACGATGACGTAGGCAAATCACGCATGTAGTCCTGGGCTGTGTAACCTTGGTAGGTCTGCGCAGACCACTCATCCCGCCCCTGTAGTGTGGACTGACCTCCATGCGCAAATGTGGGCAACGTCGCCGCCGGTTGTTGCCGAGTCGTGGTCGCTCGAGAGGGATCCGTCGCCACGGAGAGGATCCCGCACCTGAGAGGATCCGTCGGTCCTCGCCCGCCCTCCGTGAAGACGATGGTGCATCAACGCGCTATCGCGTAACGGTCGACGAAAGCGGACAACAACGACGCATCGAATCGCAAGGCATATGGCACATCCACCATGCGAGCAATGGGCAAAAGGCGGTGTCTCGCGAGAGTGGGATGTACCGATGGTCTAGAGGCCGGTGCTCTCGGGGCTCCTAAGGATCAAACCGGAGGGCGGCTCCGGATGACCACGCACAGACGGTGATGCTCATCCCAAAGGGGCTCAAGCAACTCGACGCCATCTCCTGCCGATGAATGAAAACAAATTAGTGCGTTATGACAAGAAATATGTACGTAATGACTATAAAGTGCGGAACAAATGAAGACATAATATACAAAAAAACGTATTTTGTAGCGAATGACAACAAAATGTGCAACAGATGACAACAAATGACAAATAAATATCAAATAAATGACAACATAACTTCCGTGAAATAACTCAACCAAATTGTACACGCAAATAATATCATAACATACATTCAGCACAGTTTGAAGGATGCATGATCATGTGCTCGCAGACACAAGATGAGTACAACAAAGTCCCACAATAGTTACAAAACACGGAATCGCCTATGGGCGTTACTTGACGTCGGCTGTTTGGGCAATGCCTAAATGAATGGCCAGCCTTGCACATTCTCGCACTTTGGGCGCCGAACACGATCTCCACGCTGGCTATCATCCATGTCATTCCGAATTCGAAGGCTTTGTCGTCGCCCACGGCCGACATGCTTGATCGGCGTTCGGTACCCACTTCACCTGCCCTGGCCACAGTTCCTGTAATGCATGTCCACCCCATAGGAATGGAACTCGTACTCCATGTTTCAAACAGGTGCTTGATGTCATAGTACTTCGACATGTAATGCGTGGGCGTCTGGTGCCATACCGCGCATGCCGCGTACACATGTGAGCATGGTTTGTGCAGCGGTTGTGGCTTGTTGCGGTGCATGATGCTCTCTCATCAATCGTGCATACTTGCTTACGGTCCCTCTAGTCTCGCCCCATCATATACTGCTCTAAAGCGGACCTCGAACTTTCTCCGTAAGCCATCCATGGGTTGAGCAATATCTGAACGAGACTTCTCCATCTTCTTGTGCATGTAGGCATGCGCTACCTCAGAAATCTCGCCGTCCCGGATGTTTCTTCGCCATCATAGCTCTATTGACAAAGTATCCAATCGAACGGTTCCAAGTCTCTTCAACGATTCTTTGTGATAGGCGAGGATCGGCGCCTTTAGAACTCCATTGTACACCTCGGACATATTTGTTGTCATGATTCCATACCTTGCCCGCCGGTGTCATGCGAGAGACCACATCTCCAAGTCGGTGCATTGGGTTAACCCATTGTGTGAACTCCCTACTCGTCGATCCTCCCGCCACGGCCCCGGCTTGAGGTGTACACGCCAACATGCTTGCTAGTCTCTGGTCAAGGTGCCTCCACAAGGCCTCGAACTTCCTCCTCCGTTACGCATACAAAACTTTTGAACATCTTCATTAGTTCCTTCTCAGGAACCTTCGTGGAAGTTCGCCGCAAGATGCCTCATGCACCACCGGTTCTTCATGTCATTCCACCGAAGGGTGGATGCGTCCCATTCTGCATCGTTCGCATTGCAGACAGCAAGCCTGCATTGCGGTCGGAGATGACACACACCTCGGGCCGATCTTGAACTACAGCCTGCTTCACGTTGGCAAGAAACCACAGCCAGCTATCCGTATTCTCGTTCTCTACAATTGCAAATGCCACTGGGAGTAACTGGTCATTTGCATCAGCTGCAACCGCGGTCAGGATGGTACCCTTGTACTTGCCAGATAGAAATGTGTCGTCCATCGTTAGCACTGGACGGCACCACTTGAAGCCTTCAATTGCACGCCTAAAGGCCCGAACACTCTGTCAAGCACAAAACAATTTGGCCTTGCGCCTCATTAACCCGCTCTTGCTTGTTAATGTAACTTCACAGGTTTATACGCAATTTGATGCAGACATTCTTGGGACCAAATCATATGCCTCTTCATATGTCCCAAACTTACGCAGACCTTCTGTTTCGCCGCCATACCCTCTTGTAGGTGACATCAAACCCCACCGTGTTTGCCACATCCGCCATTAGAACCTTCGGAGATATACACACATTTGCCAGAACAAGATGGCTTATCAGCTCCGCAACATATGACGACGTCATGTTGCGGTGCTCGTATTGGACCCGCAGCTCACATGTGTGATCCTTCACCACGCTTATCCGAATTCGTGGCGCGCCAAACGCCGCCCACGGACCTTGCTGAGGCATGAGCCGTCGGCGCACTTCACAATGTAGGTGTCGGGGTTCGACACATGCACCGATATGTCCGGTGATGTCGGCGGCATACGTGGCAATAGCTTGCTGCAAAGCACCCTTGTTACGGAAGCACTGCCCTATAAGTAGTGTGCCCTCATTGAATCCCCACTCTGCCTCCTCCGCCCGTGGCAGAACTAGGGATTGCGCTGCGATGTCGTCCAATCTTGACGCCACGTACGCACCGTCCGTGGTTACAACACCACCTAACACACCTCCGCCGTAGGTTGCCCTTCACCCTCCTCTTCAGGCATGCTTTCAACATACTCTTCCTCCTCGCTTCCACTTCCTCCACCTCGTCGGCAAGGTACTCGTGGCGGTCAACTCGGGAGGCCCACCATCGGTCGCACCTTCATTCGCTCGAAAATTGTCCACGCCTCTCGCAGTCTCCATCTCCCATTGATGCATTCACTCCTACTTCACCATCATTTTCATGACTGTCGGAGAGTAATGCAGGCTCTACATCTCCGCCAACAACACCAGAGCCACCCATGGCAGATGATTCTGTCCTCTCCACAAATTGAACATACACCATTGGCCTGGCATAAATCGTTGCGTCGTGGTTGCACACAACCTCCATGTAGTTGGTCCATAAGGCGTCACTCGTCACCTTTATAAGCCGACACCTGCCTCCCTGCATCACCCACTGCGGCATACACTGCCTCGATCCGTAATTTGTTCCTTGCGGTCTCCCGATCGAAGCCAGAACGCACGCATCTCCGTAGCTCAGCCAGGCTCATGGTGTTCAGATTGGGTGACCGGATCACGGTCCGGTCACAATTATGCAGTCTGCCCGTCACGCCCGTCACAGACGAGACCACCGCCAGAGAACACGAACAAGTCTTGGATGTCACCCATGTCCTACCTAACATAAGTCCATCTTGAACCCTCTTAGTATATATAACATGCAACAAATGTACCATCATTCAATATCTACCGCCCACCACATACAAGAGTAATATTTTCATCTTCATTTGTAAATCTAATTTTTATTTCTTTCATGGAGGGCGCTAATAAATTTCTATGCAAATGAAATTATCAATGTAATGTACTATGTATAAATTTCTACATAAATCAAATTAGCAATGTAATGTACTATCTATAAATTGCTAACATCTGCTATTGTTCTTCTAAGTGCTTCTCATATGCTTCGCAGCACCACATGGTTTTGCATAACAGTGAGACCATACTTGCTGACTTATTATTTTATACTTGTGTTTGCTTCATATGATGATTAATGATTGCAAGTTGGTTTACTAACGCCCAAGCTTCATGCTATTTACCTACATTGTCACTAGCATGTTTTTTAAACAATTGCATCACATGATTTCATATGTCCTATATATGCTTATTTCATAAATTAATTCTACATTTTATTCCCAACAAGACCTAAAACATTAAAGCTCCATAAATATCGATGTAAGCTATCTCTACCGATTAACATATTGCTTGCATTTAACAAATAAACATAGAACATGCATGATATTTATCAGTAAATTTTGGTTTTGTTGCACGACGGACTAACTAAATCGCACTACAACAAAGACTACAAAATTTATTCACATAAAATATAAAATACGATACACTACAACTACAAACATTGTTTGAGAAATTGACATGTATGTCACTAGCATGTTTTTAAAACAATTGCATCACATGATTTCATATGTCCTATATATGCTTATTTCATAAATTAATTCTACATTTTATTCCCAACAAGACCTAAAACATTAAAGCTCCATAAATATCGATGTAAGCTATCTCTACCGATTAACATATTGCTTGCATTTAACAAATAAACATAGAACATGCATGATATTTCTTGTAAATTTTGGTTTTGTTGACGACGGACTAACTAAATCGCACTACAACAACACTACAAAATTTATTCACATAAAATATAAAATACGATACACTACAACTACAAACATTGTTTGAGAAATTGACATGTATGAGCTCGTAAATAACGCTTTACGCTAATTACACACTAATCAACATAATAACATCATACACGCATGGGGATGATATTTACCTTTCTTGAAGCTCACGGTAGATCTACAACTTTCACAATTGCGAAAACTTGGATCACTTCAAAATTTACTCCAAAATCGGTGTTTGCCGTGTCGCTTTCTTTCTTCTCTTCGCTCGCTCTTGCTTCTTCCTCTCTCGCTTCTCTATCTATCCGAATGCAAAAGAAGCGAATCTGCGCAACTCGTGCTATTCCTTCCTTTTATCGCGAGCGCACATGCATGCATGCGAGGGGCCAACTCTCACCGCCCAAAACGCCAATGCATGCGGTGGGGCCAACTCTTATCGCTCGAAACGCCGCCACCACGGGAATCTGCGCTTTCGGTTGACGCGACGGGCCGAGTGGTGCGGCTGCTACACGATGACTACGGAGTGGTGCGGTCGGCGACCGCACCACCGGTGTCTACAATTTTCGGCGAGTCGTGCGGTCGGTGACCGCACGACTCACTTGTCATCTTCATGGCCGCACGACTTCCACGTGTCGACCTCCGGTGAATCGTGCGGTCGGCGGGGCCGATCGAATTTCTTTCCGGTGGGAGCTACTTGAAATTCATGAGACCAACGATTGCCAAAGCGTCCAAATTTCAAGAATTCCTTGTGCGAGATTACTTGCAACAGTTTTTTGTCAGTTCAGCTACCATGTCGGGACATTAGGTTGTTTTGGTTTATGATTTATTTTATTTTATAATTAATTTATTTTACACTATAGTTACTATGATTTTTATTTAATTAAATTTAATAAATTTAAAAATAGAAAAATAGATTAGACGATAATATAAAAGAATACGAAAAAATAAAAGATAAAAACCGTAAAATCAAAAACCATAAAAGGACGAAAATAAAAAAACTAGAAGTGAGAAAAAAAACTGAAGCCAAAACAGTAGGCCGCACAATATGGCGATGTTTAGCAAGCCTTGCGCTGACTTGTAAGAAAAATCTCAAAAATTACAATAGATCAGAAAAGGCGCATGCGAATTGCATTTCGGTTCAGGCCGTAGTCCTGGCTGTACTCACGCTGTCACACACACCAACTGCCAAAGCGAAAAGCCAAAAAAAAAACACCACCCCACCCCACCATCTCCGCTCTCCAGACCCCGAGGCACCGCGTTTTGACCAACTGACAGGTAGGCCCGAATGGGGATCGGCCCACCGTCAGTGCCTTCGGCCCCGCACCGCCGCGCCACGTGGCGGTGGGCCCGACCTGTTCCGCCGCTCGCTGCACCGCCTCCACTTTCCCCTGGCCTTGGCTCTTCTTCCCCACCCCTCCAACCCCTGGATCTGCTCCCCTCTTCTCGGCCCCCACCTCCCATGGGCTCTCGCACCCCACGCCACCGCCGCTGACCCGTGGGCCCCACCGCTTTCCCCCGCATCCGCCGCCGCTTCCTCCTCTTATTGCTTCCCTCCCCCCGCCCGCCGACCTGTCGGCTGCGCAAACCCCAACCCTAGCCGCCCGCCTGCTCGGCACGCTGCTCTCCCCCAAAATTCTCTCCGAATCCTTGGATGCGCCGGCTCCGATGGCTGCCCCCACCGCAGCGGAGAAGCCCGACGAGGGTGGCGTGGAGATCCGCGATGTCTGGGAGGGGAACCTCGAGGCGGAGTTCGCCGTGATCCGCGACGTCGTCGACGACTACCCCTATGTCGCCATGGACACGGAGTTCCCGGGCATCGTGTGCCGCCCGCTCGGCAGCTTCCGCACCAACGACGAGTACAACTACGCCACCCTCAAGGCCAACGTCGACATGCTCAAGCTCATCCAGCTCGGCCTCACCCTCTCCGACGAGAGCGGCGCGCTCCCGGCACGGGGCACGGGGGGGCGCGCCTGCGCCTGGCAGTTCAACTTCAGGGGGTTCGACCCGCGCTCCGACCCCGCCAACGCCGACTCCATCGACTTGCTCCGCAAGAGCGGGATCAACTTCGACCGCTTCGCGGCCGAGGGCGTCGACGCGGGCCGCTTCGCCGAGCTGCTCATGTCGTCCGGCGTCCTGCTCAACGCGGACCTCCAGTGGGTCACCTTCCACAGCGGGTACGACTTCGGGTACCTGCTCAGGCTGCTCACCGGGCGGAACCTGCCGGACACCATGCCTGGGTTCTTCGACCTCATCAGAATCTACTTCCCGGTGCTGTACGACATCAAGCATCTCATGAGGTACTGCGGCAGCCTCCACGGCGGCCTGAGCAAGCTTGCTGAGCTACTTGGTGTCGAGCGTGTTGGGACCTGCCACCAGGCCGGGTCTGACTCGCTGCTGACCCTGCGGTGCTATAAAAAGCTGAAGGCGGCATACTTCAAAGGATCGACCGAGAAATATGCCGGTGTGTTGTATGGGCTTGTTACTGATGGTGGAGAACAGACCACCACCAACTCCGCTCATTGAATGAGTAATGGATAGTCAAATAAGACAAGTTCTGAATGAAAAAGAAGGGAAACACTTTCTTTGGTGAATATATGCTGTCTGATCTGATGATTTGCTTGTGGTTGCCATGGTAGCTTTTGTCCCTGATTATGCCTCTCATTGCAATCTCTAGTAGTTTAATTGAGTGATTGGTTTTTTTATGTGATGTATGGTCATCTAGCAATGCTTGCCCAATTGCTTACACCAACTGCACCATTTAGTTCAAGTAGCAAATGCACACCATATTGAACAGGACATTTGAGAATTCTTACTTCATCTTCAGTATTAACCAGTAGGATAGCTTCTGTGTTATGCTATTAATGTTTGAATTACGTCTAGGAACTCTTGCATTAGATATGTAGGATAACCCTGTCTGGTTGTGTTTACTGGCAAATGAGCAGGTCCTTTTTGGGCACCATTCATATAAGAATCACTGTTAACTGTCTGGTATTCCTTTTGCTACCGTTTTTCCTTTCTGTGCAAGTTCATCATGGTGTTCTGGAGGTAACAGTACTTGCAGTATGTCATGTTGACTGTTGGCATGCCTGTACTGTTTGTGGTGTTCATTCATTCAGCAGTGAGTAATTTTCCATATTGCAGCTCATAGTAGTTTGCTGATTAAATGTGAAGCTTAATTGGTCACAATCTAGGCCAGAAGTATGTTTGTTCAAACATGCTTTTGTATATTCTGTATTAAATCATCGTTTGCATAACACAAGCTTATGTGCTGGTGCCTAATTAGCGCCTTACACTAATCCCTTTAATGGATGTTCTGCATATCTGTAATGTGTGGGAAGATTAACATGATCTGACTTACCTAGAGTGGTGAGGCTTGAGAGTAAATATATACTGCTTCTCCTAGCTAGTTTTTTTAGCTGCAAAACATGCCTTCTAGATTTCCAGTTTTTGCTTTATGTTGCTTATTTATCTCAAATGGCACCTTTTCATCATATGCTGAGCTCTTCACTTTGGTTTGGCAACATATATTCACCAGGGAGTACTTCATTGCAAAATGATCACTTGAATTTGCTATACATAAGACCTACAGTTTTCCTCTTTACTGATCATGAGAATTTCTGTTCCTTATGCTAGCCATATAAAAGTCCGTGAGATAAAATTAAAGTGAACTAATTAGATTGACTGCGGGGAGCTGTATTATTTAGCGTTCAGCCATTCATCATTTTCTGTAGTTGTGCCTTTAGTTGAATCATACATTATACTGCAGTTTAACCTGCTCTTACCCCTAGGAGCAATTGCTGACTGTTCATTTCCTCTGTTTAAACACTTTTTTGACAAGGTCCCTCTGCTTAAACTCTTAACAGCAATTGAAATCTATTTGGCTATGGCTTTCTCATCCTAATGATTATTCAGTTCTGTGCTACTCCTGTTGGATGTTTGTTCTGTTGCTTCCAGCCCTGTTTTACTTGCTCAAGCAAGAAGAATGATTTTATTGCACTAGTATGATCCTTTTTTCAGAGGAACATGAGAACATTTTTGTACCTACACTGATTGCATCTGATCGCCCTGAATACCAGCAGATGCCTGATGTTTCACACTTGTCTGCAGTAGTTTTCAGAAGCTCACTCTTTGTTTGGGTATGTGGAAATCCAAGTGGGATTTGTTTATGTAGCACTCGGTCTGAAGCATTAGAGTTGAAATGTTGAATGGTGTATGACTGTGTAGAGCCTCTGCATTTTATCCTCAAATACAACAGACACTTTTGCTAAATTTACATCAAAGTATTGTGTAAAGCCTTTGGTAAAGTGTGTGGTTAAGCAAAATCTCACTGTCTCACTGACATATGGGTTCAAAGGCCCCATTTTCGTACAGCGGCAGGTATTTTTTTTATGAATCACGAACATTGGGGTAGCAGTAGCAGTAGCATACATCTGAGAAGTCCATACTGTTAAGAGCAGAGCCTTCTGTCTCACATCTGGAAGATAAACAGTATGTCAACATAGTTGAACTTATCATCATTGCCCAAGAGTCAAAACCATATAGCTGACCATACTAAACATTTGAATTTCAATCGAGCGCATGCAGCGTTTGTACATTTCCCATTTTGTGTAACATTTCACTCGGGAGTCAGGTCCCTTGTTTAAATTAAAAGCTTGAACAGATGAAACGTCAGCAAAATTTCTGATACTATGTCAACTCGCAGGAAAACAGGAAAAACACGGGAATGCTCGGATTCACTTGCTTCCGTTAACTGGGAGATAAACGCCCTCTGCTGCCAACCAAATATTCTCAGCTCGCTTCTCTTGAACACCACAGACCTGCATGAAAAGTGCTTTTAACTCAGAAAATAAAGAACTTAAAACTAATTCAAACATTACGCGTCAGAATTAGGACCCAGAGAATTTTATTTCTGCATATGGCAGCAAGGACGGCCCTGCACAGTATGCAGTTTTTTCCTTCATTTCAATGACGTATAATAGATAAGGTATCAAATAGAAGGATGTTATAAGATTAATTTACATTGCACTAACTGAAAGCTCATACATATCAAAGCAAAATGTGATATTGGCGGCTGAACTTAATGTAAACCAGTTACTATACACACCCAATAACGTTTTGAAACATAATACTTGTATAATGATCTAGGATTAGCTAATATCTAAAATTAGTGTGGAGTCCTAGTAAGCATCTTTTCATTTTGCAAGTCGAAAATTCCTCAAGGTTCTGAGTTGCATGCAAACACAAAATCTTCCTAAGTAGAAAATTTAGAGTTTCTTGAACAAACAAGATGTGTTAGCATGCAAACATGAAATCAAATTCCATGATTCAAAACTTCTTAACATGAATAGCTGGAGATTCTAAAAATGCTTTAGCCAAGCACATCGACATAAGAGGTTAATATACGCCAGAACAAGGTCCAGAATATTGTCTAACTCATAAGCTAGAACCAGGAAAGAAACCCAGTGTCAAATCTCACCTCTTGCTGCCCACCGCCAAGCCTGTTGTACTTCTTGTTGTGACTGTGCAGATAGCCTCCAGTATCAATGTGCCGGAGTCTTACTTTTTGATCCCGTTTCCATACCTTACCACTTCCCTCAATTTCTAGCCTGCAGAATACCAAAAGCAAGCCACCAAGACAGATTAGAATTAAGCAACCAAACAGCATGCATCCATATTGTAAGTTGTTAGTAATCACACCTCCAATAATCACCAGTATCTGATTGTCCATCCGCACCAAAACAGCTAACCTGTAAAAGTTCACATCCAAGCTTCAGGGCGCATAGCCTCATACTTAATTTGAGAAAATAATGCAGAAGAAACATAGAATAAGACACAATGTTTTCTTCCATGGCAAAGCATTCTCAACATAAGGTTCTCATAATTTTAATCAAAATAACAAAGATGGCAATTTACTTCACTGTAAGAAAATTTGAGATATATTCAGAACATCCTTAATCATGAAATGATCATAGGTAGCATGTAATGCAAGATGATCTGGTCCACTGGAAACCACTAGCTTTCACATTAGGAATGCTCAAGCTTCAGTACAACAGCAATTACATGGTATACAAAACCTACTACAGAAAAATAGCCTAGTAGTAATTTTGGCTTGGTCAGTTGCAAGTGATTCTAGACATTGTTGGCCACTTGATTCACGAACAGGAGCAAAAGCAGTTTCTTCTTTTGTGATAAAGGAGAGTTCATTATGAATGACATGCTGCATCATTTTTCACCTACCATGGATATGACAAGATGACATGAACTAGACACAAGATGTTCCCTAGATAGTGCAAGACATGATGGCTACCGAGAATCAAATAATGCACCGATATTCATTTGAAGAGAGCTATACCAGTTAGAAGATCACTACAAACTTAATAAATCTTTCAAGTTAAATAAAGTTTGCAGGTCCTATAAAATTTCAAAATTAACAGTTACTAAACATCACATGAGATAATCGTATTGAACTAACCTCTAGGTTACCAGATAATGGTGAAGCATGCAAGTGGCTATGTAACCATCTCCGTGTTCTCATGTGTTGCAACCTGATGATACTACCAGTTTCAATGGCATCACCTTGTTTAGCCGATGAATCTGGAGTAGGCCTCACAATCTGCAGGAGTACGAACATCAGAACTCCGCTCACTTCTTAGCAGATGCCAATCATATTTATATCTGACTGTAACTGCCAATTCTTCAGATAAAAATATCATTAGTTTGGGCCTTTGGGGTTGAGAAAATAGAAACTAACAGTAGTGCAATGTTTGTTGCATCAGGTCACTGTTGTGATCCATTCATCTTCTTAAGGACGTATCACAGCAATAGCTACATAAGTATCCAACGAATCTAAGTGAGCAGTTTCCACAGTATGAACAATCGATGCCGAAATATTTGTATTTCCATCGAGATCCTATGCTCTTGCCATTCTCGATGCAATTTTTCTGGCTTTTTTTACAATCACAAACATATTTGCACTCTGAATTCCGAACAATTTTGGCAGAACAGAATTTGCATTCTGAAAAAAGAGCGGACGATTCAATCCAATTCAATCCAATCCTGGCTTGCGAAATCTAGAGGAAGATCAATTTGAGAACCTCAATCTGACATGGATTTGGAAGATCGCAGAAATTTAAGCACTAGGAGGGACCAGAACAGATTCACAGAATGAGACCATGAGAGCGAGAATGCGAGATGGGGACGCACCCAGTAGCTATTGGAGTCGTCGACTTCGGGGAAGCCGGTGACGGACTGCTGGCCACTGCCGGAGCCGTACGGCACGTCGTGCGAGTGCAGCCGGTGCTTCGTCTTGTCGTGCATCAGCTTCACCGTGCTCCCGTACGTCACCTGCAACGCCACACAGATCCAGATCAGACCCAACCCCTAATTAAAAGAAGCAATCTTTTCGCAGAACTTAAGATCTGGGAAGCGGACCTCGAGCCCCTCTTCCGCCGCGGGGGTGGCGGCGCCCTTGTCGACCCCGGAGCTGGCGCCGAGGAGGAGCGCGACGGCGAGCGCGATGATGGACGCGGCCATCGCGACGACGGCCGTGCGACGGGACCTCGGCGGCGGCCGCGGTGACTGCGAGGAGGAGGAAGAGGAGGCGGCGGTGGCTTGGCCTTTCCTCTTGGCGGCGGCGCCGGCGAACGCCGGCGGTGCCGTGGCCGCGGGCGGTGAGCGCAAGGCGCGCGCGCGGGTGGCGATTGGCGAAGATCTAGGCGTGTTCCAATGCACTTAAGGCTTATGCCTTATGTAAGGCTAAGTAACACATTTTAAACTGTGTGTTTTTAGGTAGAACCTATTAATTAAGGATAAATATATACCAGCCTTAATTAATTAAGTATAAATATATACCAGCCTTATGTAAGGCCTAAGTACCACATTTTAAACAGTGTGTTTTTAGGTAAAATCTATTAATTAAGTATAAGTATATATCGTATTGTATCGATTTAACAATATCAAATAAAATCATATATATTATACATATTTTTACAATCTCTTACGAATAATTAGAATTTACAGGCCTGTTTTTTTCTCTGAAGCTGGCAGCTTTTGGCTTTTGCTATAGTACCTAACTTTCAAACAGAGTATTTTCTCAAGACGGGATTTTTAAGTTAAACGATGTATACGTTAAAAGCTCAACATCTGTACCATCTAAAATTACAAGTGAGTATCTCTCTCCGTAATCAGTACCGTAAACAGATAAAATTTAAAAATTTTAGCCAAAACCTATAAGCCGCAGGGAGATTGGAGCATTTGTCCCATGCATAAATATGAAATTTGATGATTTGCCCTATTTGTCTTATTAACCTACATGTAATAAAATATCATAGAGTAAATCATTAAATATAATAAAAAATATGATAAAAGATCAATTACCTCTTGGGATTTTGGGAGCTGGGAGGCTCAGCTGCCGGTCGTCGTTTGCTTCCGTGGAGACGGGGAAGGCGAGGCTTTGGGTCCGGTTCCTCGGGACCCACGCTACACGTGTATCGGGCGAATGCGGAGGCGGCACGTGTACCGGGGATGGCACAGGTTCGTATCGAGACCGTAGATCGCATGATGCGCGGCATGGATTCAACGTGATTAATTTGACGCACTGCTGGACCGGATCTTTTGTGCTAGAGGAATTGAAGTCCTGATTGGAGATCATACTGGCCTAGCCCGCCCAGACTCCGCCAATGCAATCTAAATTGGGTTGGGCTATCGGGCCTGGCACTGGGACGGCCCAAAATGACTATGGCCGGGCTAGCCAGTGTGGTCACCTACTTGGGCCGGGGCCTAAGCAGAGTCCGATTTGGGGGTAATCTGGCGGCTCCTATGGCAACGTGAGCTGCAATTTATTCCATGTTTATGCTGTTTTGTGTACTCACCTGGGGGAGAACCTCTCGAAGATTATCATGTAGTAGTAGGCCTCTTTTGTTGTCGGAGTGTTGTGCGGGTAGTAATTTTAAACCTTGTTCAAACTAAAAAATTGATGGTAATTTTGAATTTATGGTGGAAAATTATTAAAATGTAGATGATAACTTAGGGTCTACTTGATGATAAGTATTGAACTTTTTATATATTTATAAACTGATGGTATTTTGGACCTTAGGGTGATAATTTATTCAAACTAAAGATGGTAACATATATAATTTTGAATGGTAACTTGTTAAAAAAGCATATGACAACTCGATTCACAAATGGTAGTTTAGGGTACAACTAATTGTAATTTTTAAAAGTGCAGCTGATGAGAAAATTCTGAACTTTTTATACACAAACACAAAATGATGAAAAATTATTGGTGGTAATTTGTTAAAAGCATTGATGATAAATTAGGGTGTTGTTGATTGTAAATTTTGAAATTTTTTCACACAGAGAAATATAATGGTAAATTATAAAATTAGAGTGGTAATTTATTAAAAGTGTAGACGGTAACTTACGGTGTAGCTTATTGTAAAATTTGACCATTTTTACACAAACAGGAAATGATGATAAATTTAGAAATTAGGGTGGTAATTTGTTAAAAGTGTATACCGTAACTTAGGGGGTAGCTGATGATAAATTTGGAATATTTTTACACAAATAAGAAATGAAGATAAATTTAGAAATTAGGATGGTAATTTTGTTAAAAGTGTAAATGATAACGTAGGGTGCAAGTAATAGTAAATTTTGATATTTTTTACACAAATACAAAATGATGGTTAATTTTGAAATTAGTGTGGTAACTTAATAAAAATTTAGATGATAGCTTATAGTGCAGCGATGATAAATTTTACATGAATATGATGGGCCTTTTTCATGGATGAATAGGTACGATAAGAAGTGGCTAGGATTTGTGGTAAGAACCTAGATGTATTGGGAGATAAACCTTGTTATTTTTTTCTCTTTTCGTTTCCTATTGCCTTTTGTTGATTTGGGGTAGATAAATTATGGAAATTATGCAATTTCTTTTTTTTTTGGAGACTACTTGCTTTTGACTTTCTGTATCGCCAGAAGAGAATAGAGAAGGCATACACATGAGGCATGTTTGCTCCGTGTCAGAGGGTAACACGAGGTGACAAATGATGTCGGCGTGCTTCATAAAAAAAAAAAAAGAATCAAGTTTAAGACTAGCAGTATACAGGCAACTCCCTAGCCGCGTCCTTTATTAAAGGCAAGTTTGTGTTTTTTACTTTCTGCTGAGGAGTTAACACAGCAGTTGGATAAACAAAGATTAAGATTCACACCGAGGAACATAAACGATACTACTCTGGAATTGTGCAGGCACACTGAATTGAGAGATCGGTGGTCATAAGTCCAAGATAATACTCCCTCTGTCCTCCGTATACAAATATATATATATATATATATATATATATATATATATATATATATATATATATATATATATATATATATATATATATATATATCGCTTTTATTTTTATGATCTTCAATGCAAAATTTTGACTATAATCTATTATCATAATATGTTAACAAAACAATAAAATACATATATTATAAAAGAATTTTATAAGATAAATTTAATAGTATTATTTTCTATGATCAATCTATATACTTTAACATATATTAATAGTCAAAACTTAAAAGGTTTGACCACATGAAGCTCACGATGATCTATATTTGTGAACAATGAAGGTAATACAAGTCTTTATTATTAAAAAAACATCGTTCCACAATATAAACTTATTGGGAAGATTAAAGACATAGTTACTATAATATTTTTACTATATATATTATACTTCAGAACTGAAAAAAAATCAGATCTACCTGCCTCCACTTTTCTGTGTGCTGATCGAGTCCAAGATTCATCGAGCGGATTTCAGCGCACACGGATCACACGAGCACGACTGCAGGAAGGAACAGTGGCATCTGCATCCCGCGGTCGTACTGCCCAAAGTGCCCGAGCTTAGGCAGCCGGCAGGTGGCATTTCATCGTTTTGAGGGCAGGCAGCATCACGAGGCCTGGACCCGAAAGTTAATTGGCGACCATGTGTCCCTGCGGTCTGGTGGCTCGCTGCCAAACATCACGATTCATGCCGCGGGCGCTAGGAACCGGCTCAGCCCCCGTACCGGAGAACGGCGTGGTACGGCGGGTCGTGACATGGGGCTTGTTTGCCTGCAGCTGTGATTTATGGTTTTTGGTTGAAAATTTTAAATTTTAGTTATTTATAGTATAAATTACGGAGAGATATATATTCACTTGTGATTTTGGCTGGTACAGATGTTGGGCTTTTAACGTGTAGATCGTTTAACTTGTAGACTCCGTCTTGAGAAAATACTCCGTTTGAAAGTTAGGTACTATAGCAAAAAACCAAAAGCCGTCAGCCTCGGAGGAAAAGAACATGTCCATGGTATGGTCCCGACCGTTTAGGTCTTATTTAAAAGTGCCGTGCTTTTAGCTTTGATTATGTTCTTTTTGTTGATTATGAAAGAGGTTGAGAGAGTAAAATATACTCACGTTGAGAAATCACTTTGTTCAAAGCGACGTATATAGTGACTTCTACAAACAACTCATAAAAACTGTTGTATACAGTATAAGTATATATTTAGATTTAATTCTAGTAAATTTAATAAAGACGTAGGCATGATATAAAAAGCATATAAATAACTTAACCAACATATAAACACATGAACCTTTTAAGTCATTGAAATGGAAACATATGCCCAAAATATATATCATGTAAGAGTCTAAAATCAGTATATCCACATGTAAACAATGTATATTATTCCAACTAAATGCTAATACCAACATAACATGTATGACCAAATTGAGCATATTAACAAGATTTTGAATGACATATATTGCTCTCAGAAGGCTAGTTACACAAGACTCGTTCTTGGCCACCTCCGCCATGACAAATATTAATCTTGATTATATATGACAGTTATAAATTAGATCTTAAGCTCAAATTAAATCATGCTATCAAAAGAGGCTAACATATCATGAACACAACTTGCAGAGCAATGTGAATGACCCCAAATAAATCTAACATTCAACTATCATGAATTTTATTGATTAGACAGAGTTCGGTAGTTTAGCAAAAGAGACCAAAAACAATCACAGACCACAGAACTAAGGTAACACAGTGAGCAACAAGTAGCATATAGCAATCCTTCAATGATCAGAGCAAATAACAGCAAGCCAATAGTAAGCTCAAGATCAATCTACCATCACATTCATATATAGTTTCAACAATATGTCATTTCATCATTGAGCAATCTAACCCTCACAACTTCTTTGCAAATTATACTCCGAGATTAACCACAGATATCTGATATAGATCAAGCAAAGAAAGTAAGCAGTCGGAAAACTCACAAAGCCGATGATACTCAAAATCACCAAGAAGAAATCATAGCAAGGCACGCCTTAAGGTGTTGTCCCAGAAAACCTAGCACCCTCATGTGCTACAATGAGAGGGCGAGGTGTTCGGAGATACAATGCCTCTTTGCCGATCGACACACAGGAGCCAACAAAGCCGAGGTGAAGGAGATGTCACACAAGAACAGGAGAAGCACCGGCCAAGTGCATCTCTCCGCTGAGCACCAGGGACCTCAAATTACCACCAAGGCTGACAGTTGCCAGCGAAGAGGAGGTCCCACAAACCAAAACCAGAGCCAAATCGGGAAGAAGAAGAAGAAGAAAGAATGGAAGAGATAGTGCTCATGTTTCTCTGATTCATCTCACGGATGGAGGCGGCCTCCTTAAATAGCCGAGAGCAGAAGAGGAAGGGGAGATCGGCTTGGTGGTGTTCAACGACCGGAGCCGAGGCTCCCAGGGCGCAAGTGCCGACAGGACCCCTCACCTTCTGTCGAAGCTGTCGCCGCCACCTGTCCTGGGAGATCGGATCTGGCAAGAGAACCACACGTCGTCGAAGTCGCTGCCGCTCTCACGGAGAGCGGATCAGGCGAGAAGCGCCGCTCGGGAGGAGATGCAGTCTCCTCCCTTTATCTCTTCCAATCGATCCACCGACAGGTGGGCTCCACATTCCCTTTTTTTATTTTTAAATCATGAAATTACTGAAATGCCCCTAGAATTTCAACAAAAACCACCATAAGAAGTCACTCCGCTCTAAAAGCCAACTTCTAAAAGCCATAAGTTGTTTGCAACATGGGATTAAGTTGTTGAGTTGGGCGATACAATAATGGAGTGGATTGGCCGATCAGGCTTGATGCTGCTACTTCTCAAACTTGTGGCCTCGGGGGCTCTTTAGGTTGTATGGATTAGACCGGCATGATTCACCGTCGCTAATTGAGAGATTGCTCGGTCATACAATGAAATGCATCTTCGTTGCTCCATGATTTCATTAGCCAGTTACTCTTGACTGCTAAAGTATCATGTGCTTATAGAAAATAAAGGTTGGGAAAACCACATTAAAATCCTTGGGGTTTTTTGCACTAAAGTCTATAAAATTGATGTCTACAGTCGTAATGTTACCACCGTTGGTCCATCAATTCTCTAGTATTTAAAAGGAGTTGGTGGTGGTGGTTTAATTTCCCATCCTCTCCTCCTTACAAGAAAGTTGTATGCTGACACATGAGCCCATTACGAATCGCCAGAGCACCAAGCACTACCCTACCCAGCCCAACCACCACCTTCTTCTGCTTTTGTGGATTCTCGCGATGCCCAAATTTGCGGATTCTTTGCCGCTTCTTTTTTCTCTCGATGTCTCACCTGTCATGGAGGTGAGCGATTCTTGGTTTCTTGTGCGGTGGAAAAAGTGGTGTTGGAGTTGTAGGGTGGGTTGTAATGGTGTGGCGGTTACTTGCAGGAGGGGAGGAGGACGGTGAGGACCGTGTAGGTGTGAAACATCTCAGATCTGGTGGTGGTTCATCTGCCATCCTACCCCTCCTCTCTAAAAGTTTTGCACCAACGTGTGGGCCTCTCCCATGCACAATTTATCCCTATGCCATGTGCAGCCATGTGGCCAGCTTTTCTCTCGTGATTCCTTCTCTTCCCCTCCATTCCGAACAAACTACACAAAGCAAATCTCTTAACAATCCTAACGAACTCATCTTATCTCCAACTTGAGTTTGGCTGGAGCATGATGCTCACCATGACACCGTGAAGCCACCGTTGCTTACGGATCATGAGCCTCATGATGACATCACTGTCGTTGCGGGCGTTGACGAACTCAAAGTTGCAGTGGCATTACGAGCTATTGGCGAAGTTATCTAGCTAGACGACACCGAGAGTGAAACAGCCGGTGAGGAAGCTGAGTTGGTCGCCCGCGGTCAACTTGTTTGATGCTGATCTAGATGAACAACACCTCCATGCTTATGCCCTCTAGTTGGCCGGTTGACTAGGGCCAGGAGATCCTCGCGATGCGGTGGCTGTACCCAAGCATGTACATGTCACTGACGTGGAACACACAGTCACGGTCGCCATCACTGGAGGGGAACAACTCAAAGGAGCCATCCTGGCGGAGCACTTACAATTGCACGTAGGTGTGGCAGGTGATGAGCACGACAACTAGGGCATAGGTAGCACGACCAAGGACATGGCGCGCATGCGCAGCTAGTGGCGCATGCCAGCTGATATCAGGTATTCACACGCCATGTCCTTGTCCTATGCAGATGTTCTTTGAGGTCGACATACACGGCAGCCTGTGTGAGATCTACATATTCTTTCATTTAGATGTTAAGGCATTAATCACATATATGATGTCCATGACTTTTAGGATCTATGATTAGTTAAGATATGCATGTTGGAGTTGTGCAGCCATGCGAGTTATAATTTGATCTAATCGCTGCAATGCATGGATGCATGCAATGGTGCAACCATGCCAACTTCGCAAATCTCATCATCCCAAATTTTTGGCTAGTAAAAAAAAATAGGAGCCGCCAGTAGATCGAGAAATTTATCTCTGGTCTATCATATGCTTTTAATGTATTCAATATATATGGACAATGAAACAAATCGTACTGTATAGGGTGCGATCTTGCGGGCAGTATTGTGGCCTCATTGGCAAGTGGCATAGCAGGCCGTGAGGAGGCGGCGTCATACTGCATGCACCGAGGGACCAGTTCGGGCACACGTCAACCCACCAGTCCAAGGCTGTGAGTGTACACTAGGGCATAGGCAAGGCAACTAGTGGAGTGTGGTCAAGAGAGCGAGCAACGTGGCCAGGAGTGTGAGCAACGAAGGAGCGACGCCAGTTGGGGCAAAGTTCAACCAAGACAGCAACGGAGCCGAAGGCATGCAACAGGCCGAGTCTGATAATGATGATCATATGTATTGGTATAATATGTTTTTCTGTAGCAAACCACATGTATTGAATTAGCGTTTAAATATAATTCAGAAATGTCTAAGGTAATGTTACAAGTAGCACACCTTGTAGGATTCAAAAATGGTGTGGCACAATGTGTTAGCTTTTCAGAAAACATTGCGATGGCATGCCACCAAGATTGCCATGTCGGTGTGGAGACCTATTTGTTACTATAAATTGTAGAAGGATAGACAAACTCACGATGTAAATGTATGGGCATTGCGAAGATGTGAAAGTAAGTTAAGCTGAGAAGATACTCAAGTAAGAGGGCTACTATTCAACGATCGCTCATCGCTATAATGCAAAGCAGCACTACACCTGCCACCATCATGCCATCTCCTCCTCACAAACTAAACTTTTAGCTAGTATGTGGAGAAACTTTCAATTTGTAAAAGTTTTAAATGATTAATAACCAAACTTTCAAATGAAAAATTCAAAAAATTTCATTAGAAATTTTCAGATTTCACCCCTATCGAAAGCACTTTCACACCTTGATTGGTGATGAAGGAGAATATGGCTTTCCATCATGTCCAATGCTAGTGGCGGTGTAAAGTAGCCAAAACGATGAGATTTAGGGTTCCCTTACCGGTGAACTCTCCCAGCTGCTCCTCCCCCACAGTGGTGCATGGCGGTGTAGGATGTCAATGCCGATAGCAAGACTGCAGTAGCCCCTTCGATCTTCATTTCGACATCTCATTGTCTTGGTTACTAGTGAGTGGCGATGGTAGCATGGAAAAATCTCACTGGTCTACTCGGTATGTCGTTAGCGGTAGGATCGAACAAGTTGAAGTTGAAGGATAGTCAGATTTAGATGAGGGTAGCGATTTGCGAAAAGGGCGGGGAAATGCGATGGTGCACTCTCATCACAAAGAAAAAGGAAAACGGACTGAAACCAAAGATGCCCCCTCGTAAAGTGCCAACACATCTGACGACTTGCGCATGATGATTGAAGCATCTGGCGGTTCTTAGGGGTGTCCACTGGATTTATTTCGAGCGGATATCAATGGAGCAACAAAATTGCCTTTTCGCCCTCTTCCTCCTCCTCCTCAGTGGGTCCCCTCCCTGCCTGCAATCTTGAACTATTTACGTATTTGGCACTGTAGTCACTTTTTTCAATTTTGGCCCCCAAACACCCGTTTTTGCAAAATGTTGTTGTCCCCGAGCTCGAAAGGTGCAGCAGTCGACACCTGTCACCTACCGTACCTAGAGAGCTTAGTAGGAGCTGGTGCGCATGGTACGCGAAGCGAGCATGGGAAAGCACGATGCGAAGCGGTGATAGGCAGGCGCCACCGAGCATTGCTGCACTCGGTGGGTGGTCGGGGTTAGGGGCTTGAGGGTCGGGCGCAAGAAGTTTAGCTTTTTGTAACTAGGTGAATACCTGTGCAAACTAGTTAAAAATGCATATTTTGATACACATTAAGAAATTCTATTATGCATACACTGTTTTTTTCATGTGTGTGTAGAACTTTTTTAGGAAGGTGCAAGGGGGTTCGGAGGGGCAGATGAAATACCATCACCAACTTCCTGTGTTAAGTAGTAGATATACGTTATTGCAAATAGTTATCACAATAGACCATGTGTAAGCCGATAAAGCACTTCACAATGAAGGTACGAATTACATGGTGCGTAGGGTTTAGTTAGGTGCGTATGTTTGCCTTACTACTCATACAATACAAATAGAAACATGTGCGAACTGTCAACCCCACTGCAGCTAAGATACATGTATGCCTTTTATAAGTCATAGTTACAGCAACTCGTCATACATATTTGGATCAATCGGTGCCTTTCCCTTCTCTCCTTTATGGGCTTTAGCCCTCGCGACCCGAGCCTAGTACTCGACTTCCATAACTTGTATAGATTTGTCCAAGTTAAAAATAACCTGACGTTGAGTGGGAGCTTCGGGGACAACCGGCATCCTGGCTTTTTCCAATGTCATCTAGGGTGTAAGGATTCCAGTGTACGAATCTTTCTGGCGCCACCGAATAGTTGAGCACGTATTTTTGCTCAATTAATGCTATGTCGTACACATTCGGGCTGTCAATCAATTAAAAAAAGTAGCTACGCTTCGTAGTATGCCGGCATGGACGTAGTGGGTTAAATATATGGGGAATGAAACATGCAATGTAAAATGCTAATTCGTGCTTACAAGAACTTCGCCACATGTGTAGTGTGCTCGTGCGACAGTTGCCAGGTATGTGGACTGAATGATATGTGTTGGATTGTCGCAGTCACACTGCGGTCGTAAAAACTCCAGCGACATGGGTTCATACTTGTAAGAATTATCAGGGTATGATTTCTTCTTCTTAGCCATCCACTTTCTCTTGTGTAGCATCTTTCCATAGTTTGACATCCCTATCAGTAGCGCAGTGATGTCCTGTATCTCTTCTCTCCTCACCCTCTCCTCTTCCCCTAGTTTTGAGATCAGCCCGATCGGAGTCTTGTTTCTGGTCGAGGGGGCTTGCTAGATTTTATAGGGTTGATTGTGTACTATTCGAGAGTAAAACTCATATATGTTGTCATTTCATTTGAGAAAACTGGTATGTTCTCTCACTCGCTGCCAAAAGTTGGCATGCACTGTCAACTCGCTATGAAAAGCTGGTATGTGTTGTCTATTCGCTGTGAAAAGCTGGTATATGTTATCAAATTATGAAGGAAAGCTGGTCATGCTGTGAACTCGCTGCGAAAAGGTAGTATGTGATGTCAACTCGCTGCGAACGGCAGCACAATTACTGGGCAAATAAAACAACAATCTAATGTCGCATTGCTGCATCGTCACCGACGCGACATGGATTCCCTCAGCGCCAGCAGCCAAAACGACCAGCAAAATTGGCCCTTGCTCGCTTGCCGGCGCTCTTTGCCGACCACCTATCTAGCAACGACTGCTCGATAGCGTCTTCCCGTGCAGGTGCAGCTCGGTAGGCAATTACAACTCAGCAGCGCCCGAGCCTGCCACCTGCCACGTCCACGATGTGCCCTCCCACGCTCGCTCCGCCTACTGCGCGTGCCGACTCCTGCTGAGCTCCTTAGGCGCGATAGTAGGGTCAGAACGAGCCGAGCTCGAGCGAGCTTAGCCTTCCGTGCTCGGCTCGGTAGAAACTCGAGCCGAGCTCGAGTTGGGGTCCGAGCTTGAACCTGGGCTCGAGCTCGGCTCGGTCTAAGCTCGAGTAGGCTCGAGCTCGAGCGAGGTGAAGCTCGATAACAATTAAAATAATTTATTATGCACTATTTTTCAATAATAAGAAAATTTGAAGTTCGAGCTCGGCTCTAGTAAGCTCGATAACAATCAAAATAATTCAAATATACACTAATTTTCAACAATAAGAAAAGATCGAGCTCGAGTTCGGCTCGAGTAAGCTCGGTAAGAATTAATATGTATTACTATTTAAGCTCGAATCGGAGCTCGCGAACTATTCGAGTTCGGCTCGATGAAGCTTGCGAGCTTGAGATCAAGCTTTTGGGAGTACTAGAATTGAAATAGTTACTAAAATTATATGTGTCGTTGTATTAATATTATCTACTAATATCTTAAAAATACATATACAAACTATTAACCGTATTTTTAAAAAGAAGATGCCATAGCCTTCATGTGGCCGCTACCGCTAATGCAACGGAATACTAAAAGAGGGTGATAAATATCAACAAACGTGATCCAAAACCATATCATGAACATCAGTTTTATCTTACACGCATATTTTGTACGAGGATTGAATAGATATTACTTTCAATATCTGTAATAGATGCTAATCTTATCGAGATTTCGAATGGCTTATATGAATGCAATAGAAAGGGTTATGATAGGCTTAATTGTGTAGCAAGCATACATGACCCTTAATTGTGTAGCAAGCATACATGACCTTGGTCAAGAACAACATCAAAAATTTGACAAACCGACGTGATCATGTTGCAATAGTCTGAGCTGCACTTTGCCGACAGAAACAATATCAACTTTCTTGATCCAGTCAAATGGCTGAAAAGGAGGTAGAAAGAATTTTCAGTCTTGGAGATGGTGGCACTAAACTCTAAACCTAATAAAATCATGGATTGAAATGAAAAAATGCAGAAGAAAACTCATTAACAACAAAACTTAAAATCGAGAGTGCAAACAACACACAAAATATCTAGATGCAATAAGTTATCTCCTATTTATTCATATCTAGCTCACCCAGATGACAATCCATCCAAGGTAACTATCTCAGGCTCAACCTGATGACGACCACCAAACAGGCCATTCGTCTAAGATATGTGCCATGCTCAGATGGGATGCATAACAAGAAGGAAAAGCAAAGCATTGGGCCATTGTCAGAGCTGTTTATTATCCTTCGGTTTTTCTCAATAAACAAAGTGCTCCATAAAGTTGCCCCAGTACCAACGAAATTGAATTAGCATGTCTTACGGGGTCAAATTGGCGCCTGTTTACCACAGGCTTTAAGTTAGGGTCGTTTGGACATGTGAGACTTGATGCAAGTAAAACGTAATTACCAATTTACCATAAACTGAAGTGGTCAAAAGAGAAAAAAACACTACAAAGCTAGTGGCCGACCTTCAATAGTTCTTTGTTCAAAATAAACAGAACAGCTTTGATATACTTCATAGTTCTCATTTCCTTTTGTTGTCCATAAGCATGCTTTATTAGTTTAATAAAGAAAGGCTGCAAAACAAGCAAATATGATTAGACGCAACACTAAAAGAAACAAAAAAAAATGCCGACAAGAAAGTTTTAGAGACAGAAATCAACTAAACTTCATTTAATCATATTTTCCGTCCGCACAATCTTTAAACTCATCGTCAAAGTTGAATATCATACCTGCAATTTTGTGGCACCCTCCATGCCAATGTCCTCAATCTTTTTAAGCTTGGTGGCAAGGACAAATAACTCCTCCAATCTTCCATCATAATCCTTAGATCATGAACCTTGCTCCGCAGGCCAATGCAACAGTTAGCATGCATAGTGCAAACCTTGTTTAGATCTCTGCTAGGTTCACAGAATCCGCCAAAATATGCAGTACTTAAAAACTTAATTGTCAGTCCAATGTCAGCAACATAAGGATCATGCTTAATAACATTGAATACATCCTGATCATGGTAGCCAGGATATCTCAATCGTGATGAATACCAGAAATTGTAAAACTCTATGCTTCGTTCATTTGATTTCACATAATTGAAGCCTTCATTAGCAATGTTTCTCAAGTCAGTTGAATTTCCGACATAGTGGTCGCAAGCAATCTGAAAGTCGCCATCGGGATATAAATGAGGAAATGGATTGCGAAACCACATTATGTCCGCGTCCTGAAATTTATCGAAAATGAAAGATAGATGAAGCCAGACCACCAAAGCACCTCCATTTCACTTACAGTTACTGGGGCACTCACATGCATGAATATATATCAAGGTGACTGGGTTAATGTATAACAGAATTTACCGAGAATATGAAGCTGTAACCTTTTTCAAGAACCAGCCGCAAGAAATCTAGCCTTTTCCACATCATCTCCAGATACCCAGAAGTCAAGAACCTCTTCTCTTCAGAAAAATCCACACCCTCAGTTCCAAGAGCAAAGCAATAGGGATGAATCTTGACACATTGTTTGTATGCAGTCCAATCAAATGCTATAATGACAAGATGTTTCAAGAGTGAACTTGTTCTAACACCAGAGCGAAAACTATCCATGAAAAGGTTTAACACTGAGCCAGGAGAAGCCCATGCAGCATTAAGTGTAGTCAATATAACTGTATTATCTCCCATTGAAGCCTTCTGCAGGACTCGCACAAGTTTGAGATCTTCACTGTCCTAGAAGGGTCGTCATATTAATTGAAGACCAACGAATAAAACAAGGAAGTTCACTGGTTAGTTATAATTTGCAATGTAATGAGGTAAAAATATGCGTGCTACTTAGGGTTTCTTGGGGAGCAGGCCTTACCGCAAATTTTGATGGGGGCCTCGAGAAGCATGTTGGGCTGGGAGAGGAAGACGTCCTTGGCGGCGGCGCAGAGCCACCGGATCTCCGAAATGGCGTCGGAACAGCTGCGGAGCGCGCCAGTCCTGCGGCCGGGAGAGCATCATGCGGGCCTCAAGGAGCCGCAAGATGACGCCGTCAGCCGCCGTCGTGCCCATCGGCCGGAGCGAAGCAAACCCTAGTTATAATTTGTGTTCTATCCGTGCCGATCGACGGAAAGGCGACTGAGGGAGCGTGCAGGCGGTGCGACAACTCGGTGAGACGAGAGTGTGGCCTCGCGAAGATATAATGGAGGCGGCGGTGCGGGGTGGGAGGGAGGGAGGAGGCGGCGGCGACGCAGGTGGGAGGGAGGAGGAGGTCGCGGCCGGGTGGGAAGGAGGCGCGGCGCGGGGGGGAGGAGGAGGCGGCGGGCGCGGAGGAGGAGGGGCGCGGGGAGGAGGAGGCGGGAGATGCGGAGAACAGGGAGAGGGACGGGGAGAAGATTCGGGAGGGACGTGGGAGAGGAGGAGGCGACGGCGAGGGGGCGTGGAGGGAGGAGGCGGCGGCAAGCGGGAGGAGGAGGGGAGGCGGGAGGAGGAGGCGGGAGACGGGGAATGGGGGAGGGGAGGTGAGGAGAAAACCGCGGGGGTGGGAGGAGGACCCATGGGGGCGGAGAACGGGGAATGGGGAGAATGAGGCCCAGGTGAGGAGAAACATGTCTGTGAGGAGGGTTTGGGAGAAGAACCAACTACAATTAGTAGAGATTTGCTAGGGCGGAGAACGGGGGTCTGAGGCTACGGTGGGAGAATAAGGCCCACATGTCGGCTTAAACCCTTTACCTCATGTCTCGTGAGGAGGGTTTGGGCCAGGTGACTTGCTATATTTTTTATAGACTGCCACCATCGAACAGGCCCTAATTCTACTGTGCCTCGAGGTCACATTGAGCTAACTTGGGTTGGACAATTACCAAGGTATTGGTGATGTTACCAAGAATGTTGTGAAAAAGCACCATGTTGGAAGGTAGGCTTGGACGCTCAAATCGAACGGCAGCTCTAATAAGAAACTATAAAAGTGGAGCATTGTATTTTGAAAAAAAAACGAAAGAAATGCATCTTGCTACGAGGTGTATTCATATTAGATTTTGCGATAGCTCTTGATTGCGGCTAAGTGGTTGATAAATAGTAATGATCGATGAATAGTAGTGTACGTAAGAAAGACGGTACAACGAAGACACTACAGCATTCGAACTGCTATGTGACTTACGAGATTATGATATAATAAAATATAAAGTATATTATAATATTTAAAACGAAAAATAGTTAGGATAAGAAGCACGAGGTCGCCTAGAAGAGAGAACAAAGGCAGTCTAACATGGGCCCAATCCAGGCATCCCTGGCACCGTCGTATGGCACAGGCCGACAGTCACATTGGGCAGGGTGGGCGGGCGGGCTTGCCGGCCGCCGTGGCATCCGGGCTGATCGCACGCTCGGGCGGCCTGTTGCATAGGACGTTAGTTAGGCCGTCCGCGCAGCCGAGATTCTCGTCCGCAAGAGACACTGGGCCATGACGTTGTGGGCGGCCTAAGGAAGTAAGCAAATGATTTGCCTGGCTGGCCACCCCGCTAGCCTTCCCAAGAGTTCAAAACCAGGCTCGCCAGCCCAGCAGGCTACTGGGATCTGCCCTACCCGCCTGCCACTTTCGTCCTCAAAATCCACATGGAACCACCCTGTATGGCACAGGCGAGCTGCGCCGTTCGTGCGGCCGCCGGTTCGGCCTGGATCGACAAGAGTAAAGACGCCCAAAGACGGCAATAAAAGGGCAGGGCGGTGCACGGGTGCGACGTCGGAGGCTGCGGTGGGCGAGGCTCTGCGATACAAAGGTACACGACGTGGCGAATATCGCTGTTTTCGCAGGGGCAACGCGACGAGACTCGAGTGTTCGGACGCCGACCCCTCGTGTACCCGTCCCAAGCAATTTGGGGCCACCCACCGTCGATCCCACGAGGGCACAGTAAGCGCCGCGACACTTGTCATCAGTGCAATGGTGAGCTTACTCATTGCACGTACAATGATATAGATGTGGTCATGGGTATATATACAGTGGCGGACCCAGAAAAAAAATCTAGGTAGGACGAAATCTAGTGGACCCAGGAAAAAACTAGGTAGGCTAAAGTTGAAAGCGTGAATTAAACAGTACTACCCAAATCCCAAAAGCAAAACAATCCACAATCAAACTATGTTGCAATCACACTAATAAAAGTACGTGATACAAAATAGAAACAACAACTACAATTCGTATGTTAACATATGTAGATAACTGAAGGACAATGAAAAATACCTCACTAATGAAGCTTAATCCACAATTGTAAATGGGCTGTAAAACAAACAACCTGTCATTTGTGAAAGATAGATAAATCAGTAGTGTCACAATTCGATAATAGAATATAAAATATGCAATATAAAAGAAGACAAAAAATATACCAGTAAATAACTAAGTATGTCTAGGAGAACGAGGCATTTTCATTCTTCGAGTTTTCATGTCTTGAAATCGTTTCTTGATTTTTTCACGATCAAGTCCTTTGAATATCTCTCGCTCGATATAGCATACCATCAAATCATTAAGCCAATCATCGGACATCTTATTACGCAAATCGGTCTTGATAATATTCATAGCCGAGAAGGCTCTTTCAACCGATGTCTTCGCCAATTTAGTAGCAATGCTAACTCGATGAGGCGGTAGACCAATGGAAATGCAATATGCCTTTCAGTTTCAACCAACTTCACGGCCAGACTTCCAAGATCATGACAAGTAACAAAATCATCAATTCTTCGCACATGAAGAATGAAGGTTTCAAGTTGATCCTTGATAGCCGCACGATCAGAAATAGAGAAATCTTCATCATAGATATCCGCAAGTCGAGCAATATTATCCACATTGAACTTTGAAAAGGAGTCTCTTGGATCAAGACAAGAAAAACATACAAGTAACTCCGAAGATACCTCATTGAGCGATGATCCATCTCATTGGTAATAGCATCAATGGCGAAAGAAAGTATCAACACGATAATGATGGTCTTGAGTGGTGTGATCCCACCCTCCTTGATCGGCCCCATCTTGGAATCGCTTCATCCATATTTGGCACTAGAATCTTATTTTCATCACAAAATTTTTAACTTCAGAATAGTGGCTCCCAACCATGGTTCCTCGATTGGTCAACCGTGTTTTGACATCAACAAGCAATGACATGGCCAGAACAATATTTTGATCCTTCCTTTGCAATACAAGAGATAATTCATTTGTAATGCGAAGCACTTTCAACATCATCTTTAATATGAACACAAAATTAAAGTCTCCATTATATGCAACAAACCTCACGCCTTAGATGGATTACGCCCATCTTCGTGCACAATGCCTAGCACATCTCATTCGCATCCCACATAGTCTCAATACGGATTAAAGTTGCATAATGAGAACCCCATCTAGTGTCTCCGTGTCTTGCCAAGCTAGTTTCTTGATGCTTACCTCTTCCTGAAAAATCTCACCACTCTCCAACTTACTTAAAATATTTTGACGATGCTTGTCTAGCAATACATCCTTCCTCTTGCAAGATGCACTAGTAGTGGTCACAATCATAGTGACATACTCAAAGAAATCATTAATAGATGAACAACAACTTGTGACAAGAACCACTACCAATCAGAATCGATGAGCAAAGCAATGAACATAAAAGGCATATGGGTTCTCATCACGAATCAATTTTGAAGGTCGTTGAATTCACCCTCATATTTGAAGCTCTGTCGTGCCCTTCCCTCGGAGTCTAGCAATAGGTAAACTATGTGCACCAAGTATCCCAATCAAAGCTCTCTTCAATGCATCTGATGTTACCTCTGTGATATGTTGGAGACCCAAAAATCTTTCTATGACCTTGCCTTTGTTGTTCACAAACCTGAACGGCAAATGATACAATTAGTTGAGTATAACAATGCAAATATTAAAAACTGAGAAAAGAATCATAGAACTAACCTCACAATTACAGCCATTTGTTCTTTGATTGATATATCACGAGATTCATCAATAAGAACCGAGAAAAGACCATTTCAATCTCTTCCTTTATCACTTTGGTAACCTCCTGCACAATATTTTGCAAGTTGCTTTTGAATCTTTGGACAAGTCATCCGGCATTCGCAGGACATAGCTCATCAAATGAAAGTTTGACTTCCTCCTTCCTTTCTTTGTACCAATCAATCATCTCTAGAAAATTGCCCTTGTTTAAGGAAGAAGAAGATTCGTCGTGTCCACGAAATGACTGACCTTGCCTTAGGAGAAAACTTGCACAATCTAAAGATGCATCACACAATTTCATATTTTATTTCGCTTCCTTGCTATAAGACATAATCTTATGTGACACACTCGACCTTTGATTCTTAAATTGCCGCATGCTTTCCTTGCCTTATTGTGAATACTACTAACCCCACCAACATGATCAAGATATGATTTGTATTGATTCTTCCAATTGTTATACCCTATTTTGGTGAAGACATCATGACCAAATTGTTCATGTAAAGGTTCATGCTTGAAAAGGAAGCAATAAAAGCAATAGGCGCATCTTCGCAACACTATATTCCAACCAATCGTACTTTTTAAACCATGATTCACGAAAGGCTCTAAGATCATTTCCATATGTTTTACGTGGGTAGTTATGACCAATTGGTTAAGTAGGCCCCTTCAACAAATAAGCCCTCCTCACTTGATCTCTAATGTCGGGATGAAAATCATCAAGCGGTATACGAAGTCCCGGATCAACAATGATGTGATCCGGGTTGAATTCCTTAATACCTTCATCCATTTGTTGCAGTTGTTCAGCTGTAGCCTCTTGTTCTTGTGGTCGTTGTTGTGCTTGGACTTGGTTCAATTGTACTTCAAGTTGAGATTGTGCATGTGCGGCCACCATTCCGCTTTCCTTGGTAAAATAGCTTTTCAAATCCTTTCTATTCATTTCGAATTTGAACAAGCCTCAAGTCATTTGTTTCGAGAGGTAAACATTTGCTAAATTAGAATTTGTTGTACCTTTATAAAATAGAACAGTAGAAGACTAAAAGTAATATATAAACTCAGAAGAAAATTACCTCCGTCTGCACTGCCCCTGCTTCTCTCAAAAAATGGTCAGTCCGTCCGGTGTTCCCCACCCCACGCCAGACTCGGCCCTCAGTCCTCACCGAAAATCCCGAGTCCCCGCCTCCACTGCATCGCGCCTCCTCGGCTCCTCCTCAAATCCGTCTGCGCCTCCTCAAATTGCCGACGCCGACGCCTGACCCGACGCCCGACCCCACCGACGCCCGACCCGCCTCAAATCCACGGGCGCCGCCTCCTTCCGCTGCTCAGCTCGCTGCCTCCTCCTCCTGCTCGCCACCGCCACCGCCGCTCCCGCCCCCCGACCACCGCCTCCCGCCTCCCGGCCCTAGCCCTTGGGGCGCCGCATGCCGCGCTGCTCCTCCGACTCCTCCGCTGGCGCCGCGCTCCTGCGTCCTCAAACTCCTCCTTTGGCCGCGCCGCCCTCCTCCTCTCTCGCCGCCGGGATCTAGGTTTGCTTTGCCGCTTGATGGATCATTGGTCCGTCCGTACATTCTCTGTATAGTGTACATTTCATTTTGGGCCGTGTGTTTGTCGCTCGACTTGGGACACCGGCCGGGGCGGTGTGTTTCATGGCGGCGGCCGGGGTTGTTGGTTTGTGCTTCCACCGGGTTTGCTTGGGCTTGAAGCTTGAAGGCGGTCCGGCACAGGGGTGGGGGGTACCCACCAGCGAGGGAGCTCGGGCGCCGCCGGCACGCCTGAAGGCGGTCCGTCCATATATATATATATATATATATATATATATATATATATATATATATATATATATATATATATATATATATATATATATATATATATATATATATATATATATATATATATATATATATATATATATACTTATATAATAGATCGTTTATATAATTACCTTGTAATGTCTTTATATAGTTAACAAATTATTTATATAGTTATCTATATAATATTATACTTAGTAAAAATTATCTTTAATATCATCAGTTAAATGGCAATACTATCTTTCTTTTTTCTCTTTTTCCTCCGTATTATATAAAATACTATATGGCATAGAGCTATAAACATGTAATATGTAACATTATATATATGTCCTTATGAGCGGTTGAGAGAAAAAGTAAGCGGTCGCCGTCGCGCGCGTTGCCGGCCGCGACAAAGTTGCAAACGCGACCCTAATAATGCTCGGGTAGCTAGGGGGTTGGGCCGTTACGATGTGGTGTGCCACAAGCGAGCGCGTACGTGTACACTCCTTGTGGTGACGTGGACAGCCATGCTAGCGATCGGAATGTCGTACGTCCTAGCTTGCTGAATGCTAGCTATAGCTACCCGGCCGGTCGAGTGTCGACCATTCCTCGTCGTTTCACCGTCGCAGCTCCATTATTGATCAGTGAAAGACTAATGGAGTAAATAGTAACTTGTAGGTGACAGGCAGAGATTTTTCGTTGCATTTTCCATACGACGAAAGAATGAACGCGCGTAAAATAAGGTTCACGGGTTGACCAATTTTGAGGCAGCTTCCTCTTGTTGAATCCAATCCAACCCAGACTGCTTCGAGACTGTAGGACCGAAGATGTCAACGGAAAAGGTGAATGGTATCTTAAAAAATTTCCTAAGTATTCACCAATCATTTACGTCGATAGCTACAAAGTTATAAAGATTCGGATAGAAAATATACTCAAAATCAGAAGAAACTTAGAGCTGAACCACTATGCAAAATTTGCAGTTGCGGCACTACTGCAACCGATGGGAAGACTGAGTGGTCTAAAAACGACTTATGTGGTCGATGATCAGAGAACGGTCGAAAACCAACGTGATCGAGTTACGACTCAAGTGATCAGCAACCAGAGAGCGGTCAAAACCAGCTTGGTCGATGACCAAGAGCTGTGGTCGAAAAATCAATCGTGTAGTCAATTACCTGAGTAGTCGTAACAATCGGAATATGACCAGAGTGGTCTATGACCAATGAGTGATCGAAACCAAAGAGGTCGAACCAAACCGAACCTCAACCAGTGAGGTCGACGGCCAATGAATGGTGAAAAACCAAAGTGGTCAGAGAACAACACTTACGGTACTACCGTTACACAGCCTGCGGTACTACCATTTCTCCCTTATGAACAGAGATTTCAGCCCAACCGCAAGATCATAAATCCACAAAACTTTCGATCGATTGAACCAAAAGCCGTGAAACTTTACATGCATATTTCTTAAAGTCTCAAGAAACTATTCCATTCCTGGATCGAAAAAATCCATGACAAATTTGAGACCTTTTTGCAATTTAAAGCAGCGCACACCAACTAAAAACTAAAAACCAAATCGATAATCCGATCTTACTCGTGGGTAGAAAATAGCCAAGATGGCTTTGAGCACGTTCCCACATATCACAGCAAACAAGATCATTGAATCAATCCAAAAACTCTTAGATCAAGAAATCACCCGATTAGGCTAAGAACGAGCAAAAACAGGGTTTCTTAAAAATTCTACTATTGAAGTGCCTAGATGATTGAGGTCGATCTCAAGAGATTTTCTCCATCTCGTTCATGTCTTTAGCACAACAAGATCAAGAGAAGGATAGAAAAGAGATCAAACCAACCGAAACAAGAGCAACTCAATCGACTAGATGAATTCAAGAAGGGTTGAGAGAAGAGAGAAAAATCAACTCAAAACCAGAACAAAATCAATAAGACAAGAAGATACACAAAAGGTAGATCAAAGATTAATGTATTGCTCACTTGAGATAATTGGTTTTATAGCCACTCCACCTAGGAGGACAGAGCTCTAAACCTATAGTGCGCGCACACACACATACACACACTCTAACCTATCTCCCATGGGAAGGAGGAGGAGCTAGCCACCAAAAGGCTTAGCCAACCTTCTCAACCCCTAGCTCTTGCCTCTTCTCTCCTTATATAGACTCACAACTTGAACCAAAACCTAATGGATCCACTCATTAGGCCAAACCAGGGATAATCCGTTAAACCCACCTAACACCGGATATTACTCACGCACGCTTCTCTGGTATTGAGCAATTTTACCAAAATGCCCCTCTACCGCTTTCGATGAAGCTTCCCGCTTCCTTTTCCATGAAGTATCGCCCATGCTTTGCCATCTTCCACGTGGCTCCAATGACTTGCCACCAAGCCTCACGTATCTGGATCTCACCGAACTGTCCTCGCTTGCAAACAACCCAAGTCACTTGTCTCACCACATACTTCTTGCACATGACAACACCCAGCTTCCTTGACTGTCTAGACCTCAACTCCTCACTGAGTCAAGTCCTGGTCCACCTAACTATTACCCGTCATGTCCACCACCAGTAGCTCTCGCTCCGGTTGCCGTCATCCCGGCTTGCAACCACCACGCAAGTCTCAGTCATCTTCAACGTCTCCCGACCATTCTAGACCTCAGCATCACTCCGTGCCTAGTCTCGGTCCTCATACGCCTCACCATGACCTAGCCTCGAAGTCCTGCAACCAATACAAACAAGCAAATCGTAGCATAGCACTGCACGATACACAAAGACACCGATTTGTGCAATTCATCCATACAATGCACAATGCAAAATGTATGCATCTAAATTACTGATCATAAACTTAGGACCAAACAATAAACCCATGTGCACACTAGCAACAACATCCAGGTCAAACCATGACAAAAACCCCAAGAATTCCAGAGAACAAGCTCAGACCACCGAGAGAAGACAATCTGACTGTCAAGCACAGGCCAGTCAGACCACTAGCTGGTCTGATACGAATACTCGGGTGCTCAAAAAACGAGACACTCGAAGCCAACGAGTACCTATCATGAAGCCTACAATCACTGATCACAAAGGCTTACGACTACCGGTTGCAGAGGCTTATGACTAACGATCGCAAAGGCTTACGACTACCGAACACCGACCAGGCAGTAAGCTATGGCCATCAAGTACCGAGACCTCTCGACTACTGAGTACCGAGTCCTCTCGACTACAGAGTACCTTCGATCTCGCTCTTCGGACTACTCAGCAAAAGGTCGTTCGGACCGCCCGACTACAAAGTCATAAACTTCAAATGCTCTAGTACTCACAGGCTAGACGAACTCGTAAGCCATGAAGTTGTCAGACAAAATGCGATATTTTGCAAAATCCTCAAAAACCAAACTCAAACTCTACAAAAACTCTAATCCAAAAGTCAATTACTCATCACAATCATAGATGACGTCCACATGATCTCACAGAGACTACCTAGGGAGCTCGCTCGTTCTGTGTGTAGCCGTAATAGTTAGATTGGTACGACCATTATTTCTCGGTGTAGGCGGACTACCGTTTGCTAGAAGCATAAGGCTTTGTTTTTTTGGATTTTGGCTTTGGTTTCTTAAGAAGTTGAAACAAACGGGACAACTTTTCCAAACGGTTTTTTCGAGTCCAAAACAATATGCGTTGTTTGTGTCAACATCTCCGGCTCTCGCCATCTCGAAAGGTCTAAACAAAAGTCATCAGTCGCAACAAAAAAAACAGGGCCTTTGATGTGTCATATTATTTTAGAACCCTAACAAATTACTTACGAGAAAAGAATCAAATCACAATACGGACATCTTATTACTCCCTCTATTCTCTTTTACTTGGCGTCCTAAAATATGTGCCATTAAACTTTCTCAAGTTTGATCGTCCATAGGTTTAAAATTATCTAGATTGGCTAAATAAAATTATATTATTAGATTTATCTTAGAAATATTTTTATGATTTTATAATTTTATTGATACATCTTAATATAAAGCTATAAAAATGTCAATGTTGCATCTTGAAAAGGTTAAAAAGACAAGTGAAGAAGAACTAAGGGAGTATCAGATAGAGGCATTACTGTTGGCGCGTCGCTTGCAAGCTGAAACTTGGTGGTTGAATTACTATCGAATGAAATTGCGTGAGATCTCCGGCAATCCATTCTGGGCAACAAGAAAGCTGCTTAGCTTGTCCGGCGCTACTGTGCAGACCTGCAGTATGTCTTGGTAGATTAAAACTGTAAACTTCAAAAGTATTGCATCAAAATACTCTTATAATTAAAAAGTTGACGGAACTAAGGGTGTCTCGCCCTGTATGTGTTTATAGAAAAAAATTCCTACACGTCGTTGACTCTTCGTTTAATCCCAATCTGTCATTGAATAATTTTCTCTATAGATGCCATTGACTTACAAAATCTTAACTCTTTATGCCATTGCCGTCAATGTCTTTACCATTAACTAAAAAAAACATATTAGTTATTTTGTAATGCCCATCAGCCCTCTTTCTTCCTCCTCTACCCTCGTTCTCGGGTGCGTTCTTTTGATTTATGATTTTTGAATTCTAACTATTCGGAGAGACATTACGCAGAGAGAAACAGACGTATGCGATTTTGGTCGGTATAGCTAAACTCGATATAGTATCTATTACAATCTACCTATAGACTCCACCTCAAAAAGACGCACCGTTTAAAAGTTAGTTACTGTAACAGAAAGTGATGACAAAGCTAAAACCAAAAAGAACATAGCCTCCTCACTTCTCTCTCTCGTGTCGTCAACATTCCTAGCCGGCGTTGCATCTATTGGACTCCTAAGGGCAATTGGGTAATTTCTCAATTTGAAAAGAAAATAAAAGAAGAAAAGAGAGAGATGGTCCCACCTATCGGTGGAATAGAGGAATAGATAAGGCCATCGGCCTTATCTCTTGTGTGCGGCCAACGGACTCGGGCGTGCGGCTCCCTTGCGATGCGGAGGCTTGAGGCGGTGACGGCGCTAGAGGCTCCAACGGCCTTTGTGCTTTAGCACCTAAAGCGCCAGCCGTTGGCAGCAGCCGCGTCGGCTCCATCGCCTGCCCCTCCTATTTAAGGCGACCTCCCCTCTCCTCTTTTGGAACCGAACGCAGTGAGTCTTCTTCCCCTTGATCTCCTACTCCTCTCAGCTCGGTCTCAATTTGGGCTTTGGGGCAGCTGATCCTCCATGCTCTTCTCCGGTGCCGGTGGTTGTGCAGTCCGAATTGCCTCCTCTGGGATTTTCCCGTGTGGTTTCCTTGTGTCATCTCTTTGGGATCTGGCAGGGAGGAACTTTGGGGATTTTTCCAGTGTGGGTTGCATTCGTTTTGTGTCAAGTTGAGAAGGAGAAATTGAGTTGTGTTCTCGGGTGCTCTTGGCCAAGCGCTTGTCGGTCTTGTGCGGCATCTTCCCCAACCCTCGATTTCAACCTTTGGTGATCCGAAGTTTGGAGATTGGCACTATATCTCCGTCTACCTCATCTTCTTGCGCGGCATAGTGAGGTGTTTGGTTTTCTGGGACAACGCTGCGTGCGTGCCTTGCCTTGTCCGATTTCTTCTCGGTGACTTCGAGTGTCACCAGTGTTGTGAGTATTTCGGCTGCTTACTCTTTGCACTTTGCTTCATATATCAATTCTGTGATAGCTCAATGATGAAAATGGTCATATACTGAAATTGGATTGTTCAAACTTGAGCTCTAAAGTATTGCTTTTGCTGGCATTTGTTCTGAGTTTAGCAGTTAGTTACTTTCAAAGTGATTACATATATTGCTCTATTATCTCTGGATTTCATATTATATGCAGCTCTGTTAGCCAATTCGGCTTGTTGCTGAACTTGTTAAAATTGTGATTCTATACTCTGAAAGTTTATCAAGTTGTTAGTCTAATTGAAGTGATGTCTTGTGATCACCTTACTTTGCCTTTCTGTTGGCCAAAAGTATAAACTGTTGTTAGTCTGATATCAAGTTTGATAGATTAATAAATTATTATTTAGAGCTCAAAGTTTAAATCACTTTTATCATATTCAATTAGTGAAGAGCATAGACTATAGTAGCAGGAAGGCCAATATTAAATATTGAGTAACCCTACCTCTGAGAGCAATAATCTAAACACAAATTTGAGCTTTATGCTAATTTTAATAGTCCACATGATCTTCGTTTCAAGCATATTAAACTGTTTAAATGGCTTGATGAATTTACATATGTATATGTTGATTTTGTCATTTAAATGGTGCAGGAATTATGCTTTAGATCATTTATGTTTTCCTAGAATTAAATCTGAATTCATGCTAAAATCGCATTATTTACAATAGCATCCAAAGGATAAGGATGAAGATCCACATTTACCAATGGGGGTACTAATCGTACCATAAAGAGCCGATTTTAATTTTTGTTGCTTAAGTACAAATTTACACAATGTAACCACATGTAAGGACTACATCTATTTAAAAGAAATAAGGTTTAAACGCATTGACAAAACAAGACACTCTGAAACTACTGGGTGAACGGTAGTACTGGGACTTTATAACGTCGGTAGTACTGCACCGACGGACCAACGATCACTGCAAGCTTCGACATAGCCGTTCGATCGTCGGATAGGGAGCGGTACTATACGGCCTCGGGCCGTGATGTATTCCTTCATCGATTTTTCGGAATTTGTTCCAAACGGCTAGTTTTGGCGGTGGAAGGTATAAATACCGTACCACTTGCTCATAGACGAAGCTAGAGACTCTATTGATCATTCTTGAGCATTGGGCATTCACTCCACACCTACTTTCACACTTGAGCATTCATTTGAGGTGTTTGAGCAAAAAGTGCATAGCATTCATTAGTTTGATCCTTGGCACTAGTTTGCAATCAAGCGAAGCTCGTGGTTTGTTACTCTTGGTGCTTGCCACACCGGACGATTGGGAGAAGCTTGTTCGGTGATCTTCTCAAAGAAGCTTGTGAGAAGACCCGGCTTTCGTGTGAAGGTTGGAGCTCGCCTACCGGAGCGGGAAGAGCTACCTCTAGTGATCGAGGTGCTTGGCTCAATTCGTGGAGCCGGTTCGATCTCGCTCGAGCTAACCTCAATGTGGACTAGTGGGGCAAGCAAGTTTCCGATACCACGGTAAAAACATCAAGTGTGCACATCTCTATTGCTTTCTAAATAGTTCTAAGTTTTCATGCTTAGTGCTTTGTTTAGTCCTTGTTATTACTAGTATTGCTAATTGCTTGACTAGTATTGTGTAGGCTTAAAATTGTCTTTCATTCTTGTTCTTAGAAATAGAGAAATTTAGCCTAGTTGAAAAGAAAATTTAAAAACCGCCTATTCACCCCCCTCTAGTCGGTATCCTTGATCCTACAAGTGGTATCGAGCTTGGTCTCTCATTTTAGACTTAACCGTCTAGAGAAAAGGATGGCTAGCGAGGATTTGCTATAGGCAAGGCACCTTTCTTTGATGGATCAAATTATGCTTATTGGAAAATTAGAATGTCAATTTATTTAAAGGCTATGAGTCCAAGCGTTTGGAAAATTGTAAATGAGGGTTACGTCATGGCGCTTGATCCATTGAATCCAACGGATCAAGACGGCGAAATGCTCATTTAGATGCCCAAGCAATGAATGCTATTTTTGGAGCTTTAAACGCGGATGAGTTCAATAGGGTGAGTAATCTTGAGACGGCTCACGCTATTTGGACAACCCTTTCCGAAATCCATGAAGGGACATCCACGGTTAAAGAAGCAAAATTGCATCGGCTTAGGATTAAATATGAGACATTCATAATGTTGCCTCATGAGGACATCAATGAGATGTACACACGACTCAACAATATTGTGAATGAGCTCAAAGGCCTTGGTACTAACCTTTCCGATCTTGACATTGTGAGAAAGATGCTTAGGGCTTTCTTGGGAAAAATACGAAATGTTGGTGACACTCTTCCTCAACTCACCGAGTTAGCAAGAATGACCCCAACGCAACTATTGGGCAACCTCATCACAAATGAGCTATACAAGAAGGATAAGGAGGAGCTCTTGGAGCAATCCTCATCAAAAGCCAAAAGGATCACCGCTTTTAAGGCCAAAGCGATGGTAAGTGAAGAATCCGAAGATGATGAGGAAAACTCCGAAGAAGAACTTGCTCTTCTAGTAAGAAGAATGAACAAGTTCATGAGAAGGCGTTCAAATCGGAGCGTAAATTATGACAAGGCAAAGAAGGGCACTCCTACTCCAACAGCGATATAGCAACATCCGTTGCTATGAATGTGATGAGAAAGGGCACATTGCCTCAAATTGCCCCAACAAGAAAGATGACAAAGAGAAGTCATCAAACAAGAAGAGTTATAACGGCAAGAAGAAGCTTTTCAAGAAGCTTCACAAAGATGGCAAGAATGAAGCCCACATTGGAGAATGGGATTAGAAGAAGAGTATTCGACTCGAATCAAGTGAAGATGAGTCCTCCAAGAAGAAGGGACTTGTCGAATTGCAATCAAGGAAGCTCCATCACTATTCTCCACTCCAACTTGCCTCATGGCAAAAGGAGATAAGGTAAAATTCCTTGATGATGATGAGCCTTCATATGATGATCTTATGGATATGCTTGTTGAACTAAATGAATTTCTTGGAAAAGAGAAATCAAAATTTAAGATCTTGAAGAGGGAACATACAACTCTACAAGAATCTTATAAGGAGCTAAAGGAAGCTCATGATTTGCTCATCCATGAAAAATCTTGCACTAGCATTGGAATTACTTGCGATATTATAAATGAAATGCCTAGTGTAAAAGTAGCT
Organism: Bonia amplexicaulis; assembly: GCA_036346245.1. Classification (NCBI taxonomy): domain Eukaryota; kingdom Viridiplantae; phylum Streptophyta; class Magnoliopsida; order Poales; family Poaceae; genus Bonia; species Bonia amplexicaulis. The sequence goes on along the minus strand of CM070758.1, from coordinate 10,615,253 downwards.
AAATCTAGCATATCTACATCATGTGATGAACTCCTTACCTTGCCATGCTCTTCTAATATTGATTCTAGAAATGTCATATCTTTTGTCCATGATGATTTACTTGTTCATGAAAACAAAGATTTAAAGGAACAAGTGTTAAAATTGAACAAAAGCTTGGAAAGAGCATACAAAGGAAAGGCTACACTTGATAAACTATTAAGTGATCAAAGATGTTCATTCAACAAAGAAGGACTTGGGTATATTCCCAAGAAAGGTAAGAAACCGGTATACAAGCCCCCAAGGTTTGTAAAAGAAAATGGTAAGTATTGTACAAAATGCTGGGATTTGGGACATGAGTCTCAAAATTGTTCTAAGGGTAAGATTCAATCCATTGGTTTATATGATTCATGTTATATGCTTAGAAAAACTGAAAATGGAAATATTCTTGCTTATTTCATTGGCACCTCGATTTTGGGTGCTAAAGGAAATCCATTTGGGTGCCCAAAACCTTGGTTACTAACCTCCAAGGACCCAAACAAATTTGGGTACCTAAAAGAACTTGATTCTCTTTTGTAGGTGAACTACAAGACCGGTGGAAGGCATTGGGTGTTGGATAGTGGATGCACTCAACACATGACCGGAGATCGGAAAATGTTCACCACCTTTGAGAGCGGGAGCAATGAGAAAATCACCTTTGGAGACAATAGCAAAGGAAAGGTACTTGGTTTGGGTAAATTGCTATCTCAAATGACCTTTCCATTTCTAATGTATCTTTAGTAGAAACTCTAAATTTTAATTTGCTATCCGTTGCTCAATTATGTGATTTAGGCTTAACTTGTTCTTTCTCTAAAGAAAATGTCATTATTTCAAAAGAAAATGAAAAGGAAATTGTTTTCAAAGGTTTTAGATTTGGAAATCTTTATCTAGTGGATTTCACTTCAAATGAGTCTTGCTTAAAACTTGTTTAATTGCAAAAACATCTTTGGGTTGGTTATGGCATAGAAGGTTAGGTCATGTGGGTATGATTCAACTTAAAAGCTTTTCAAACATGACTTAGTTGTTGGCTTGAAAGATGTGAAATTTGAGAAAATAGACTTTGTAGTGCTTGCCAAGCCGGAAGCAAGTTGCAAACTCTCATCCTTCCAAAAGTATCATGTCAACATCTAGGCCATTGGAACTCTTACATATGGATTTGTTTGGGCCAACAACCTATAAGAGTATCGGAGGCAATAGTTATTGTTTAGTCATTGTAGATGATCACTCTAGATATACATGGGTGTTCTTCTTAAATGACAAAGGCGAAACCTCCTAATTTTCAAAAGTTTCTCAAAAGAGCCCAAAATGAATTTGATTTTAAAATAAAGAAAATTAGGAGTGATAACGGTTCCGAGTTCAAAACACTAAAATTGAAGATTTTGTGATGAACTTGAATAAAGCATGAACTTTCCACAACCTACACTCCGAACAAAATGGAGTTGTAGAAAGGAAAAATCGAACATTGATTGAAATGGCTAGGACAATGCTTGATGAATATAATACTTAGATAGATTTTGGGCTAAGCTATTAACACCGCTTGTCATGCCATAAATCGCCTTTATTTGCATCGTCTTTTGAAAAGACCTCCTATGAACTTCTCATTGGGAGAAAACCGAACATTTCCTACTTTAGAGTATTTGGATGCAAATGCTATATCTTAAGAAAGGGTGTTCGCTCTCTAAATTTCAAAGTCGATGTGATGAAGGATTTTATTAGGATATTCTTCAAATAGCAAGGCTTATAGAGTTTTCAATAAAATTCGGGTTTGGTTGAAGAATCTTGTGATGTACAATTTGATGAAACTAATGGCTCTCAAGAAGAGCAAGATAATTTGGATGATGTAGGAGAAGAAGGATTACGCAAAGCCATGGAAAACATGCAAATTGGCGACATCAAGCCAAAGGAAGATACTACATCACCCATCTCATCAAGACAAGTTGAACCACCTACTTCTTCAACTTCAAACGATGTACAAGAAATAGATGATGAAGCAAAGATCAACAACAATCCTTCAAGATCCATAATGCAATTGCAAAAGATCATCCAATAGACCAAATATTGGGTGATGTGAGTAAGGGTGTTCAAACTCGCTCTAGAGTAGCTTCATTTTGTGAACATTATTCGTTTGTGTCTTCTCTTGAGCCAAAGTTTGTAGAAGAAGCTCTAGATGATCCGGATTGGATAAATGCCATGCATGAAGAGCTAAACAACTTCTCCAAAAATGATGTATGGACGTTGGTAGAAAGGCCCAAGGAGCAAAATGTGATTGGTACAAAATGGGTCTTCGAAACAAGCAAGATGAGAACGGACTTGTGGTAAGAAATAAAGCAAGGTTAGTTGCTCAAGGCTACACTCAAGTTGAGGGTTTAGATTATGATGAAACCTTTGCACCCGTAGCTAGACTTGAGTCAATTAGAATCTTGTTAGCTTTTGCATCTAGCTTTGATATTAAGTTATTTCAAATGGATGTTAAAAGTGCCTTCTTAAATGGAACTATCTCCGAACTTGTTTATGTTGAACAACCTCCGGGGTTCGAAGACTTGAAATATCCTAATCATGTATACAAGCTCTCTAAGGCGCTATATGGTTTAAAACAAGCTCCTAGAGCATGGTATGAGCGCCTTCGAGATTTTCTTGTTTCAAAAGGATTTAAAATTGGTAAAGTAGATACCACTCTATTCACAAAAATCATCAATAGTGATTTCTTCGTTTGTCAAATATATGTTGATGATATTATATTTGGTTCTACTAATCAAGACTTTTGCAAAGAGTTTGGTGATATGATGTCTAGGGAATTTGAGATGTCAATGATTGGTGAACTAAGCTTTTTCCTTGGATTACAAATCAAGCAATTCAAAGATGGGACTTTCATAAGCCAAACAAAGTATGTGAAAGACTTATTCAAGAAGTTTGGGATGGAAGATGCGAAACCTATCAAAACACCAATGGCAACAAATGGGCATCTAGACCTCGACGAAGGAGGTAAATCGGTAGATACTAAACTTTATAGATCTATGATTGGTAGTTTACTCTATCTTCCGCATCTAGGCCCGATATCATGTTTAGTGTTTGCATGTGCTAGGTTTCAAGCTTCTCCAAAAGAATGTCATTTAAAGGCCGTAAAAAGGATTTTGAGATATTTAAAACATTCCTATAACATAGGGCTTTGGTATCCTAAAGGTGCTAAATTTGAATTAATTGGATATTCGGATTCCGATTATGCGGGTTGCAAAGTGGATAGAAAAAGCACCTCGGGATGTTGTCAATTTTTAGGAAGATCCTTAGTTTCTTGGTCTTCAAAGAAACAAAACTCCGTAGCACTTTCAACCGGAAGCCGAATATGTTTCACGGAAGTTGTTGTGCTCAATTATTGTGGATGAGGCAAACTTTGATGGATTATGGAATCAATTTTGATAAAGTGCCTTTATTGTGTGATAATGATAGTCTTAGTCAAAATCTCAAATAATCCATCCAACACTCAAGAACCAAGCATATAGATATCCGCCACCATTTCTTGAGAGATCATGTTGGGAAGGAGATATTTGCATTAGCCACATCCGGACCGAAACCAATTAGCGGACATTTTCACCAAGCCTTTAGATGAAAGCCATTTTGCAAACTTAGGAGTGAGTTAAATGTCTTAGACTATTCCAACATTGCATGATTTTATGGCTCACTTAAATGCATACTTCTTTGGAGTGGCTTGGACAATGTTGTGAAAAGTTTCTTGTGAAAAAGTCTTTAAAATTTGATTAAATGCAAAATTATTTAAAATTATTATTTTAATATATTTAATGCATAATAATCCTTAAAGATGTTAGTTGAGTGCAAAACTAGGGATCATTTGCATACTATACCTTTCTTCTCAAAATTACGCAAGTCCCGAAAAATCAGACTACTGCTAGCCTCAAGCGGTACTACTGCTGAGCGGAACTATGGCACCAGACGGCGGAACTACTAGGATATGACTTAAAAATTCGGGGATTTCAAACCCTAGTTCCTTGCGCTTCCTCTCTCTCCTCTCTCTCTCCCAGCAACAAGCACGGTTATTCCGCCCCTTCACCGCCTCTCTCTCTCTCTCTCTCAAAACCTCCACAAAACCGAACTTGGATCTTCAACTGCTCGGTTTTTCTCGGATTTTGAGCCTTGCGTCTTCCCAAGGACTCACCTCCTCCATTCCTCAAGGTATTTTGGATCATCCCCATCTTTTATTGTCTCTTTGAACCCTAGATTGATTTTAGGGTTTTCAAAATGAGGATGATTTCTTGCGGTTTAAAGTAGGGTAAATGTTGTATTTTGGTATCTAGAGGTGTTTACACTCATTCCATGGATTCAATCCATGAAAATACCAAAATCACAAACCATTGCTTAACCCTAAAATCGGTCAGTGAAGTACTACTGCTGGCCGAGCTGCAGTATTGTCGGCGGTACTACCGCCCCAGAAGCAGCGGTACTACCGATTGCCCCGATTAAACAAATGACTCTTTCAATTCCCTTTCAATTCTATTTGATCCATCCTAGTAAGGCTCTAATAATGTATCTTCTTCCTTTTAGATGCCACACTTGGGAGAGCGACGAGGAGACTTTACTCCTCTGCCGGCTCCATTGACAAGTATACTTGTAAGTTTAAGTTGGCATGACACAACATATCAACCAACCATAAAAATAGAACAAAATAACATGAGCTACTTGAATCGATCAGCGTGAGCCACCATCATGAGGGGTCAAGTTTGATGTAGTGGACCATTAGAGATTGCCTCTTCCAAAATGATGAATCCCTTATATCTTTGCCTTGAAGACCAACGTCCACTCTATCTCGGATCTACTCCACCACTTCTTGATGAGAGATTCTCGTGCCGAGGGGTTTGCCTCCTCTCTCTCGCATGGACTCCACGGATGGACGTGTTGCGAAGGCCCAAGTCAACACCAAAAGTCCAACTAATTATCAAGCCAACCAAGTAGCCAACACCAAGTCCGACAACGTTTTACCCACCTCCCCGGTTCCCCATTAGTTTGATCCTTGGCACTAGTTTGCAATCAAGCGAAGCTCGTGGTTTGTTACTCTTGGTGCTTGCCAAGACCGGACGATTGGGAGAAGCTTGTTCGGTGATCTTCTCAAAGAAGCTTGTGAGAAGACCCGGCTTTCGTGTGAAGGTTGAGCTCGCCTACCGGAGCGGGAAGAGCTACCTCTAGTGATCGAGGTGCTTCGCTCAATTCGTGGAGCCGGTTCGATTCGCTCGAGCTAACCGCCATGCACGCAACCTTTGTTTGCAGTGGCGATGGACCTGGCGTCGGAGTTGCCGTCAGCCAGGAGCACGTCAGCCACTTCTCATCTACATCTGCATACATCGAATGGTGTAGTTAGATTTCTCACTATGTTAGTCTCACTGTGCGTGTATGAAAATGGAGTAAATCTCTGTGTATGTATATTGCATGCAGTATGGCCAACGGTCACGGCAATAGGTGAGATCATACATCTGTCGCCTTGTCCTGGCTCTTTGCTTTCAAAGCCCAAATGTTCAATGGTCTTCAAGCTAACAAAGTAACGATCAGCCGACTAAATTAGGTACTAATTTTTGTGATTTAGATTTTAGGATTTCAATTCTACGATCTTTAAATATTTGTGGGCCATGACTTTAATATTAGAATGCCCTGTTTCGATTGTTGCAACAATTGAATTAGACATTTTTTTAATATGTTTCAACACCTAATTCAGTGTGTTCTAACTTTCAATAATTATCATCTCTCTATGGTAGGTAGTCCGTAGTCATAGAGCGATTTCTAAAAAGAAAGGCATCAGGTTCAAGTGCAAATGCTACAAATATAGAAAGTCCAGAAATCAATTAGGAAGAGAAGGTTCAGTTTGATCTAGGGAAAAGGAAAAGAATAGATGACTATCTATCCAATTATAAAGATGTGGTAGAAAAAATACTTAGATAATGGGTCTTACCAACCTCACACATATGATTTTCCATACACAATGTTTGGAAAGAAAAAGAGAAGATTTAACCATGCATAGTTTCATCAGTATGACAATTGGTTTGAGTATAGCTAATCCAAAAATATAAAATTTAGAACACATTACTCTCTATTACATTATTAATAGATACATTGATAACTATAAGTATAGAGCATGAGTTTCTTACGTCATTTTTATTCTAGATTCGTCACTGATTGCATCCATGTTATTCCTAGCCACAGCATATATCCCCCATTGCACAACTATGGTCTATAGAGTTAAGAGATGGTCGTTTTGCCATGGTCTTGCTTGCCACCACTGTGCTGCCGCTATGGGCCCTCTCCATGGCTCACTACGGAGGAGGAAGAAGAGAGAGAATAAATAAATAAAGGAAAATAAATGTATGTTGCAATAAGGGGTTAAAATTTGTTTATTTGGTCTACCCAGCCTGTGAAATTCACCAATCTTGGAGAACACCAAACCATGGGCTGGACTGCTGGAGGATACGTACGACGTCCTCACGGTGATCTCGGCCAACTATTGCGCCAACGGGCCACGATTTCCCGTGTACCATATTCAGTCCCACTCATTTTAGTTTGAGCTTCTGGCTTCTGTCTTATTTTTCACTATTTTTAAATTTTATCTTTTTCTAGATTTTTAGTTTTTTTTATCGGTTCTTTTTTCTCGTATTCGTTTGCGTTGTTCATGATAGGCTAATCTATTTTTTCTATTTTATTTTTTAAATTTAATTACGTCAAATAAATCATCATTAACTATGATATAATTTTAACTAATTATAATATAATTTTAGTTATAAACTAGATTATTTCGGTCCAACCGAGCAGCGTGTCCAACCGGTACCACAGCTGCCACCCGCTTCGCTCGCCACGAGCCAGTAAATCCAATCAGGCCGTCCATCTCGCGTCAGACGGTGCACCCCCCTTTCCAATTTCAATTATAGAGCCTGCGACGTCTGACGCGGCGCGTCCCAGCAACAACAAACGTAGCTTGCCCCATACACCATCATCATCTCCCTAGCATTACCGTCCGATCCGCATCGGCCGGCTCAGATCCCGCACGAAACCGTCATACGAGCGCCGCCTAGGACTAGGGCCCTAGCTAGCCCCTCCCCTAGGCCGGCGACCCGCACGCCTCTCTTCCCACCCAATAAAAGCCGCACGCCGCAACGCTAAACTAATCAGAAGCCACCGCAAAAACCACGCTTAGTTATCGCATCGATCTCACTCATCTATCGCCGGGAATGCAGAGCGATGAGGCGGAGACCAGGCACTGACGTCGCCGGCCAGCGCAAGCTGTGCGGCGGCCGCACCTGCCACCGCAAGCACGTCGAGGACGGGTAGAGTAGACGGATCTCTGCCCCTCGTAGTCGTCGGATAGTAGATTAATTGCTAGGTAGGAAGGTGGTTGTTTCCATCGATCGATTCAGAGAAGGAAGGAGGCGATCAAGCATGGCGGAGGCGGCGGAGGGGAAGAAGGGCGGGGTGCTGCAGGGGCGGTACGAGCTGGGGCGGGTGCTGGGGCACGGCAACTTCGGGCGGGTGCACGTCGCGCGGGACCTGAGGACCGGGCGAAGCGTGGCGGTGAAGGTGGTGGCCAAGGAGAAGGTGGTGCGCGCAGGGATGGTGGAGCAGATCAAGCGGGAGATCGCTGTCATGAAGCGGGTCGCCCACCCAAACATCGTCGAGCTCCACGAGGTGATGGCCACGCGCTCCAATATCTACCTGGCCCTCGAGCTCGTCCGCGGCGGAGAGCTCTTCGCGCGGATCGTGCGCGCCGGGCGCGTCAGGGAGGACGTCGCGCGCCACTACTTCCGACAGCTCATTTCCGCTGTCGACTTCTGCCACGCCCGCGGCGTCTACCACCGCGACCTCAAGCCGGAGAACCTGCTCCTCGACGAGGCGGGGAACCTCAAGGTGGTCGACTTCGGCCTCAGCGCGCTCGCTGACCACGCCCGTGCCGACGGGCTCCTCCACACCCTCTGCGGCACGCCGGGCTACGCCGCGCCTGAGGTGCTCCGCGACAAGGGCTACGACGGCGCCAAGGCCGACCTCTGGTCCTGCGGCGTCATCCTCTACGTGCTCCTCGCCGGATCCCTCCCGTTTCCGGACGACAACATTGTCACCATGTACAGGAAGGTCCACCGCGGCGACTACCGGTGCCCGCCGTGGTTCTCCACGGAGGCACGCAGGCTCATCCCCAAGCTGCTCGACCCCAACCCGAGCACCCGCATCACCGTCGCGCAGCTCGTCGAGACGCCGTGGTTCAAGAAGACGTCCATTGCCAGGCCTGTAAGATCGGAGCCGCCAATCGATCCGGTGTGCACGAAGGAGACCGGGGCCGGCGAGAAGGACGAGCCGGAGACACTGAACGCGTTCCACCTGATATCCCTCTCCGAAGGGTTCAACCTGTCGCCGCTGTTCGAGGGCGACTCGGCGAGGGGGCAGCGGGAGGGCGGCATGCTGTTCGCGACGCGTGAGCCGGCGAGCGGCGTGATCTCCCGCCTAGAGGAGGTGGCGGCGCGCGGCGGCGGGCGGATGCTGGTGACCAAGAGCGGCGCCCGGGGCGTGCGCCTCGAGGGCGCAGAGCGCGGCGGGCCCAAGGGCCGGCTCGCCGTGGCCGCGGAAATCTTCAGCGTGGCGCCGTCGGTTCTCGTGGTCGACGTCAAGAAGGACGGCGGCGACACCCTCGAGTACCGCTCCTTCTGCAGCGAGGAGCTCCGGCCGGCGCTCCAGGACATCGTCTGGGCCGCCGACCCCCGGCCGCCACCGTCTTGTGACGCTGCCATCGCTGCTACAATTGCTAGCACCCCATTGTTTCTTCCGACGTGATGCATTGCTTACAGTCCATTAGTGATAGTGCCGTGTCTTCGTAGCCGAAGCTGTTCCTTCTTTATTCGATAATGACGTGAATGAAAGTAGCCTGCTGTTGGTGGTGGTGGGGCCAGTGGCAAGAAAAATCTGTATCTCTGCCTCAAAAGCGGCTTTTTGCATAATTGAATTGTTTTTGCGATGGAAATGGTCTTTGCTTTGCTTAATGATTACATCTGAATATTCCGTGTCTTCTCTTCTATGGGCCATATTGTTTACATTATCGTTGTTTTTATACGCCGGAGTGTTACTGTATGATTGAAATGGTTCAGTCCAGTTTTGAACTTGCGATTGTTTACGAGCCCTACAAAAACTTAGCGATTGTTTCACATGGAGATTTGTTTATGCAAGAATTTGCTAGCAATATGTTAAAATTCTCTTAATTAGCTAGATTCCATAGACCAGCAGCACCAAACTGCCGCCAAATAAGAGTAGTTGCGGGATCAAATCACTCCTTTTTTTTCTGAACACGCAGGAGAACTGCACTTGTCTTCATTAGATACAAACATATCATTAGGGAATCTGATAGGTACAAACATAGGAATTTGCTAGCGATGTGTGCGGCACGCAACTGAAATGTAGCTGGTGACGGAGTCTGAACACTTGTGTGCTGCGCTCAAACGGGAGCTTAAGCTCGGATTTTTTTTTGTAAATGATTCAATTTTTAATCAAAATTACAGAAATATACCCGCATAATTTTTTTACAGGAATGACCTCCAGCCACCGAACCATTAGGGCGACTGGAGCCTGTCGCCCAACGGCCGCACAACACGAAGGCTATCCGTGAGTCATTGGGCGACATAATTGTAGTCGCCCAACAGTCAGCGATTGACTGTCGCACAATCGTCGGGCGACTGTAGTTCCAGTCGCTCAACCGTTCAACAACTGGATGCGCATATAAATTGGCCTCCGGTCTAGCACCTGACTATTTCCATCGCCGACGCGGCGCCGCGAAGAGAGAAATGAGAAGGGAAAGAAAGAAGAGAAAAGGAGAGGGAAGAAAAAGAGAGGAGAGGAAAGGGAGAGAAAGAATGAGAGGTTTCACTACTTGTGCGTGGTAAAAAAAATTTATATGTTGTAGTTAATATTTTTTGTACGAAATAAATAGTTTGTTTAGTGTATAATTAGGATCCGTAGAAAATTATAGCTGTAGAAAAGAACAGTACAACTTTCGTATGAAGTAAATAGTCGTAGAAAATTTAGTCAATATAGTTATAAAAAATTAGCATCCGTAAAACTTATAGTTGTAGGCAATTTAGTGAATATAGTTGTAGAAAATTAGCATCTGTAGAGAATTATAATTGTAAAAATTAGCATCCGTAGCAAATTAGAATTTGTAGAAAATTATAGTTTTCAAATTTTAGTTAATACTTTTGTATGAAGTAAATATTTAGCTTTGTGTGAAACATTATTACATAATATTTATGATTAATTACGAATGAATGTAATGTCGTTCGTACATTGAAAATTCACGCGTACCATTAGAACTAGTACATTGGCATTTAAATCAGTATGTCATGTAAATTGTCGAAACACATTAGGAATTATTTACAGTAGGAGAGAGCTCGAGTAGCGAGTGAAGAGCGGCGTTGGTGCACGTGAGAGCCGATAGAGAGTTGATGCTTATTGGGTTGGAGGAAAGGGAGCGGTATCGGTGTGAACGAGGATGGTTACGCTATGAGGATAGTGTAGTTACTCATGATAGACGAACGATCGTAGAAATGTAAATTATAGTATACAAGTACTTCTATAATCTGCAATGCGAATTGACTAGTTGTAACATTGAAAATATTTATAGGCAGACATCAGTTATGCCGATATCCACTACATTGAAAGTGTATTACGGTGTGGGCACCGTTCGTGAAGGTCCGAACGGTATTGACTTGAGCAAGTTTGCGCAAGCCACTCTGGTACACCCGAACGACAAGAATGCTCAAATTGCAGATGTGATGCTCTACCTCACCCGCAGCTTCTCCTTGGACCCTAAGGTGTGCAACATCGTCATACAAGGGCTTTGGAGCCGATCTCCCATGGACATTAGATGGAAGTTGAGAACGTTGATGCGCACTGTTGCGTGGAAGGGGTTTGTGCAAGGCTGCCAATGCCGTGTATATGAATGTGTGCTGCTTGTGCAACTATGCCCAATAGAAGTTGCACAATGTCATGCCGACATCTATCATCCAAGTAGTGCGAGCAGCTCAGGCGCCCAGAAGTTGGTCAAGAGGAGGACCCGAAGGCTGGTGTCACAGTGGTTCTGGAGGAAGTTGCTCTGACCAGGCCGATACGGTACATGGACGAGAGGAAGAAGGATCACACCATGGTGAGCCTACAGGATATGCTGATGAAGGGGAGCATATGGAGTACATAATGCATCAAATGGAGAGCGATAACTGGATGGTCCGGGCTGAAGAGGAAGGTGTACAGGAGGACGACGAGGATAGTTTCGATGAGTACGAAGCTCACATCCCGTAGGAATGGAACCGGTTTGATGATGAGGGTGTTGTTGTGCATGCCGAGCACGAATCATCATGGGAGTATCATGGCACATAGGTTCGATTACATTCAATATTTGTGGACAAGGCATCGTTGCAGGATTCCATCAAGCTGTGGACCCTATCAATTTAGCGGGCTTTTCGGGTCGTGAAATCTAGCAAGGAGCAGTACACCGTGAAGTGCGAGCATGCCCGTTATCCTTTGAGGGTGTACACACGTGCATGGGTCCGCAGACGGGTTTGGGATAACAAAACCCAGCGGGTTTGTGCCCGTTGCCATCTCTAGTCGTGAAATCTAGCAAGGAGTTGTACAAGTATGAGACTCACTGAATTGTCTCGAAGGTAGAGCCACACTTCGGCATTCTCAGTAGTGTTTTGTCAAGGCATCATAACCTAACGTGCACCTTTATGGCCAATTTGATATACGGAGAGATAGTGGAGAAGAAATTCAAGTACAAGATTATCTACGCAAAGGCGTGGCGTATGAAGCAGAAGGCTTTGGAATAATAGTTCAGGTCTTTTGAGGCGGCGTACGACAACCTTTCTCGTATGCTTGGTCTTGTGTGAGGATAGAACCCGAACATACAATACTATGAAGGACAAACCATCTACAATGTCAACAGATTTTGCAGTGTTGCAGAGGGCCATCTTAGCCTTCGGTGCATTCATCGATGCATTCAGGCATATACTTCCCGTGATCTCACTTGACAATACCTTTTTGACCGACAAATATAAGGGCTAGATTCTTACGGCCATTGGTATTGATGGCAACAATCAAATTCTACCCCTGGCCATCGCATTCGTGGAAAGTGAGAATTACGATAGTTAGTTGTGGTTCCTTCGACATATGAGGGTTGGAGTTGTCGATGCTCTTCCTAGTGTGTGCATAATTCATGATCGCCACATCGAGATAGTGAAGGCCATAAGAAAACTTCTGGCAACTTGGGGCCAACTTCTTTAAGCAGTTCCCGAAGCAACCATTAATGAAGTTGTTTAAGAGGTTGGCTATGCAGAACCAGAAGCAAAAATTTGACATTTATGGGCATTGTTGGATGAACACAACAGGAAGAACGTTGACAAGAGGAACAAGGGATATTTGCCTAGGATAAGATTTAGACTTTTCTTACCTCCAACAAATTTTTCAAGAGTGTTAATGAGGTACTCACATGCCCAAAAAAGAAGTGCAGGAAGAAGAAGGGGAAAAAGAGGATGAAGAACCAGAAGGAAAAGATTGAATAGCACATGCATATCTCTCCCAAAAAAGATTGAACCTTAAGGGCTTCATAAAACACAAAGGGCGGTTATAATCCTAGCCATCTGGGCCCCGTAACTCTTCCTAAAAGTATCTTCCATATCCCCCAACTTCTCCTCAACTTCAGCACAGAATAGGCAATCAGATTGTGGTTTTTCTTGTAGATTCTTAATTAACTTCACACATTTTTCATCCAATGCAATCAATTCAGTTTTTAATTTTCACAATTATTGCATGCTGAGCTAACAAAAGCCTTAAAAGCATATTGAGCCATTTCCTTATTATGATCACACATGTCCTGAAATTGCCTAGAAACAGATTCAAATTCAGCAATTAACTTAGAGCAGTTGGCACAAGAAGCAATAGGCTCAATCAAAGCAGCATGCATTTCAGTGATTTTATGATCGCTTTCTTTAAATTAATCTTCAAGTTAGTACAGTTATCACAGATTTCAGGTAGATCAAGAAGAATGCTATATAAACCTCTAAAAGCATTGTCCTTATCCTCACATGAGGTGCAGAATGCAGCCTCAATAGAATCAGACTGAAGGGGAACAATTCTAGCCATCTCTAATTCAGCTAATAGACTAACATTCTCCATCTTAAGCAAATCTAACTCAGAAATCACACTATCATACGAGCTCCTTAGTTTTTTCATATCTTCAAGCAAGGAAGCACATATATCGTAATCGTCACGAGAGGAAGTAGATTTAAGTGAAGTAAGCTCCCGTGACAAGCTCTCTACCTCCATCTCTAACTCACCACACCTAGCCCTAGACCTAACATAAAACTTTACTAACTTGAGAAAAACATCATTGAGTTGGTTGTAGGAGGACATAGCTCATCAAAATTGTTGTAGAGATTGTCATCGTTGATGCCGTTCTCGTCAGTCATGAAACACATCCTGATGAAGTTGTCACCATCCTTGGTGTCCTTTTGTGGATTATCCTCGCCATCATTATCGCTCCAGACGTCCATGTCGCTGAAGTCGAATTTGTCGAAGGCGGTGAGGACGCGGTGGAAGAGCTTCTTGGCCTTGACGAAGTTGTGGTACTTCTTCGCCTTGACTTGATCCCGAGCTAGGGGTGTCTTGTTGCGGTTCTTGTTGATGTAGTCATTCTTGCTTAGACCGCCATAGTTGTTCTTGCCATTCTTTAGCTTGGGGTAGTTTGCTCGAATGTGGTTGGGGCCAACACACTCGTTGTAAATCACCTAACCTCCTCTCTTTCTCTCTCTAACCCTCTTGTATGCATGTGAGAACTTTCTAACTAAGAGGGCTAAGTCACTCTCTGGAAACTGCTCAAACTAGTCATCGTCCATCTTGCACAAAGTAGCCAAAGAGAACTCAGAAGCACCATCAGAATGTGGTCTACAGGCAGAAGTGGGATTAGTGACCAAGACCTTCAATTGTGACTTCATCGTATGAGAGACGATGTCGATATCATGAGTCTTGAGGTATAACTACAATGCATCAAGAGTCAAGGTCGATAGATCCATCATGTCCTTGATGGTGATCACTTTCATCTCCCAAACTTTGAGGTCTAAGGTAGAAATCTTTTGACGAGAATTATCCGAGTCTGAGTATGTGAGACCAACAGCTCAAAAATTACTTAATATCTTGTGAAATCTGCCAAATCACTTATCCAAGACTCACCAGCAAGCATCTCAAACTTGTTGCATTCTCGCTTGACCTGGTCATATCGAACAATCTTGATCTGGGTGGTGCCCTCATGGTATGCATTGAGGGTCACCCAAATGTCGAATGATGACGTGAGATGAGAGATGCGATCGAACTCACTTCAACCAAAACCCTGAATGATTAGGTTCCTTATCTTAGCATTTGTCTCCACATATGGCATATTCATAGCCATGATGTGCTCATCGGTAGAAACAACAAACTGAGTCTTGACATTTCTCAAAATCGCATAGCCTTGAGCCCGAATATAAGACTCCATCTTACTCTTCCAAAAGCAATAGTCAACCACATCAAAGACAGTGGCTTAGTGGATTACTTGTCTGCTGCCATGTCTCTAAAGACCGGTTAATATCTATGAGAAGAGCTAACCGGGCTCTGATACCAACTAAAAGACCGAATATGACAATAGAGGGGGTGAATGGTGCTTAACAAATTTCCCCCCAAATATTTACCAATCATTTACTCCAGTGGCTACAAAGCAATGAAGCTCAGATTGGGAGGCCAAAACTCAAGCTAGAGAACAAGCACTCGAATGTTCTGAAATTTTCAACACAAGCGGTACTACCACTGTGGTACCTACAGTACTACCGTGATGCGGTACTACCACTATGGTAACAGCGGTACTACTACTCCCCGATGAACAAAGAGAAATAGTTCGAGTTCAAAAACGAAAATCAAAGGAACTTTTGACACGTAGATCCAAATGACATGTAAATTGGTAGGAACTACTCTAGTGTATTGTGAACCTATTCCAATAAAGGATCATGAAAAATAAGGCCAAAGTTGGGATCTTTTTTAGTTTAAAGGAAAAGTGCACCACACCGAAGTCAAAACAAAATCCGATGAATACAACTTGCTCATGGGTGGATGATGACCAAGAAGGGTGTAGATGTATTCTCACATATCACAACAAGTTAGATCACCAAATAAACCTAGCCAAAACCCTCAGATCAAGAGGTGGATCATAGAGGCCAAAGTCAAGCAAAAATCGGGTTTTCTCATGAATTTTGCTATCAAAGTGCCTAGATGGATGGAGTTATATTCTCAAGATTTATCTCTATCTCTTATACGTCCTTAGCATAGCAAGATCATGAGAAGAGGAGAGGAGAGACAAAGAGCACACAAGACACCCATTCTCAAACCCTAACCATAGACATAGGAGCACAAGAAAGATGGGTTGGATAGAGACGATAACCCGCTTTTATAAGTGAGCAACTAGCCACCTATAACCCTTAGTGGATCCTATCCACTATCACAATAGGGGAAACCCGATAACCCCACACACATGGGTTTTAACTCACACATATTACTTATGCACGCTTTTCAAAGCGCATAAGCCTATATCCACTAAATCCTTAGTCTTGATCCGTCTCGATCAAACAGCTCCACCTTGACCTAAACCATTCTCAACGCGCCACCCACGCACCGCAGTTTTGATCCAAGATGGTTTCTGGTATTTTGGTCAAACTACCAAAATATCCTTCGTTGATTCGGTCTTTATATCCTATTGCAAGCAATCGCCATGCTTACCACGTGTAGGTGTACCACTAGCTTACCACACGTCGCTAAGTTTCTCCTATCCCGGTTCCACCGAACGATGGCTGAGTTGGCCCGTCCAAGCTACATGGTGTCATCCCACCATTCGAACGCTTTCAACATTTCCGTCTTTCTCGTGCCATGCTTGAGCTCACCATTTCAACCGGCAACATTGATCGTTCTAGGCTTTAGCTCCTCCATGAGCCTAGCCCCGATCCTCGCCGTTGACTATGGTTGACTCCAAGCGACTCTGCACATCCAAAGACAAAGAAATAATTTCAACTTGACCAACGTTAGTCAAAACATGCATCATGCAACCTTAATGCAAAGACTTAGGTCACCGCAACTCAATCCATGACTCAATTTCTCTAATGCATGTTTTTCTGCGAAGATTGGTAGTACCGCACAAAACATGCCGGTACTACCGCTCCCCAAAGCAGTACTACCGAACCCTAACCGGACTCTCTAAAATAACGTACCACAAGTCCACAACTCAGACCGAAACTATTGTTCATGCGGTATAACCGCTCACAACATTGGTACTACTACTCTATGATACTACCGCATAAACACATGTGGTACTTCCGATTTTCCTAACAGTTCCTGAAAACAACTCAAACAAAATGCAATCTTTACGAAATCACTTAACTACTCTACAAAATTTGCAATAGTTCACAACAATATCCTGAACCCTTATATGTCTAGACAAACAAACATGGTGTTTTTCTCATCCTTCCATACTGGAATTACCCCGTTTCAGCTTATGACTTATAGCTTCCTCGAACAAGCAAACGGAATAGGCTTCTTCGCCGCCATTTCAAAGCGACTTATCGGGATATCCTTTTAGAAGTGGCTTATCAGTTTACTGTACGTTCTCACGAACGCTCACTATAGAGCCAAAGTTATAAGTTACAACTATAAACTATAACCTACAACCGAAAAGAATATACCGTATAACTGGATTATTGAGGTGATCTTTGCATGATCTAGGACAAGAAGAATCAGGCCGGAACCGGGTGCTTACACATGACAGAGAAACATATAGTAGGTTTATCTCTGTCCATGTGGCCATCCAGTTCATTGTGTCAAGGAGCACACTTATCTATTATTGTGACACTATGTTCCTGCATATCACAGCAAAGAAGGTACACTAATCCACAACCACAATAATACCATTTTAAAATAAGTAAAATAGAAGACGAGCTCACTGTTCTAATCGTAGGTGTGATTCATGTCGCGCTCGCAAAAATAATAATCTTATCTCATAGGCTCACACATACCTACCCATAGACAACTCGGGGAACGCCATGGGCGAGGCCACGTCGCCCCAGCGCGCAAGCCAGCCTGCAGCGCGTGGCGCCCGGATTTTCGTGCGGTCGGGAGTGGTAGTAACCCGAGTTTTCCTAAATTGCGTCTGGTCCCGGTTCTCGCGAAAAGTACACAATTTTTTCCTACGTACAAGCCCTTGTTTTTCGAAAAACCTTTACTTCTCGAATATCGTTTTACCCCGTTTTTTATCCCTCGTTTTTACGTACAAACCTTTAGCTTTTTCGTTTTTCCCGGTTTTTTTTACCTCCCGAATTATCGCCTTTTTTATTTTTTTACGTACGGTGGCTGTCGCGGCGTTGCGCCGCGCCTACGAGACTAGTTGCAAATTAAACTTTGTTCCCTCACTTCTCTGTCGACGCATCGTCTTATCAATTCCATTGGTGAAATATTATCATTCAATTATTGTCCTTGTGTCCATTTGTCATCACCTCCATGGTGCTTTCACGTACCATGAGATGTGACATTTGACATTCTGATGAGGGATGATGACAAGAGTGCTCCAAGGTAGTATTACGAACCTGCTGGTTCTGTATGTGTCAACGTGGCACAAATTATTTTGGTTTAGGATATGGAACTTTGGAACGGAATCGCAGATGCGGAGGACGACGACGAACCGGCCATGGTATCAGCTAAGATGCAGGCGCAATGTACATGGATGGATGGTGGCGTACCGTTGTTACCTTCAGGTTTTGGTCCATGGCAGGAGTGAAGAGCCCGGGGTACAGGACATGCAGATACCGTGTGAGTTCAGATTGGGAGAATTTATTTGCCACTCTGGTATTATCAATAAGTGGAGAATTTTAGTGTTTGCTGTGAGTGAGTTCAGAGATTGGGAGAATTTATTTGCCACTCTGGTTTTCAGAACTTGTATATTTACCACCGCAAACGAGCTAATTGTTATGGTGTAATTTGCAAAGGTGGGGAATAGGATTGATCATGACCAAATGACCATTCTACCCCTCTAAAAAAATCTCCATGGATGTCGATGTTGCTGCCGCTGGCCAGAAGTAGACCGACGCAGTCATTGACCACCGCAGATCTATAGAAGAGGAATAAAAGAGAAAGGAGAGGGGGGATTGGGAAGAAAGGTTTAAGGGCATTTTGGGTATAAAAATCCCTATGTTACACCTTTGCAAAATGGCACCACGGTAATTAGCTTGTTTGCAATGACTAATCCTAAACTGCACACTTTGTAATGGCCGGTATAAGTTACAGGCTGGGCCAGAGGCTCGGTCGTCCAGCACTCTCCTTGGACCACCATTCCATGTCAAATTAAAGACCTGACATCCCTCCGCGGTGGCCCAGCCTAATTTCGTCCTAAACTCTTTCGGCCTGAGTGACCGAGTGCCCGCCTAGTGAGTAAAATGGGCAGAGAAATTTTCGTCTAAAAGAGGCTTGTTTAAAACAGGGATAGCTTCTGGAAGTTAAAAATTATTTTAAACACTTTGGTTTGTGAATACGGTTTTTTTACATTATTTATAGAGATATAACGGTGTTTTCTATTTTTTTATTTTTTAATTGAATACATCAGAAAAAACTAACAATACTTTATAAAAATAATTACGATGTTATTTTAGCAAAAAGCTAAACGTCACAGTGAAAAGCGAAAAACTACAACACTTTATAACAGGGCGAGGATCAAAGATCAATCACCAGTGCCGACATGCATGTACACCAGGACTGACCCGTCGCTTCGTCTTCTGGCGTTTGGACTGAGTGCAAAAGAAGAAGAAGGCCCGCCAACAATCTGTTCATCTTTTCAGCCCAATCCAGCTGGCCGAGAGTTCAGCTCCCATGCAGCGCGTTCAGCCCCGCGTACGCGCGCGGCGTAGACTCAACCCACTACACTCGCCGGCCCAGGGCGTTGGTTTCGGCTTCAGGTTCTAACTTATTTTTATTATTTATAAATTTTTTTTCTAATTTTTTAGCTTTTTAGTTTTTTTCAGGTTCATTTTCCCCTATTCGTTTATGTTGTTCATGATGAGTTAGCATTTTTTTTTTTAAATTTTTTAATTTTAATTACGCTAAATAAGATATTTTCAGCTATAGTAAAATTTCAATTATAATGCAATTTCAACTGTACCGGCCGGTTGGCTCGTCCCGATCGATCGCCAGTCGCCGCGCCGTAATCAAACGCCCGCCCAGATCTACTGGCCGATACGTGCATCCGTCGTTTCGTTAGGCGCTCCCTTTAATGGTGTTCATGTGACTATGTGATCTCGAGGTTGCTACTCTTTTTGGTCGTTATTTTGCACTATTCATAATTTCGTCTTTTTCTGAAATTTTGGCTACTTTTTGCGGTTCTTTTTTCCGTACGTTTGCGTTGTCTGCGATGGGCTAAGTTGAATAAGCTTTTCCGGATGCTGGATTGCTACGTACAAGCTTTTCCGGATGCTGGATTGCACCCTAGACCGTACCCAAAAAAAGTTCTAAAGTGCCACCGAAATTAACATGCCATGATTTCAGGTTCAGATATGGCCGGAACACATTGAAGTAGGAACGAAGTAACGTTTAACATAGAAATTGAGCTATGAAATCGACTAATATCATGTTGGATTGCGCCCTAGACCGTACCAAAAAAAAGTTCTAAAGTGCCACCGAAATTAACCGACCATGGTTTCAGGTTCAGATATGGCCGGAACGCATCTGAAGTAGGAATGAAGTACCATTTAACATGGAAATTGAGCTATGAAATCGACTAATATCAGATATTTACTATAGATCGTGTACATGACCCCCCCCCCCCCACTCCCCCACCAAAAAAATTAGGCACCTTTTGGACCCTTGATCATGCTTGGAGATTCGTGCTCACACTAGATTTGACCGGCCAGCGGCAGGTAGCAACGAGGGCGTCACTAGTACTATGCCTCGTGGCTTGCAGCAGGTGGAATCGGTGAGCGCCTGTTGAGATAGTGCAACGAACACGAGGCCTCCAAATTTGGCGGTGGTGATAATCAATTTATTTAAGCCAAAAATCACTTGAAATATATTATATTCTAAATTCGGTTTATTTTAGTTTTTTTTATTTTATATGTTTTTTTATCTTTTTTTTTATTTCTTTTGCATTGTCTGTGATGAT
This sequence comes from Bonia amplexicaulis, assembly GCA_036346245.1. Classification (NCBI taxonomy): domain Eukaryota; kingdom Viridiplantae; phylum Streptophyta; class Magnoliopsida; order Poales; family Poaceae; genus Bonia; species Bonia amplexicaulis. The sequence continues at coordinate 10,595,008 of CM070758.1, read as the reverse complement.
ATAACAGTTTTACAAAAATTTTCTAATTTTTATTTTTTCTCAGAAAAAACTAATAGCCGCTACAGTACAATTTCAATCAAAATTAAAACCATAACCAGAAGTTTAAGTCAAAAGCTAGTTGAAACACCACCTATGTGTAGGAATGGGGGGAGGGGTGGGAAAGAGGAATGAGAGGAAGTTAAGATTATGCACAAATATCAAATCAAACGACCCGATGGTTAAAAGTGTATCTTGGTTAAAAAAAAGTTACTATGTAGCCTAGACAAACCGGTTTTTTCACAAAAAAACATGCTTTTTATAGAAATTAAAACATGCAATACTATAAGTTAAAATTGAGTTTGAATTGTTGCCACATATGTGCTGAGCAAATTTCACTTTTATCACTATCACATATATGCTCCCACAATAATTGTATATAAGCTATTGCCTAATTCAATAGATAAATATCGCCAAAATTTTATCAACAACTCCAATAGATCTAGTAATAAAAGAAAATCATCGGTGTTGATCATTGATTGGACCGCTATAAAAAAAATATCTAGTTATCTCTCTTATAAATCTTCCAACCTATCCACATGATAGACCCACGGTTGTTCACGCATTGCAAGGTGGACCTTAGTGATATCAACCAATCTACAGATGGGTGTTTTCAAGCAGATGAGTGTGATGAAAAAGCATCCGAAAAAATATTTTTCTCTAGATGACCCCATTCCCCAATCCCTGAAAGTTGACAACATGATAACACGATATCTATCTCTAAGATATTGCAGCAGCCCAAACCCTAGCGCAGCCCGCCGTATGTGGTAGGATGGGAAAAGTAGGAAATGTTGGGCAAAGGCAGCAGGACCATCTCCTTCCCTCTATATAATATGATACGCACCCAGTTATAGCCGCACCACCACAAGCAGTTCTCCATAACATATAGATCTGAGTCCCCTCTTCCAAGTCCGGCAAGCCGGCCAGACTTAACCTACATGATCTTCCATTGCTCTCTCTCTCCCTCCCTCCCTCTCTAATAAATTTTGTTTGCACTTGGATTTGCGGTGGTGGTGGCATGGCTAGTTGACAGAAGAGAGTGAGCACACAGCGGCCAGACTGCATCTACCCTTTGGAGTTCGGATATAGAGGCGGCGGGGGCGACGACATATGAATGATGCAGCTGTTGCTGTGTGCTCACTTATCTCTCTGGCCTTTCTCCCAAGCTCTTCCTACCACTCGCCATTATATCTACTGTTTGTTGTGGTTTCAGCGATGAGATAAACCTCATGCGCGCGGTGGCAAGATAAGGCTGGGCGGGATCTCGTCCTTGGCCGGGGTGCCCTAGACATGTCTGCCCTCGGCGCATCGATCTAGAGGAGGCTTGGACCATTATTTTGAAATAAGATACATGGCTACTGTACTCATGTCCGTCCGTCCTCCTTTTGCTCTTTACCTTTGCAGGTTTTGTCTCAGTTTTCCAAGGATTGGGGGAGACGGCCGGCCTCGGGGGAAGGAGACGCCGGCCCGCGTGGCGAATTGATTAATACGGCCCGTCGATCTCGCCGCGCGACTTTCCATGCGTGCTCGTAACCGAAATCTTGCACTGTTTGACTGCAACTATGGTAGATCGATCTGCTCAGTACTCTCTCTCTTGTGCCAGCGTCTCCTTCCGTGAACTTCCCTTGAACTTTCGATCGATCTGTTAGTGCAAGAAAATCTCAACATCTGCAGTTTGTTCCTTCGTTTTCCCATCTGGGACGTATGTTTTTGTACATCTTGGAGGTAGGTTGGGGGACGGCCATGGCGGTGTCGGTGCTTGGAGGTAGATCTGCCTACCCGGAAGTGGAAAGGAGCATCAGTGCGATTGCCTTCCAGATCTGGGAACTGCTGTACGTATGCGTACTTGTAGATCTTATGTTGTTCTCTCTCGTTGATAGTTCTTATTTGCTTACTACGTACTACATGTTCTATGGCATCATAATGGCTTTAAAAAAAAACGACTTGTTCCATAGCTGACTATATATGGTTAATTTTTACGGAAATGCTATACTAATTTTTAACAATACTACGGTGAAATTCATGCGTTTCAGTCTAGCAAACAAATGATCGACGTATGACTGAATCAGGGCATGTTTTTTGACTTTTAAAAGCGGCTTTTGACTTTTACTATAATACCTAACTTTTAAATGACCTATTTTCTACATAGATAGGATATGATTTGCCCCATTTGTCTCATTGACAGTACACTTGGAAATGTCAATGAGTCATAACAAATCATCATCAACCAAAATGTGGCAAAGATCTATTACCTCAACTTTTAAATCTCTTTTCTCAAGATAAGATCTCAAGTTAATTGTAGTACAAAAATCTAACATCTGTTCAAAAAATTCAAAGCCAATCTCTCTCGCAATTTACATGCATAAGCAAATTCAAAATTCAGCCAAAAGCTATAAAGAAAAAACATGCCATCATACTGCTACAAGAGATCCCAATCTTGAGCTTTAATTCTTGGTTGTGCACATATAAGGGCATCTACAATGGTGCAGTCACTAGCTATATGCATGTACACATCAAGATATATCCTATGTGGAGGAAAGATATGCAAAAAACCGAGCCAGCTCTTCCTTAAGCACTAGTCTATAACGCCAAACAAGGTAGCATTTATAAATTCTGTGTGTGCATGTAAGCATCAAATAGATATCCTTATAGATAGTTCTTTAGAATGCTAGCTTTAGTGTGTATTATATAAATGATGTGGAAGTCTTATAGTTAGTTGTTAGATATAACCATTGCAGATGCCCTAAGTAGTTTGCAAGTTAAGATGAAGTAGATCCTCGTTTTCAAATAAACTCTTCTTTTGTTTGTATGTTCTTTTCATTGTGTATAGATAAATGGCAATATTATGCACACAAATTCCTTTAGAAAAGACAATATATAATACACCAAAATCAAGTATTAATTATTCTTATTTTATGGGATCACAAGGTGACGTTTCCGTGTTGTTATTGAGCATGGATTTCTATTTCTTTGGAAATAACCTGATTGATGCTTTGAAGATAAAAGTATAGAAACACCATTAGCTAGCTGGGAAACAATATTAAAATTTAGAAGTCACGTGAGATTAAGTTTATTTTGTTCTTTCGTTTACACATAATCGTATTTTGGAGGTAATGATCTACCCTTCATGTGTGTGCTGCACAGAATCAACTTTTTGATGGTTTTCTGATTAAACAGCATTGATGGCATGAAATCTTCCCTTAATTAGTTCCTTTTAAAAACATGCTTAATTTCATCATTTACGTGCCTCTTTATTTTCCATAAATATAGTATCTCGATTAATTTTATGTGGTCCCATGAATCTGGATTTAGACCAATTTACAGTAAATGTTCGGATGATGCTATATATTTTTTCTTTTCAGTTCGCTATATATGCAAATCCAAAGTACATGTTTGATTCAGTCTATGATTTGTTAGAGTTGAACTAAATTGAACAAATCTTGAAACAATACGTTTATATCAGTGAAATAACATCTTTGCTTGTCATCATGGAGTATGCCAGAGTGTTGGGCTCGGGCCTTTCCCATATTAATTTGCTGCTTAATTACACCAGATCTCGTCGAATGGTCTACGCGCGTACGCGGTACGCATTAATTCCTATATATATATATAGCTACACAGATCTCATTTCCTTCTGATTTATCTTTTCTGTTTTATAAATAATTCTCAATTCATCTTCCCAAATATTTAAGCTAAATCTCTACATGAACGTTTAGCTGTGGATTAAATTCTTAGTTGGACTCGAACCTGATTCTACAGTGTTCCAGAGTCCTTGGACATCGTCTATACTGCTTACATACTCTCAGTTTGATCTCCAAACGCTCTTAAATGACTGCAAAGTATACAGTATACATGAGATATTAACATAGCTTTTCTTAATCATTTCTAGCTTGTATATGCTACAAGAACGTACTAACAATTTGTGGCAGTCGCCATGTCTTCCCTCATCTATCCATATGGCCCAAACTGAACAGACAAATTATTTCTTGATCATGTTTCTGGGCACGTACGTGTTGCCAACGTTTTGACATGTGGAGATAAAACTATGAATGCATGAACTCAACTCAGGTTTCACCTTTTGTTGGTCCCTAGATACGAAACGTTATGCATGCATGCTATCCAGCATCTGTATGGCAACCTTTACCCATTAGTTTGTGTGCATCATCTGGTGATACACCGCTAGCTAGACCAGTCAAGATCGATATTCAAAGGTTAATGAGATATTATATGAGAGGAGATGCAAATATATATATAGTCAAGCATAGAAACTATACAATGACTGATTTGACTGGTAATTAAGTTAATTTTTCTAGTTCAATGCGCATAGATTCCTTTTTCTGTCAGATTACTCTTCACTCAAATTCAAGAATTAATTAATCGACAAGCTTTGTTCTTTTCATTTCATTAGAACTACAAGTAAACTGATCAAACAGTTGTTGGTCCTATTCTTTTGGGTTGTGGGTGATGGTTTTTCGCTGCGGTTGCTGGTTTTTGTTTGCGCTTTTTAAGACGGTGGAGACGCTAATGTCGACGGAACACACAGTTTTAGACTCAAAAGGCCGTTTGGAGAAGTGATTTTAAGAAATCGATTGGAGAATATGGCCATTTGTTTCGGCTTCTGGAAACAAAAAAGCACAAAAAAAAGCAAAAGAATAGGGCTGCTTTCTTGTGTTATTGTTGTACTATATACGGTATTTCATATATCTCATCATTTTGCAAAGCTAAAAATTAAAAATGTTGAAGAAGATTATGCTGAGTGCTGACAATATATTTAGGTTAATTGGAACAGAATTATTGCAGATGACCAAAAAAATTCCTGGCTAACCGGATCTATTTGTTTGTAAAAGGTACATGAGTGTTATTTTCATTGCTGGACGCACTTAACTAATAAAACTAGGGGTGTTTATACAATATTTGACTGTTTTTAGAGACAAAAACAGTCAGATTTTAGGACGTTGGATGGTGATCCAACGCTCCAGATCTTTTTTTAGAGGGTGTGCTTATATGAATTTTTTTTGGAGGAGGTGCTTATATGAGTGGATCCGTTGGATTGAGATCCAACGCTCCCAGATCATCTGACGAATGTTCTATAGCACTTCTCATAAAACTATGTGGTTTATCTTTCCTGGAGGATCAGGGCCCGGTTAACCATAAAGCAGGCCGACCGGTCCCTTCAAAATGTTCTGATTATATTTATAATATTTTAGGACCACAGAAGTATATTTAGTAGGAGCATTATAAGATTTCATTTTACCATTAACTATAGGTATAGTTGTAGTTTTGAAAACAGATAGCCAGCTAGCGCGCACGCTATCCTTTGACTGCCTCAAGTTTGTTTTCGAGAATATTGACTGTCTCAGGTTTGATTTCCAAGCCTATATTGCACTCTTGATTAGTTAATATATTAATGGAACCTAACTTGTTTTAATTAGGATAGATCGACAGTGTGCAGGTATGCATACATGATATACATGAAATGACTGAACAATTAGGAAAAAATGATCTCAATTTCCTTTTTGATCTTCGAGAGTTGCTATTCCATTTTTTTAAATTCCATTTGAGCATCATGCATGGTTACCGTTATGCTTGTTTTGTATGAATTCTATTTACAACGTTGACAGCCAGTAGTAGATCTCGCGATCTCATGTTAGTACTGAGCTAGTGATCGCGATCAAAGCGAGGAAACATATGTAGGTATGAATATTCCCTGTACACGAATATTTTTTTCGAGAATATGCATATATGTCTCTGCATTTAAAGGTAGAGATACATTACATCCTAGTTAAGATGCACGAGAAACTAAAGATTTCAGATCTGTGCACGAATACTGATCGACCATAGGTTGCTGTTTGGTTTGATATTGGTTTAATTAACTACTCTCCTTTTATTTTGATTAGTGTTTGCACTTTGCAATGCTATATATACACACAAACATTTACGTACTAAATGCATACTATGTTTAGTTGAAAGGTGTATGACCTGTTCTTCAGGCCACAAGCCGGTCGACTTTTGGCAGCCGCTACAGTACCTAACTTTTAAACGGAGTATTTTCTCAAGATGGGGTCTACAAGTTAAACGTAGTATATGTTAAAAGTTTAACATCTGTACCAGTCAAAATCGCAAATGGGTATCGATCTCTCCGTAATCTGTACCGTAAACAGCCAAAATTCAAAAATTTCAGCAAAAACCATAAGCCGCAACAAAAAGAATAGACCCGTAGACCAAGGTAGTTGGTATATATATATTTCATCGGTTTTGCTATTGCAAAGGAGACTGAATTTTTTTTTCTCCCAGTCACTTGAAGTTGCACTCTCAATTAACTAAAATTGCACCCCCTAAAAAACAGCTGCAACTTCAGATGATTCAGAGTGCAACTAAAGTTACACTTAGTTGCACTCTCAATCAACTGAAGTTGCAGCCCCCCTCCAAAAAATCAACTGCAATTTTAATTGATTGAGAGTGTAACTTCAAGTGACTGAAAGATAAAAAAATTTTAATCGCCTTTGCAATAGACACTCCCATATTTCATAGGGAGGATTTGAGCATGGGAAGTTACCAAAGGCTGGATCATTTTGTAGTATGAAGTGAGTACAAAGCATTTTCCTAGTGTTTACTCTTTCATGTGAAGGCACATGAACTCTTTAACCCCATCTACCGCTGCTTTCTCTCCTGAAGGTGCCAGCTGATTAAGAACTGATACTGGTTTACTTGCCTGTACACCTTGTAGAACAGTCATTGTACCCTGTACATGACAATGTGCGCTTCATGCATGCTGCTTTGTGACTTGTGACCAATTATGAAGATATCTTAAACCTGAAGATCTGGTCAATTGACTCGTGGTTCTTGTCTTCATCTTGATGATTGTTTCCGCTGACTTCCTGTAGTATTAATGGAGTACATCGATATATCGTCGTGTACTATTTTAAAGCTTCTATCAATTTTTTTTTCGGAGAGAACATTTGTTCTAGGACTGTGCTCATTCTTTTTTGTAAAAGAAAATGTTGTACGACAACATGAGTACAGAATTTTGCTGCTCTTTTTATGAAAGAAACATGGCGTACGATCTTGTACTAGCTTGCCTGATGCGTCCAAGCTAGACGACTTCATGCTGATCAAGCAGGATTGCACGTTAACGACCGACCTGTTCGGCTAAGAGTTGACCGGGACCAAATGTGCGTGAAAAAAAATTGTTCATCAACGAGGATGTGGGTAAAACCAAATCTTCCGCGCTCAGCTTAGCTTTTTTTTTACTGTTTTACGCTGTTCTATGCTGTTTTAAGGTTTTTTCACTGTTAGCTTTTCCGGTGGAATTAATTTTCAAAAATTTTAAAAATAAAAAAGATTAGTCCATCACAGACAATGCAATGGAATAAAACAAAAAAAAGACAAAAATAATCAAAAAAAAAAACGAAATTAAGAAATAGTGAACAAAAGTCAAAAGCTTAAAGACCCTTTGTTTCAGTGGCCGAATGAAATTTGGTAGTAGCCAGGGAATCCGCCGGCCCGGCATACGTTTTCTCTGCGTCCGCACGGTCAATTCACCACAAAACTTGGCGAACGGGGCCGCACGGCTCGGCAAACCCCCGCTCGCGAGTGGCAAAACCCAAGCTTCGATTCCGCGTACAGGCCCCCCCATCCCCCTACTTGGGCCTTACGTCGTGCTGAGGCCACGTCGCGTCGTCACGGTTAAACAGGGCCTCGTTCTCACCTCCTGTGTT